>OU343222.1:24827805-24981707 GCA_910596185.1 Chrysanthemum makinoi
TAAAACTTGAAGGATAGTACTTTGCTCAGAACTGCAGAGAGCCCACCAAAGAACACAATACTCTTCTTCATATTAGGTTTAAGCCCTGAGACACCACTAAAATCATCTAGACTTTTCTTGATCACACTATGAAATTCATATCTCCATTGCAAAATACTAACAAATCATCAACCAAAGCAGGTGAGTTACTTTCAACTTTTTGCATCCCAATAGTATTTAAACTTTTGAAATTCCTCACATTCCTTTTTATTATAAGGTTTAACACCTCCATCACTAGTGTAAACAAGTAGGGGGACATGGGGTCACCTTGTCTCAATCCTCTTCCTCCAAAAAAGTACCCAACTCTCTCCCCATTGACATTTAAAGAAAACTTTGTGGTTGTAACACACACCATTATCCAATCCACCATCTTCATGTGAAATCCAAACTTTACCAACACTTCTCTTAGGAAATCCCAATTAATAGTGTCATAGGCTTTCTGTAAATCAATCTTAAATGCACATCTCTTACCAAATTGTTTTCTATTATACCCCATAACAGTTCTTGTGACAAGAGAATGTTATCAGTTATTTGTCTACCAGCTATAAAGGCACTCTGGTTCTCATCTACTAAACTCCCAAGAACTTTCTTTATTCTATTGGTAAGAATTTTACTAATACCCTTATAAAGCACGTTGCAACATGCTATAGGCCTAAAGTCTTTTAATGGAACACTAATTTTGGAACCGAGAGAAATTAGAGTGGAGTTTACCTCACAAGCAATTTGCCCTTCTCAAAAGAATTGTAATGGCCTTACAAACATCTTCACCAATAACCTCCCAAGCAGCTTTGTAAAATTTAGCAGTGAAGCCATCGGTCAGGTGCTTTGTCATCTTCAATATCAAAAATAGCAGCCTTAATTTCTTCTTTAGTGATAGGAGTAATCATCTCCATAGCTTCATCTTCACTAGCCTTTTTATCAAATAGAACAAGCGTTCGAAACTCAATAACATCTTCTTTAGCCCCAAGAAAGTTCTGAAAATGTCTTACAAACGGCCAGCTCCTCTTCATTGTCAAATCTTTGCCCATCTTCATCACAAATACTCATAATTCTACCTCTGTGCTTTCTTCCTTTTAAAACATTATGAAAGTATGCTGTATTCTTATCACCTTCATGAATCCAATCTACTCTTGCTTTTTGAACCAACATACACTCTTCATCTTTGACAGCTTCATTGTAATCAATTAGCGCTTGACATTGCTCAACTCCGGTGAGCATTATTTGGATCTTTCTCCATTTCAGTTTGAGCGCTTTTAATCTTCTCTCTGCATTTTTCTACTCTTTCAAAAACATCACCATTTTTCCAGCTAAGACGATTCAAAGGGTATTTCAAACTCTTTAACCCTCTTTACCGGTTATACATGTTGCATCCTGACATCCTTTTTCCATTCTTCTTTAATAATCAGAGAAACTCCACTTTTCTTGTTATGAAGTTAGAAAATCTGATGCTCTTTTCTTTTTGTTTCACTTTTGGGAAATGTAACAATAGAAGGTGAATGATCGAGATTAAGAAAGGTAAAAACTTCCCATACACCTCTGGATATTGATTAAGCAAGCATTCATTAACCATAATTCATCTAATTTCTTTAATGTTCGCACTTGGGATTTTCAATCTTAGTCAAGTGAAGAAAAACAGGCTTGCATATCTTCCACTTCAATATTAGCAACACAATCTTGAAACTCCACCATATCATTTGATGAGCTAGAAGGACCATTTGAATGTTCATTTGTAGATAAAGTGACATTAAAATCTCCAAGTATCACCCATGGAACTCCTGTTGTAATTTGTTTCTGCATTCCCAAATCTCTCCACAAGTTCCTTCTTTCACTACTAGAATTGCTAGCATAGATCACAGAACAATAAAATCTGACTTTCTTATTCATAGATTCTACTAGGAAGAAGATATTCTGAGGTGTTTTTACAAGTATCAGGGTTCTCACCATGCTAGTATCGACCAACCATTATCCTACAACCTTTATTGTTATCCTCACTATTAGTACTATACTCCCAATTTCCAAAAATCTTATTGCAAACTTTATTTATCCTTGGGAATTTAATATGAGTTTCTAAAATTGCACATAAATGCAGATTCTCATCACTAATAAGCTTCCTTACTTCCTTTTGCTTATCAGAAGTACTCATACCTCACGATGTTCCATGTTGCAATATTGAAATCCATCTCTCTATCTGTTTTTATCTCACCTTTTCTCTATTCTGTTTTTGCTTTCTCTCAATTCTTTTAGGCTCACCAAAATATACTCTCTATCTGTTTTTGCTTTCTCTCAATTCTTTTTCTCACAATAACTCTCTATCTGTTTTTACTTTCTCTCAATTCTTTTTGCTCACTAATACTCTCTATCTATTTTTGCTTTCTCTCAATTCTTTTTCACACACACACAAACAAACTATCAATACTAACAATAGAATTCAAAATGAAAAAACTCTCCTATTCAACAACAAACTTTTTGATTATACAAAAGTATTACCTCTTGTTCCATCAACTTCATTCCTCAAACACTATGCTCATTCATATCCATTCTCTATAACATCTTCGATTCCATGTCTTTAACTGCATCAATCAATTCCATTCTATCTTTGTAATACCTTTTCATGTGGTCATTCCAATACTTAACCTCTGCCTCAGTAGGAACCAGTTTGTTATTGATAAAACCATCTACTACTTTTCTTTCATTGGGATCACGAGCCAATTCATTTTCATCTACCAAAGAGTTTAGTAGAGTGAATCTGTTAGAGCCTAATCTTATCCTTCCCTTTATTCTTCTCCTTAGGACTCCCATTTTGTTTGTAACATCTTGTTGATTCTTGTCCTTACTATTATCCACCGTACTACTTGAATCAGTGCTTCCATTGATTACCTTTTCATTCCTTTTATCATTTGTCTTCTCCTCATGAATCTTTTTTACATTCATTCTCCTATACTCAAACTTATTATTAGCTTGTGCGATAGCATTTCCTTTTGTATTATTCCCCATATCCTTATTACTAGCATTTTCTTGTTTATTCTGCTCTACTTCTATTCTTCCTAGTGTCATCACCAACTTTTCTAGCTTGCTTATTTTTGACCATATTGAATCCATCATCATTTTTCTCCTGCTCATTCAGTTTCTCTTTGTCTTCCCTTATAACCAGCCTGCAATTTTCTTTATCATGTCCAAAAACACAACAGTGTTCACACCTATATGGCTTCCAGGCATATTCTACTTCCACAAGCTTTTTCATCACTATTCCTGCATCTTTTTTCTTATAAACAATCTCCACCACACTCTTAAGTTCCTTATCAGCATCAAGCTCAACTAAAACTCTAGCATATCCTAGTCTACCCACCCCTGTTAAACACATCCGGTAGTAACATCATCCATGATAAGAGGTTTGCCTAGACAACTAGCTAGAGTACTTATCCCTTTAACACTCCATGCTTCCAATGGAATATTAAGTAATTTCACCCAAACTGGCAATCTCTTAGGTTCAGATCTATCTAAACTTACATCAATACTCCATCTTTGTACAAACATGGGCTTATTATTCACCATCCATGGTCCATTACTTATGACATTAAGAATGCCCTGTTCATCACTAAACTTGAAAAAGAATATCCCGTGTCATTCATAGTAACATCCTCAAGACCATATTTATACCACATTCTTCTTAGATGATACCTTGCCTCATTTAAGCTCATGTTACAACCTAGAAATTGCCCACACACCGTCCTATTCCACTTAACACTACCTAACTCAACAGTTTCTTCATCAAACACTGCTACTTCATGACCATCCTCAGCAATCTCAGTAGGAATCATTAACAGCTTATTATCTAAAGTAGCAGTTTTAACAATATCAACCAGACTTCTATTTTTCTTATTAGTATCATTCACATCAACTTTTGTATTTTCAACACAAGTATTAGCAACATTTCCACAATCACTACTAATCCCATCACAATTATCCTCATTGCTATTAACATTCTTACCAGCACTTTCATTTTTAGTATCAACATTCACACATACACTAGCAGTACTCTTATTCATGTTTTTCCATTCACATTATCACCAACTGATATATCGTCCACAACATTATTATTCAATACAGAAACCATATTAGCAACATTGCCGAAAAGGAGATTGTACCGATTACCAAGAATAGGAAATCCATTACCATACAAATCACCATCAAAACTCCCATTCTTGCCCACTGCACACCCCAAACTACTACCTTTCTTACTACTATTCTCACCAACATCAGCACTTTTATTGCAATTCTTTTTAGTGATCCCATGTACAGTATCCCCAAAACCGTGGAACCCTAGTGTTTCTAGTAGACGATCTTTTCTTCATAGACATTCTATTAACAGATACTAAACACCAATCCAAATGATTACTACTCTATTTTTTGGTTTTATGAAACGCCTAATTCTGAAAAACACACTAAAAAGAACCCTAAACTAATTGATTTTGGTCAAAATCAACCAAAAATGAAAAATCAAACCAACCGATGGATGTAATTGAAGGTTTGGAACAGTTCTGTCGGTTTAGATTTTCGATTTGGGGTAGAAAAGTGCTTGAATTGAAGAAATTACGATACAAAATGGGGGTGGAGAGCAAATTCAGAGTTGTTATCATGTGGTTGGGAGAGAAGTTAAATATATGGTATGATTGGGAAGTACGGGCTTGGCTGTTACATATGGACTTACGTTAAACACTTTACAAGGATGGGTTGTGTGGACTTTAACCAATCTTGAAAACAAAATAATTTCGGTGGAAAGAATATTTCAGTATTCTTCTATTCCGAGTGAACCTCCACTTGTTATAGAATCAAAAAGGCCCGATGATCAGTGGCCGTCACAGGGTGAAGTTGATATACGTCATCTTCAGGTACTTAAATCATACAATTTTCTTCAATAATGATACTGTACTAGTCAAGTAAACATTATTATTGAATCTGGTGAGTTCTTTTGAAAAGGTTCGGTACGCACCACATATGCCACTTGTGTTACGAGGCCTTACGTGCACTTTCAGAGGTGGAAAGAAAACCGGGATTGTAGGAAGAACCGGTAGTGGGAAGTCAACTCTGATACAGACACTCTTCCGTCTTGTGGAGCCTGCAGCTGGACAGATTCTGATAGATGGAGTTAATATATCCACAATTGGACTTCATGATCTTCGTTCAAGATTGAGCATAATTCCTCAAGATCCAACCATGTTTGAAGGAACAATCCGTAGCAACTTAGATCCCCTTGAAGAGTATACAGACGATAAGATTTGGGAGGTAGCTAAATACATAATAATGATTTCTATGCTTTCAATCATCATATGGTGCTATATGGGGTGTTTGGGGTTGCTTACTTGCTTACTATAATTGCTTGTTTGGTTAATGCTTTTTAAAATAAGCAACTTCAAACTGTTTTTCTTTAACTTTTAAACAATCAAATATCCCAAACCCGTTCAAATTAAACTTCTTATTTTCTATATTAAAAACGCATTAAGCAGATATAACGCTCCCATAATCTAACAATAATTGTTATTACTTTAGGCACTCGATAAGTGTCAACTTGGAGATGAAGTGAGGAGCAAGGAAGGGAAACTCGACTCACCAGGTTGATCTTGTTCATAGTCTTTATATTTAAGCATTTTCATCTTATATTACACTGTCTTATTAGTTTTCATTTTACACAAATAGTTACCGAGAATGGAGAAAATTGGAGCATGGGTCAAAGGCAGCTTGTGTCTAGGGCGGTGCTACTCAAAAAAGCAAAGTCTTGGTACTTGTGAAGCTACTGCATCAGTCGATACTGCAACTGATGGAATGATTCAACTAACACTCAACCGACACTTTAATGACTCTACTGTTATAATGATTGCACATCGGATTACATCTGTGCTTGATAGTGACATGGTTCTGGTTCTAGAACAAGGTACGTACGTTAAGCAACTTTGTCAGCTCTTGTGTATGTTTCCATTAAATTCTTGATCTAAGAAAATTTTGTTCTGTAAACAGGTTTGATTGAGGAATATGATTCTCCAACAAAGTTGCTGGAAGATAAATCGTCTTCGTTTGCAAAGCTTGTTGCTGAGTATAGTATGTGATCGAGTTCCAGTTTTGAAAACTTAGCAGCAACATAATAATTTGAGTGCAAAAATTGGTGCTTGATGATCTGATCTTGATTAATGCTCGAAAGTGCAAGTAGAATTCGAGTGTCGGCTAGGTTATGTTGGCACGAGGAGCTTGGGGTACTTAATGATCTGATCGTGTTTCCTCGAACACGCATATTTCCACTGTTTTCTAGATTTTGGTTTTGCACAAGATTAATTAACTAGTTTCTTCTTGTAACCTGTTTAATATTTACCAATGTACTTAAAAATTAAAGATAATTTTCAATCGAGTTTTGAAGCTTATAATTAAAGGATCCTTCTTTCAGTATCATATATATCATTTCCTTTTAGGCAAAACTATGAAAATTACAATCAAGACGATTTCTTTGATGTACAAGAACTAACCCATGATTTGATAAATGGTTTGTACAAGGTTGGGGACTTTGCTCGATGTAATGTCGAAAATAACAGCCGTTTTACTTTGATGCTTATACAGTTATCTGATGACAAGAATCCTTGAATATATTGAAAAATAAGCATTTTAACTTCTGAATCTGCTTAATATTAGATGAAAGTCGATCAATAAAATGAATGTCGACTCCAAAGTTATATATTTGAATGCTTAATGATTTCATCCAAATGTTGAATATATTCATGCAAACAAAACTTGCTTGCGATATTACATTACTTGTAAAAAATAAAAAACAATCTTACTTTCAACAACTTCTTGCTGATACAGATATCCTATTGATAACAAATGATCCTTCAAATCTATCGCAAAGAAGACTTTGAACTTTATCTGATGATAACGGCTTATTCCTGAAACATGTTTAGTAGCTTCTATCAATGCTATAAACACTATAATATAGTATGCTTTTGTTATTGATATGGATATGAAAAAAACTGAGTGAACTTGATGAGAGTAAAAAGTTTGACTCAAATGTCAAATATTTCAGTAGTTGATCATTTTGTCCAAATGTAGAAGACTTTTATGTAAAACAACACTTGTATACGATAGTAAATAACGTACAAAACTTTACTGAATTTAATTATAACATGATCATCTTCAATATCATGTAAAATCCAATCATGAAAACAGTTGACTTTCTGAAGAAGTCAACTGTCTTATCTGAACATCATGAGTTAACTTTTCTAACTTCAAAAATTCAAACTCCTTAAAAAATCAAGTTACTTTACTTAGTACACTTTTAAAGTTAATAATTATACCTTGATTTAACTGTAAAAATCTTGTATTGAAGACTTGAGTCATCAATCCCACCTCCTTGTACTTTAATTTTAAGGCCTGCGTGATGAGGGCATGATAAAACAAACAAAAAAGCATGTTAAGATGTGCAAAATCTAGTAAGCAAAAAGCACAAAGTATAAACCAATTAAACACAATCTACCAACACATTTATCTATTGATTTTTCAACTTTTTTCATTAATGTTATTTTTAAAACACCTAGTTCGGCTAGCCAATACATGTTATTATACATATTGTAAGAACTAATAAAACACACAAAGCTTCATACAACTTATATGCAAACAAGTTGATGGTACATATGATTTTAAAACTGGACCGACCAACAGGTTCAATGGGGAACTAAGTCGCCACGGTACGGCTAGCCAATAAAAGTAGAAGAAAACGAACGGAGAGGGCCGTTCGGAAACCGTAAAACGAATGAACGGGCGGACGGGATCATTTTCTTCTTGTTGTTTTGATTGTTATTTTTGTTGGTGCCTGTGTGGGCACCCCGCTAGTTATTCATACATGAAGATAACAAGACAAAACCAACTCATTGGTTCACAAATGAATAAAAAGTATTCTGGTTAAAGTAGTTGGACAAAACTCAGTTATATGAATTTATACAACCAAATTAGTTTTTATACACAGACGTTCGTAAATTAATCACCTTTGTGTGCTCATTGCTTCCCAGTCATCAGAACTCCGCTGAAGGAAATTAATCAAACATTAGGATGGATAGTAACACGTGTTAATTTAAAATTGGAAGTAAAGTGAGCAGAAATCAGAGAAAGTACCTGTTATAAATTTATAATCTTATTTGTGAATTGGCTTCTGAAATATTGGCTGAAGCATGATAAAGAAGAGACTCTTGGTTTTGTTCACTTCTCTATGTAGCTGAAGGATACATATGTCGATATTTGTTTCATGGATGTAAAACCATACGACTGAAGCTGCCATGTAAACCCAACGATACGCAGACGTTCCAGCTGAAAAATGCTCTGTGGAAGATGAGTTATGCCTGTACCTTCTATATGTAACTCTTCTAACTGTGTTAAACTTCCAATTTCCTCAGGCAACTTTTCAACTTGAACACAGTAGGGGAGTTGGAAATATTTCAGACTTTTCAGCTGACAGATGCTGCTCGGAATATGTCTTAAATATATACATTCTATTAGGTCTAGCTCCTCTAAACACTGTAATCTGCCAAGATCCTCAGGTAATTTCTCAAGATGCAAACAAGATTTAAGTCTGATAGCTTTCAGATGCATCAACATACAAATGCTATCTGGAAGATTTCTAATCTTTGTAGATGAAAACATTAGCTCCTCTAGAAATACTAACTGGTCTAGGTCCTTGGGTACCTCTGGAATACTGCCTTCAAGTGTAAGCTTTCTTAAACATTGTAAACTACAGATACTTCTTGAAAAACTCTCGAGGTTTGTACAAGCACATAGACCCATCGTAATAAGCTTTTCAAGATTTCCAAAAGATGAAGCCGGATCTTCTTTATAATAACCTCGAACGAAACTTTGGAAAAAAACTATTGGGGTGCAGTAGGCATATATCTGTGGGTTCTGCAATCAGATGTAACTCAGATAAAGAACCCGCTGAGGCTGGTTGAGACTGTTTATTAAACACAAAAGACTCAAACCCCCCAAAACAGCTTAAGTATAAGAAGACAAGCTTTTTCAGATATCCAACCAGAGCATTAATTTCTAACAAACCATAACAATTTTCAAGATTTAACCTTTTGAGATTTGGTGTGAGCCCAAGGTCAAGGGTCCTCAACTTTGAATGACTGAGGTTGAGCTCTTCGAGCTTTGGACTTTCTACAGGCATTTGAAGTTCTACCAAATCATTACAGCCTTCGAGTATTAGCATCTCAAGATTCAGAGTACTCCCGAGGTGAAGAGTCGTCAACTTTGAATGACTGAGGTCAAGATGTTTGAGCTTTAAACTTTCAGCAGGCATTTGAAATTCTACCAAATCATTACAACCTTCGAGTGTAAGCCACTCAAGATTTGGAGTACTCTTGAGGTGAATGGTCTTCAACTTTGAATGACTGAGTTTTAGCTTCTTAAGATTTGGAGTATTCCCGAGGTGAAGGTTTGTCAGCTTTGAATGACTGAGGGCAAGATGTTCGAGATTTAAACTTTCAGCAGGCATTTGAAGTTCTACCAAATCATTACAGCTTTTAAGTATTAGCTTCTCAAGATTTGGAGTATTCCCGAGGTGAAGGTTTGTCAACTTTGAATGACTGAGGTAAAGATATTTGAGCTTTAAACTTTCAGCAGGCATTTGAAGTTCTACCAAATCACTACAGCCTTGGAGTGTTAGGTTCTTTAGATTCGGAGTATTTCCGAGGTGAAGGTTTGTCAACTTTGAATAACTGATGTTAAGATATTCAAGCTTTGAATGATGATCAGCAGGTATATGAAGCTCTACGAAATCCCGACAATTGTAAATAGTCAACTGCTCAAGATTTGGAGCCAATCGAAGGTCAAAGGTCCTCAATTTTGAAAACACGATTGTGAGGAGCCTGAGGTTATGAAGAACCTAACATAAGTACAACAAAAATAATTAATATTGGTGCAATGTCAAACCAACATATATATAGGATCATAATGAATCATGAAAAACAACAAATTAACCATTATTCATTCTACCTTTCCTTCTCCATCTTCCCAAAGTTGAACAATATTGCTGCAACATATTTCAAGATCAACAAGATATTTTCCTTGAAATGTCTTCGGTAAACTCGAAAAAGGAAATCCAACCCATCTCATAAATCGTAAGGAACTTGGAAGGTATTCGCTAACTTTATCAAATTCAACAATATTGCTCTCAGTATTATAACGATTATAGAGATTCATATAAACAAATCTAAGATCCTTCATTTTTGCAAGACCTTTTACAACAATTTCAGCACTCAAACCCGGTGACTCAAAGTATAGACATTTAGTTGCTTGGGTACCCTGAAATCGAAAAAATAAAACCCCTTAATTTTTGTCGGAACCCTAAATTTCAAAACGCCCAAAATCACTTATCAAATTGAGAGTGAATGAAGATGATATAAAATGAATTGAATGATAATTCAATTCGAATTAATGAATTTTTGAATGATTATTACAGATAGAAAGTGAATTTGGGGAAAACTTTTTAGACAAACACAAAGAGGAATTGTTATGTGTTTATTATAAGAAAAGTGACGCTAACTTATTAAATGGTCAAACCCGAATGAGTCTTTCATTTTAGACCAAACTCAGAAACTTTTAAAATTATTGGACCAAAAATTAAAATATACAGACCAAAATGTAGTTTAATTAAATCATACTAACTTGATTCTTAGGGCCATTAGTCAATATATCTTCAATTTCCTCATTAATCCACAATCGGCTATGTCTTTGAGGTTCATGAGGTGTGATCGACGAACAATATTCCTACCCATTTCTTCTAAAATGATCAATGCCTCATATTTATCACTAGAAATAGTTATAAGAGATTTCTGCTCAAGAACTCTTAAACCAACTTCAGTATGAAATCCACGGCTTTCAAGCACTCTAATTGCATCTTTTTTGTGCCAACCTTTTAGTATGCATGCAACATCTAAGAATATTTCTTTGTGATCATTATCTAGACCATCAAAGCTTACTTCCAATCTATCCATAGTATCCTTAAATGGAATTGTTTTTAGTCTTTCAATGGCTTCTATCCAAAAAGGCTCACTTCGACCACAAAGAAATGAACCCAAAACTTTGATTGTTAAGGGAAGACCATGAGCATATTGTACAACTTGTCTTGATAGCTTTTCGTACCCACGAGTTGGAATCTCTGTTTGAAATGCATTCCTACTGAAGAGGCAAATTGCTTCCGTAGATCGATAGGATTGATGTCATGAACGAACTTCACCCGGTGGGCCAGCACTTGCTCATCTCTTGTGGTAATGATTATTCGGCTTCCCGATTTAAACCAATCAGGCTTGCCTACTAATGCCTCAAGCTGTTCTATACGATCAACATCATCTAAAACAACAAGTGTCTTTCTACGACTCATCATGTCTTTCAACATGTTTTTCCCGTCATGAACACTACTAACAGTGATGTCTTGTTTATTTAACACATGTTTTAGTATCCGTTTTTGAAGCTTCGTTAAACCGGACAAAGAAGGCTGTGAAACTTCCCTTACATTTTCAACAAAGCTTTTCCTTGAAATGATTAGAAATATGATCATAGACTCTCTAGAGTTGTCTTCCCCCCTCCCATCCCTTGATTCGATCATGCGAACATCTTTTGTGCCAATATCTAAAGATGAAAGAACATTTCTGATCCGGGTCTCCATACCCACTAAGTTTTCATCAGTGTTCGAAAGAGTGGAATATTTCTTTTTGAAAATAACATCAACAATTATTTGGATCAGTTTAGATTCATCCCTGTATCATTAATTAAAGATTAAATTATTAGCTTGCTCAAAGTGCACATAAACAATTAGGATTAAGATATATAAATGCAGGTTAGGCAAAATATTACAGAGATATATGATGAAGAAAATTGAATGAAACTGAATTACCCGTTAGCTGTGGCCTTCAACTCCCACCCAGCCAGATTTGAGGCTTCTTTCATAGCCTCTCTCCATTTTCCAGCAGCCTCCTTCTTTTGGCTTTTTCAAAAGGCTCTTTCTTTACTTTGATAGCGGACTTCATGGGCTCCACATCAAAAAGACAGGATAAACATTCTGCTTGGTCGTCTTGTTACATTCCATAATCTTGACAAGCTCATCTAGGCACCAAGATGAAGATGCATAAGTCTTGGAGAAAACAATGATGTAAAACCTTGAGTCCTCAATGGATTTGAAGAGCTGGTCCTTGATCGGTTTTCCTTGCTCGATTTTCTCATCATCCTTATACGTTTCAATGCAATTGCGCTGAAGAGTTTCATAAAGATGGCCAAGAATTGTTACGGTGTCACCACCTCTAAAACTCAAAAAAACATCATACTTGAAGCTCTTTTGAATGGATGAAGATGAAGTAGACGCCATTCTAGTTGTTATCTAAGGATCGGTCTGTTTTTGAGAGAATTATCTTAACTATTTGTAAAGAAACATGGGTAAGATTATCAAGTGTATATTGAGAAGACAAAGACTCCATAACATAAGGCTGTTATTTGGTCAAGAAAGATAAGATTCATTTAAGGGATATAGAGCTCACGTCTATCACTCGTTTTTTACTTTGACTTCAACATACATATCTTATTACTTTCCCAAACCAATATGAACTTTACTTCATAAAATTACTGTTCTAATAATTAGAAAAATAGACATGTTAACTAATCTCATTGGATTGATGGATCTTTGAACGAGTAAAATCAAATATTACATTGGCATCATAAAATGAATAGCCCTATAAAATAGTTAAAAAGATTTTCTACAAGTTGAGAGCCTGCAAGTATAACTACTAATAATTTGACAAAAACTAACATTGTAGTGAACTATTTTTCCACGGTCATCTTCTTGACCCAGTTTGATCTGAATTTTTAAACAGATGAAATCAAGATCCGTTTTGTTACAAAAACCACCATGAAATTTACCTTTTATATTTAATCATCAAATACAATCCTGATTTTGCATAACTCGAGCTTCAAATTAGCAAACTTTAGACTCAAACTTCATTCTATCAGAGTGATATCAATTTGTAACAGTAAGAGTTCTTAAAAAACTTCAAACTATCTTTTAGAGACACTAAACTCAGATCTAAAATATGTTTATTAGTAAGAGAAAAGGTCTGGACTACAACTTAAATTTTAAAAAGCTTCCACTTTACATTCTCTGTTTTCCGGTACCAAGCAGCCTCAGAAACTTCACCAACACTTCTGAAAGTTTCCATTTGTAGATTGATAGATACTAGTGTCAACTGCCTTTGAACAATCCAATTCAGAATAGTGTCTCAACATGATTAGATACGGCTATACCAATCGCACATTTGAGAGCACGATCAACACTCATTTCTTCTTGGTAGAAGTTTTCTTTGCCTTTTTATTTTTAAATCCTCCACCACTCTCCTGTCAAAACAACAAGTATTCTTCAATGATAACTTAAATCAGACTTGCTAAATGACAAAAGCATCAATATTTAGATCATATCATATTTACACGAAAAAAAATAAAAGTTTAAAACAATGTTTAACAATTATAAAGCAAAACAAGGTGAGAAAGTTAGGAGATATAAATGAGCAGAAGACCTTTTTTTAGTGAATGTAAGCAGCTTTGCCAGTCATCTCTTGCCCGTTTTTAGCGACATAAACCTGAAAGTACAAGAAATTCTATTTATAGCATACAACACATAAAGAGATGCCATCAAAAAGTGGGATGAGGAAATTCGTAAAACGAAATACGACCCAAAACTGGCATGGAAATAAACGGTTTTGGCTCTGGTCTAATCAGTTTTTCGAGGTGTGTGTTTTAAATAGGTTGACCCGCCAACTCGTTTGAGTTTTTTAAAATTTAGATAATTTATGTTTATAATGGATTAAATTAGTTAAACAAGTCAACCCACCCACCTGTTTTAAAAAACGGGTTGAATAGGCAATATTCAGATTATGCGTAAAGTGTAAACATGTTAGGATTGACATAGTTGAACCAGCTGCTTAAACATTCGTTCTCTGGTTAAGGTGTTCTGAAATGCCAATCCGAACCCACACCTAACTCATATTTGGTTCAAACAGTTTTTTGATTTGAAATGACTACAATAACAGAGCAAGAACTTTCCAACTTACCCTCTTCCCATCGCCATTAGTGAACCAATGCCCGTCCATGACCATCTGCTTGAACCCTTCTTTTGCCAGCATCTTTTGTGATCCCTTTCGCAGTATTGACATTAGGATTCATGAAACCTTGTGACGTTTCTTGAGTCTTTGACTTTCTTGATTTTTTCCATGATGAGCTTGTCTCAGCTTTGTTAGTTCTAGCAGCCTGTTTAGTTTTGTCACCACTGCTAAATTGACCCCTAAAAACACAAGAAATACAACAAAATTATAATTGAAAAGAGTTATTTGCATATAACCCCTTAAAAGCTATCAATAACATAGCAGAACTAACTTACATTTAATCGATATTTGATGTACTGGGCTGATCAGACTCTCTATTTTCTGCATTTAATGGGACAAAGTTGCACAAACGGGTTCGAACAACCTCTTGGATCCTCAAATCATTATGGAAAAAATAGTGATGTGCTGGCGGGCGAGGATCATCTAAATCTATTACACTGTCCATAACATGACTATTATGGTTACTTTTTCCAACATTACTCTGAGCTTTACTTTTGTCTTTTAGAGAACTAAAATATTCCTCGCATACCTCATCGAGTGCTGGTGTCGGGATATGGAAACTCTTCTCGTGTTCAAAATCTTCCCACAAATCTTTTCTGGTGAAAGTATTGAGTGACTCATTCACTTTTCTCAGCTGATTTAAACCTATAGAATGCTCCTTGTTCAAATAAGATTCCGACTTATTGCTGGTCTTGTTAGTAGCAACTTTACTGATAGAAGGAATATCAGAATCAGACTCAGAATCAATCAGCTGAAACTTTCTAAGAGGACTGACAGTTAACTTTGGAAACGGTTGTTTGCTGCAGTTTGTGATTACGAATTCTGGCGCGTTTGAGACATTTGAGAGATTTTGCTTTTTTTTCCTGATTCTCTGGTCAAAACACCTAGTCCGGTAAGCGGGAATTTGGAACTGTTACTAACTGAATAGTGTTGTGTTGGAAGAATCTCATCTGCATTTAGCAATAATAACAACCAGTGAATATGGGAATGATAAACAAGCGACAGTAATGCACACTGGTTTATAATGCGTGTGACTGCTACTTGATGGAATCTTATAAATCATAAAACTAGCACAAATACCATCCCTTTTTACGCTAAGTTATTCAGCGGGAGCAATCTGATTCAGTGGTGCTGCTTTGTGGATATCTATGTGATCTTTCTTGGATTACAAAGAATGCAAAGTTGCTGCTTATTTAAGCGTTTATGTCTGAGCTAAATACATAAATACATTTCGATATTCAGATATGAAAAATCATTGGTAACGACTACAACTTTCTTGTTATCTTAAGACATAAGTAAGGGTGTATAATGACAGTCCAAAGGGGTTGTAAGTTGTAGCCCGAGTGCTCGATGGCCCCAATTCCCTAAATACACCATACTTGCTACATTATCATAAGATTAACTATATATATTACGCAATCGACACAATGAAGTTATCAAGGGTTACTCGTAAGTCCATCCACCAACAACATAGAGAAAACAAGTCCAGTTTTTGTTGCTACTAGAGTTCAAAATAATCTAATTGGCTGCCAAACTCATCCCGATATCTTTAGGAAATCAAATTGACCTACTGAAAAACGCATTAGTGGCGTTTAGGATTGCTCTTAGTATCGTTTTGAAACGGAAAACAATTAGTTAAATTTTTTGTGTTTGGACGGATGTTAACTGAGTGTGATCATGATATCAATTATAGACAAACTAATTCAAAGTTGCTTATTCTCACTAACTATCTGATATCATTATTCATGCTGACTATCGATTCGATTAATTTACAGGTATAATACATTCAAATTATTCATACTGACTATCTGATATCATTATTCATACTGACTATATGAAACTGCAATAAACAGATAACAAACAACTCTTATAAAACAATCCCCTAATCATCAAATCAAATATCAAAAAACACAACCAAAGGGTAGCTCCGAAAAACTGTTACTAATTTGCTTATCAAAACTTGCAAGTTGTAATTTGCTACTTCACTTACGAAATCAAATAAGCAGACCCAAACACCCTCAAAACACATTAATCAGTTAAGTAACCAAGCTTATTAAAGAGTCCTAATAAAACAATCACTTTTACCTTTAGCATTATTATCCTCGGGAGACGAAAAGTCCTCGATATCATCATCATCAACAACAACCAAACCCAAATCCACCGTAGCCGAACCCGAAAACTCCCTATCATCGACACTACGGCGTAACCGCTTCAATCTTGGCCTTACCATTGTCATCATCATCGGATCAGCCATGATGGCGTCTCAATCTCAAACTCATCATCATTATCATAACCATCAACAACTGTCTTCCCATCAGCAGCTACTGGAACATCTACCGAATCACGATTCGATGTATTACTCGGTGTGGTTTGGGGTTTTGGGAGATCGTTGAAATCAAAGTCGAAACCCAATGAGAATGAAGGTGCTTCAAAATCACCCATTATGATTGATTGACTATTAGTAATGTGAATTGAAAGTGTTTAGGGTTTGATGAATTGATTTTGTGTTTTGTAACTTCTTTGAATTTTGGGGGTTTTGGGAATGTTTGTTTGCGGGTTTTTATTTTATGTATATATACGATGTGGAGTAACTGAAAGAGAAGAGAGCATGGTTTTCAAAAAATGAACTTTGGTGCATCAAAAGGCCTATACGCCGTATAGCTGCGCATAAGGTAAATCACTATCTGATATAACGCTCTAGGACATATAAGCAGTCTCTGATAAAAAAAAAAGAAACAAAAAATTAGGTGTTCCATAATAACTTTGTTTTGAAGTTAAATATTATGACAATTCATAAATCTATTAATATATAAATATTTAGATTTATAGGCATAAATCAATATCACTTTAAAAAGTAGTTTATGACAGTATTCTCGTAAGACCCAGTAGTATTTATGTTATTTTTAACTTTGTTTGAGGCCAGTTGGTTTGTTGATAGGTTTAAGAGTTGGATTTGGATTTAATATAAAAAAGAAAAAAAATATTTAATAATATTAATTATTTTATATAATAATTTTGTAATACAAATATTATTATTTAAAATAAATGTAGAGAGAGATGAGAATAAAGTGGTAAATGTGGCTCACTAAAAATATTACTGTAATACTTATCAAAGCCTATATATATAATAATTTTTAGGGCGAGTTTGTTTTGGACTTTTGGAATTAAGTAATATAATGATAGAAAAAGTAATAGTTTGGTGTGAGACTATGGTATTTAACACAATCCCATATTTAATACCTTTAGATAAAGGATTCATCAAAAGTCATCATATCACATGGTTATCCTGACTTTTTGCATAGTTTTTATAGGTAAACGTGTGATTGTACCACATGTAAAATTGTTTTCAAATATTTAATTGTTTTCAGTTTACGTACAATTTATTTTTTATTATATTACTCTAACTTGTATCTTAAGGGCACAAGTTAAGCATACTAAAAGGACACTCGGACCCACAGAAAAATATACAAAGATTCACAGAAAAGTACAATTTATGTGGATCCCTGTGTCATTTTCTGTGGGTCCCGATATTTTAATTAGTAAACTCAGCGTACCTTACTATTTCATGTTAAACCCTTTTATTTATTTAATTTCTTTTTATCAATAAAATAATCTCAAAACATAATCCTAATCCCACTTTTATTATATAAAACAAACACCTTTAATACAATCATTCTCATACTTTTCTTTCAATTTATACCAAATCCAATCTAACTTGAATATCATACCAAAGCACCCTGGTAGTTAGTGGGGTTTTGAAACCTATACCAAATCATCAAACCAAACAACAACGATAGGATTGATATATTCACTACAATACCACACATTATTCAAACTCATACTCGTTAGATTTCAAATAACAAAGCAAATAAACCCTAAATTCAAATAATAACCCAAATTCAAAATTAAAATGTAAATTAAAGTAATGTCTAATACCGTCTTCCACGAGTTATGGGTCCCAATAACATCTTCCACGGTGTATGTGGGAAGTTAAGACGTACACAGCCATACCCCTACCTAAAGTAGAAAGGTTGCTTCCGGTTATGCCAAAGGTAGAAAAGAACCTCCGGCCTTGCAAGAGGTGAGGATCGAACCCTTGATCTCTGTCTCTAGAGGCATGGGTGTTAATCCAAATTCAAATCTTAATCCTAAATCCGTATAAGAACGAAACGGCCCTTTATTCTTTGAGTTTTTAACTTTTTATAATCAGTAATACGTTATGACTTTCAACTTATAATAATTGTCGACAAAAAGTTAAATACATAGGTAAAACAAACTAAAATTTTTGAAATGATAATTTGAAGAAAAAGTAATAAATAAATCTCGATATCAAATTTCCATATATGTGTTTTTAATAATAGGAAATTAATTTGATACAACTTCAAAACAATTAATTGACTGAGTCTAGCTTTAAATCACTCTCAACTCTCAAGGATGAGAACGTAAATTTTGCAAGCCTCATAATTTGACTAGCATGGTCGGTACGAAATATTAGAAAATGGAGCCAAGTGTTTAAAGTGATTGGTACACCATGCATTTTAATTCGTCGATCTTACTAGAAGTTAACTCTAGTCGTCAAAAAACATTTGTAAGTTACAACATTTTAAGTATTCGTTTTGATCTACATGTTTATATCTAAACTAAAATAACTTTGAGTTCGTTGAAAATTTAAATATTAAGAACGTTCTAATAATATTTTTGCATGCAATGCAGCGTTTTTTGGATTAACGGCTAAAAGTCCTGAGGTGCATTTTATTAAAATCAATGAAGATTTGTAATACAACAAATTGGGATCAGGTGCATATGAAAAAGATTGTTATAGTTGAGAAAATTTTACACTATGTAAAAAATTCACATGGTTCACAGACATCCAGAGAACCCCTTTCGGCCCGTCCCTTGTTCACTTGTTGTATAGATCTTATAGTGAGTAGATAACGCCTAGTGGATGTAACTGATCAAACTATTACATGTTCAGTACTGAAATCAAACCATGAAAACACAAAGTACTTCAATACTGCCAAGTAATATTCACTTAAATAAAAACAAATTAAAGAATTTTGATATATATCTACCAAAAAAGAACTATATGTACAAGTCTAGTCAAAAGTTACATAGGCTAAAAAAGAAAAAATTCACGTTATTGGGTTGTAATACCAATCCAATATGGATCACATATATGTAGCTAGCTGCTTACTCCAGAATACTTTGTAAAGCAGGCCTCCATACCCGTTGATGAGATTCAACCTGATCACTAACACTCATCAACTGAGCAAGCACTTGCTCCATCGTTAACCCCTTCACATCCGCACTACCCAATAATTTCTCCAACTGTTTTTTTGATATTATTATCTTTATCTCCGTCTTCACCTTTTTTTCACTAGAAGTGTTCACCTTTTGAGTATCGTCGTGATAGCTACCTACAAGAGACTCATTTTCCGGTGATGTTACTAGTGATCGACAGTCATCGTTGTCGGGGTGAATGGCTGGCTGCTTTTTCATACAATTTCCCATTTGCTAGTGTCTAATATGATATGAAAAATATGAGTTGGGTTATAAGTTTATATAGGGTATGCAATGAAGACTAAGTTGAAATAAAGTGTCCAACATGGCTTTTGAAAATTTGACTAATCATTTTCACAGTGTTTAGGTTAGTACCGGTTCAAAATAACTAGTCTATTAAGTGTGATGTTCCACGAAACATCTATATTTAGGAATCGGCAACGGTTGGTAGTAATTTTATAAGCAGCTACGTACTTAAAATATATGAAATCAACTTCGGTGTATTTATAGGTCTTAATAAGTTGAATAATCGCTCTACTAACCAATTGAGAAGAGGTGATCGGGTGAAAAGTATCAAGTGGATTAGCACTAAAACAATTTTAACCTAAGGTATTAGTGAATTTTTCAATATACATCCAAACATTAAATGTATACCAATTCTGTTTTACGTACAGTTATTACCCAAGGTGCATAATGACTTGTTACACATGTATCCTTTTCAGTTTGTAACGTGTTGAATTTTTCAAAAGAAAATGTACGATAAGTTCAACTTTCACTTTGATCACTAGTTTCTATTATCATCATTGTCCAATTATGTTCAAGTGATCAAGTCTTTGAGTTGTTATAAGCATTTAATACAACTATATTTAACGATTGAGTCTTTAAGTCCCTTTGAAGAATAAAAATGTTGATTTTGCAACCTTCACAATTTGACTAGCATGCATGCATATATGGGAGCATGAGTCAAAATTTGTCATACAAAAGTTAACATGAAAGATAGTCGGCAAAAAGCATTTATAGGTTTATCTAAAGGTACAATGTAATTATCATATTACTGTAACTTTACATACGTTGAAAAGGACGATAAGGCCTTTAGTATGTAAAAGCAATATATATTACTTTGCAACCCAAAAGGTATAGCTTAGCACAATGTGTGATTTGTGCATGAAATTTTTGACCTCAAAATATATATATATTTTTTTTATATATTTTAGCTTTCAAAATTCACTTCAAACATCAAAAAGTTAACAATATATGAAATGATATTTCAATAATTGTCAAACTCTAGTCGGTAAAAGATATAAACTAACTCATAGATAAGAAAAAGGAGATCGTTACAATATATTTTTATCGTTATATTTACTTATTATATAAATTTATGCATAGGAAGCCTAACTACTACAATGCAAATTAATGAGCTCTTCCAATGAAATAGCTCTTGAATTTGATACCAATCTTTTTTTTTTATTTATCCAAATCAGCTTATTATCCCCCTGAGTTTTGGTCATTAGAGAAAAATCATAACCGGATCAAATCGAATTCTGAATTAAAGTTACCCGTCAAAATAACATGCTTGTGAATATATATTATTCTATCAAACTTGACAAAAATGTGATGATATACATTCGAGAATGTGAAATCTTAACTTAACTTTAAACTTTAAATAGTTGAGAAATGGATATATTTTTTTATTAATCTTCATGACTCATGAGTATTAACTATTTTTCTAATATCACATGGTTTGGTTTACATAAAAAAAATGGCTGGGTTTTTATAATTTGATAATGATATGTTAAATTACTTATGAAGATAAGGTTATCATTTCATTATCTATAATATAGATTTTGTGTTGAGTCACATGATTTTCTCGATCAACTTTTTGCATTCAAGAATGAGAAAGATATATAGTACTTTTCAAGTTTGAACATGTAATGATTAATCATATCTTATTTTAGGCTGAGCAGTTTTTTTAATTTTTAAAAGAGTTGTGATTGGGTATAGTCTCGTGTCATGGAGTTGGTATCATAAAAAAAATGATGCTACTTCAACACTTTTTGGCCACAACATCACTTTTGCCCATGGCATCAAAACACTCATCTTTCGGTGTGGTTTCTCAATACCCCGCTAAAACACACATAAAAAAAGGGTTTGGCGTGAGTACGGCTGACAGCGAAAACGACCAACCCACATGCGGTGTGGTTTCTCCGCCGTTGTGTGGCGCGATATCGATGACTTGAGCCATCGGCAACCGTACCAGGCTAAATATACAAAGTGAAGTGTGGTATAAGTTTTGAGTTGATTAATTATATATATCTTCATGTTGATTAATTAGTCTATAAATCATATGTTATTTTTCTTTCTAATTCTGGATTCACACTTCTGTAAACTCCAAAATTGTCTTACAAATATTCGACATTTAATGACAACTTAAAACATATACCAAAAATAGCTAGGGATAAAAAAGTAACATCTTTCTATAGATATGCCATTTGTGCTCTAATTTCTAAATAACTTATAATTTGTAAGGGAGATGATTTGTACACTTCACAATTTAATTGGCACACTCCATTTTAGTATGTATTGCCATTTATGCCTTTACATCATTCATACTCTTTTTCACTCCTTTAAGGGTATAAATGGCAATACACACTAAAATAGAGTGTGCCAATCAAATTGTAAAGTGTACAAATCACCTCCCAATTTGTAAATGCCCATATGTGGTTATAGTTTTGTATATATATCGTCTCTTAGTAGTACTTGTTAATCCATCCACGAGTAGTTTGACATGGCACCATATATCATTATATTGTCCTTTATAGTTTAGCACTTTAGCCTTATCGAGTTATCGACACAAGGTATCATGCATAAATTGACCCACATTGACAAAAGTCAGTGAAAAAAATACTTGATACTGGTTGACCCACGTCGATAAATTTACCCTGCTTATAACTAACCAATTAAGTCCATAATAAAACCACTGTAAATAAGAAATTAATAACCTAAGATTATGAAATCATCGTTTTGCATGTTAATAATATTTTTCATGATATTATTTGAGTTTTAACAAGCATTATCTAACAACCTCAAAGTCGAAAGTAATGGATTATGTACACTCGGGTGATTTTTACAGTTTCCACTAATTAAAATTACCGCAAAAGAATACTAGTAGCTAGTTCACAATTTCACACTTAAAAATAGCTCAAATGTCTTATATATCTTCTACCTATGTGAGGCGGATTGTTACACAATCAAACATTTCGCGTATACATAAATCATACAATTCTCGATCCTTCATGCTCATGACGTAAGGCCAACCAGATTCACATATGTAGTGACTTGCTATGCATGTACTTCGTGGTTGTTAATATATATGTTGAAGAATGTTCCAAAAGAATATGTACGTTACGGCAAGCTCAACTTTCATTTTGATAAGTTGTTTCTATGATCATCAGTATACGACTATATGCATGATTGAGACTTTTGAGTCCCTTTCAAGGATGAGAATTTAGATTTTGCAAGCCTCACAATTTGACTAGCATGGGAAGTGCGAATTATTAGAAAATGATGGCAATTTCAATGGGTTAACTTTAGTATCTTTGAAAGAAATGTAACGTTTTGAGTATATAAAAGCAATATATAATACTTTGTATCGAATATTATTGTTGTATCTCGTCTACTAACATATTAAATAGAACATATAAACACTCACACAAAGTGACGGTGTATATAGTGATTAATAATTATATGGGCTAATAACCTATTAACGTAATACTTGTTACAAATGTCATTCGGCGTAGCGAATAAAATACCTCTTTTAGACATTAAACTTGACATTGTTGTCTTCAATTGAGTAATAAAGATAAAATACAAAATTGTGATGACCATTTTACCTTTGAATTTTTAAAAATTGCATCCATTGTCCAAAAGGTAAATTACATAAATGATCCTCGTTATTATACATTATACCAACAATCTTTTATCACTAGTTTCTGCTAGAGCATTATCAATGGCATCTGTTAAAATAGTTTAATGTTTTCATTCACAAGCGTTGTTACCTTAAAAGCGACTAACGATCAAATGAGAAGAATTCTTAACATAAGAAAGATGAAAAATAATTATAACTACACATTCGAGATGCATTAATTTGAACTAGATGCATCCCTAATCTCTTAGACGCATCATAATATATTTTCTAGCTAAAAGTTAGATGCATATACGTATATTATATGCATTTCATCAAATTAAACAAATCTTATGTATTTTTGTCCCTCTGCGGGTCAAATTTGTTGGTAGTACTACTTTACATTGTTTTCACTTCAAAATCACTTTAGAAAATAATTGTAATGCATCTAAATGAATAGAGATGCATCTAAATCAAGTCGATGCATCTCAAATACGCGGTTATAGTTATTTCTCATTCTTCTCATTTTAAGTTTTCTTCTCAATGGATCCTTACCCAAAAAGAAACAATGTTTGTTCAGATCAAACTTTAAGCCAGTTCTAAACCAACACCAAACCACTGTATACATTTAAATCTGACCCGGTTCTGAACCATTGTAAACCCCTAAGAACCAAGCATCAGGCACACTTGCTACAAGGTTGCATAAATGCAAGAAGAAAAAAAATGATTGAATGAAACAGCCGAGACCCACACGAGACCCCAAGATACCAGAAAGACATAAAATACAGTATAACATAACTAGCAACAATAATTCTACATTACAAATCTTGTTCGGATTTCTCAATGAAGAGATACCAAGATACCACACCCTTTTCCTTAAGCTCTTCGGATTTCTCAATGAAGCCTGGAACATGCTTCATATTGATGCAACCACTTGAAAAAAAAAACCCCAATTTTACAAGCCCTAATTTCAACAATCAGCCAATTACAACCAAAATCTAATTAAATTGACACAGTTGATTGAAATGATTTGAATTAGAGATTCACGGTGGTAATTGTTATTTGGGATTTTGGATAAAGGTGATAATTGTTATTTGGGATTCACGGTGGTGTTACTAGAGTTGGGAGTTTGATATTTGGATAAAGGTGGTAATTGTTATTTGGGATTTTGGATAAAGGTGGTAATTGTTATTTGGATATTGTAACTGATAAGCTTATGTTGTGATGGAGTGGACATTTGGGAAGCCATTAAAAAGAGAGAAGGCAACCCACTGTGATGGAGTGGACAGATGGTTGTGTTCGGGTACCACATTGGGTTTCTCTTGATGCTCAAATATCATTGGGTCTGGGCTATATATCGTTTTCTTGCTTCAACTGGTTCGTAAGGTTAGTCTGCAAATGACAGCTGATGGGTAAATAAAAGGAAAAAAGCAGTGGTATTTGAATAATAGTCAAAGTATTGGTTTTAGCCTTTTCTGTTAGTTCGCTATTTTTGCTTATGGCTAGGGAAGAGTATTTATTGTGGGTCACCATATGTTTGAAACGAATTAGGATGTGTTGACACTCTTTTTGTTAATCTAAATTATGTTGATATTTGGGATTGTTTGTATGTTACGGATCGAGAAAAACATCCGGAAAAAGTCTTGAGGTTTGCGCTAAAAGCGGCATTTGTCAGAAATAAGCATTGCTTTTAGTCACGACGTATGCGTGGCTAAAACGTATAATGATTTTCCAAATTAAGACTTATAGCCACGACTAGGTCGTGTCTAAAGTTTTAATTAAAGAATCATTATACTTTTAGTCCGCGACTTGGTGACTAAAATATTTTAATATTTTAAGTTATTTTTTTTTGCCACGAAGATGCGTGGCTAAAGGTTCAACATTAAAAATATGAATATACTTTTAGCCACGATATAGTCAAATTTAAAAGATTAAAAAATATTTTAATAGGTTTTTACTATATCTTTTCAAACTTTATAGTGACGCATGTGGTGTCTAAAAATCTGTGACTTTCGTGGCTAAAAATGTTCGTGACTAAAAGTATGAACCTTTCGTGACAATAGGTCTTTAGCACGGGGATTTAGACACCGATTTATATGACTTTTCTTGGTATGATCAATCTTGACTACTTTTTATATGAATAATAATTTTGTTATATTTATAGGTGTCACAAATATTAAAAAAAAATAATCCACGTATATTAGTGTGTACAATTAAATTAAAAATACACTTATATGTGTCACAAATGTTTTCTCACTTTTTATCGTAAACATTTTTTGCAATTTTGTCACACTTTTAGGTGTGGACATTCAAAACATATTTCCAAATTTTTAACCATAGAAATTTTATATAATATCTCCATACTTATATGTGTAGTGGAAAATTTCCACACCTTTATTATTCACACATGAGAAAGTGTGGACTTTATAATTTTACACATTCTTAGCCGTGACCATTTAGCGTTTAAAATGTGAAGAATTCAACTAATTTTTTTTAGTGAACACAAACTTGAAAAAGACTCACGTAAATATAACCCAAGTTATAAATACAAACAGGGAAAATCCATTCCCTTGATTCTTTGATCCCAATTCAATTGTTGTTTGATGTTCATCTCTCTTGACAATAGTTTGCCTTTCTAATGTTCTGCCTTGATGAATGGAAGAGACCCACAATTTATATTTAATTTACACTAATAAACACATATAACCTTTGTTATACTCTTGAGCAAAACCTATAACACAAATCGAAGGTACATCTATAACCGTAATAGAAAAGTTAGCTATCACTTGACTATGTGACATGTATTAAGCAGATTTGATGAATTACAGAGGTTACATGACATTAAATAGAAAACTAATTAACCTAAACCTAGTAACTAACTGGAACCCGAGCTTCGGGTCATTATTATCTAACATTATGACGATAAAATGTAAATAAGTAACATTAGAATATTCAATAATTATCTCTTTAAATTTCAGAAAAATTAATACAATTAAGTTTTATGTTGAATCATTTGCTTATTTTTTAAAAATTTTGTGAGGTTGGTGAGTGAGAAAATGTAATTTCATGATCGATCAATCATCATATATATCTTCATTTATAAAATGGTTGCTTTCCTTAAACAATGTCTTCATTCAGCTAGAGTACACAGTGAAGAAGGATATTCTCAGTGAAAATATACAAAGTGACACGACCCGTTTACATGAACATGTAATAAATAAAGGTGATCAGTACATGCGTACACATGCTAAAAGAATAGGCATTGTAGGTTTATACTCCATCAATTTAGAAGAGTCACCCCACCATAGATCAATCATTATTTATTTCATTTATAACATAACTCAATCATTAAACAATCATTGCTATCATATTTAATTATTTTTTTGTTTTTTACAATTATTTTTTTGGTTTATTTAGTAGTACCCTTTAACAAAAGAGATAACTCTTGGGGTTCAAGGATCAATCAAAGGTAAGCGTATTCATGAGGGTCAAAGATCAATCAAGGGTTCACAAAAGGTTAAGGTCTTATCTAGCGGGTTCATTACACGTGAGAAGGCCCAAAATTGCATCTGGAGGGTCATATATAAGGTCCAAGGTTAATATTTGTTGATGTAATAAAATTTTTTAACTTTTTGTTAAACAAGTTCCGGTGGATACATTGCATATGTGACCTTGTGGCCCAAGTGCAAATAAATAAACTTTCTATTTTACCGGGTCATGATTTTGACCCGCTTTCCACCCAAATCAATCCTTATTTTCGGGGTTTACCTGTTTCTTGGGGTAGTTTTGCAATTGACCAATAACTTGATTAGGATATAGTAATCATTAAACTAGGTTTAAGTATCAATTTTATCTTATGAATAATTATTTCACAATTTTGCTCAATAAATATCCAAACTTGTTTTAGGGCTCTAAAGTTTGAATCCATCTGTTAATGAATTGGTGCTTCACAAAATAGGCCCTTCAACTTTTTCTTTTACTTATTTTCACCTCTTTTATAAAATTTTCGCCACTTGTTTAAACTTTTAGAGGCGTTACAGCTTTCTTGAACCCGGATATGTTAATAAGTATCCAAGAATCGTCCATTTATTGAAAAAGAACCTGTTGGAATTTTCGAATCGCCTTTATGTATGGGGCATTTTCATTTTCCAACAGAACTGTTAGAAAAATAACACGAAGCCCAACTCGTGTCATCTAAATAAGCATAGCTGAGAATGTGCATGTGGCAAGAGCTTCACCTGGGTTGGGTCGATGTTGGTATGCCTAACCGCGACTAATTATACTTTCCAAATTCTACATTTTTTTATGATATGCAGCTCAACTATATCATACAAACCTATGATACATGTTATGTAGCTTCCATTAACCATTAAACACTATATAATATATGCTCCTCTTCACATATTAATGAGAAACTCACTGAATTTGACCAAAGTCAACAATTTGAGTCAAACGCCATACATCATACTTAACAAAAATATATCCCAATTATGAAGACATTCGTGTCAATCGTAACTATTCTATGATCTTACGCAGCTTATGAAGATCTTACTGAATATTATTAAAACATGATCATTTCCAACCTCATCAAAGATTAAACGATTTTCATCTGGAATACAGTTTGACTTTATGATAAGTCAACTGTAAAACAGAATACTATGAACTAGCTTCTCTAACTTCAAAAACTAAACTGCTTAAAGGTAGATAGCTAGTACAGCTTTATCATTTTACAGTAACACAGTTATGTAATTTAACACAGCTTTTAACCCCCAAAAGTCAATTCTGCAGACTTTGTTGGGTTTGTCAAATAATTTATGAAATCCAACTTTAGCTAAACATTATTGCATTTCATTTCATCATATAGTATATAAATTAGTCGCATTATGTTTTGACCAAAAATAGAATGTCAGATTTTTTAAATAACTCATGTGAAAACACATTTTTGGAAGAAAGAAAAGAACAATCCGAATATCATACATTGACCTTGATACAATACAGCTATCTTACAGAAGACTAATGATCCGTCCAGTCTGCTGAAAAAGAATCTGCTGGACCTTGAAACCGGCTTCGATATTAATGTGCCACTGAGACCCATTACCTGCAAGAGTATTTCGACAACATTCAGATCGAATTGTGCGATGATATAAATACACAGATACTTGATGGACGGTTTTGTGGATGAGCATTATGCCATGTGAAGGCACTATGATTCGTTCCCAATGAAGTGCAGAATTTCTGAGCCTAAGCAGATGAAGACAATCAGCAATGTCAAAAAAGCATGTTGCAACAATAAGCATTTGGGCAGAAAAATAAGTAACATATTATAATGTTTGTATATTTAGAATCAAACATGTTACAAGAAAATGGCAAAACCCAGCACCCCCTTATCCTTGACACTCCACGCCTTGACCACTTCAACCGCGGCCTTACTTCCTCTTCCTCCTCATTGGCATCAGCATCTCAGTCAGCAACAGTTAGCGTCTCAATCTCAAAATCATCATTACCATCAGCAACAACTGTCTTCACATCAGCAGCTACTGGAACATCTACCGAATCATGATTTGATGTATTATTCGGTGTGATTTGGGGTTCGGGTGTATCATCAAAATTGAAATCGAAACCTAATGAAAATGAAGGTGCTTCAAAAATCACCCATTCCAATTAAAAATGGGTATTTATTTTGAGGTGTAAAAAGTTGTTACAAATGTAAATGGATGCAAGTGTGAACCAGATCACTTAACAAAAGAACACTCATGAGATTCAAAAGCGTATCCATGAGGTTCACAGATTAACCAAAGGTGTTTGCGAGAAGGCCCAAGGTTGCATTTGAGGAGTCATATATAAGGTCCAAAGTTACATGTGTTTTGATGTAATAAAATTTTAAACCTTCTATTAAGCAAATCAATCATTGACCCGCCTTCCACCCAAATCAATCCATATTTTGGGGTGGTGTTTGCAATTAACCCATAGCTTGATTAGGATACAGTAATTAAACGTAGTTAAAGTATTATAAACAATGGTTTATCTTCAATTTTCCCCAATAAAAATGAAAACTTGTTTTAAGGCTCCAATGTTTAAACCCACCATCTGTTAATGAATTTGAAGGTATGAAATAATAAATATGTCCTTCAGCTTATTCCTTTTGATTCATTTCTCGCCCTTTATTACAAATTTCCTCGCTCTTTCAGGCTTTCAAAAAATCTTAACTGAATTCATATAAAAAATACAACTTTTTCATCAAAGAAGTCAACTCTTCTGATGCAGAAACAAATCTAGGTGTCACACTGAATCAACTAAGTGGTCAATGGTGACATGGTTTAGTTTTAGTCGTAAGCAATGGTTTGTGTTGGCTCAGTTTTACCACGTTAAACTGTTTACCAGATTTAACATTCTACGGTCTGTAGCTCAACCATGACAAAGACACAATACGACTACTCAATGGCTTTTAAAAATACAAACGGTTCAAGCCCTGATAATTTCGTATCACTGAAATATGTTTGTCGGTACAATTCCATGTAAATCTCAGCAACTTTTGATGAAAGCCAGTAGTTTGACTCAAACGTGAAGTATTTTTATGTTTGAGGATTTTATCCAAATGTAGAGCTTATTTATGTAAAATAAAACTAGTTTATGATGTTACATAACTTAAAACACTTTCTTAAGTTTATTTTTAACATGATCATCTCCAACCTTTTATCATAGTGCCACGTGTATATGTTCGTCCCGTTACTAAGTCAACCTTTCATCAAGAACACAGTATGACTTTATTGACAAAATCAAATAAACATGTTTGGATAAGCAATCCCAAACACCCTCAAAACTACATCAAATCATCATCATCATTAACAACAACTTCCCATCAGCTACTCAAACTCGATTCGATCCTATCCAGGGAGTTTGCAACACACGAGAAGATCCAAGATTGCATCTGGAGGGTCATATATATCTAAATTTGACATTACTTTAGTAAGGCTTGTGGCCAAAGTGCAAATAAATAAACCTTTTATTTAAAACCTTGACGCCAGCGTAGAAAACCACATTTTGGGGGTTTACGAATTCCTTTGGGTAGTGTAGCATTTGACGAATAAATTGGTTAAAATACAGTATTTAAAGGAGATTTAAGTACCAATTTTAGCTTTTAAAAATGATTTTATCATACAATTTTCCCACTCTTTTAAGATTTCAAAAATGCAGTTGACTTTCTGAAGAAGTCAACTCTGCTGCATGAAACCAGTTCCATGTACTGTAACAAAAAAAGCTAAGTTATTAGGAACAAAGCTTAGCGCCATGTCCTGTACGGTATCATCTTCCTCAATTTTAGGATAAAAGTACAAACCTTTTAGACTCTAGTATCACAACAATATCACTTACGTAGTCAATGGTAGTATGGTTTTAGTTGTGACAGTTTGTATTAGCTCAGTTTTACCATGTTAAACTGTTTTCCAAATTTAACATTCTACGGTTTGTAGCTCAACCATGAAAAAGACATAATATGACTACACAATGGCAAAATACAATTCAATGGAAATCTCAGCGAAATTTGATAAAAGCCAGCAGTTTGACTCAAAAGTCAAATGCTTTTATGTTTGATGGTTTCATCCAAATGTAGATCTTATGTATGTGAATCAAAACTTGTATATGATCTTACGTCACTCATAACACTTTCTTAAGTCTCTCATTAACATGATCATCTCCAGCCTCATAGAACATTTTCATCAAGAACATAGTTTGACTTTCTAAGAAGTCAACTGTGTTTATTCAGCTCCATGACCTAAAATAATGTTCAAATTCTTTATTGGTTTAAAGTAATAACTAATAACTACTAGTACAGCATCCAAGTTGGGATTATAGCTTTGATCTAACAATGTATACATTTAAAAGTACTAATACTGAAAGGTAACATGACAATCATGCTTTGAAACACTTCTTTACAAACAATCTTACTTAGGTGCGGAGAGATATGAGCTTTAGATCACCTTCTGAGCTGAGTGGCAATTGCTTCCTGCTCACCGGACCTAGAAAGATCAATTTGAAACAAAATATTAGAAAAACGCAAAATCTGTATTATAAACCATACCCTACAAGAAACCATTCGAGTTGAGAAATTGCTTAACGACTTACCTGATCGGAGTTCACTTGGCTAACTGTTATGAGCTGATTGACGATAGCTTCCTGCTGATCGGATCTCCTAATAGCATAAAATGGATTGTTAAAACCATAGTAAAACACATAAATCGCAGAAACAATGAATATTTCCATAATCAGCTTAAAATTTCAAAATAAAGTACCTGTTAAAATAGCTCTTCATGTATTGGCTCCTTTGGCATGTGTTAGTATGGGTTATATTATATGTAGCAGACTATTTCTATCATCAGAGCAGAAAAAATAAAACATTTCGTCATCATCAGAGTCAATACGATAGTGATGTAGTTCATCAGCATCAGAGGTTCTTCGTCTCTTGAGTAATAAACCATATGTATCAATAAGCCGCATCGACCCAACAATACGCAGACCTCTCAACTGGAAAATGCTCTGTGGAAGACGGGTTATGCCTGTACCTACCAAGTTTAACTCTTTCAAACCATCTAAGCATCCAATTTCCTCCGGCAATTCAACAACTCGAATACAACCGCAGAGACGTAACTTGTTTATACATTTCATCTTACAAATGCTTTTCGGAATATCTCTAATCTTTGTAGATGAAAAAGTCAGCTCCTCTAGACATTCTAACTGGTCAAGGTCCCGGGGTGCTTCTGTAATACTGCCTTCAAGTGTAAGCTTTCTTATACATTGTAAACTACAAATGCTTCTTGAAAAACTCTCAAGGTTTGTACAAGAACACAGACCTATGGAAATAAGCCTTTCAAGATTTCCAAACGATGAAGCTGGATCTTCTTTATAGTAACATGAAAGCTGAAACTTTGGAGAATCATTGTCGGAGTGCAATGGGCAAACATCTGTGGGTTTTGCAATCAGATGTAACTCAGATAAAGAACCAGCCTCAGCTAGTTGAAACCATTTGTTAATCACAAATGACTTGAACCTCCCACAACCATTCAAGTTTAAGAAGTCAAGCTTTTTCAGACATCCAATGGGAGCATTAATTTCCACCAAATCATAACAATTTTTAAGATTTAACCTTTTGAGATTTGGAGTGAGCCCAAGGTCAAGGGTTCTCAACTTTGAAAGACTGAGGTTGAGCTTTTCGAGCTTTAGATTTTCAACGGGCAATTGAAGTTCTACCAAATCTTTACAGCCATCGAGTTTTAGCGTCTCAAGATTCGGAGTATTCCCGAGGTGATGGTTTTTCAACTTTGAACCAGTGAGGTTGAGATATTTGAGTTTTGAATGATGATCAGCAGGTATATGAAGCTCTCCGAAATCTTCACAATAGTGAATAGTCAACTGCTCAAGATTTGGAGCCAACCTAAGGTCAAAGGTCCTCAATTTTGAATACCTGATAGCGAGGAACCTTAGCTTATGAAGAACCTAACATAAGTACAAAAAAAAACAATTGATAATGGTGCAATGACAAACCAATAGATATATAGGATCATAATGAATCATGAAAAACAACCAATTAACCATTATTCTACCTTTTCTTCTCCATATTCCCAAAGTTGAACAATATTGCTGCTATACAATTCAAGTTCAACAAGATATTTTCCTTGAAATGTATTTGGTAAACTCGAAAAAGGAAATAATTCCACTCATAAATCGTAAGGAACTTGGAAGGTATACGCTAACTTTATCAAATTCAACAATATTGCTCTCAGGATAATACTTATTGAGATCCATATAAACAAATTTAAGATCCTTCATTTTTGCTAGACCTTTTACTGCAATTTCAGCACTGAAACCCGGTGACCAGAAGTATAGACATTTTGTTTCTTGGGTACCCTGAAATCGAAAAAATAAAAACCCTTAATTTTTGTCGGAACCCTAAATTTCCAAAACGCCCAAAACCACTGATCAAATTGAGAGTGAATGAAGATGATATAAAATGAATTGAATGATAATTTGATTCGAAATAATGAATTTTTGAATGATTATTAGAGAGAGAAAGGGAATTTGGGGAAAACTTTTTAGAGAGACACACAAAGAGGAATTGCTTTTAAAATTAGTCAAACCCGAATGAGTCTTTCATTTTAGACCAAACTCAGAAGCTTTTAAAATTATCGGACCAGAAATTAAAATATACACGGACCAAAAATGTAGTTTAATTAAATCATACAAACTTGATTCTTACCAGCTCATTCGTCAATATATGAAAATAAGGCTTTGTTGATTGATTTGTTTTTGATAATTACATTATGAACCGAAAGGCTCTATTTATACTAACAAACAATGAGTTAAATATAGAAATAATAGTGGACTATTGGCTGGCATTGCTTGCTCCGGTTTTCGCTCCATGATTGATGGTGATTATCTTGTATATGGGGAAATGATGTATTGGCTGATCCCCACAATCCTTTCCATTCTAAACCCTCGTTGAATAGTGGGATTGCCGACATTCAACTTGTCCAAACATTTATTGAAAATCGCTACCTTTTTTGTCAAGATATCAGCTATTTGATCTTCAGACTTGACAAATGGTATTTCTATGATCCCAGCTTCAAGTTTTTTCTTGATGAAGTGTCGATCAACCTCAACATGTTTTGTGCATCATGCTGACTGGATTCTCTTGAAATTCGAATAGCTGCTTTGTTATCACACATAATTTTGCTGGATTGGGTTGGAGAGTACCCGATTTCTGTCAAGAGTTTCCGTATCCATAGTATCTCTGCTAGACCACGTGCTATTCCTCGAAATTCTGCTTCAGCACTTGAAAGAGCCACCACCTTTTGTTTCTTGCTTCTCCAAGTAACAAGATTCCCACCAACGAGGGTAAAGTAACCAGATGTTGATCTCCGATTTTATCTCCGCCCTCGCATCGGTATATATTTGGGTTTCTAGGTGCCCATTTGTCTTGAACGAACTCCATGACCGGTGTCCCTTTAAGGTATCTGATAATTCTCCACACGGCTTTCATATGGGTAACTTGAGGTTGATGCATGAATTGGCTCACAACTCCCACTGCGTAAGCAATGTCAGGCCGGGTATGTGAGAGATAGATAAGTTTCCCTACTATCCGTTGATATCTTTCCTTGTTGGCCAGCTTAGCCTTTTCCTCCATATAGAGCTTTTGGTTCATCATCATAGGAGTATCCACAGGTTTGCAATCAATCATCCCTGTTTCTGCCAGCATGTCAAGGATGTATTTCTTTTGGCGATATAAAACCTGTTGGACCTCGGACTTCGATCCCAAGGAAATATTTAAGTCTTCCAGATCCTTCATTTCAATTCTTTGATAGGTTTATCTTTAACCTTGTCATCTCTTCCTCGTCATTACCTGTGATTATCATATCATCAACATAGATTATCAAACATGTCACAAGGTTTCTCTCGTGTTTGAGGAACAGAGTGTGATCCGAATTGCTCTGCTTGAAACCATATTTCTTCATTGCCATAGTGAACCTGCCAAACCAAGCTCTTGGAGACTGTTTTAATCCATATAGAGTTTTCAACTTGCAACACTTCTCCAGGTTTGAAGTTCTCTGAGAAACCCGGAGGTGATTCCATATACACTTCTTCTTTTAATTCTCCATGTAGAAAGGCGTTTTTTACATCAAACTGGTGAAGTGGCCAATCTTGATTTGCAGCAATCGAAAAAAGTACTCTTATTGTATCAATCTTTGCCACTGGAGAAAAAGTTTCGGAGTAGTCGATTCCATATGTTTGAGTATAACCTTTAGCGACTAGCCGGGCTTTATATCTTTCGACTGTTCCATCTGATTTGTATTTTTTCGTGAAGATCCATCTACATCCCACGGGTTTTTTACCTTCTGGTAGGACACACTTCTCCCACGTTTCATTTCTGATCAAAGCATCCATTTCAATATCCATAGCCCCTTTCCATTCTTCTGACTTTAAGGCTTGTTCAGTATTTGATGGAATTTCTTCTGAGTAGAGACTTGCAGTGAACGCCTTTGCTTCCTTAGATAAGTTTCCTACAGCTATGTTAACTATAGGATATTTTGAGCCTTTCGAAATTCTTTCAGGTGAGTACCGTTTTGCAGGGACTCCTCTATTTGTTCTTGCTGGGAGGACATACTTAGCTGGTTCTGCTATACTTTCTTCATGAACATTTTCATTAGCAGGTTCCACTGTATTTTCTTCCTGGACACCTTCATTGGCCGGTTCTAATTCTGAAGCAGTATTTATAGTTTCAACAGTTTCATCATTAGCCTCATTAGGTTGGGAATTACGTACTCGGATATCAGATGGGAATATATCTTCGGTGGCAATGATATGATCTTCGCGAGTGGTGGTACTGTGGTCGGACTCATTTCTTCCTGAATCCAGTGTTCAACCAACTCAGTGTGTCACATTGATCCTCCCCCTGGCCACTGGGTTGGGGAGAGTAGTAGGATTTGGTTTCTAGAAAATCCGTTCATTGTAGTGAACATGCGCGTTTTTGGGTTATAACACCGTAACCTTTTGATTGACTCATATCCCACGAAAACACATTTTTCAGCACAAGGATCAAGTTTATCACGGTAAGATTTGGGTATGTGAACAACACAGACACCCAAACACTTTGGGTTGAAGGGTGAGAGTGTGAGGAATTTCGGTGTATTCCTTGAGGGTTTCTATTGGTGTTTTTAGTTTCAGGATTTGGTTGGTGAAGCAGCGGTGTGGCAAAGTACGAGTTTACATTTTGGGACATGGGATTCACGGAGTGCTCTAGTCATTTCTAAAAGAATATGATTTTTCCGTTCTGCAACACCATTCTGCTCTGGGGTATGTGGACATGTGGTTTGGTGGATTATTCCTTTTGATTGAAAGAATAGTTTCATTTGGGAATTGACATATTCTCCACCGTTGTCTGACCGGACAATTTGGATATTTTGTTTGAATTGAGTTTGAATCATGGTATAAAATGTTGTAAAACATCAAAACCTCAGCTTTTATTTTAAAAATAAATCCATGTCATTCGTGTACAATCATCAACAAATATTACATAAAATCGGAAATTTTGCCCCCCAATGACCGGTGCAGGACCCCACACGTCCGAATGGATTAATGAAAAAGGTGTTTTAACTCTGGTGTTATTCGGTTTGAAAGGTTGTCTATGGCTTTTGGCTAAAATGCAGGTTTCACAAGTAATTGACTTATTCGAAGGAAAGAGTTTAGGGAATAAGATATGTAAGTACCCAGCAGAGGGATGTCCCAATCTTCTATGCCATAACCATGCTTCTCTTTCAGTAGTTCCATGAGCCAGCATCACAGTACCATCTTGAACCACCTCATCAACGTAGTATAATCCATTTTCCTCACGCCCAATAATCCGTCCCGTCCTGATATCCTGTAAGAGACAAAAGGTTGGGTGCATTAGAACCGAACAATTAAGTTCTTTTGTCACATGGCTAACTGACAAAAGTTTGTGTGATAGAGATGGAACATAGAGGCAATTAGGGAGTTTTATATTTGGAGAAATTTTAATTGTCCCTCCGGTTTTGACATCTAATTTTTCCCGATTTGCAACTTGGATTTGAGTTTTTGTGGGTTTGGTTGTTTCGGAAAAATCAGAAAAATCATATGACATTGATTTCGGGTTCCCACAGTCAAAAATCCATGGACCATGGATTTTTGAGATTGGTTTGAGCCATATTAGCTATTGCATTGGGCTTTTGAGTGTTTGGAAGGGCTTGGAACTTTGGGCTTGGGCCGGTTTTGAGGTTAAAGGTTTGAAGTTTATCCTTGCCGCTGCTGTATGTAACCACCAGGACATCCCACAATGCTTTCGCAGTGGGGTACTTGGTCAGGTTGCCGGCTATACTGGGCTCGATGTTTTGGATGAGCCATGAGAAGACAATCAGGTCTTCTTGTTCCCATGTCTCATATTTTTCTGTTTTTTCTGGTGGTGCTTCGGTAAGATGTTTCAATAAGGTTTTTGATTTTCCGCCTATGGCAACTCGGATCATCCGAGTCCGTTTTGGCTGTTTAATTTGATGTTTATTTGAAGGCTGTCGGAAAGTTTGGGATTTAACGGTTGTGGGTTGATATTCTGTTGCAATAGATTGGCTAATTGTGTTACAATCTCCAATCCCAGCCGCCGTATCATGTGCCATGGTGGCTTGGGATTCGACAATAGTTTTTGTTTTAGTGGGTAGATGATGAGACCAGAACCATAAGCTCTGATACCATGTTAACGAGAATATATTGAAAATAAGGCTTTGTTGATTGATTTGTTTTTGATAATTACATTATGAACCGAAAGGCTCTATTTATACTAACAAACAATGAGTTAAATATAGAAATAATAGTGGACTATTGGCTGGCATTGCTTGCTCCGTGTTTTCTGCTCCATGATTGATGGTGATTATCTTGTATATGGGGAAATGATGTATTGGCTGATCCCCACAATCCTTTCCATTCTAACAATTAGTCAATATATACTGAATTTCCTCATCAATCCACAATCGGCTATGTCTTTGAGGTTCATCGGGGTGTGACCGACGAACAATATTCCTACCCATTTCTTCTAAATGATCATGCATCCCCAAGTACCCAAATTTAGAAATAGTTATGAGAGATTTCTGCTCAAGAACTCTTAAACCAACATTAGCATGAAATCCATGGCTTTTAAGCGCTCTAATTGCATCTTCTTTGTACCAACCTTTTAGTATGCATGCAACATCTAGGAATATTTCCTTGTAATCCTCCTCTAGACCGATATAGCTTATTTCCAATTTCTCTGTTTCCTTTAACGGAATTGTTTTTAGTCTTTCTAAGGCATCTATCCAAAAATGCTCACTTTGACCACATAGAAATGAACCCATAACTTTGATCGTTAAAGGAAGACCATCAGCATACTGTAAAACTTTTCCTGATAATTCTTCGTACCCTTGAATCGGATTCTCTCTTCCAAATGCATACCTACTGAAGAGGCAACCCGCTTCCGCTTGAGATAACAAAGTCACATTATGAATCAAGCTCACTCGGTGGGCTACCAGTACTTGCTCATCTCTTGTTGTAATTATAATTCTACTTCCTGGCTTAAACCAATTAAGGTCACCGGCTAATGCCCTGCTGGTCTTTATGATCGACGTCATCAAGAACCACAAGTACCTTTCTACCGCAAAGCATCTTTTGCATCATACTTTTTCCGTCAGAAACACTGCTTATTTTAATGCCTTGATCCTTTAAAATATTCAGTACTTGTTTTTGCAACTTCTTTAGACCCTTCTTTGAAACTTCCCTGACATTTTCAATAAAGCTTTCACCTTTGAACTTAATGGATATCTGATCAAAAATAGCTCTTGCTAAAGTTGTCTTCCCCGCACCTCCCATCCCCCATATCCCTAGCATGCGAACATCACCAACACCAGGTTCTAAGGATGAAATTACTCCGTTTACACGGGTCTCCATGCCTATTGAATTTCCATCGATGCTCGAATTGATGAAACGTAACTCTAGCGAAATCTCTTCAACAATTTTATGTATGAACTTAACTTCATGCCTATATGGTAAATAAAGATTTATTTAGCCTGTGAAAATTTCAGAACATTTTTTTAATCTATAATAGTGACATAAATCATATATGAAGTAGAGGATGATATAATTGTATATGATATATAATAAATAGTGAATGAGTAACAGATATGTTTGTTACCATTAGGCCTTATGGTGGTGGATAAACAATTATTTTAGCACATAATAATCTATAATTTTAAAAGAAACAAAAAAAAAGAGTATAGGCAAACCATACACATGATTACATGAACTTTTCATTGTACCACCCAAATTTATAGAGGAAAGGTAAGTCGAAGTGTAAGGACGAAAGAGAGAAAAGTAATACTACTCACATTTAAACAGTGACTTGTTAACATGACTTGGTACTTTGGTAGTGTTATCAAAAGTTGATTAACATGATTTGGTTGTGTTATTAATGTAAATTCCATTGCAGAATTTCTAAGAGCACAAATGACCACCAGTAACGCTTCCTTTTCTAAGAGGTTGTTTGACGAAATGTAACAAATAACGGACCGGTTTGTTAAGATATGACGAAGATAGGCGAAAAATGACAAATAACGGACCGGCTTGCTAAAAACATTATTTGCATAGATATATATGATAAAGAAATTTACCCATTAGCAATGCTTTTCAGTTCCCAGCCAGCCAAATCAGATGCTTCTTTCAAAGCCTCCCTCCATTTCCCAGCAGCTTCTTCCTCTTTATGTTTTGCAAATGCATCTCCAACTGACCCACTTTGTTTGCGAACTTCAGTGGGCTCCACATCGTAGAACACGGGATAAGCAGTATGCCCAAAACCTTTCCGGCATTCCATAATCTTAACAAGCTCTTCCAAGCACCAAGATGAAGAAGCATAGTTCTTTGAAAAGACAATGATATAAAATTTTGATTCTTCAATGGCTTGGATAGCTCATCATGATCATATTCCCTTGCTTGATTTTCTCATCATCTTTGTATGTGTAAATGCCTTTATTCTCTAGAGCATGATACAGATGATCAACAAAGTTCTTTCGAGTGTCTTCGCCTCTAAAGCTTAAGAAGACATCATACTTGAAGCTCTTTTGAATCAATGAACTTGAAGTGGACGCCATAACTTCAAAATGCTGAAAGAAAGCTAGAGGGATGAACTATGGTGAAAAACGTGTTGGTGAGGAAAATATGTGCATATATGAGTCGTACAAGTGATATTTTTACATGGTTTGGGATGGGGAACATGATGTGACAATAAAGTAATATCTTCTTTTGAGGATTTGAAAGGAAAATTCATTGCAATTGTCATGTGGTTTCTTGGTGGGTTCCTTCTCATGAAATTTGTATTTTACTTTTTTTAAAGATTTTTTTGTTTAGTTTCTAAATTTGGTTCTTTAGTTAATCCTATATTTTATGAACAGGAGCATCTATATATATAGTCTCAAAGTTTACATTATGAACAGGATTTAGAAGCATGCATATAGTCGGGATTATTATTCGGGTTTCGGAGAATAAACAATTTACATAAATTTGAGCTTACTAAGAGTTTCGGTTTTCATGTCAGCACGAAACTAAAATAGAGATAAAACTTTCTCTCGAAACCCAAACTTAATAAGAGTTAAGGTTAGTCGAGTTGCTCGAGTTTGAATATTCTTGAGACCCCTATTTCTAGTATCTATAAGCTTTTATAGTTTTTCAACATGGTAGTTAGCATTTAAAAACATTTGGTAGCTAGCGTTTATGAAACTTTTTCACTACACATTGTGATAGGTACATATCTATACTAATTATAATGCACGAAAGCACCTCACTCTAAATTTTAAGACGTACACAAATTTAAGCATGGTTTACAACACTTTAATGCACCAAGTTTTTAGAATTACAACAAAGTAAGCACATTGTATAACAAAATAAAGCGTGGTGTCATTTTAAGACCAAAATTCTATCAAACAACATTAATGCTATTAAATACACCCCTTCACCAAAACTACAACCATTTAAGCACCATGTACAATAGCTGCAACCAATTTTCAGATTTACAACAAAATAAGCATAGTGTACAACAAAATAAGCATGATGTAATTTTCAGACTTACAACATTAATGCTATTAAAATTGTCAATGTTATTAATGACTATAATACTACTACTTACAAGAAAAGAAACATAGTGTACAACACTTTAATGCACATAATTTTCAGACGTACAAGACAAGAAGCATATTGTACAACAAAACACCACATTAATTAATGCTATTTAATGTAGTTTATTTAACTGGTCAATAAATACAATTAATACAGTTATTAAAACACCCATTACATAAGAAATACAAATTATCAAGCATATTGTACAACTAAAGTAAACACAATGCCTGCATTAAATTTCACTACAACAAATCATAAAGCACATTATACAAATATTCAAGCGCGAACAGGCAACGGGCCAGATAGGCTTGAGCCCGAACGGGCGCGGACCAAACGAGCTCGAGCAGACACGGGCCAATGGGTTCGAGCTCGAACGGGCACGGGCTATACGAAATTCTTAATATCCGTAAATTTATAGTTAAAAAGAATATAATAAACTAAAATACATTATTTATCGAAAAATTTTATTTCAGGGTACCCTCCGCTACAACATGCGGGTACCCTGCTAGTGCTTTTAAATGAAACCTTCAAATATCCTCTACAATTTACAATTCTAGTACCAAGAAACTATTACGCAAGTATATGATGTCAAATGAACTATGTTACTTGAGAGTGGATCTAATCAAACTTCTTTCAAAAAAATCTGACTATTTGGGAACTAAAAACAATGAAAACAAGCAAAGAATTAAAGAACATTGAGATCATTTTATCAACTGGGTTAATCAAGTTAAAAAATGGTATTATTATTTAATTCATCGACTTGGGTTAATCAAGTTAAAAAATGGTATTATTATTTAATTCATCGACTTAGATAATGATAATGAAAACGAATACTATGATATCATTGTAGGGGTGTTAAAAAGCCGACCCGAGCCAGACCCAATTGAAACTATTCTGGTCGAGTTTATAAAACTATTCGGGTCAAGTTAATCAGGTTAGAAATTTTATGCGGTTGACCCATAATTTGAATACTAAAAGGGTTGAGTGTCAGGTTAAATATTTTTGTCTGATCGGGTCCGTGTTAATCTGATTCATCCGGGTAAGATTTTTTATAATTTTTTAATATACTTCTTGTAACTTATTCTTATAAACTTACATTGTTAGTCAAAAAAAAGTTATCATGTTGTGCATATTCGGGTTGACCCGCACCCAAATGAACCTAAACCCAACCCGATTAACGCTACAAATGTGATATTTCTTGACTTATATATGAACAACGTCTTATGATCAAACTGTTGAAATCCTTCTTCAATTTGATAATGCAACATTATTTTGACCCAATTACGACCCAACTAAGATCCGACTCCATAATACATATTAAATTCTAATTTGTTTTTTTTACAAAATCACATCAAATGTGGACTTGTACAGATCATCAAATATGACACTAATGATATTACATTAAGAAGAATAAGCTTAAACTAGGTTCTACAAACTAAGCAAGATTAAACTATCAACCAAATGTACAACAATGATTTTAACTTCATTTGTGTCTTCATGCTCCTTTTGGTTGATTTGAAGATCCATAACTACCTATCGTTTGACAAAATACTTCTTGATCTACCTTTTGTCTCCCTATGGTTTTCAAGAATAAAAATCAATGTTCATGAATTAAGGGTAATGGCATGACAAACCCTTCAACTCTTTCCTTGCACCACTTTTACTAGGGGTATTCACTTAATCAAACATCATGTTTTACTTCGACATACACACACATTTTTCCATTCCAAACACTAATGCCAGATATGTTCACATAACATCCGTAAACATATTAGAAATTAATTAAAGTATATCATATTGTGCATATTCGGGTTGACCGAAAAAGCAAAACTTCTAGTCATGTCTTATACGAGTATATCATTTTGATCTACATTTTGAATAAATTAATCAAAGTAGTGTGAACTTGATTTGAATGAGGTATTTTTTGTGATTTGTCACATATTTGGCCATAAAACTAACACATATATTTGAGAGTAGACATTGGCTAAATCCATATTTAAAATGTTGTTGGGTTGCTTCAAGTATAGTTGGCAAAACTAACTTTAAAATAAATTGTACTGTTTAAATCTATGTGGTCAAAATGAAAAAAAAGCAAAACTTCAGTTTTTTCATAGGTCATCTTCTTGACCCCCGGTTTTGACCCAAGTAAATACCAAGGGTGATTATTACAAATATAGTGATTTTGTCAGAAGACGCCCTTCAACACTACATGTTCATTACAATGAATAAAAAAATTAGTAAATTTGATGAAAGTCAATACTTTGACTAAAAAAGTCAAATTGTTTTTGATGATTTTAACCCAAAGAGCATATATTAATACTTTTGTGTATGATCATACATCACTTGCAAAATCCTCATATATTCATTTGTACATGATCTTCAACTTCATATCCAAGTCCTAACATTTTCATAAAAAACACAGTTGACTTTCTAAAAAAGTCAATTACTTTGACTATTTATTAAGTAACTCATCTTACTTTTAATTATACATAATATTCAAAACATAAAGCTTGTATTTGTAACCTAAAGCAATCTTACTTTAGGCTCAAACTCACTTCTACCAATATGATATCCAGTTATAACTGTAAGAGCTCTTAAAAAGCTTCAAATTTTCATTTAGAAACACTAAATTTAGGTCTAAAATATGTTTATTAGTAAAAAAGATATGGACTACAAGCTAAATTTTATAAAAAAGCTTCTGCTTTATATCCTGTGTTAAGCAGTACCGAGCAGCCTCAGAAAAATTCACCAGCACTTCTGAAGCTACTAGCGTCAACTGTATTTGAACAATCCCATTCAGACTCTTAGCGTCTCAAGAGGAGTATATACCAATCCCACATGTAAGACACAGTCAACACTCATTTCTTCTTGGTTGACGTTTTCTTCGCCTTTTTACTTTTTAAATCCTCCACTCTCCTGTCAAAACAACATATATTCTTCAATGTTAATAGAAATCAGACTTGCTGAACAACAAAAGCATCATTATTTAGCTCATAGCATATTTACACACAAAAAATAGAACTTTTGAAACGATGTTTAACAGTTGTAATTTTTAAAGCAAAATCAGGTGAGAAAGTTGGGAGATATAATTGAGCAGAAGTACATTTTTATAGTGAATGTAAGTAGCTTTGCCAGTCATTTCTTGCCCTATTTTACTTACATAAACCTCAAAGTACAAGAAATATCTATTTACATCTTACAACAAATAAAGATATGCAATCAGAAAGTAGGGTGTAGCAATTCCAAACACGAAACACGACCCAAAACCGACACGAAAAAATAAACGGGTAGGGTCTGATCTAAACAGTTTGATGGCCATGGGTGTTAAATAGGTTGATCCACCAACCCGTTTGAGTTTTTTTAATTATAGATAAATTATTTTTAGACTAAAATACACGGTTGGTCCCTAAACTTGTCAATCCGCTTCGCGTTGGGACAAACATGGGCTTTTTCATCGCCAGAGTCCTTTTTTCAACTTTTATAGGCTAAACTGGTCCCTTTTGGCCTCTTGACCCGTTTTCCGTTAGTCAACCCTTTTATTTGCTTTGCTTTTTTATTTTTAGCTAAAGGCATAAAGGACATTTCATATATTTGGATTATTAAATCTTCTTCTTCTACTTTTCTTCCTCGTTACCTCCACAAAAACACACATATCATTGCATTCACACAGTTGGTTTGCAAGTATAACATCTTTATTTCTTCAATTAATCATGCCTAAGACATTAAATCATGCAAGTATAACAATGCAAATGTTGCAAACTTGCAATCAAATTCTATACTACAGAAGATCATCAAGCATGATACCAGTGAGTAATGAGTATACATACACTACCGTTTGCGAATGCATACTTCATTATATTACTTGGTCTTACAGTTGGTTTACAATAAAATCCAAAGTATATATGTAAGGATATTGAGAGCACATTTCACGATCACAATCATGAGGGTACAAAGGACTTCCTTACTGGCTTTATGCCTTTGTTTTTGAGTGGACTCCAAACCAACTGTTTACGTTGTAAGGCAACAACAGTTGGATGCTTTGGCTTCCAAGAACCAACAACATGAGAAGGCGGGCTCCCCATAAACTTACTGCTCCTTGGTGCAGCAACAGGTGTTGCCTCTACTGTACGAGAGGACGAAGCCACTTCGTTTGACTGCCCTAGAGGAGACTGCACCCTTGATGTGCGCCACATCCTTTGTGGGTCCCACACGTACGATTGCCTACCCATCACTCTGTCATTCCTTATCCGCGGTGCAGCACTGGATCGGTTGATTGGTGTAGTCATTGCACTTGAGCTGGATTCAGATTGAAAGGAGGCAATAGAAGAAAGTGAGGGGTGTGAGGAAGCCACAGCAAGAGCTCTGTTCTCTTGCTTCTGTCTTGTTTTACGCTCTTCTGCTAGCTGACTTTCCAGATCACGAACCTATACATAGCCAAGATTAACAGAAGATCGCTGATTAGTTATTAAACTTGAGCCTATTTGATTAATCTGCAAGCTGAAGGGGTGTTTCAATTCATCATCTCCTTATGAATGGATCAATTGGGTTAAGTTTTATGCCAAAATCTTACTAAAAATAAGTCATTTTTTACCTACGGATGGGTCAATTGGGTTTATGTTTTTTTTTAATCTCTAACAGGCAGCATAAAAACATCAGCTAACAAGAAAAATGGTCAAATGTCACCAAAAGGAAATTTTGGATTCAATTTATTAAAGAGAGTATATTCTCAAAGATATAATTTGGACTATATGTCAACAGGATCATCTACCCGACTCAACCTCATTTCACTACCTTTATTTTGATTAACTTAAAAGGTGAGTTATGTACCTTCTCTTGCAGAGTTCTACATATGTGTTCTCTAGCAGATAGACGTAGTTGCACAGACTGTAGACTGTCCTGCAACTTTTTTGTTTCTTTCTCATCATGTTTCGCTTTCTCCGCCTGCATACCATAGTAAAACAAATAAATGAACATGAAATAGCATTAAATGAAGGCAGGGTAGAAATTGTTGTCCCAGTTCGATGAGTGTATTTTAAAGCAAATTACCAGCTGCTTGTACTTGAAAAGTTCAGTGACGTCAGTTTGTTTGCGAGCAGGGCCATGCTCAACACCTCTCACTCGACTTGCAAAGTTCAGAGAGCAAACGGTTTCTCCCAGGTCTGCTGAACTTGGGCTGATTTGGACAAACATAAGTCTTTTACCATCACCGCCTGCTCAAGTTTCGAGATAGTCAAGAGAAGATTAGTACCTTACAAGTGAAACCATTTAGATTACAAACTAGCAAGTTAAGAAATCAAGAAGCATACCTAGAGAGCTCTGTAGTATATGAGTAAGCTTCGAATTCCTGATTTGATAAAAACATAGATGATATTTAGATAAAAGTGATGTTTGTACTAGTACGAGGTTGTAGTGTAGAGAAATGAGCATACCTGTAAGGAATGTGACTTGTTTTCGATGCAAGAGCAGAAATTACATCACCTAATGATGAAAGTTATTTATTTATGAACTGGGATTCCTTCAATCTTTCACCTTCAACCTCAATCTTTCCTACTCGTTCACTTCCCGCCAAGTCCACTAGCGAAAGGTGGCTTCTAGTCCGTTGTCCATTCACCAAGTTCTCTCCAAGAAAAGTCACTCGCAATAAGCTATACAACAAGAAATTAGCACTAAAAAACCATTTATTAGCTTACAGATTAGCTAAAATGTAATAAAGACTCACCAGTGAGAGCGGCTACTAAGCTCATTGGCATTGGTTGATCCAACAGATCGAGCACGACTCCCGCTCTTAAGCAATTCCCAAACTTCATCTGTCTTGTGCACAGGCACCTCAGAGAGTCCTGGAACTTCTTGGGTTCCTTCAGCTGATTGTTTGACCTCTAACCTGCAATTAAATATGAACCATTTAGTCAACCTCTTCTATACAGCACAAACCACTTCTCCACTTCTCGTTCACATACTGATTGTTCTCTATATCACACTAAACACTTGATTTATCCTTCTAAACTACACCAAACACTTGTCATCTGAATAAGCAGTTGTAAGGAATTGCTTGCACTGAAATGGTACACAAGACAACTCGATATTTCATGTGTCATTCTTTTTGTCCTAGAAGGTAGAAACTAGAAACCAGTAAAGACATGTACCAGGAGGGACTAGAACTTCTATGCAACTTATCGGTGAAACAAAAATGTAAACAGAGCAAAAATATATAAATTTCAATCACCAACTAATGAATATATTCATCTTATTCAGAACCACAAGCACAAATAAGTAACAGATATTATCATCAAGCTTACTTTTTAGCAGGTTGGTCAGCATCTTCAACCAAGAGGTCCCTTATCTTCTCATTGTAAACCTCCAACATGCTTACAAACAGCTGATATCTCATTATATCACTCCTTTCTTCAGATACCCTGAACAGCTCTCAAGTCCACACGTCTGATCTTGTTCACAGGCAGAAACACAAAACAAAAACTGGATTACTAGAATATGCTCGCTAGTATTAATCAGAAAAGTATTTGCTTACAAAAACTGATATTGGATGCATACATACAAACCACAGCTCGGTTTGTTTATATAGGTGTTAGAATTTGCTTTCTAATCCTACTACAATACTAATAAAGCTAGATAGTCCTTAACAAATAAGGAATCCTAATTAGACTAGAATTGTAAACTTCCATATGCTTGGAAACTGTTTTGTCTTTCCATATGCTCGGTTCTTTGGACTGCACATTAAGCTCGTGACTTTTGAACTACTCATTAGCTCGAGTAGAACATTAGACCAACATTCACCCCCCTAATTTCTGACTCGAGATAGGTAGGTCTTCAACTCCGAGTAACTCTTGCATCTCCTTGAAATTAATCCTTGCGAGAGCTTTGCATATGACGCTTGTAACTCACCTCTTACAAACTCAACTTGTACTTGGTCTCTTTCAACACACTCTCTGATAAAATGATAACGTGTGTTTATATGCTTGCTTCTCCCGTGAAAGACTGGTTTTTCATAAGTGCAATAGCCGATTTGTTGTCAACAAATAAGACCACCACTCTTTCTTCCATTCCGGTTATTTCACTCAACAATCCACGTAACCATATCCCTTGACACGCGGCTGAAGTTGCAGCCATGAACTCGGCTTCACAAGACGATAGAGCCACCGTGTTTTGCTTTTGTGAGCACCAAGTGATAGGTGATTTACCTAGATAAAATACATGCCCAGTTGTGCTTCGACCATCATCTTGATCCATAGCATAACTACTATCACTAAACCCCACTAACTCCTTGGTCTTTTCTTGGTTGTATCGTATTCCAAAATTCACACAACTTGTTCTCTTGATGAATTATTGGCAAATTTTCAACCATGCCCTTCCTTGCCATTAATTCCATCGTCTCGAAATTAATGTGACCCATCCTAGCATGCCATAACCAAGCATCATCTTCCATCTTTGCTTTGAGACACACCAGACTTCCAACTTGGAGCTTAATCTTGTAAAGTCTATTACTTGTTCTAGGAACCTTCATCAGAAGCTTGCCATGTGAGTCACGCATAGTAAGAAGGTTACCTTTCATATGAATGTCACATCCGCCTTCGGTAGCTTGCCCAAGACTAATTATGTTGCTTTTTAGTTCGGGTAGGTAATAGACTCCAGTGATTAACCGTTGTTCTCCCGTTTTCCCTTCAATGATTATCGAACCCTTTCCTTTTATCTCGATGTAGGAGTTATCACCAAACTTCACTCTGCCGGAGATATTCTCATTCAACTCCGAAAAGTATTCTCGGATCCCTGTCATGTGATTACTTGCTCCATTATCCAAATACCAAGTGTCTTCCTCGTTTGGCTTAGTATTCAATTGGTTTGGGATAATCTTTTCTTCATTCAAGAAAACTACTTGAACGCTTTTCATCATAAAAAGTGTTGGGTCATCATCATCCTCCGTTTTCAAAAGGTTTGATTCATGCTTTTGCTTCGTTCACGTCGTTCAGGCAATTAGAAGCAAAGTGACCATATTCATCACATCTAAAGCATTGAATCTTTGAAAGATCTCGACTTTTGTTCTTCTTTTGCTCGATTGCTCCCGGAGTTGTTACGGTTGTGGTTATTAGCTTGACCACTATCATGAAATTTGTTTTGAGAAGAAAAGTTTTGACCTTTATCATTGCCACCGTGAGAATTCCTTCCTCGACCTTTCTTATCATATCTTTCAGCCCTTCCGAACATTAACATGCCTTGATCTTCTCGAAGTGGTGTCAACACCCTTCATTCTTCCTTCAAAAGCTTTCAACCTTCCAATTGCTTCTTGAAAAGACATAGTATTCAAGTCAACAAATTGTTCTATTGAGGCAACAATTGCAACATACCTATCCGGAACGGATGCAAGTAGCTTTTTAACAAGTTTCTTGTCTTCATAAATTGTTCCCAAGCTATTTACTTCTGTTACAATTTTGCCCAACCTAGCCGCAAAGTCATCGATTGATTCGTTGGCTTTCATCTTTAAAGATCGAATTCCGTCTCAAGGTTTGCAACCTTGCGTCTCGAACCCGATCAACACCCACATACCTGGTCTTCAAAGCTCCCCAGATTTATTTGGCTGTGTTGAATTGTGACACTTGAAAAACAAGTTCTTCCGAATCGCCCTGGAAAAGTAATGCAACGCCATGTGATCTTGCTTAGCAACTACTTTGTTCCTTCCCTCGTTCCAGCATCGAGTATTCCATGGACTCGGATACCGCTTAACTCTTATTGCCCATATGTTATAGTTCGTGCTTGTTAACATTGGACATTGAAGAGCCGTTTTAGTATGTTCAATAGGTGGTTGACTCGACTCGCCTTGCACCATCCTTCTTGAACGCCTTTTGTAAGTTACCGGTGTAGTTGGATTATCTTCCAGCCCTAGAACACGCTTGTTTTACTTCTTGCCTAAGTAAACCAAGTGTAAAGTTTTAAACTTTATCAACTTCTTGGAAACCCTTTATGTTCGACTGTCTTGGAAACCTTTTGTGATAGTCTTTGGAAACCCTTTAGTGATCGACTAATCTTGGAACCAATTCAATACCTGCTGCTGTGATCGACCTGCTTCAACCTGCTGTTGTGATCGATCACTAATTCAAGACCTGCTGCTGATAGTCGACTTTGGAAACCCTTCTATTGATAGTCGACTGCTTGAACCTGTTGTGATCGAACACTGTTTGAAACCTGGCTCTGATACCAATTCAAGTCCACACGTCTGATCTTGTTCACAGGCAGAAACACAAAACAAAAACTGGATTACTAGAATATGCTCGCTAGTATTAATCAGAAAAGTATTTGCTTACAAAACCGATATTGGATGCATACATACAAACCACAGCTCGGTTTGTTTATATAGGTGTTAGAATTTGCTTTCTAATCCTACTACAATACTAATAAAGCTAGATAGTCCTTAACAAATAAGGAATCCTAATTAGACTAGAATTGTAAACTTCCATATGCTTGGAAACTGTTTTGTCTTTCCATATGCTCGGTTCTTTGGACTGCACATTAAGCTCGTGACTTTTGAACTACTCATTAGCTCGAGTAGAACATTAGACCAACAAGCTCCTCCAAGGTACGGTAGTTAACTCCCCTATTTTCAGAGGTTCCTTCCATTGTAAAGATGATTTAATGTCTTTTATAACCTCCTCTTCTGCTGACGAACCCATGGCAGAAAAAAAAAAACCCCCTGCATATCAAATTAAAATTCCGTATGAACACTAACCAAATTGATAAGAAAAAGATGGAGCATTATCTACTTTAGATATCGTTAAATAAACCTTTGCTGATCTAGGAATTCTTTCGAGACATGATCTAATGCAAAATCCAACTTGAAATACTCTCTTAAACAACACTTAACAAACAATCTTATTGCAATCAGGAAAACGATTTCAGAGGCTCTATGCAATAATAAAGTTGACTCTGATCTAATTTTTAGCTCGCTTGACCCATTTGACCTCTAACCCCCTTTAGCTAATTTATAACTTTCTTTCGACCCGTTTGAAGATGCAACAACAACAACAACAACATACCCAATCCCGCCGAAGCGGGGTATGGGGGAGGTAAAATGTAGACAAACTATTTCAAAGTTGCAGATTCATACTGATTCGGATTACTGTAGAATTAAACTTGACTGATAATCAACATTACCAAAGTAACACTAGCATAACTAAAGGGTACCTACGAAAAACTGTTACTAATTTGCTAAGCAAAACTTCTATACTCGCTAATTCACTCACGAAATCAGATAACAACCAATCCCAAACACCCTCAAAACTAGATAAAAACGCAATTATTATCCTCGGGTGACGAAAAATCCTACAGCCTCGGGTGTTATGTAAACGTCTAATAAAGTTTTTCGTCACCCGAGGATAATAATGCTAAAGGTAAACGTCTAATAATTTATTCTCGAGGATAATAAATTTTAGCAGGCATTTGAAGTTCTACCAATTCACTACAGCCTTCGAGTGTTATGTTCTTTAGATTCGGAGTATTTCCGAGGTGAAGGTTTGTCAGCTTTGAATAACGGATGTTAAGATATTCGAGCTTTGAATGATGATCAGCAGGTTTATGAAGCTCTCTGAAATCATAACAATCGTTAATAGTCAACTGCTCAAGATTTGGAGCCAACCTAAGGTCAACGGACTGTAATTTTGAACACCAATAGAAGGTGAGGAACCTGAGCTTATGAAGAACCTAACATAAGTACAAATTAAACAATTAATATTGGTGCAATAATGACAAACCAATAGATATATAGGATCATAATGAATCATGAAAAACAGCAAATTAACCATTATTCTACCTTTCCTTCTCCATCTTCCCAAAGTTGAACAATATTGCTGAGAGTTATGAAAAGTTCAACAAGATATTTTCCATGAAATGTATTTGGTAAACTCGAAAAAGGAAAACTACACCATCTCATAAATTGTAAGGAACTTGGAAGGTATTCGCTAACTTTATCAAATTCAACAATATTGCTCTCAGTATAATAATACTTATAGAGATGCATATAAACAAATCTAAGATCCTTCATTTTTGCTAGACCTTTTTACATAATTTCAGACTCAAATCCAAAGGACCAGCAGTATAGAAATTTAGTTGCTTGGTACCCGAAATCGAAAAAAATAAAACCCCTTAATTTTGTCTGAACCCTAAATTTCAAAACGCCCAAAACCACTGATCAAATTGAGAGTGAATGAAGATGATATAAAATGAATTGAATGATAATTTGATTCGAATTAAATTTTTGAATGATTATTAGAGAGACAAAGCGAATTTGGGGAAAACTTTTTAGAGAGACACACAGAGAGGAATTGTTATGTGTTTTTTATAAGAAAGGTGACGGTAACTTATTAAATGGTCAAACATAAGTTAAACTAACAGAGTTAGAAATTGTGGACTAAACCCGAATGAGTCTTTCATTTTAGACCAAACTCAGAAGCTTTTGAAATTATTGGACCAAAAACTAAAATATACACGGACCAAAAATTTAGTTAACTCTCGGTTTAATTAAATCATACTAACTTGATTCTTACCAGGTCATTAGTCAATATGTACTCAATTTCCTCATAAACCCACAATCGGCTATGTCTTTGAGGTTCATCGGGGTGTGACCTACGAACAATATTCCTACCCATTTCTTCTAAATGATCATGCATCCACAAGCCCCCATATTCGTTATAAGTTATAAGAGATTTCTGCTCAAGAACTCTTAAACCAACTTCAACATGAAATCCACGGCTTTCAAGCACTCCAATTGCATCTTTTTTGCGCAAACCTTTTAGTATGCATGCAACATCTAAGAATATTTCTTTGTGATCATTATCTAGACCATTAAAGCTTATTTCCAATCTATCCATAGTTTCCGTTAATAGAATGGTTTTTAGTCTTTCTATAGCGTCTACCCAGTAAGGTTCACTTTGACCACAAAGAAACGAACCCAAAACTTTGATTGTTAAGGGAAGACCATGAGCATATTGTACAACTTGTCCTGATAGCTCTTCGTACCTTTGAGTTGGAATCTCTCTTCCAAACGCATACCTACTGAAGAGGCATTATGAATCAAGCTCACTCGGTGGGCTACCAGTACGTGTTCATCTCTTGTTGTAATTATGATTCTACTTCCCGGCTCAAACCAATTACAGTCACCGGCTAACGCCTCAAGCTGGTCTTTATGATCGACGTCATCAAGAACAACAAGTACCTTTCTACCACGCATCCTCCTTTGCATCATACTTTTACCGCCAAAAACACTACTTACTTCAATGTTTTGATCCTTTAAACCATCTGAAAGTACTTGTTTCTGCAACTTCTTTAGACCCTCCGTAGAGGCTTTTGAAACTTCCCTGACATTTTCAATAAAGCTTTCACCGTCGAACTGAATGGATATATGATCAAAAACAGCTCTAGCCAAGGTTGTCTTCCCCGCACCTCCCATCCCCCATATCCCTAGCATGCGAACATCATCAACACTGGTTTCTAAAGATGAAACTACATCCTTTACTCGAGTCTCCATGCCGACTAACTTTTCATCCAAGCCGAAATTGATGGAGCGTAACTCTAGTGAAATCTCTTGAACAATCTTTTGGATAAATTTAGCTTCATGCCTGTATGTAAAATAAGATTGTTAAAAATCCTACTTTAACAATCAAATTTCAGATATGTAACACATAAAATTGTATATGAAGTAATGGCAAAGAATCAGCTATCAGTTAGATACTAGATGAATAACAGATAGGCTGGGTATCAGGTAATTTTTTTACGGGTCAAAACAAGTTGGGTCTACCCGCATTAAAAACTTCTTTAAAAACTGCTTTTAAGGCTATATATCACTACAGAAAAAATCTTAAGTTTGTGAATAAGAAACTTCTTTAAGGTTATGTATTAAAAATACACCATGTTAGGATATAAATAGTTATTTACCCATTTGAGATGAAACATGCTTTTTTGAAAGCCATGAATTATTTATAAATTGGAACCCGCCGGAATCATTCAATCGTAGATCAAAAAGAAGTAAAATCAAAGAATATTGCCTAGACGATGAAGAAATTTACTCACCCATTAGCAATGCTTTTCAACTCCCAGCCAGCCAAATCAGATGCTTCTTTCAAAGCCTCCCTCCATTTCCTTGTAGCTTCATCCTCTTTATATCTTGCAAATGCAGCTCCAACTGACCCACTTTGTTTGCGAACTTCAGTGGGTTCCACATCGTAGAACACGGGGTATGCGGTATGCCAAAAACCCTTCCGGCATTCCATAATCTTAACAAGCTCTTCCAAGCACCAAGATGAAGAAGCATAGTTCTTGGAGAAGACAATAATGTAAAATTTTGAGTCTTCAATGGCCTTAATAAGCTCATCACTTATCATTTTTCCTTGCTTAATTTTCTCATCATCTTTGTATGTCTCAATACCTTTTTGTGTAAGAGCTCGATAAAGATGATCGACGAAGTTTTTACGGGTGTCTTCACCCCTGAAGCTTAAAAAAACATCATACTTAAAGCTCTTGTGACCGGACGAAGTTGAAGTGGACACCATTGTTTTTGGTTCAGATGAGTCTGGAGACGATTTTTCTTCTTTTGGTGCAGATGAGTTTGAAGAAGATGCCTTTGAATAAAAGTAGTAATGGATAAAGACCATTAGCATTAGCGTTAGCATTAGCATAATTCCTAATGAGGTTATGGATGAAAGATCGGAGGGGAAACATTTGTTGCTGAAGGACATTTTTACAAACTGATTGCAAGGAAAAGTGAATAACACTTGATAATGTGAAGGTAATTGTGTTTGTGTGGAAATAAAATGTAAGTGCCTATTGGAAATTTGGTTGAAGTTGTTGAAAGAGTTTATATGAAGAAAGAAAGCATATCCAGCTGCAGTGATGTGTTTATGTTTGTTGATAAACAAAAGCCACTCATTTGGTCAATGAAAATAGAAGATAAAGATATGTTTGAACTTTCAAACCAAATGACCAATACACTGTGTGAAAACAGAATATTGGATTATTTGGAAAATAAAAGTCCATGATTTAATTTTGTCAAATGACGATGTTTCCTACTTGAACATAAGATGCATCTACGATCCTTCTTTTATTCACTTCTTCACATTATGACAGAATTTGTTAATTTATTAATCTACAGTTTTTGTATAAGTTTTGCAATAATAACTTTTATTATTGTTATTGAAAAATTATTCTTGTAATTACTTGTCTAAATGATATAACTACTTAAACTTCAAATGAATAACATTTTAAACCATCATGTAAAAATCTGCTATCATGCAAAATTAAACTGTTATTCACTTGCATTTTGTGGACTATTTCTAAGCATTGATAGAGACAAATACTTTGCAATAAGAAATTTCCTCTTATCTCTAATAGGGACCATTTTTTAACATACCCTAGACCAATAATATTGCTTCCATAAATTTTCTTATCTTTTACAATAACATAGAAAAATCATGGAAATGTCTTAGCAAGTTGGTCATTAAATCTCTAATGAGGAATATCCTAAAAATTTCTAGCCATATCGGCCGACAAAAAATATGAACATATATACAAAAATTCTTCGCAAAAACTTTTGTTGACTAGCTTTATTTCTAACTTCAATCTATAATATTATATAAAACATTTAGGACTTTCTAAATAAAGAAGTCTTAAAAAGTAAGACCAAAAACATTTCTTTAATAGAAAAATAACAAGCCATTAGTCAATGAGATTTGATTTGTAAATATGTCATTTAAGTGTCTTAAAGAACCCAATTCGTAACTGATATCTTCCATTAAATTTAATGTTTTACAGAAAAAAAACTGCAATATAATTTTAAAAAACGCCTAAATCATTAATACGTTTTTAATTCATGCTACGCTTTTAATCTATACTTTATCCTGAGATAGAAATACCTACAAAACAACCTCATACAACAACACAACCACAAGAAAAAACACTCAGTGTCTCACTCCCCATCTCACAAGATCAACATCTTCACAAACCAAAAACATAAACAAAAACGCATCGTAGATCTTTTCAAAGATCTTGTAGCAAAAAAAAACATAAACCCTCACAACACTCCACAACCCTCATCCAACTTCACCAAGACACGAAAAATTAAATAAATAAAATAAATAAAAGAAGACTACGGGAAGATTTAAGTAATGAAGATTTAAAATGAAAAAGGTTTTCCCGTCAAGAAAATAGTCACCCGGTACTCGCCACCGCATTGCGCGGGTACCCTTCTAGTATTAACATAAGTATTTCTACTACAAATACTAGTTAATGCATATAAACTCTTATGATGTTGATGATAAAATTAAGTCTTTTAATATTTTGTATGATGTAAGGCTGCATGAAGTGGTGGATGTTGGGGTCATCTTACCTTTCATCTCTTCACCAATGAGACCATTTTGAGTGCGTGTCATGCGTGACAAAAGGAACGAAAGGTGGCCTACCTCACCTTTCGTAAATTGTGGATTTGTGGCCCTCATGGGTGTTTTTATTAGATAAAAATACAGCGTTGGTCCCTAAACTTGCCAAAAGCATTGTCCGGGCCCAAAACATGAGATAAACGTCGTCATGAGTCCAAAAGTTGGGTTTTTGAGGCCGATTGCGTCTCTTGACCCGTTTGGTCTCGGTAAACGTCCGTTTTCAGTTATATATTCAAGGGCATAATAGACCAATCACTTTTATGACTACACCTTAGTTAATCCAACCCAACTCGTTTCCCCTTTATTGTTTCGCTCTGTGATAAAACTCTCCTCAACAGCAACACACCCTATTTTGACACAACCCTAATCGCTAACAATGGCACAAAACGTTAAGGGGGAGGCTTTTTACATTGGGTCTGATGAAGATGAGTGGGAAAAAGTTTTAGAAAACTATTTTCTCTCTGATTTAGTTCTTGAGAGATTTGGCGATGAACCAATTGCTAAATATGGTTCGTACAGGAAGATGCCTAAGGAGTTGAGACAAAAGACTCTGAATTGGTTGAGGCAACAAAAATACTACTATGAAGAGATTTTGGGTATTACTAATGAGAACAAGAGGCTGCAGATATCGGGTTACCAGAGGTTGATTTGGAAAGGAGGATTTCAAAACTTGAAGCTGTGTTTAAATATCTAAAGGAAAGGAAGAAAAGAAAGGAAAGGGATGATGCCGAAAGTAACGGTTCTTGCTAAGTGTGTCTTTAGTTATTGTAACTGCTGCTGTTTCGTTAGGCATTGCTAAATATGCTTGACTTAGGGACGTCAAACATATTGTAAGTGAAATTGTTTGATTTAGGAAAGTGAAACATATGTTAACTGAAATCGATCAATAAAAAACTCTTGATTTTATTAATGGCATACACTGAATATAAAATTAGGTTGTTATTGTAAATGATATTGTTTGGTCGTGCATTGCTAAATATGTTTGACTTAAGGAAGTCAAAAATCAAAAACTTACAATTTGTGGCATTTCCTAAATAGGTTTGACTAAGGGAAGTCAAAAATCAAGATGTTACAGTTTTTGTTATTAGGTTGTTCATCCCATGCGACACTAACACCATACAGTTTTTATGATAAACAATACACCATTGTTAATACAATAAGATTTAATGCTAAAGCCATTGAATTTTGAACACATATAACACTATAACCACTGTGTTTGGGTTTCCTAATATAAAGGGGTGTTTGTTTAGAGCCAAAAGGACGAAATGTGTAAATTATTAGAGCCACAGGGACCTTTTATGTAATTGACTCAATGATGAATGGTGTAATTGTTTAGAGCCACATGGACGATTTATGTAAATTTATGTAATTAACCCTTGATTAGATCATGCCACATTAGATATACGGCTACAATAGAAATATTAAAAAAATATTTGACTACTTAAAAAAAAAAAAAAAAAAAAAGTTGAATGCCTACAAAAGAAAACGGTAACAAGTTGGATACCTTTTTAGACCATTTTTCCTAAGATAAATTATAAAAACCTTCATGGGTTTATTTGTAACATGAATTACCATCACTAACATCTTTGTTAAATTAACCAATAATATATTCTAACTTCAAATCTCAATGATTTAAATTCTTCAAAGAAAATAAAAATAGTACGTTAATAAAAATAGTACGTTATGATATTTTATACCACATATTCCTATTGACGACCAAAAATATTTCAAATATTTTATACATTTGAATTGCCTCTTATATTTATGTAGCACGTTACTGGCGGGGCTTGCCACTTGTTGAATTTCGTCTCGTTGCAATTAATATGATAATTTTCTATGTCTAAAGCATTGACCCAAAAGTATGCCCTTAGCCTTTAGAGAGTAATTAGACGTGTACATAATTGACTTCTTCAAATATTGTAAGAACTTGTTATAAGTTTCTATTCAAGAAGTTTCTGTTTTTAATATCCAGGAACCATGGTCTTAGCCTCCCAAGTTGAGTTATATGCATGAATAATTGATTTTTTTTAATGTGAAGAATATATGAATGTTTAAATTTGAATCATACTATCTCAAAATGTTTGAATCGATGGAGAAACGATGACGATTCTCTCCCCTGGATACTCAAGCATCCTTCCTCAAGTACAAGTCAGATGGCAATGTTTGGTTGAAGTTGGGATCGAACTCAAATCATCTTCATAGATAGAAACCCTTGACCCGGTCAATGGTGCGTTCGCGGCTAGGGAATGGTCAAAGTAGGGTAGTCGTTGAACATGGATGGAGCTTGAACAACTTTATTTTTTTTCTTTTTTTTGGGGGGGAAGGGGGTGGTCATATCAGCATAGAAATGGTTTTTTATGAGAGTTGATATGTACACCATTAAAAGTGATGTGTATAACACAATCATGCATGTGTTGTGTTGTACTATGTGTATCGATCACTAAGGTGATTTTGTGGTATGCATATCATTTTTGGTGGTGTGCATATCACCTCCTTTTTTCTATGTATAATGCATTCATGATACGATATACATCGTATATAATATTATATACGAATCCAAAAATACAAAATTTGCTCTCAGAAGTGTAGAACAATGATTTAGGGTTCGTTTGGTTTGTTGTCATGAATCAAAACTGGTTTAGGTATTGGTATTGTGTAGAATGACAATGAATACATCATTCCTAAGATTATTATTTGGATTGGTTATAAGGATTGGGTATAAGATCTTTTTATTAATTTTGAAAGAAGATAATATCATTTATAAATAAAAGTGGGCCATGGGGGAATGGTTTGAGAAATCACCTATAGAGTAAAATGAGAATTCCCTTATCTTTAGATATACTCATAACCATACACGTACACCAAACATATGAAATCATTTTTATTTCCATTCTGTCATTCCTACACCCTCAATCCAAACGCATCCTTAGTTATATAAGATTTAAATATGTTAGACGTTTTAGGTAACTAATACAGTTGTGGTGTTTGACCATTGTGACATTTTATTATATACAATGTTTGGAAAAATATATATAATAAAAAAAAAGAATTGGAATAAAGAATAAGCTCATAGTGCCATATTAGTAGGATAAAACTTGTTTTATTTAAAATTAAAGAAATACTAAAAACACTATATTATCAGATTCGCAAAATAAGGAAGATTACAAAATATTGAATAAACTACAAAACTAACCTAACCCTAGTAACTAAAGGAGCCAAACCCAACGGGCTTTCGGGCCTTTATTATCTAGCACCTTCTCTCAAACTCTCAATGTTGCAACGGTAAACATTGAGAGTTTGCCAAATAGAAAATAAACTAACACTGAAAAACAAACAAAAGCAGAGTGTCTCAGATTGGAAACTCAATGCTAGACAGTCTTAATCCGATGCAATCCAAAAGAACCAGGTGCAGTGCACAGAGCAACATAAATAAGGAGATGAACAACAATAGAATAGGCAGACAGACAGATGCAGATTCAGGTTCAGACCGGTAGATTCGGGCAAACAAAACAAATTAAGACAAGACAGATGCATGCAAAATCAAGCGAAACTAGATGCAGAACCACTCGTGAAACCAGATGCATATGCATGTGCATATCCACAAAGGTTGATGAAAACATGCATATTTAGGCAGAAAGATCCACACAAATGCAGATAAAATCAGGCGAAACTAGATGCAGAACCACATGTGAATCAGGCGGAACCAAAATATGTTGTTGATACCGAAATGCTACACATAACTACTCAAGACATAGTCGGATTGGTTAAGACTGTTGCACCACCATCACCAACACCAAACCAATTTCCAATTTGTTATAAATACTTATATCGATACCAATACTAAACACGAATCCAAAATTCGAACAAACCAAAATTGTAACCTACTGTACCAAACAAAAGGCATAATAATGTTTCTAAAAAGTTTGAAAAAAATTCCAAAAAAAATGTTTCTAAAATAAAATTCGAATAAAGGATTACAAAAAAAAATTTGAAAATTTTTGAAAAAAAAAATCGTATTTTTTTTCCTAATTTTTATTCTAAACCTTTTTTTAGAAATTGTTTTTCAAAAGTTTTTTCCCAATTTTTTTTTCGAAATTATTTTTTAATTTTTTTTCAAAATTTTTATGTCAAAATACTTTTTTTATTTTAATTTTTTTCTGAAATATTTCTTTTAGAATTTTTTTTCGTCATATCTGAAAAACGTGCGAACACGAACGAAAATATAAAAAACAAACGAAAACTATCAATCACCAAAATAAATAATCACTTTTACCTCTGGGATTATTATCCTCCGATGACGAAAAATCCTCGATATCATGATTATCAACAACCACCGAAACCGATCCCAAATCCACATTACCCGAAAGAACCAGAACCCGAAGACCCCCTATCCTCCTCCTCACCATCATTACCAATAACAATTGTCTTCAAATCAGTTGCTATTGGGACAGATCCGTTGAATTCAGATGTTTGGTAACTTCATTTGGGGATGTGGGTATGATTTCGGGTTCGAAGTCAAGATCGAAACCTAATGAGAATGAAGGTGCTTCAAAATCACCCATTTTAATTATTTATGTGAGTATATACAAATGTAACAAATGTGAATGTAAAAATGGATGTGAGTGTGAACCCATATCATCATTGAACAAAATATATCACTCTTCGGGTTCAAGGATCAATTGAGGGCTCGCAAAGGGGTTAAAGCGTGTCCATGAGGTTCACAGATCATGCAAGGATCACTTATGTGAATTCAAAGTAATGGATTTGATTGAACTGATTCGTGTTTTTGTTGAAATGAAATTGAGAGCGTGCTTGGTTCAAATAAAGGAATGGAAAACATAAAAGCAAAGTGGTGGTGGATGGTGTGTCGCGGATGTCGTGGTTGGAGGTTAAGAAAAATCAGTTCATCTCGTGGGGAAATAAACACACGATGTACCAAAAAAATACACACTAAACCATTTCTATTTGCTATGATTTTTTTCTGCCTATTTAAGCGTTAGTTCAATTTTGATATGTAGGCTTTATGAGAGAAGTAGGCTAGAATAAAGAAGTAGACATGATCTTGTTGAAAGGGTGCTGATAAAAAAAGATAATGGGGGGTTGTTTTTATATTTGGATGGGTTATGGTGATGAAGTTGATTGTGGTTTATGAGGGTTTTGCATGATCATAAATCTTGAAACTGAAAATATGAGCTAGAGTAGGATGTCGTTGGTGATGGATAATAAGGTATAATGATAGAAAAAGACTATGGAGATTTAGATCGTGGGTGTGGTGTGTTTGCAATTTATTTATTTATTCATTTAATAAATTTTGTTAAAAAGTATGTAAAAGATTATTATTTATTTATTCATTTAATAGATTTTGATCAAAGTTATTGTTTTTAATAGATTTTGTTTTTAAAAATGTGTAAAAGACTATTATACCCTCATGTGCAACGCACATGGGGTGAGATAACGGGGAAAGATAACTGAATTGGGCGATAGGGATGGATGGTGTTACTTAGTTTCATTATGAGGATCAATTAAGCAATAAAAAAAAGATAAAGACCCAATTAAGGATTTAGCCCGAGCTACACAGACCGGACGAACGGTATAATTTTTTTTATTTAATTTTATTTATTTATTTATTTATTTTTATTTTTTTTTTAACTTTCAGTAGATAAAAAAGCAATTACAAACAATATCAATTGAGGACAATTAACATCGAGCGAGCAAAATCAATAGAATTTTCATCAACAAGCAACGAATTTTGCATCATTCTAGTATTAGATTAACATTTTCTCTGCTAGTTTACAAAAATTACAAAAACACATACAAAGTTGATATACTTTTTGAAAAGCATAATCAACGTGTTACCAAAATCATAGTTTACAATCATACAATTTATTAAATAAAAAGATGATTATATGTGGATTATATAAGCTTATGTAGGGTACAAAAAGTAATATACCCAGTGATAGTAAAGTATGATATTTTACACGTTCAACAAAAAGTTACAAAATTAAAAGGTAAATAATTTTATTTTTCATAAATATGACTTACATATTGCCATTTTAAAAACAAATTTGAATTAGCATGCTTTTAACAAAAGAGATCACTCACTGAGGGTTCAAGGATCAACTGAAGGTTCGCAGAAAGGTTAAAAGCGTGTCCATGAGGTTCACAGATCAGCCAAAGGTGTTTACGAAAGGGTCAAGATCCTATCCACAGGGTTCATAACTATCGAGAAGCCCAAGGTTGCATCTGGAAGGTCATATATAAGGTCCAAGGTTACATGTGTTTGATGTAGGGATGAGCACGGTACCGGTCCCGTACCGATCCCGTACCGAATTTGTGGTACCGATTTTTTCCCGAGCATAAACTAGTGGCACCGGTACCGGGAAATCGGGTTTTCCCCGCTTTTTTCGGGAATTTCCCGATTTGGTACCGGTCCCGTACCGAATTAGTGGTCCCGATTTTTTTTTTCACCTTATTTCAGAGTCCCGGCATCACCGTATTTCAAGAATCGTACGCGTTTGACGGTACCGGTACGGTTCGGTTCCGGGATTCGGTTCGAAATGCTCATCCCTAGTTTGATGTAATAGAATTGGAAGAGATCTAGTGAGAAAAGAAAATAAAATGAGAAGAGTGAGAAATATTCTTAGCCACACATTTAAAAAAAAAAAAAAAAAAAAAATTAAAAGGAGATGCATCTACTTTTGTAGGTGTATTTAAAATGTGTGGTTGTGGTTTCTTCACATTTCAATTTTTTTTTTTCATTTGATCCATACTCGTAATAAAATTTTAAACTTTCTATTAAACAAGTTCCAGTGGTTGCATATGTGGGGGGTAATATATATCTAACGAGCATTGATTGGGATGCCTAATAATATGACTAAACATATGTGTCAGCATCCTATTGAGGACAGCAGGGGGACCCGCTTCTTCACAAACCAATAATTTATTGCCACATCTATTAGCCACACAATTAGTCACATATTTTAGGTCTCCCAATCATTTTCCATATCTAACTTTGCCATTACTTTCTATAAACCTTTTGTACAAAGTGCAAATAAATAAACCACTTTTATTTAAAACCTTGTGGCCAAAGTGTGAAGAAACAAAACTTAAATAAAGTAACCACTTTGAAATTAATTGCTCAAACCCGCCAAAACCTCACTCTTGACGCCCGATTCGATCTCCAACCGTTCATTTCGTCAATTTTCACCCGATTCAACTCACTCACTCAACTCGTTCTGTTCTCCGTATCGACATACATCCTTTACTAGCATAAACAAAAAGTAGCTCAATTCGGGAATATTCAAAATCTAGGATCCAAACAACGAGGACATTAGCAAAATCTATCGGGGCAAACCTTATATTTGGCATGACGTCGGCCTCGTTGTAGGCTTTCTGACAAGATATCATGGGCTCCTCAAATCCAAACAGATCAAAAGTTACGGTCCTTTTAAGTTGAGCCGTTTACTCCATCCAAGAACCTGATAACTCTTGCACTGCATCAGTGAAGAAAGGATTAAAGAATTTGAATTTGAGTTGAATGAAACAAGTCAAGAATTGGGGAAGACTATATGAAGTTTGACTTTTTGGAAGTCAATTATCATAGTTATTGCTGTTGTCACTTCAATTGTTTTGGCGATGAAATAGGCTGTTATGGTAGTGTTTTCCTTTCACTTGTGACTATGTTAAAGTTAGCTTTCACCTTTAAGATATACACCAGTTACTTTAACTTACTGCATATATCTTTTATTTTTCATCACCAATTAACTAAAATCAAAACTATCAAAGAAATTTCTATTCTTTATATGCAATGAATTTTCGATTAGTGATGTTTTAACATCTGAATCGTTAACAATGGAAATAAAATGGATGCATGTGTAAGCTGTAGCTAAACTTAGCGTTGTGGCCAAAATGCAAATAAATAAACTTAGCGTTGTTGCCAAAGTGAAAAACTACGACTTTCGAATAAGATACCAACTTCACTCTTCTCCCGGGTCATCCTTCTTGACCCGTTTTCAACAACCACCAATATTGTACAAACTGAATTCTAGTATAAACCAATTAAAAAGTATAAACTGAAACTTAACATTTACGGTTTGTAGCTCAACCATGACAAAGACACAATATGACTACTCAATGCCTTTCAAAACTTCATACAGTACATGCTCTCATAATTTCTTATCACTAAAATTTGCGTGTCAGTACAATTCTATGAAAACCTCAGTGAAATTTGATGAAAGCCGATAGTTTGACTCAAAAAGTCAAATACTTTATGCTTGATGATTCCATCCACATGTAGAGCTTATTTATCTGAATCAAAATCTTATATATGATATTACATCACTTATAACACTTTCTTAAGTTTATTTTTAACATGATCATCTCCAACCTATTATCATAGTCCCACCATTTTCATCAGTTTGACTTTCTGAACAAGTCAACTGTGTTTATTCTGCTCCATGAATTAAAATAAAGTTCACATTCTTTTTTTATTTAAAGTAATGAGTACTAGTACAGCATCCAAGTTGGGATTATAGCTTTGATCTAACAGTGTATACAACAAAAAAGTGCTAATACTGTAAGGTAAAATGAAAATCATACTTTGAAACACTTCTTTACAAACAATCGTACTTTTGGGAGTGTACCAGAGAAAACTATCAATGACCGAAATGGATTGAGCCAAAATCACTTGCCAATAATCAACGATCAAAAATGCCTGGGGAAAAAAATCATTTCAATGCACATGAGAATAGATGCGGAGAGATATGAGCTTTAGATCACCATATGAGCTGAGTGGCAATTGCTTAACGACTTACCCAATCGGAATTCACTTGGCTAAATGTTATGTGCTGATTGACGATTGCTTTCTGATGATCAGATATCCTAATAGCAGAATATGGATTGTTAGAATCATAGTAAAACACATAAATTGCAGAAACAATGAATATTTCCATAATCAGCTTAAAATTTCAAAATAAAGTACCTGTTAAAATAGCTCTTCATGTATTGGCTCCTTTGGCATGTGTTAGTATGAGTTATATGTTGGAATCCTAAGTCACTTCCAATTCAGTTAATGGAAGAGTTAGTGTTCCATTACAAGTCTTAGTGCTCCATTACAATGTTAGTGTGCCATTAAAGGGGTTAGTGTGCCACTATACCTAATTGTCACTAGGATCATGTTGGTTCCTAGATAGGTTATAAATAGAGTTGTTTAGCAGTGAATAAAACATCAGAAATAAGATACAGTTGTTTTCTTTTCCTTCTGTTCTTTATTATATGTAGTAGACTATTTCATCATCGTCATAGGTTCTTCGTCTCTTAAGTAATAAACCATGTGTATCAATAAGCCGCGTCGACCCAACAATACGCAGACCTCTCAACTGGAAAATGCTCTGTGGAAGACAGGTTATGCCTGTACCTACCATGTTTAACTCTTTCAAACCATCTAAGCATCCAATATCCTCAGGCAATTCAACAACTCGAATACAACTGCAGAGATGTAACTTGTTTATACATTGCATCTTACAAATGCTGTCTGGAATATCTTGTAAAAGTTTACAGTTGGTTAAGATTAGCTTCTCTAAAGATTCTAATCTGCCAATGTCTTCAGGTAATTTTTCAAGAAGCCAACAAGATCTGATTTTGAAAGATTTGAGATGTTTCAACATACAAATGCTATCTGGAAGATATTTAATCTTTGTTGACGAGAATGTTAGCTCTTCTAAATATTCTAACTGGTCAAGGTCTTTGGGCACTTCTGTAATACTGCCTTCAAGTCTAAGCTTTCTTAAACATTGTAAACTACAAATGCTTCTTGAAAAACTCTCAAGGTTTGTAAAAGCACACAGACCTAGAGAAATTAGCCTTTCAAGATTTCCAAACGATGAAGCTTTATCTTCTTTATAATAACATGAAAACCGAAACTTTGGAGAATCATTGTCGGAGTGCAATGGGCAAACATCAGTGGGTTCGGCAATCAGATGTAACTCAGATAAAGAAATAGCCTCAGCTGGTTCAGACCATTTGTCAAACTCAAAAGACTTAAACCTCCCACAACCACTTAAGTCTAAGAAGAGAAGATTTTTCAGACATCCAATGGGGGCATTAATTTCTACCAAATCATAACAATTTTCAAGATCTAAGTATTCGAGATTTGGAGTCAGCCCAAGGTCAAGGGTCCTCAACTTTGAATGAATCAGTTGGAGCTTTTCGAGCTTCAGATATTCATCAGGCATTTTAAGCTCTACCAAATCATTACAGCCATTGAGTTTTAGCTTCTCAAGATTCGGAGTATTCCCGAGGTGAAGGGTCTTCAACATTGAATGAGTGAGGTTGAGATATTTGAGCTTTAGACTTTCATCGGGCATCTGAAGTTCTACCAAATCATTACAGCGTTTGAGTTTTAGCGTCTCAAAATTCGGAGTATTCCCGAGGTGAAGGGTTGTCAACTTTGAATCAGTGATGGTGAGATGTTCGAGCTTTAGATGATGAGCAGGTATATGAAGCTCTACGAAATCCCAACAATCGTCAATAGTCAACTGCTCAAGATTTGGAGCCAACCTAAGGTCAAAGGTCTGTAATTTTGAACAACTCTGGAAGGTGAGGAACCTTAGCTTATGAAGAACCTAACATAAGTACAAAAAATAATTAATATTGGTGCAATGACAAACCAATAGATATATAGGATCATGATGAATTATGAAAAACAACAAATTAACCATTATTCTACCTTTTCTTCTGGAAGATATTTAATCTTTGTTGACGAGAATGTTAGCTCTTCTAAATATTCTAACTGGTCAAGGTCTTTGGGCACTTCTGTAATACTGCCTTCAAGTCTAAGCTTTCTTAAACATTGTAAACTACAAATGCTTCTTGAAAAACTCTCAAGGTTTGTACAAGCACACAGACCTAGAGAAATTAGCCTTTCAAGATTTCCAAACGATGAAGCTTTATCTTCTTCATAATAACATGAAAACCGAAACTTTGGAGAATCATTGTCGGAGTGCAATGGGCAAACATCAGTGGGTTCGGCAATCAGATGTATCTCAGATAAAGAAATAGCCTCAGCTGGTTCAGACCATTTGTCAAACACAAAAGACTTAAACCTCCCACAACCACTTAAGTCTAAGAAGAAAAGATTTTTCAGACATCCAATGGGAGCATTAATTTCTACCAAATCATAACAATTAACAAGATCTAAGTATTCGAGATTTGGAGTCAGCCCAAGGTCAAGGGTCCTCAACTTTGAATGAATCAGTTTGAGCTTTTCGAGCTTCAGATATTCATCAGGCATTTTAAGCTCTACCAAATCATTACAGCCATTGAGTTTTAGCTTCTCAAGATTCGGAGTATTCCCGAGGTGAAGGGTCTTCAACATTGAATGAGTGAGGTTGAGATATTTGAGCTTTAGACTTTCATCGGGCATCTGAAGTTCTACCAAATCATTACAGCGTTTGAGTTTTAGCGTCTCAAAATTCGGAGTATTCCCGAGGTGAAGGGTTGTCAACTTTGAATCAGTGATGGTGAGATGTTCGAGCTTTAGATGATGAACAGGTGTATGAAGCTCTACGAAATCCCAACAATCGTCAATAGTCAACTGCTCAAGATTTGGAGCCAACCTAAGGTCAAAGGTCTGTAATTTTGAACAATTTTTGAAGGTGAGGAACCTTAGCTTATGAAGAACCTAACATAAGTACAAAAAATAATTAATATTGGTGCAATGACAAACCAATAGATATATAGGATCATGATGAATTATGAAAAACAACAAATTAACCATTATTCTACCTTTTCTTCTGGAAGATATTTAATCTTTGTTGACGAGAATGTTAGCTCTTCTAAATATTCTAACTGGTCAAGGTCTTTGGGCACTTCTGTAATACTGCCTTCAAGTCTAAGCTTTCTTAAACATTGTAAACTACAAATGCTTCTTGAAAAACTCTCAAGGTTTGTACAAGCACACAGACCTAGAGAAATTAGCCTTTCAAGATTTCCAAACGATGAAGCTTTATCTTCTTCATAATAACATGAAAACCGAAACTTTGGAGAATCATTGTCGGAGTGCAATGGGCAAACATCAGTGGGTTCGGCAATCAGATGTATCTCAGATAAAGAAATAGCCTCAGCTGGTTCAGACCATTTGTCAAACACAAAAGACTTAAACCTCCCACAACCACTTAAGTCTAAGAAGATAAGCTTTTTCAGACATCCAACTGGAGCATTAATTTCTACCAAATCGTAACATAATAAAAGATGTAACCATTTGAGATTCGGAGTCAGCCCAAGATCAAGGGTCCTCAATTTTGAATGAATCAGTTTGAGCTTTTCGAGCTTCAGATATTCATCAGGCATTTTAAGCTCTACCAAATCATTACAGCCATTGAGTTTTAGCTTCTCAAGATTCGAGTATTCCGAGGTGAAGGGTCCTCAACTTTGAATGAGTGAGGTTGAGATATTTGAGCTTTAGACTTTCATCGGGCATCTGAAGTTCTACCAAATCATTACAGCGTTTGAGTTTTAGCGTCTCAAAATTCGGAGTATTCCCGAGGTGAAGGGTTGTCAACTTTGAATCAGTGATGGTGAGATGTTCGAGCTTTAGATGATGAACAGGTGTATGAAGCTCTACGAAATCCCAACAATCGTCAATAGTCAACTGCTCAAGATTTGGAGCCAACCTAAGGTCAAAGGTCTGTAATTTTGAACAACTCTGGAAGGTGAGGAACCTTAGCTTATGAAGAACCTAACATAAGTACAAAAAATAATTAATATTGGTGCGCAATGACAAACCAATAGATATATAGGATCATGATGAATTATGAAAAACAACAAATTAACCATTATTCTACCTTTTCTTCTCCATCTTCCCAAAGTTGAACAATATTGCTGTCCCATATTTCAAGATCAACAAGATATTTTCCTTGAAATGTATTCGGTAAGCTCGAAAAAGGAAAGCAATCACATCTCATAAATTGTAAGGAACTTGGAAGGTATTCGCTAACTTTATCAAATTCAACAATATTGCTATTAGAATAATCCTTTAGGAGATCTATGTGAATGAATCTAAGATCCTTCATTTTTGCTAGACCTTTTACTGCAATTTCAGCACTCAAATCCCCTGAGATCTGGAAGTATAGACATTTAGTTGCTTGGGTACCCTGAAATCGAAAAAATAAAACCCCTTAATTTTAGTCGGAACCCTAAATTTCCAAAACGCCCAAAATCACTGATCAATTTTCGAATAGAGAGTGAATGAAGATGCTATAAAATGAATTGAATGATAATTTGATTTGAATTGATGAATTTTTGTATGATAATGAGAGAGAGAACTTATTATTTTGGGGAAAACTTGTTATGTGTTTTCTATAAGAAAAGTGACGGTAACTTATTATTTTTGACTAATATAATACTTAAAAAGACAATAATATCCTTTTATTAAATGGTCAAATAGAGTCAAACTAACAGAGTTAGGAAATTTGGACCGAACCCGTGACGGTTGTTTCATTTTAGACCAAACCCAGAACTTTTTAAACTATAGCAAAAATGAAATATCTAGCAAACCACAAGGAAAAAAATGTAGTTAACTCTCAGTTTTATTAAATCATAACTTAATTCTTACCAGGTCATTAGTCAAGATATACTCGATTTCCTCAGTAACCCACAATCGGCTATGTCTTTGAGGTTCATCGGGGTGTGACCGACGAACAATATTCCTTCCCATTTCTTCTAAATGATCATGCATCCCCAATTCCTTATATTCATCATTAAAAAGAGATGTCTTTTTAGAAATGGTTATAAGAGATTTCTGCTCAAGAACTCTTAAACCAATTTTAGCATGGAATCCACGGCTTTCAAGCACTCTAATTGCATCTTCTTCCTTCCAACCTTTTAGTATGCATGCAACATCTAAGAATATTTCTTTATAATCATTCTCTAGACCATCAAAGCTAATTTCCAATCTTTTCATAGTTGCCTCTAATGGAATTGTTTTTAGTCTTTCTATAGCATCTACCCAGTAAGGTTCACTTTGACCACAAAGAAACGAACCAAAAACTTTGATCGTTAAGGGAAGACCATGAGCATATTGTACAACTTGTTTTGATAGCTCTTCGTACCCTCGATTTGGAATCTCTCTTTTAAATGCATACCTACTCAAGAGGCAAATTGCCTCCATGGGAGATAACAGATTGACATCATGAACGAATTCGTTCACTCCGTGGGCAAACAACAGTTGCTCATCTCTTGTGGTAATGATAATTCTGCTTCCTGATTTAAACCAGTCAGGCTTGCCTGCTAACGCCTCAAGTTGTTCTATACGATCAACATCATCTAAAACAACAAGTGTCTTTCTACGACTCATCATGTCTTTCAACATGTTTTTCCCATCATAAACACTACTAAAAGTGATGTCTTGTTTATTTAACACATCTTTTAGTATCCGTTTTTGAAGCTTCTTTAAACCGGACAAAGTAGGTTCTGAAACATCCCTGACATTTTCAACAAAGCTTTTTCCTTCGAAATGATTAGAAATATGATCATACACAGCTCTCGCTAGAGTCGTCTTGCCCCCACCTCCCATCCCCTTGATTCCTATCATGCGAACATCTTCGGTACCAATATCTAAAGATGAAAGCACATTTCTAATCCTGGTATCCATACCCACCAAGTTTTCATCAATGTTCGAAAGAGTGGAACATTTCTTTTCGAAAATAACATCAACAATTATTTGGATCAGTTTAGATTCATCCCTGTATCATTAATTAAAGATTAAATTATTTGCTTGCTCAAAGTGCACATAAACAATTAGGATTAACATATATAAATGCAGGTTAGGCAAAATAATACAGAGATATGATGAAGAAAATTGAATTACCCGTTAATTAGCTGTGGCCTTCAACTCCCACCCAGCCAGATTAGATGCTTCTTTCATAGCCTCTATCCATTTTCCGGCAGCCTCCTTTTCGTGTTCGGCAAAGGCTTCTTTAACTGCCCCACTTTGTTTGCGGACTTCGGTGGGCTCCACATCAAAAAAGACAGGATAAACATTCTGCTCGGTCGTCTTGTTACATTCCATAATCTTGACAAGCTCATCTAGGCACCAAGATGAAGATGCATAAGTCTTGGAGAAAACAATGATGTAAAACCTTGAGTCCTCTATGGATTTGAAGAGCTGGTCCTTGATCGGTTTTCCTTGCTCGATTTTCTGATCATCCTTATACGTTTCAATGCAATTGCGCTGAAGAGCTTGATAAAGATGGCCAACGAAATTGTTACGGGTGTCACCACCTCTAAAGCTCAAAAAAACATCATACTTGAAGCACTTTTGAATGGATGAAGATGAAGTAGACGCCATTCTAGTTGTTATCTAAGGATCTTTGTTTAAGAGAATTATCTTAACTAATTGCAAAGAAACTTGGATAAGATTATCAAAGTGTATATTGAGAAGACAAAGACTCAATAACATAAGGCTGTTATTTGGTCAAGAAAGATAAGATTCATTTAAGAGATACAGCTAAGCTCACATGAATCACTCGTTTTTTATTACTTTCCCAAGCCAATATGAACTTTACTTCCTTAAAATTACCTGTTCTGATAATAAAAAAAAAAAAAAAAAAATAGACATGTTAACTAATCTAAGTGAAATTGATGGATCTTTGAATGAGTAAAATCAAAGTCTTTTTCTAATCTTACATTTTTTACTTTTCGTACCGCTAGGGATGCTTAACTCCATGTTATATATTTACTAAAAAGACGAGCCCTCAAAAATGGTTAAAAAAATTTTCTACAAGTTGAGAGCATGCAAGTATAACTTCTAACAATTTGGAGAAAACTAACATTGCAGTGAACTATTTTTTCACGGGTCATCTTCTTGACCCAGTTTGATCAGAATTTTTAAACAGATGAAATTAAGCTCCATCTTGTTACAAAACCACCATGAAATGTTACCTTTTATATTTAATCATCAAATACAATCCTGATTTTGCATAACTCGAGCTTCAAATTAGCAAACTTTAGACTCAAACTTCATTCTACCAGAGTGATATCAATTTGTAACAGTAAGAGTTCTTAAAAAGCTTCAAACTATCTTTTAGAGACACTAAACTCAGATAAAAAATATGTTTATTAGTAAGAGAAAAGGTCTGGACTACAACTTAAATTTTAAAAAGCTTCCACTTTACATTCTCTGTTTTCCGGTACCAAGCAGCATCAGAAATTTCACCAACACTTCTGAAAGTTTCCATTTGTAGATTGATAGATACTAGTGTCAACTGCCTTTGAACAATCCAAATCATACTCTTAATGTCTCAACATGATTATATACCAATCTCATTTCTTCTTGGTGGAAGTTTTCTTAGCCTTTTTATTTTTAAATCCTCCTCCACTCTCCTGTCAAAACAGCAAATGTTTTAATGATAATAGAAATCAGACTTGCTAAAGGACAAAAGCTTCTTTATTTAGCTCATCATATTTACACAAAAAAGATAAGTAAACATAAAGTTTATTATAATGAAGCAAAACAAGGTGAGAAAGTTAGCACCTTTTTATAGTGAATGTAAGCAGCTTTGCCAGTCATCTCTTGCCCGTTTTAAGCAACATAAACCTGAAAATACAACACATAAAAAGATGCCATCAAACGGTGGAAATTCCTTACACGAAACACGACCCCAACATGGAAATAAACAGGTTAGGATCTGGTCTAAACACTTTTTGGGCTGTGTGTGTTAAACAGGTTGACCCGCCAACCTGTTTGAGCTTTTTAAAGTTTTAGATAAATTATGTTTGTAACGGGTTAAATGGGTTAAATAAGTTAAACGGGTTAAACAAGTTGACTCACCCACCAGTTAAGAAAAATGGGTTGAATAGGTGATGTTCAGATTATGTGTAAACGGGTTAGGATTGACATAGTTGACGTAACTGCTTAAACATTCGTTCTCTAGTTAAGGTGTTCTGAGATGCCAATCCAAACCCACACCCGACCCATATTTGGTTCTAACAGTTTCTCGATTTGAAATGACTACAATAACAAAACTCGGACTTTCCAACTTACCCTCTTCCCATCGCCATTTGTGAACCAATGCCCCGTCCCTTGACCATCCGCTTGAGCCCTTCTTTTGCCAGCATCTTTTGCGATTCCTTTCGCAGTATTGACTTTAGGATTCATAGAACCTTGTGACGTTTCATGAGCCTTGGATTTTCTTGAATTATTCCTTAATGAACTTGTCTCGGCTTTATTAGTTCTAGTAGCTTGTTTAGTTTTGTCGCCACTGCTAAATTGAACCCTAGAAACACAAGAAATGCAACACAAAAAACATGAATCATGATATAGGATTTTATGAAAAAAGAGCTAATCTTTTATGCAAATAACACCTTAAAAAACTATCAGTAATATTGCAGAATTAACTTACATGTAATCGATATTCGATGTACTGGGAAGCTCGGAACCTCTACTTTCTGCATTTAACGGGAAAAAGTTGCACAAACGAGTTCGCACAAACTCTTGGACCCTCAAATCATTCACCCAAATCTACTACACTGTCCATAACATGACTATTGCGGTTACTTTTTCCAATATTACTCTGAACTTTACTTTTTTCTTTCATGGAACTAAAATAATCTTCACAAACCTCATCCAGTGCAGGTGTCGGGATAATGGAACCTCTTCTCGTGTCTAAAATCTTCCCATAAATCTTTTCTGGCTGGCTGAAGTAACGAGTGATTCACTTAATTTTCTCGGCTGATGTAAACCAACACTTTTTCCCCTATCTAAATTAGATTCTGACTTACTGCAGGTCTTGTTAGTAGCAACTTTCCTGGATCAAAATCAGACTCGGAATCAATCAGCTGAAATTTTCTAAGAGGACTGACAGTTAACTTTGGAATCAATCAGCTGAAATTTTCTAAGAGGACTGACAGTTAACTTTCCTGGATCAAAATCAGACTCGGAATCAATCAGCTTGTGATTACGGATTCTGGCGCGTTTGAGACATATGAGATATTTTGCTTTCCTTTTCCTGATTCTCTGGTCAAACACCTAGTCCGGTAAGCGGAAATTTAGAGCTGTTACTGACTGAATAGTGTTGTGTTGGAAGAATATCATCTGCATTTAGCAATAATAACAACCAGTGAATATGGGAATGATAAACAAGCGCACGTGACAGTAATTAGCACACTGGTTTATAATACGTGTGACTGCCACTTGATGGAATCTTATAAATCATAAAACTAGCACAAATACCATCTCTTTTACGCTAAGTTAATCAACGGGAGCAAACTGATTAGGTGGTGCTGCTTCGTGGATATCTATGTGATCTTTCTTGGATTACAAAGAATCACAAGTTGCTGCTTATTTAAGCGTTTATGTCTGAGCTAAAGCCTAAATACATAAATACATTTCGATATTCAGTTATGAAAAATCATTGGTAACGACTACAACTTTCTTGTTTATCTTAAGACATAAGTAAGGGTGTATAGTGACAGTCCAAAGGGGTTGTAAGTTGTAGCCCGAGTGCCCAATGGCCCCAATTGCCTAAATACACCAGACTTGCTACATTATCATAAGATTAACTAAATATATTACACATTAGACACAATGAAGTTATCAAGGGACAAGGGTTACTCGTAAGTCCATCCACCCACAACATACAGAAAACAAGTCCAGTTTTTCGTTGCTACTAGAGTTCAAAATAATCTAATTGGCTGCCAAACTCATCCCGATATCTTTAGGAAATCAAATTGACCTACTGAAAAACGCATTAGTGGCGTTTAGGATTGCTCTTAGTATCGTTTTGAAATGGCAAACAATTAGTTAAATTTTTAGTGTTTGGACGGATGTTAACTGAGTGTGATCATGATATCAATTATAGACAAACTAATTCAAAGTTGCTTATTCACACTAACTATCTGATATCATTATTCATGCTGACTATCTGATTCAATTTATGCACAAAAAGGTATAATACTTATTCATTATTCATACTGACTATATGAAACTGCAATAAACAGATAACAAACTCACAACCAAAAGTAACACTGGCACAACTAAAGGGTAGCTCCAAAAAACTGTTACTAATTTGCTTATCAGAACTTGTAAGTTGTAATTTGCTACTTCACTCACGAAATCAAATAACCAGACCCAAACACCCTCAAAACATGTTAATCAGATAAGTAACCAAGCTTATTAAAGAGTCTCGGATATACCCTAATTACCAAATCATTTACAAAACCCTAAGCAGTTATAATAAATAATCACTTTTACCTTTAGCATTATTATCCTCGGGCGACGAAAAGACCTCGATATCATCATCATCATCAACAACCGAACCCAAATCCACCGTAGCCGAACCCGACAACCCCCTATCCTCAACACTACACCCGCGCCGTAAACGCTTCAATCTTGGCCTTACCTCATTGTCCTCATCTGAATCAGCAACAGTAAGCGTCTCAATCACAAACTCCTTATCATTATCATTACCATCAACAACACTCTTCACATCAGCAGCTACCGAATCACGATTCGATGTATTATTTGGTGTGGTTTGGGGTTCGGGTGTATCGTCAAAATCGAAGTCAAAACCTAATGAGAATGAAGGTGCTTCAAAATCACCCATTATGATTGATTGATTATTAGAATTGTGAATTGAAAGTGTTTAGGGTTTGATTAATTGATTTGTTTTTGTTGAAATGAAATGTGTGGCTGCATGGTATGGAGCAAAAACATAAATGAGAGCGTGCACATTTACATAAATAGAGAATATCACAAATTCATTATAGGTAAGCAAAGCCCGGCACCCGTATCCATGCCTTCGAGACCAAATTGATATGAACATTCCGCTGTAATGCCGTGTTATTTGATAAAGTTCATGTTTGTCTCGTATTCCCAGCTTCAAACTCTGTCCAAACATGGATTTTACCAAACCATTCTCTGATGATAAAGTCTTATTCCCGGAACATTTTAGGTAGCGTCTGTTATTGACTTGGATAGGAAAAAATTCTGTGAATTTGATGAAAGTCAATAGTTTGACTCAAAAGTCAAATATTTTAATGGTTCACCATTTTGTCCCAATGTAGAAGATATTTTTTTATGCAAATCAAAACTTGTATATGATTTTAAATTACTTACAAAAATTCACTGAATATGGTTATAACATGATTATCTCCAACATCATGTAAAATCCAATCATTTTCATCACGAGCACAGTTGACTTTCTGAAAAGTCAACTGTGTCATCTGAACTCCATGAGTTAACATATCTAAACTTCAAAAATGTAAACTGCTTATACAAGTAAGTTACTTTGATCATTACACTTTTGAATTTAATAGCTATACCTTGATTTAATCGACCCACCCACTAGTTTATTTGTTATTCATCTCGTGTTATTTGATAAAGGTCTACCCACCCACTAGTTCAGAAAAACGGGTTGAATAGGCAATCTTCGTGTTATATGTTAGTGGGTTAGGATTGACATAACTGACCTAACTACTTAAACGTGTCGTGCTCGAGTTAAGGTGTTGTGACATGCCAATCCAAACCCAAACCCGACTTGAAATTTTTGGTTCTAGCAGCTTATTAATTTCAAAATGACTATAACAGAACAAGAACTTTCCAACTTACCCTCTTCCCATCGCCATTTGTGAACCAATGCCCCGTCGCTTGACCATCAGCTTGAACCCTTCTCTTGCCAGCATCTTTTGTGATCCCTTTCGCAGTATTAACATTTGGATTCATGAAACCTTGTGACGTTTCTTGAGTCTTTGATTGTCTTGAATTTTTCCTTAATGAGCTTGTCTCAGCTTTATTAGTTTTAGCAGCATGTTTCGTTTTGTCGCCACTGCTAAATTGACCCCTAGAAACACAAGAAATGCGACACAAAAAACATGAATCATGATAAAAAAAATTTATGAAAAAATAGCTAATCTTTAATGCAAATAACACTGTAAAAAACTATCTATAATATGGCAGAATTAACTTACATGTAATCGATATTCAATGTACTGGGAAGCTCAGAACCTCTATTTTCTGCATTTAACGGGAAAAAGTTGCACAAACGGTTTCGAACAAGCTCTTGGATCCTCAAATCATTATGGAAAAAATATTGATGAGCTGGTGGGCGAGGGTCACCCAAATCTACTACATTGTCCATAACATGACTATTACGGTTACTTTTACCAATATTACTCTGAACTTTACTTTTTTCTTTCATGGAACTAAAATATTCCTCGCATACCTCATCGAGTGCTGGCGTCGGGATATGGAAACTCTTCTCGTGTTCAAAATCGTCCCACAAATCTTTTCTGGTGAAAGTATTGAGTGACTCGTTTACTTTTCTCAGCGGATTTAAACCTATAGAATGCTCCTTGTTCAAATAAGATTCCGACTTACTGCTGGTCTTGTTAGTAGCAAGTTTACTGATTGAAGAAATATCAGAATCAGAGTCAGAATCAATCAGCTGAAACTTTCTAAGAGGGCTGACGGTTAACTTTGGAAAATGTTGTTTGCTGCAGTTTGTGATTACGGATTCTGGCGCGTTTGAGATATTTGAGAGATTTTGCATTCTTTTTCCTGATTCTCTGGTCAAAACACCTAGTCCGGTAAGCAGGAATTGGAACTGTTACTGACTGAATAGTGTTGTGTTGGAAGAATCTCATCTGCATTTAGCAATAATAACAACCAGTGAATATGGGAATGATAAACAAGCACACGTGACAGTAATTAGCACACTGGTTTATAATACGTGTGACTGCCACTTGATGGAATCTTATAAATCATAAAACTAGCACAAATACCATCTCTTTTACGCTAAGTTAATCAACGGGAGCAAACTGATTCGGTGGTGCTGCTTCGTGGATATCTATGTGATCTTTCTTGGATTACAAAGAATCACAAGTTGCTGCTTATTTAAGCGTTTATGTCTGAGCTAAAGCCTAAATACATAAATACATTTCGATATTCAGATATGAAAAATCATTGGGAACGACTACAACTTTCTTGTTTATCTTAAGACATAAGTAAGGGTGTATAGTGACAGTCCAAAGGGGTTGTAAGTTGTAGCCCGAGTGCCCAATGGCCCCAATTGCCTAAATACACCAGACTTGCTACATTATCATAAGATTAACTAAATATATTACACATTAGACACAATGAACTTATCAAGGGACAAGGGTTACTCGTAAGTCCATCCACCCACAACATACAGAAAACAAGTCCAGTTTTTCGTTGCTACTAGAGTTCAAAATAATCTAATTGGCTGCCAAACTCATCCCGATATCTTTAGGAAATCAAATTGACCTACTGAAAAACGCATTAGTGGTGTTTAGGATTGCTCTTAGTATCATTTTGAAATGGCAAACAATTAGTTAAATTTTTAGTGTTTGGATGGATGTAAACTGAGTGTGATCATGATATCAATTATAGACAAACTAATTCAAAGTTGCTTATTCACACTAACTATCTGATATCATTATTCATGCTGACTATCTGATTCTGATTATTTTACGCACAAAAAGGTATAATACTTATTCATTATTCATACTGACTATCTGATATCATTATTCATGCTGACTATATGAAATTGCAATAAACAGATAACAAACTCACAACCAAAAGTAACACTGGCACAACTAAAGGGTAGCTCCGAAAAACTGTTACTAATTTGCTTATCAGAACTTGTAAGTTGTAATTTGCTACTTCACTCACGAAATCAAATAAGCAGACCCAAACACCCTCAAAACACGTTAATCAGATAAGTAACCAAGCTTATTAAAGAGTCTCGGATATACCCTAATTACCAAATCATTTACAAAACCATAAGCAGTTATAATAAATAATCACTTTTACCTTTAGCATTATTATCCTCGGGCGACGAAAAGACCTCGATATCATCATCATCAACAACAACCGAACCCAAATCCACCGTAGCCGAACCCGACAACCCCCTATCCTCGACACTACACCCGCGCCGTAAGCGCTTCAATCTTGGCCTTACCTCATTGACCTCATCTGAATCAGCAATGAATCAGCAACAGTAAGCGTCTCAATCACAAACTCCTTATCATTATCATTACCATCAACAAAACTCTTCATATCAGCAGCTACCGAATCACGATTCGATGTATTATTCGGTGTGGTTTGGGGTTCGGGTGTATCGTCAAAATCGAAGTCAAAACCTAATGAGAATGAAGGTGCCAAAATCACCCATTATGATTGATTGATTATTAGAATTGTGAATTGAAAGTGTTTAGGGTTTGATTAATTGATTTGTGTTTTGTAAGTTTTTTGAATTTTGAGGGTTTTTGAACTGTTTGTTTGGCGGGTTTTTGTTTTTGTTGAAATGAAATGTGTGGCGGCATGGTATGGAGCAAAAACATAAATGAGAGCGTGCACATTTACATAAATAGAGAATATCACAAATTCATTATAGGTAAGCAAAGCCCGGCACCCGTATCCATGCCTTTGAGACCAAATTGATATGAACATTCCGTTGTAATGCCGTGTTATTTGATAAAGTTCATGTTCGTCTCGTGTTCCCAGCTTCAAACTCCTGTCCAAACATGGATTTTACCAAACCATTCTTTGATGATAAAGTCTTATTCCCGGAACATTTTAGGTAGAGTCTGTTATTGACTTGGATAGGAAAAAATTCTGTGAATTTGATGAAAGTCAATAGTTTGACTCAAAAGTCAAATATTTTAATGGTTCACCATTTTGTCCCAATGTAGAAGTAATTTTTTATGCAAATCAAAACTTGTATATGATTTTAAATTACTTACAAAACTTCACTGAATATGGTTATAACATGATTATCTCCAACATCATGTAAAATCCAATCATTTTCATCACGAGTACAGTTGACTTTCTGAAAAGTCAACTGTGTTATCTGAACTCCATGAGTTAACATATCTAAACTTCAAAAATGTAAACTGCTTATAAAGTTACTTTGCTCATTACACTTTTGAATTTAATAGCTATACCTTGATTTAATCGACCCACCCACTAGTTTAGTTGTTATTCATCTCGTGTTATTTGATAAAGGTCGACCCACCCACTAGTTTAGAAAAACGGGTTGAATAGGCAATCTTCGTGTTATATGTTAGTGGGTTAGGATTGACATAACTGACCTAACTACTTAAACGTGTCGTGCTCGGGTTAAGGTGTTGTGACATGCCAATCCAAACCCAAACCCGACTTGAATTTTTTGGTTCTAGCAGCTTATTAATTTCAAAATGACTATAACAGAACAAGAACTTTCCAACTTACCCTCTTCCCATCGCCATTTGTGAACCAATGCCCCGTCGCTTGACCATCAGCTTGAACCCTTCTCTTGCCAGCATCTTTTGTGATCCCTTTCGAAGTATTAACATTTGGATTCATGAAACCTTGTGACGTTTCTTGAGTCTTTGATTGTCTTGAATTTTTCCTTAATGAGCTTGTCTCAGCTTTATTAGTTTTAGCAGCTAAATTGACCCCTACAAACACAAGAAATGCGACACAAAAACATGAATCATGATAAAAAAAAATTATGAAAAAATAGCCAATCTTTAATGCAAATAACACTGTAAAAAACTATCTATAATATGGCAGAATTAACTTACATGTAATCGATATTCAATGTACTGGGAAGCTCAGAACCTCTATTTTCTGCATTTAACGGGAAAAAGTTGCACAAACGGTTTCGAACAAGCTCTTGGATCCTCAAATCATTATGGAAAAAATATTGATGAGCTGGTGGGCGAGGGTCACCCAAATCTACTACATTGTCCATAATATGACTATTACGGTTACTTTTACCAATATTACTCTGAACTTTACTTTTTTCTTTCATAGAAGTAAAATATTCCTCACATACCTCATCGAGTGCTGGCGTCGGGGTATGGAAACTCTTCTCGTGTTCAAAATCTTCCCACAAATCTTTTCTGGTGAAAGTATTGAGTGACTCATTTACTTTTCTCAGCTGATTTAAACCTATAGAATGCTCCTTGTTCAAATAAGATTCCGACTTACTGCTGGTCTTGTTAGTAGCAAGTTTACTGATTGAAGAAATATCAGAGTCGGAATCAATCAGCTGAAACTTTCTAAGAGGACTGACGGTTCACTTTGGAAACTGTTGTTTGCTGCAGTTTGTGATTACGGATTCTGGCGCGTTTGAGATATTTGAGAGATTTTGCTTTCTTTTTCCTGATTCTCTGGTCAAAACACCTAGTCCGGTAAGCGGGAATTTGGAACTGTTAGCAATAATAACAACCAGTGAATATGGGAATAATAAACAAGCGTACGTGACAGTAATTAGCACACTGGTTTATAATACGTGTGACTGCTACTTGATGGAATCTTATAAATCATAAAACTAGCACAAATACCATCCCTTTTACGCTAAGTTAATCAACGGGAGCAATCTGATTCAGTGGTGCTGCTTCATGGATATCTATGTGATCTTTCTTGGATTACAAAGAATCACAAGTTGCTGCTTATTTAAGCGTTTATGTCTGAGCTAAAGCCTAAATACATAAATACATTTCGATATTCAGATATGAAAAATCATTGGTAACGACTACAACTTTCTTGTTTATCTTAAGACATTAGTAAGGGTGTATAATGACAGTCCAAAGGGGTTGTAAGTTGTAGCCCGAGTACCCAATGGCCCCAATTCCCTAAATACACCAGACTTGCTACATTATCATAAGAATAACTATATATATATTACGCAATAGACACAATGAAGTTATCAAGGGTTACTCGTAAGTCCATCCACCCACAACATAGAGAAAATAAGTCCAGTTTTTCGTTGCTACTAGAGTTCAAAATAATCTAATTGGCTGCCAAACTCATCCCGATATCTTTAGGAAATCAAATTGAACCTACTGAAAAAAGCATTAGTGGTGTTTAGGATTGCTTCTTAATATCGTTTTGAAACGGCAAACAATTAGTTAAATTTTAGTGTTTGGACGGATGTTAACTGAGTGTGATCATGATATCAATTATAGACAAACTAATTCAAAGTTGCTTATTCATGCTGACTATCTGATTATGATTATTTTACGCACAAAAAGGTATAATACTTATTCATTATTCATACTGACTATATGAAACCGCAATAAACAGATAAGAAACAACTCAATCCCCTAATCATCAAATCAAATATCAAAAAACTCACAACCAAAAGTAACACTGGCACAACTAAAGGGTAGCTCCGAAAAACTGTTACTAATTTGTTTATCAGAACTTGTAAGTTGTAATTTGCTACTTCACTTACGAAATCAAAACACATTAATCAGATAAGTAACCAAGCAGTTCTAATAAACAATCACTTTTACCTTTAGCATTATTATCCTCGGGCGACGAAAAGACCTCGATATCATCATCATCAACAACAACCGAACCCAAATCCACCGTAGCCGAACCCGACAACCCCCTATCCTCGACACTACACCCGCGCCGTAAACGCTTCAATCTTGGCCTTACCTCATTGTCCTCATCTGAATCAGCAACAGTAAGCGTCTCAATCACAAACTCCTTATCATTATCATTACCATCAACAACACTCTTCACATCAGCAGCTACCGAATCACGATTCGATGTATTATTCGGTGTGGTTTGGGGTTCGGGTGTATCGTCAAAATCGAAGTCAAAACCTAATGAGAATGAAGGTGCTTCAAAATCACCCATTATGATTGATTGATTATTAGAATTGTGAATTGAAAGTGTTTAGGGTTTGATTAATTGATTTGTGTTTTGTAAGTTTTTTGAATTTTGGGGGTTTTTGAACTGTTTGTTTGGCGGGTTTTTGTTTTTGTTGAAATGAAATGTGTGGCGGCATGGTATGGAGCAAAAACATAAATGAGAGCGTGCACATTTACATAAATAGAGAATATCACAAATTCATTATAGGTAAGCAAAGCCCGGCACCCGTATCCATGCCTTTGAGACCAAATTGATATGAACATTCCGCTGTAATGCCGTGTTATTTGATAAAGTTCATGTTCGTCTCGTGTTCCCAGCTTCAAACTCTGTCCAAACATGGATTTTACCAAACCATTCTCTGATGATAAAGTCTTATTCCCGGAACATTTTAGGTAGCGTCTGTTATTGACTTGGATAGGAAAAAATTCTGTGAATTTTATGAAAGTCAATAGTTTGACTCAAAAGTCAAATATATTAATGGTTCACCATTTTGTCCCAATGTAGAAGATATTTTTTATGCAAATCAAAACTTGTATATGATTTTAAATTACTTACAAAATTTCACTGAATATGGTTATAACATGATTATCTCCAACATCATGTGAAATCCAATCATTTTCATCACGAGCACAGTTGACTTTCGAAAAGTCAACGTGTCATCTGAACTCCATGAGTTAACATATCTAAACTTCAAAATGTAAACTGCTTATACAAGTAAGTTACTTTGATCATTACACTTTTGAATTTAATAGCTATACCTTGATTTAATTGACCCACCCACTAGTTTATTTGTTATTCATCTCGTGTTATTTGATAAAGGTCGACCCACCCACTAGTTTAGAAAAACGGGTTGAATAGGCAATCTTCGTGTTATATGTTAGTGGGTTAGGATTGACATAACTGACCTAACTACTTAAACGTGTCGTGCTCGGGTTAAGGTGTTGTGACATGCCAATCCAAACCCAAACCCGACTTGAAATTTTTGGTTCTAGCAGCTTATTAATTTCAAAATGACTATAACAGAACAATTACTTTCCAACTTACCCTCTTCCCATCGCCATTTGTGAACCAATGCCCCGTCGCTTGACCATCAGCTTGAACCCTTCTCTTGCCAGCATCTTTTGTGATCCCTTTCGCAGTATTAACATTTGGATTCATGAAACCTTGTGACGTTTCTTGAGTCTTTGATTGTCTTGAATTTTTCCTTAATGAGCTTGTCTCAGCTTTATTAGTTTTAGCAGCATGTTTCGTTTTGTCACCACTGCTAAATTGACCCCTAGAAACACAAGAAATGCGATACAAAAAACATGAATCATGAAAAAAAAAAAAAAAAAAAAAAGAATTATGAAAAAATAGCTAATCTTTAATGCAAATAACACTGTAAAAAACTATCTATAATATGGCAGAAATTAACTTACATGTAATCGATATTCAATGTACTGGGAAGCTCAGAACCTCTATTTTCTGCATTTAACGGGAAAAAGTTGCACAAACGGTTTCGAACAAGCTCTTGGATCCTCAAATCATTATGGAAAAAATATTGATGAGCTGGTGGGCGAGGGTCACCCAAATCAACTACATTGTCCATAACATGACTATTACGGTTACTTTTACCAATATTACTCTGAACTTTACTTTTTTCTTTCATGGAACTAAAATATTCCTCGCATACCTCATCGAGTGCTGGTATCAGGATATGGAAACTCTTCTCGTGTTCAAAATCTTCCCACAAATCATTTCTGGTGAAAGTATTGAGTGACTCATTTACTTTTCTCAGCTGATTTAAACCTATAGAATGCTCCTTGTTCAAATAAGATTCCGACTTATTGCTGGTCTTGTTAGTAGCAAGTTTACTGATTGAAGAAATATCAGAATCAGAGTCGGAATCAATCAGCTGAAACTTTCTAAGAGGACTGACGGTTAACTTTGGAAACTGTTGTTTGCTGCAGTTTGTGATTACGGATTCTGGTGCGTTTGAGATATTTGAGAGATTTTGCTTTCTTTTTCCTGATTCTCAGGTCAAAACACCTAGTCCGGTAAGCGGGAATTTGGAGCTGTTACTGACTGAATAGTGTTGTGTTGGAAGAATCTCATCTGCATTTAGCAATAATAACAACCAGTGAATATGGGAATGATAAACAAGCGCACGTGACAGTAATTAGCACACTGGTTTATAATGCGTGTGACTGCTACTTGATGGAATCTTATAAATCATAAAACTAGCACAAATACCATCCCTTTTACCCTAAGTTAATCAACGGGAGCAATCTGATTCAGTGGTGCTGCTTCATGGATATCTATGTGATCTTTCTTGGATTACAAAGAATCACAAGTTGCTGCTTATTTAAGCGTTTATGTCTGAGCTAAAGCCTAAATACATAAATACATTTCGATATTCATGAAAAATCATTGGTAACGACTACAACTTTCTTGTTTATCTTAAGACATAAGTAAGGGTGTATAATGGCAGTCCAAAGGGGTTGTAAGTTGTAGCCCGAGTGCCCAATGGCCCCAATTCCCTAAATACACCAGACTTGCTACATCATCATAAGATTAACTAAATATATTACACAATTGGCACAATGAAGTTATCAATGGTTACTCGTAAGTCCATCCACCCACAACATAGAGAAAACAAGTCCAGTTTTTCGTTGCTACTAGAGTTTAAAATAATCTAATTGGCTGCCAAACTCATCCCGATATCTTTAGGAAATCAAATTGAACCTACTGAAAAAAGCATTAGTGGCGTTTAGTATCGTTTTGAAATGGCAAACAATTAGTTAAATTTTTAGTGTTTGGACGGATGTTAACTGAGTGTGATCATGATATCAATTATAGACAAACTAATTCAAAGTTGCTTATTCATACTGACTATCCGATTCTAATTATTTTACGCACAAAAAGGTACAATAATTATTCATTATTCATACTGACTATATGAAACCGCAATAAACAGATAACAAACAACTCTGATAAAACAATCCCCTAATCAATAAATCAAATATAAAAAAACTCACAACCAAAAGTAACACTGGGACAAGTAAAGGGTAACTCCGAAAAACTGTTACTAATTTGCTTATCAAAACTTGCAAGTTCTAATTTGCTAATTTACAGATAACATTAATCAGATAAGTAACCAAGCAGTTATAATAAACAATCACTTTTACCTTTAGCATTATTATCCTCGGGCGACGAAAAGTCCTCGATATCATCATCATCATAACCAACAACCGAACCCAAATCCACCGTAGCCGAACCCGAAAACCCCCTATCCTCGACACTAAACCCGCGCCGTAACCGCTTCAATCTAGGCCTTACCTCCACCTCACTGTCACCATCATCTAAAATCAGCAACAGTAAGCGTCTCAATCTCAAACTCCTCGTCATTATCATTACCATCAACAACACTCTTTACATCTACTGTGATTTGGGGTTCTGGAAGATCGTCAAGGTGCTTCAAAATCACCCATTATGATTAATTAATTAATTATTAGAATTGTGAATTGAAAGTGTTTAGGGTTTGATTAATGAGATTATTATGACGGATTTGATTTATTGATTCGTGTTTTGTTTGGGCGGGTTTTGTTTTTATTGAAGTGAAATATGTGGCGGCATGGTGCCTGTGTAAGAATGTTTTCACTTTTCACCCATGTCATTTTTTTCATTTTTATAACTTTTTTTATTGTAAACCCCTTAAATAAATAAAAAACGAAATGAAAAAATGTAAAGTTTGATAAGTTAAAAGTAGTAAAACATAAAAACTATGGAGCATAAAACTATATGAAATTGTCTTGTCCTGTTAATAAAGTAGATAAATTGTCAAAAAAAAAAAAAAAAAAAGAAATACGGAACATAAAATAAAATTTAACAAGTTAAAAGTAGTAAATGAGGCAAGACACGAAACGAAAAAAAAAATCGAAAATTATCTTGTTTTGTCATAAAGTGAGTATATAGAGGGTAAGAAGGGTCAGGGAGATAGCAAAATTTAAAATTAAGAAATTTGGTTTTTTTCTTTTTGGATGTTTTGACTAAAAACATGAATTCTCACCAGTTTTTTATTTGTGCACTTGTGGGGTGTTTGGAACTTTACTCTGATTGCTTACATTAATTTAAAAATAAATACTTCGACGGTAATCAATATTATTATCGTTAACTTAGTGTTACATTACATTACATTTTTATTTCACTGCTAATCAGATGTGGTAAGACTACCAATTTAACAATCTAAACATATCTCATTTATACATATATAAATGACTAAAATACACCGTTGGTCCCTAAACTTGTTCTTGCGCATCGCGTTGGGACAAAACTTGGCTTTTTCATCGTTAGAGGTCCTTTTTTCAACTTTTATAAGCTAAAGTGGTCCCTTTTTTCCGTTAGTCAACCCTGTTATTTGCTTTGCTTTTTTGTTTTTAGCTAAGGGCATAATGGACATTTCATATATTTAGATTATTAAATCTTCTTCTTCTACTTTTCTTCCTCTCCTCTGGTTACCTCCACAAAAACACACATATCATTGCATTATAAGGTACGCCAAATTGCATCTTTATTTCTTCAATTAATTCTCAAAACTTCACAATTAACCTCAATTTAGTACTAAATTCATAATATTGTATGATAAAGATCCGATCTACTAAGGTACTATTGGGAGATGGAAGAGCTGGGGATACGTCTATGTACTGTGTTTATTCTATTATTTTCTTACTCTGCATTTAATTGGATTTATTTATCTTGGTCAGGTTTGGGCTCGATATGAATGTTCAAATGATGGTGGACGTTTCCATTGCGATAGTGAAGATTGTGGTTCAGGTAAAGTAGAATGTAATGGGGCTGATGAAACCTCACCAGTGTCTATTGCGTCTTTGTTGGACCTTTAATGTTATAGAAGAAAAGAGTAGGGTAGTTTAGTGTATATTTATGTTATGTAATTCTGTAAACCGAAACATGTATATGGGCTCGGTTATGATAAAACCGGTTACATGATTGCAACGGTTAGAATTAGTGTGTCGATTACTTTTGATGAACCGGTATTCCTCTTCATCATAGTACCGATTCATTAGGTATATATAGGTTAAGATTTCTGTAAACAGTTCATTCCAATATATCAATACAATTCATAGAATTTCTGCATTTATTCTTTTTTACTTTTCTGTTGCAAGTTATTGCCCAAACACCCTTGTTTTCTGCAGTTGTTTTATGTCCCAAACCTGTACAATCTGAAGAAGAAAGCAACAGTCTTAGTCTTATTGACGGGTTTAATTTACCGGTTTCTATTATTCCACAAGGTGATTGTGAAACGATAGATTGTCCTGCTGATATTAATGATAAACGCCCACTTGAGCTAGTTGTTAAAGGTGGATCTGATAGAACAATTGCATGTAAAAGTGCATGTGCATCATTTGGTAAGCTAGAAGATTGTTGCGATGGAGATTACGATACACCGGATAAATGTCTGCCAACAGATTATTCGAGATATTTTAATAATCTTTTCCCTAAGGCGCATACTTATGCTTATGACAATTCAACAAGCTCTAATGACTTGTATAGAATAAAAAAGCCATATTATTACAATGATAATGTCATATGTTTTTGACACTAAGTACTAAGTAATAAGTACTAGTACAGCATCCAAGTTAAGAGTATAGCTTGATCTAACAGTGTATACACTAAAAACTACTAATATAGAAAGGTAAAGTGACAATCATAAGTTGAAACACTTCTTTACAAACAATCGTACTTTTGGAAGTATACTGGAGAAATTCATCAATGACCAAAACGTATAAAGCCAAAATCACTTGAAAATAATCAACAATAAGCAATGGTGCGGTAATTTGACGGGATGCAGCCATGCAGGGTCTAACCACATGAAAACTATCAGTTTTAAAGTATTAAAATATCAATTTTAGCTTATAAACAATTATTTGACCTTTGGAGGTAAGAGTGTTTAACATAATAGGCCCTTTAAAACTGGTTTATGTCAGATCATCTGTTAATAAATTCATTTTGACATCCAAACTCATGTCAAAATTGCATCTTTTTCATCAGTTGACATTCTCAACAAGTCAACTTTGTTGCATGAAACCAGTTCCATGTACTGTAACAAAGAAGGTGAGTTTTTAGCAACAAAGCTTGATGTCATGTTCTGTACGTGTATATGGTCAATACGGACGTGGTTCTAATTATAAGCAACGTTATGTGTTACTTCAATTTTACCATGTCAAACTATTGTCCGAATTGTACATTCTAGTATTCTACAGCTTGTAGTCAAAAAGACAGCATATGACTACTCAATGGCTTTCAAAAATATGTTTGTCGGTTCAATTTCAAAAACTATTGTCCGAATTGTACATTCTACAGTTTGTCCCTGATAATTTCTTATCACTGAAATATGTTTGTCGGTTCAATTTCATAAAAATCTCAGCAAAATTTGATGAAAGGCAACAGTTTGACTAAAAAGTCAAATGCTTTTATGTTTAATGATTTCATCCAAATGTAGAACTTACTTATGTGAAACAAAACTTGTATATGATCATATATAGCTTATAACACTTTCTTAAGTTTATTATTTACATGATCATCTACAGCCTCATGTAAAATTCTGACCATTTTTATCAAGAACAAAGTTTGACTTTCTAAGAAGTCAACTGTGTTTATTGAACTCCATGAATTAACTTATCTGACTTGAATTTCTTCATTGGTTCTAAGTAATTAGCGCAACATCCGATTAAGGTATTATAGCTTAATCTAACATTGTATTATATAGTACTAATGTTGAAAGATAAAGGACAATCATAATTTTAAACACTTCTTTACAAATAATCATACTTTGGGAGTGTGCCAGAGAAAACTATCAATGACCAAAACATGAGAATAGATGCAGAGATATGAGCTTGATCTAACAGTGTATTAAAAAGTACTAAAACGGAAATAACTAATACAATAAAACTCTTAATATGAGCTTTAGATCACTTTCTTAGCTGAGTGGCAATTGCTTCCTGCTCACCAGACCTTGAAAGATCAAGTTGAAACAAAATATTACAAAAACGTAAAATCTTTATGATAAACCATACCCTACTGAATCTATTCGAGTTGAGAAATTGCTTAATGACTTACCCGATAGGAGTTCACTTGGTTAACAGTTATGCACTGATTGACGAAGGTTTCCTGCTGATCGGACCTCCTAACAGCAAAAAATGGATTGTTAAAATCATGGTAAAACACACAAATTGCAGAATCAATGAATATTTCCATAATGAATTTAAAATTTCAAAATAAAGTACCTGATAAAATAGCTCTTCATGTATTGGCTCCTTTGGCATGTGTTAGTATGGGTTATATGTAGCAGACTATTTCATCATCATCAGATGTTCTTCGTCTCTTGAGTAGTAGACCATATGTACCAATAAGCCGTATCGACCCAACAATACATAGACCTCTCAACTGGAAAATGCTCTGTGGAAGACGGGTTATGTGTGTACCTTCTATGTGCAACTCTTTCAAACCTTCTAAGCATCCAATATCCTCAGGCAATTCAACAACTCGAATACAACCGCGAAGCCGTAACTTGTTTATACATTTCATCTTATAAATGCTTTTTGGAATATCTTGTAAAAGTTCACAATCGGTTAAAATTAGCTTCTCTAAAGATTCTATTTGGCCAAGATCATCAGGTAACTTCTCAAGAAGAAAACATGATTTAAGTTCGGGAGACTTGAGATGTTTCAACTTACAAATGCTATGTGGAAGATGTTTAATCTCTGTAGATGAAAAAGTTAGCTCCTCTAGACATTCTAACTGGTCAAGGTCCCAGGGTGCTTCTGTAATACTACCTTCAAGTGTAAGCTTTCTTAAACATTGTAAACTACAGATGCTTCTTGAAAAACTCTCAAGGTTTGTACAAGCACAAACACCTATAGAAATAAGCCTTTCAAGATTTCCGAACGATGAATCTGGATCTTCTTTATAATAACATTTAATCCAAAACTTTGGAGAATCGTTGTCGGAGTGCAATGGGCAAACATGAGTGGGTTCTGCAATGAGATGTAACTTAGATAAAGAACCAACCTCAGCTGCTTGAGACTGTTTGTCAATCACAAAAGACTTAAACCTCCAACAACCAATTAAGTCTAAGAAGACAAGCTTTTTCAGACATCCAATGGGAGCATTAATTTCTACCAAATCATAACAATTTTCAAGATCTAAGGATTCAAGATTTGGAGTCAGCCCAAGGTCAAGGGTCATAAATTCTGAATGACTGAGGTTGAGCTTTTCGAGCTTTAGAGTACTTTCAATGGGCATTTGAAGTTCTACCAAATCATTGCACTCTCCGAGTATAAGCACCTTAAGAGTCGGAGTGTTCCTGAGGTGAAGGGTCTTCAAATTTGAATTAATGAGGTCAAGATGTTCGAGCTTTAGATGATGAGCAGGCATATGAAGCACTACAAAATCATGACAATAGTTAATAGTCAACTGTTCAAGATTTGGAGCCAACCTAAGGTCAAAGGTCCTCAATTTTGATAACCCGATTCTGAGGAACCTGAGGTTATGAAGAACCTAACATAAGTACAAAAAAAAATAATTAATATTGGTGCAATGACAAATCAATAGATATTATATATAGGATCATAATGAATCATGAAAAACAACAAATTAACCATTATTCTACCTTTCCTTCTCCATCTTCCCAAAGTTGAACAATATTGCTCTTTTCCATTTCAAGTTCAACAAGATATTTTCCTTGAAATGTATTCAGTAAACTTGAAAAAGGAAACCAATCCCATCTCATAAATCGTAAGGAACTTGGAAGGTATTCACTAACTTTATCAAATTCAACAATATTTCTCTTAGAATAATAATCCTCTACGAGATCTATGTAAATGAATCTAAGATCCTTCATTTTTGCTAGACCTTTCGTTGCAATTTCAGCACTGAAACCCGGTGACTCGAAGTATAGACATTTTGTTGCTTGGGTACCCTGAAATCAAAAAAATAAAACCCCTTAATTTTTGTCGCAACCCTAAATTTCAAAACGCCCAAAATCACTGATCAAATTGAGAATGAATGAAGATGATATAAAATGAATTGAATGATATATTGATTCGAATTAATGAATTTTTGAATGATTATTAGAGACAGAAAGTGAATTTGGGGAAAAACTTTTAGAGAGACACACAAATAGAAAAATGAGAATTGTTATGTGTTTTATATATGAAAACCCCTCAGGTAACTATTGGACCAAAAATGAAATATTCAGCAAACCACAAGGACCAAAAATGTAGTTAACTCTCGGTTTAATTATGATTTACTTCTTACCAGATCATTAGTCAATATATCCTCAATTTCCTTTCGAATCCATAATCGGCTATGTCTTTGAGGTTCGTCGGGGTGTGACCGACGAACAATATTCCTTCCCATTTCTTCTAAATGATCATGCATCACCAAGTCCCCATATTCGGTATAAGTTATAAGAGATTTCTGCTCAGGAACTCTTAAACCAACTTCAGCATGAAATCCACAGCTTTCAAGCACTCTAATTGCATTTTCTTTGACTGAACCTTTTAGTATGCATGCAACATCTAAGAATATTTCTTTGTGATCATTATCTAGACCATTAAAGCTTATTTCCAATCTATCCATAGTTGCCGTTAATGGAATGGTTTTTAGTCTTTCTATAGCATCTACCCAGTAAGGTTCACTTTGACCACAAAGAAATGAACCCAAAACTTTGATCGTTAAAGGAAGACCATGAGCATATTGTAAAACTTGTCCTGATAGCTCTTCGTACCTTCGAGTTGGAATCTCTCTTCCAAATGCATACCTACTGAAGAGGCAACCCGCTTCCGCTTGAGATAACAAAGTCACATTATGAATCAAGCTCACTCGGTGGGCTACCAGTACTTGCTCATCTCTTGTTGTAATTATGATTCTACTTCCCGGCTTAAACCAATTACAGTCACCGGCTAACGCCTCAAGCTGGTCTTTATGATCGACGTCATCAAGAACAACAAGTACCTTTCTACCACGCATCCTCCTTTGCATCATACTTTTACCGCCAAAAACACTACTTACTTCAATGTTTTGATCCTTTAAACCATCTGAAAGTACTTGTTTCTGCAACTTCTTTAGACCCTCCGTAGAGGCTTTTGAAACTTCCCTGACATTTTCAATAAAGATTTCACCGTCGAACTGAATGGATATATGATCAAAGGTGCTACAAAGGTGATGGTTTCGAATTCATTTTCGGGGGAAACTGTTGCAGCTGAAACTTCATTCATTTGCTCTTTATCATAGTATAACTTGATTCGGTGCCCATTAACAATGAAACTTCCACCCTGTTTGTCATAAAGTTTGACATAACCGGATGGATATCCATGTTTAACGATATATGGTCCAAACCATCTTGGTTGTAACTTAGCTTTTTAAGCCGAAAAATAAGCAAACAGGCTAATATAAGCTAATAAGTATTTTGTCTATGTATGAGCCAACACTCAAGTTTATATTTCCTTTATGTTTTGGTAAGTCACTAATGTGTTCAAAGTTCTATAATAGGCTCGACATATATGTGGGTGTCGACTAGGAAAACAAGTAAGTACTGGCTTATTTCTTCAAGCTCATATATGTTACGTAAGTTTAAAAGTTACCACACAAGCCTTCTTAAGCAACAAGACCATTTCATATCATGTGTTTGCATGTCTGTACGCATGAATATATACTTACATGTGATGTAAAAAAAAATATATTGTGCATGTGTATGAATAAAAGAGCAAAGGAATGGACAAATGAGAAAGTGAGGCTCACAGTGGGTTTCGAATGAGATGTCGAGTGAACGAGTGAGAAGAGCTCGAGGTGGAAGAAACCTGACGTGCCAACTAGCTTTCAAAAGCTTATACCCGACTAGAAACTAACCCGAAGTGAACGCTTAACTTATGAAAATGAAACCCGAAACCTTAAACCCGTGATGAAAAATAAACCAAAAGGACCTAAGAACTTGGTGAAATGACCCAAGCTTGTTTCTCCTTCTTTTCCTTCCCCCTTTAACTCGACAGAAAGGTAAATAAGATGAGAGTGAAGTGAAGTGTGATGAAAATGGAAATGTTGGAGTGTGGTTATATAAGAAAAAGAGATGAAAAGGAATGAGTAATTCTTACACATCTAGTACAAGGGTACCATGTGTTTTCTGCTATGTTCGAGCCCACAAGCAAGGTAAGGAAACATGATTGGTTTTTGTTGTTTGTCATCATACGAAATAGAGAAAGAGTGAGATATTTTTATTTTTGTTGTGGTCCAATTCACACACAAAACGGAGCAAGAGTGTTGACTAGAGAGAGAGTGGGAAGGATTACTCTTTCTGTGTTCATTCACGTGGGAGGGATGAAGCGAAAAAGAAGGAATCAGAAAAAAGGAAAAATGAGGGTGTAAGTGCTCATGTGGTTTCGGCAGGTTATCAAGACACAAAAGGAGAATGGGTCTTCGTCAAATCCTTAAAGGGTACTAAGTTGTGTCTCCAAAATGAGCTAAAAGCAAATATAGATGGACTAGTCACTATCTTTTGAAATTCACGGATATACATGGGACATTGGGATGTTTGTCATGGGCGGCACATCAAAAAAAGTGGAAGGGAGCATGATTTAAATTTTATTTTGTGGACTCTCGTGTCCCGTTGGAGCAAAAATTGTAGTCGCGATATTCCGGTTTGGCGGTTTTGAGCAAAATGCATGCAATACATTTTTGTGGTCGTTTGTGTTAAAATACTAAAATACTATTATTGACTCAGAAAAATAATTATCGAATTTAAGCCATTACTATCCAGTGTCGGTACGCGTGTGGTGTCATTGTTCAGGAAAAATGAGATAACCTTTCATTTTTGAGTTTTAATCATCGGTAAATGACAGGAAGTAATTAATTTTTCATCATTTGTTTTTCAATGTTACCCGTGGTTGCATATCTTAAATAAAAATTCAAGCGTGAAAATGCATAAGAACGTTTAATTAAATCAAGATAAATAATTATTTCGTTTTTAGATGAGACTAGTGACTTGGAAATTTACGGGTGGTTACATCATATGAAATCTGTTTGTTTGTGACTTAATAGAAAAAGATAGCTGAAAATATTAAGTAATAAAACTAAAACTTAATACAACAACAACAACAAACCCAATTCCGCTAGGGCATGTATGGGGCATTCCTCTTTGACACAGCACCACGTCCGTACGAGCTAAAATGTGGCGCACGTCGTAATTATACATGACTTAATAAAAAAAAATAACAAACAAGCCACATAATCGACACTCATTTCTTCTTGGTGAAAGTTTTCTTCGCCTTTTTATTGTTAGATCCTCCTCCGCTCTACTGTCAAAACAACGGATTTAAATGAATGAAAGTTGAAAACAGATTGCTATAAGACAAAAGAAACAATTTATCTCAAATCATATTTACACGCAAAAAGTAAAAGTTTAAAACAAACTTTATCAATTATAAAGCAAAACAAGGTGAGAAAGTTGGGAGATATAAATAATGGGTTTTTTCTAACTAGTGCCCTAGTGGCACAAGTTAAGCACACAAAAAGTAAACAAAAAATACACAGAGACCTACATAAAAGTACACTTGTCTGTACTTTTATGTGGATCTCTGTGTACTTTTCAGTGGGTCCCTGTATACTTTCGGTGTGCTTAACTTGTGCCATATGGCACAACTTAGAAAAACCCATATATAATTGAGCAGAAGTACCTTTTTATAGTGAATGTAAGCAGCTTTGCCAGTCATCTCTTGCCCATTTTTAGCGACATAAACCTGAAAAGTATAAGAAAAATCTATTTATATCATACAGCACATAAAGAGATGCCATCAAAAAGTAGGGGTGGCAATTCCTAACACAAAACACGACCCAAAACCAACATGGAAATAAATGGGTAGGGTCTGGTCTAATCAGTAACCCGTTTGAGTTTTTTTTTTTTAGATAAATTATGTTTATAATGGGTTAAACGGGTTAAAAAAGTCGACCCACCCACAAGTTTAGAAAAGCAGGTTGAATAGGCGATGTTTGTGTTATGTGTAGACGGGTTAGGAACTTAGGATTATAACTGACCTAACTACTTAAAGATGTCGTGCTTGGGTTAAGGCATTCTGACATGCCAATCCAAACCCAAACCTGACCTGAATTTGGTTCTAGCAGTTTCTTAATTTCAAAATGACTACTATAACAAATAATTCAAACTCATAGAGATATCAGTTTCTTGATTTGAAATGATTACTATAACAGAACAAGAACTTTCCAACTTACCCTCTTCCCATAACCATTTGTGAACCAATGCCCAGAAACCTTGACCATCAGCTTGATCCCTTCTTTTGTCAGCATCTTTTGTGATCCTTATGCAGTATCAACTTTCGGATTCATGAAACCTTGTGATGTTTCTTGAGTCTTTGATTTTCTTGAATTTTTCCTTGAGGAGCTTGTCTCAACTTTATTAGTTCTAGTAGCTTGTTTAGTTTTGTCACCACTGCTAAATTGACCCCTAAAAATAAAAAGAAATACAAAAACGAATTATTGAAGAGCTATTTGCAAAAAACCCCTTAAAAGCTAGTATGACTGGGCTGATACGAACCTCTATCTTCTTTATTCAATGGGAAAAAATTGCACAAATGAGTTCGAACTAGCTCTTGAATAATCAAATCTAATAGAAGAAATACTGATGTGCTGGCAGGCGAGGGTCACCGAAATCTACGACACTGCACCATGCCAGTTAGGATATCACGAGGTGTCTAGACCTTGGGTGTGTGAGTGTGAGCCGCAGATGAAGCAGGTGTCTGACCTTGAGTGCAGGAGGTGTTTGGGCCGAGGAAGGGCCATCTGTAGATGGGCCGCTGGAATGGACCAAATCAGAATTGGAAGAGTGAGCCGAAGAGGTGGCAGAAGACACAGGTTTTGGTGGAGATGGATTGGGAAGAGGGTGGGAAAGTTTCGATTTGGAAGGCTAGAAATGTGTAAAATGATGAAAGCTTGAAAACAACTTACGGAACCTTGATTGTGTCGACTCGTCCATAACCAAGTACTTGCAGATAATTAGCCTAGCAGATAGTTTGACAAATTTGGGATCAAAGGTTCTTGATGAAAATCATGTTACCTATGCCAGTAATGGTCTATGTGATAAGTTTGCTTGGCCATTAGAGGGTGTTTGGGGTTGCTTGGAAACAAGATAAAATCATTTTTTTTTTTGTGTGTTTGGACAGAGAGTAAATGATTGTGATGTATGATCATGTAAGAGCGAACTAGTCAGTTTCAAAGTTGCTTAATCAAACTAATTACCAAACACTAGCACAATTGAAGGAGAAACTGTTGATTTGCTTATTGAAACTGATAAATTGCTCATAGTTAAAACAACTTGCGTCAAATAACCATGTTTGGATAAGCAATCCTAAATTCTAAAAAACTATATCAAACCAAAGCAATAATCATATTAACAAACAAATTCAATAAAACTAAAATCAAAACTATCAAAGAAATTTATATTCTTTATATGCAATGAATTTTCTATCAGTGATGTTTAACATCTGAATCGTTAATAATGGAAGTACAATGGGTGCATGTGTAAGCTGTAGCTAAACTTAGCGTTGTGGCCAAAATGCAAATAAATAAACTTAGCGTTGTTGCCAAAGTGAAAAACTACGACTTTTGAATAAGATATCAACTTCATTCTTCTCCCGTGTCATTCTTCTTGACCCGTTTTCAATCCAAGTATAATCCAAATAATAACTGACACCAATATTGCATTAACTGAATTCTAGTATAAACAACCACCAATATTGCATTATAAACCAATAAAAAGTATAAACTGAAACTTAACATTTACGGTTTGTAGCTCAACCATGACAAGACACAATATGACTACTCAATGCCTTTCAAAAGAGAATTGATATCTACACCACGTCTTTTTATGCATGCACCACAATTTGTGGATTACAGTTTGTACCATACAATACTGTAATGCACAAATTGTGGTGCATGCATCAAAAGATATGGTGCGAGTATCACCCCCTCTTTCAAAACTACAAACAGTACATGATCTCATAATTTCTTATCACTAAAATATGTGCGTCCATACAATTCTATGAAAACCTCAGTGAAATTTGATGAAAGTCAGTAGTTTGACTCAAAAGTCAAATAGTTTATGCTTGATGATTCCATCCACATGTAGAGCTTATTTATGTGAATCAAAATCTTATATGTGATATTACATCACTATTAACACTTTCTTGAGTTTATTTTTAGCATGATCATCTCCAATCCTTTTATCATATATAGTCCCACCTTTTTCATCGAAAACACAGTTTGACTTTCTGAACAAGTCAACTGTGTTTACTGAGCTCCATGAATCAAAATAAAGTTCAAATTATTTATTGATCTCAAGTAATAAGTACTAGTACAGCATCCAAGTTACGATTATAGCTTGATCTAACAGTGTATACATTAAAAACTACTAATACAGAAAGGTAAAGTGACAATCATACGTTGAAACACTTCTTTACAAACAATCGTACTTTTGGAAGTATAATGGAGAAATTCATCAATGACCAAAACATATAAAGCCAAAACCACTTGAAAATAATCAACAATAAGCAATGGTGCGGTAATGTGACGGGATGCAGGGTCTAACCGCATGAAAACTATCAGTTTTAAAGTATTAAAGTATCAGATTTAGCTTATAAACAATTATTTGACCTTTGCCCAATAAAGATTGAAACAGGGCTTCAAAGTTTAATAAATCCATCTGTTAATGAGTTTGGAGGTACAAGTGTTTAACATATTAGGCCCTTTAAAACTGGTTTATGTCAGATCATCTGTTAATGAATTCATTTTGACATCCAAACTCATGTCAAAATCACATCTTTTTCATCAGTTGACTTTCTCAACAAGTCAGCTTTGTTGCATGAAACCAGTTCCATGTACTGTAACAAAGAAGGTGAGTTTTTTGCAACAAAGCTTGGTGTCATGTTCTGTACGTGTATATGGTCAATACGGACGTGGTTCTAATTATAAGCAACGTTCTGTGTTACTTCAATTTTACCATGTCAAACTATTGTCCGAATTGTACATTCTACAGTTTGTAGTCTAAAAGACAACATATGACTACTCAATGGCTTTCAAAAATACAAACACTTGATGCCCTGATAATTTCTTATCACTGATATATGTTTGTCGGTTCAATTTCATAAAAATCTCAGCAAAATTTGATGAAAGGCAACAGTTTGACTAAAAAGTCAGATGCTTTTATGTTTAATGATTTCATCCAAATGTATAGCTTACTTATGTGAAACAAAACTTGTATATGATCATATATAGCTTATAACACTTTCTTAAGTTTATTAGTTACATGATCATCTACAGCCTCATGTAAAATTCGGACCATTTTTATCAAGAACAAAGTTGGACTATCTAAGAAGTCAACTGTGGACTTTCTAAGAAGTCAACTGTGTTTATTGAACTCCATGAATTAACTTATCTGACTTGAACTACTTCATTGGTTCTAAGTAATTAGCGCAACATCCGATTATATAGTACTAATGTTAAAAGATAAAAGACAATCATAATTTTAAACACTTCTTTACAAATAATCATACTTTGGGAGTGTGCCAGAGAAAACTATCAATGACCAAAACATGAGAATAGATGCAGAGATATGAGCTTAATCTAACAGTGCATTAAAAAGTACTAAAACGGAAATATCTAATACAATAAAACTCTTAATATGAGCTTTAGTTCACCTTCTTAGCTGAGTGGCAATTGCTTCCTGCTCACCAGACCTTGAAACATCAAGTTGAAACAAAATATTACAAAAACGTATATTCTTTATGATAAACCATACCCTACTGAATCTATTCGAGTTGAGAAATTGCTTATGACTTACCCAATAGGAGTTCACTTGGTTAACAGTTATGCACTGATTGACGAAGGCTTCCTGCTGATCGGACCTCCTAATAGCAGAAAATGGATTGTTAAAATCATGGTAAAACACACAAATTGCAGAAACGATGAATATTTCCATAATCAATTTAAGATTAAAAAAAAGAAAAAGAAAAAGAAGGTACCTGTTAAAATAGTTCTTAATGTATTCGCTCCCTTGGCATGTGTGATTAATGGTTATATGTAGCAGACTATTTCATCATCATCATCATCATCATCATCATCATCATCATCATCATCATCATCATCATCAACATTATCATCATCAGCAGCAGCAGCACGAGCATCATCATCATCATCGGCACGAGCATCATCATCATCAGCACGAGCATCATCCTGATCATCATCATCAACACGAGCATCATCATCGTCGGCACGATCATCATAATCAGCAGCAGCAGTATCATCATCATCATCATCACAGGTTCTTTGTCTCTTGAGTAATAACCCATATGTATCCAGAAGCCGCTTCGACCCAACAATACGCAGACCTCTCAATTGGAAAATGCTCTGTGGAAGACAGGTTATGCCTGTACCTACTATGATTAACTCTTTCAAACCTTCTAAGCATCCAATTTCCTCAGGCAATTTAACAACTCGAATACAACCGCAGAGATATAACATGTTTATACATTTCATCTTACAAATGCTGTCTGGAATGTCTTGTAAAAGTTTACAGTTGGTTAAGATTAGCTTCTCTAAAGATTCTAATCTGCCAATATCGTCTGGTAACTTCTCAAGAAGCCAACAAGATTTGATTTTGAAAGATTTGAGATGTTTCAACTTACAAATGCTATCTGGAAGATCTCTAATCTCTGTAGATGAAAAAGTTAGCTCCTCTAGACATTCTAACTGGTCAAGGTCCTTTGGTGATTCTGAAAAACTGCCTTCAAGTTTAAGCTTTCTTAAACCTTGTAAACTACAAATGCTTCTTGAAAAACTCTCAAGGTTTGTACAACGACACAGACCTATGGAAATAAGCCTTTCAAGGTTTCCAAACGATGAACCTGGATCTTCATTATAATAACATTCAAACTGAAACTTTGGAAAACTATTGTCGGGGTGCAGTAGGCAAACATATCTGGGTTCCGCAATCAGATGTAACTCAGATAAAGAACCAGCCTCAGCTGCTTGATACCGTTTGTCAAACACAAAAGACTTAAACCTCCGACAACCACTTAAGTCTAAGAAGAGAAGATTTTTCAGACATCCAATGGGAGCATTAATTTCTACCAAATCATAACACTTTTCAAGATTTAAGCTTTTGAGATTTGGAGTGAGCCCAAGGTCAAGGGTCCTCAACTTTGAATAACTGAGATTGAGCTCTTGGAGCTTTAGACTTTCAGCAGGTATATGAAGCTCTACGAAATCATGACATACGTAAATAGTCAACTGCTCAAGATTTGGAGCCAGCCTAAGGTCAAAGGTCCTCAACTTTGAGAACCCGATTGTGAGGAACCTGAGGTTACTTAGAACCTAACATAAGTACAAAAAACAATTAATATTGGTGCAATGACAAACCAATAGATATACAGGATCATAATGAATGATGAAAAACAACAAATTAACCATTATTCTACCTTTCCTTCTCCATCTTCCCAAAGTTTAACAAGATTGCTCCTACTTATGTAAAGTTCAACAAGATTTTCTCCTTGAAATGTATTCGGTAAACTCGAAAAAGGAAAATAATCCCAACTCATAAATCGTAAGGAACTTGGAAGATATTCTCTAACTTTATCAAATTCAACAATATTGCTCTTATGATTATACTTTGGGAGATCTATCTGAATAAATCTAAGATCCTTCATTTTTGCTAGACCTTTCATTGCAATCTCAGCACTGAAACCCGGTGACCGGAAGTATACACATTTAGTTGCTTGGGTACCCTGAAATCGAAAAAATAAAAACCCCTTAAAACGGGACACTTATGAAAGTACATTGCTATTCTACAACTTAAAAAAAGTACACGTACTAAAACGGGACACTTTGAAAAGTACATTGCTATTCTACGACATAAACCCTTTTTTATAAGAAAAGTGACGGTCAAATATAGTCAAACTAACAGAGTTAGGAATTTGGACCAAACCCATGACGGATGTTTCATTTTAGACCAAACCCGAAAATTTTCAAACTATTGGACCAAAAATGAAATATCTAGAAAACCATATGGACCAATATATACTCAATTTCCTCAATTCTTACCATGTCATTAGTCAATATATACTCAATTTCCTCATCAACCCACAATCGGCTATGTCTTTGAGGTTCATCGGGGTGTGACCGACGAACAATATTCCTACCCATTTCTTCTAAATGATCATGCATTCTCAAGGGCCCACTTTCAGAAATAGTTATAAGAGATTTCTGCTCAAGAACTCTTAAACCAACTTCAGCATGAAATCCACGGCTCTCAAGAGCTCTAATTGCTTGTGATTTCCACCAACCTTTTAGTATGCATGCAACATCCAAGAATATTTCTTTGTAATCATCCTCTAGACCATCAAAGCTTATTTCCAATCTTTCCATAGTTGCCTTTAATGGAATTTTTTTAGTCGTTCTATAGCATCTACCCAGTAAGGTTCACTTTGACCACAAAGAAATGAACCCAAAACTTTGATCGTTAAGGGAAGACCATGAGCATATTGTACAACTTGTCCTGATAGCTCTCCGTACCTTCGAGTTGGAATCTCTCTTCCAAACGCATACCTCCTGAAGAGGCAACCTGCTTCCGCTTGAGATAACAAAGTCACATTATGAATCAAGCTCACTCGGTGGGCTACTAGTACTTGCTCATCTCTTGTTGTAATTATAACTTTACTTCCCGGCTTAAACCAATTAAGGTCTCCGGCTAACGCCTCAAGCTGATCTTTATGATCGACGTCATCCAGAACAACAAGTACCTTTCTACCACGCATCATCTTTTGCATCATACTTTTTCCGCTAGAAACACTGCTTACTTTAATGTTTTGATCCTTTAAAACATCTGAAAGACCTTGTTTCTGCAACTCCTTTAGACCAGCCAAAGAGGCTTTTGAAACTTCCCTAACGTTTTCAATAAAGCTTTCACCTTCGAACTGATTGGATATTTGATCAAATATAGCTCTTGCCAAAGTTGTCTTCCCGGCACCTCCCATCCCCCATATCCCTAGCATGCGAACATCACCAACACTAGGTTCTAAGGATGAAATTACTTCGTTTACACGGGTCTCCATGCCTATTAAATCTCCATCAATGCTCGAATTGATGAAACGTAACTCTAGTGAAATCTCTTCAACGATTTTCTGTATGAACTTAGCTTCATGCCTATATGGTAAATAAAGATTCATTTAGCTTGTGATAATTTCCAAACATTTTTTTAAATCTATAATAGTGACATAAATAACATAAGAAGTAAATACTGATATAATTATATATGATATGTAATGAATAGTGAATGAGTAACAGATGTGTTTGTTAGGTACAGGTAAACTTTGCACTGTTCAAAACTCGTCGGGTCTACCAGTAATACACTTTTCTTCACTTCCTCATAAAACGGGTGAACGAATGAGGTTTTTGCATGTTGAGGTTACCCGGGAAGGGCGAGCATTTTTTACTCAGATGTAACGCAGCCTCACCAATTTAATCCTGGGAGCTTTTCCAACTCTTCCCTCGCCACCCCCAAATGTACACACCTAGCAAGGTAGATTTGATTCCTTGACCACTTGTGAGGAAACAATAAGCCTTATTAAAAAAAAAAAAAAAAGGCCACTTTTTCATGGTGACATAGGCAAACCATACACATGAACTTTTCACTGTACCACCAAAATTTATAGAGGAAAGGTAATGACAAAAGAGAGAAAAATAGTACCACTCACATTTAAACTTGTTAAAAACAGTGACTTGTTAACATGACTTGGTACTTTGGTAGTGTTATAAAAAGTTGGTTTAACACCATATGCTCTAAGAGGTTGTTTGCTAAAAACATTATTTGCATAGATCGATATGATGAAGAAATTTACTCACCCATTAGCAATGCTTTTTAGTTCCCAGCCAGCCAAATCAGATGCTTCTTTCAAAGCCCCCCTCCATTTCCTTGCAGCTTCTTCCTCTTTATTAAGTTTTGCAAATGCATCTCCAACTGCCCCCGTTTGTTTGCGTACTTCAGTGGGCTCCACATCATAGAACACGGGGTAAGCAGTGTGCTCGTCCATCGTCTGGCAATCCATAATCTTAACAAGCTCTTCCAAGCACCAAGATGAAGAAGCATAGTTCTTGGAGAAGACAATAATGTAAAATTTCGAGTCTTCAATGGCCTTAATAAGCTCATCATTGATCATTTTTCCTTGCTTAATTTTCTCATCATCTTTGTATGTGTAAATGCCTTTATGCTCTAGAGCATGATAAAGATGATCAACAAAGTTCTTTCGAGTGTCTTCGCCTCTAAAGCTTAAGAAGACATCATACTTGAAGCTATTTTGAATGGATGAAACTGAAGTAGAAGCCATTAGAAGTATGGTTGAAAGAGCTTATGCGAAAAAGTATTTGTGTTTGTGTGGGTAAAGTTGTGAAATGATCTTGAGAAACAAAAGCCACTCATATGGTCTTTTTGGTCAATGAAAAAAAGAAAGATAAGATTCACTTTTTGAACTTTCAACCAAGTGACCAATACACACACCCCATTTATAAAAGGCTTTTGATTTATGTTTTCAATTTTGTCAGTTGCATACTTGCACATGTTTTTTGTTTCTTAATTTTCATATAAATGATGGTTCAAAAGATCATTACTTGTTACATTAATGATATCATAATCATTACATAAATTTTTTGTCAGTCACTTTTCAAATCATATAGAATTTGCTACAAACAATGGTTAAAGAATTGTGGGTAAAGTATTAGTTAATTGGTTTTACTAGCATCTTTAGATCAGAGGGGAGAGATATGTTGTCTTTCACACTAAACTAAGGAACCAAGAGCCACCTATTGATGAATCTTGAAACCACTGAAGACCTAAACTGAAAATAGCGAAAGCATTAGTCTCACACAAACACATTACAAAATAAATTGGGGTCAGTTCCCAAAACTGCAGGTACAACGCCCTAAAATGTTCAGGAATCCACCCACAGCAGTTCTTTTGCTTTTCGAAAAGCTGCTAAGAAAAGCACAAGACTTTTCGTCGGAAAATTTGCTTACAAGAACATTGAGTGCATGACTGTTTTGATCGAAAATCACTGTATGCTAAAATGACATCCATTTATTAGTATAATCGCCATTGAAAAACTATAAATCTCTTGTAGAAACACTAAACCCATGTCTCAAGTTTGTTCATTAGTAAAAAAAAAGGGCTGGACTACAACTTGAATTTTGAAAAGCTTCCGCTTTCTTTCCTCTATTTTCCAGTACCAAGCAGCCTCAACACTTCTGAAAGTTTTTTGTTTGTAGATTGATAGATTCTAGTGTCAACTGCCTTTGAACAATCCAAATCAGACTCTTAGTGTCTCAACATGATTAGATACGGATATACCAATCACACATTTGAGAATACGATCAACACTCATTTCTTCTTGGTAGCGGTTTTCATTGCCTTTTTATTTTTAAATCTTCCACCACTCTCCTGTCAAAACAACAGATATTCTTCAATGATAATTGTAATCAGACTTGCTAAATGGCAAACGCATTATTATTTAGCTCATATCATATTTACACACAAAAAATAAAAGTTTAAAACGAAGTTTATCAATTATAAAGCAAAGCAAGGTGAAAAAGTCGAGAGATATGATTGAGCCGAAGTACCTTTCTATAGTGAATGTAAGCAGCTTTGCCGGTCATTTCTTGCCCATTTTTACTGACATAAACCTGTAAGTACAAGAAAATTATATTTATATCATACAGCATAGAAAGAGATGCCATCAAAAAGTAGGGGTGGCAATTTCTAACACGAAACACGACCCAAAACCGACACCGAACTAAACTGGTAGGGTCTGGTCTAAACAGTTTTCTGGCCATGGGTGTTAAACAGGTTGACCCACCAACCCGTTTGAGTTTATTTATTTTAGATAAATTATGAATATAGTGAGTTAAACAGGTTAAACACGTCGCACCCATCAGTTTAGAAAAACGGGTTAAATAGGCAATGTTCGTGTTAGTGTAAACGGGTTAGGATTGACAAAACTGACCTAACTACTGAAACTGACCTAAAAACGGGTTAAGGTGTTCTGAGATGCCAATCCAAACCCAAACCCGACCCCGTATTTGTTTGTAACAATTGTTTCTTGATTTGAAATGAGTACATTAACAGAATAAGAACTTTCCAACTTACCCTCTTCCCATCGCCATTTGTGAACCACTGCCCCGTCCCTTGACCATCCGCTTGAGCCCTTCTCTTGCCAGCATCTTTTTTTTATTCCTTTCGCAGTATTGACTTTAGGATTCATAGAACCTTGTGACGTTTCATGAGCCTTGGATTTTCTTGAATTTTTCCTTAATGAACTTGTCTCGGCTTTATTAGTTCTAGTACCTTGTTTAGTTTTGTCGCCACTGCTAAATTGACCCCTAGAAACACAAGAAATGCAACACAAAAAACCTGAATCATGATAAAGGATTTTATGAAAAAAGAGCTAATCTTTTATGCAAATAACACCTTAAAAAACTATCAATAATATAGCAGAATTAACTTACATGTAATCGATATTCGATGTACTGGGAAGCTCAAAACCTCTACTTTCTGCATTTAACGAGAAAAAGTTGCACAAACGGGTTCGCACAAACTCTTGGACCCTCAAATCATTCACCCAAATCTACTACACTGTCCATAACATGACTATTGCGGTTACTTTTTCCAATATTACTCTGAACTTTACTCTTTTCTTTCATGGAACTAAAATAATCTTCACAAACCTCATCCAGTGCAGGTGTCGGTATAATGGAACCTCTTCTCGTGTCTAAAATCTTCCCATAAATCTTTTCTGGCTGGCTGAAGTAACGAGTGATTCACTTAATTTTCTCGGCTGATGTAAACCTACACTTTTTCCCCTATCTAAATTAGATTCTGACTTACTGCAGGTCTTCTTAGTAGAAACTTTTTTTACTGGATCAGAATCAGAGTCAGAATCAATCAGCTGAAATTTTCTAAGAGGACTGATAGTTAACTTTGGAAGCGGTTGTTTGCTGCAGCTTGTGATTACGGATTCTGGCTCGTTTGAGACATATGAGATATTTTGCTTTCCTTTTCCTGATTCTCTGGTCAAACACCTAGTCCTGTAAGCGGAAATTTGGAACTATTACTGACTGAATAGTGTTGTGTTGGAAGAATATCATCTGCACTTAGCAATAATAACAACCAGTAAATATGGGAATGATAAACAAGCGCACGTGACAGTAATTAGCTCACTGGTTTATAATACGTGTGACTGCCACTTGATGGAATCTTATAAATCATAGAACTAGCACAAATACCATCCCTTTTACTCTAAGTTAATCAACGGGAGCAAACTGATTCAGTGGTGCTGCTTCGTGGATATCTTTGTGATCTTTCTTGGATTACAAAGAATCACAAGTTGCTTTTTATTTAAGCGTTCATGTCTGAGCTAAATACATAAATACATTTCGATATTCAGATATGAAAAATCATGGGTAACGAATACAACTTTCTTGTAGTTTGGGAAAACCAATCATTATGAGAGGTATTAGTGCTATTACTAGTAGTTTGGGAAAACAAAGGAATGGGAAGGATAGTGTTGACAAGTTTGTTAATAAACAGAGACAACCAACATTGGAAGAATCTATATATGAATTGGACTGGTGATATGTTTAAGTGTTTCAAAGATTAGTGGGAGGAAAAATGGGAAAAAGAATGCCCTGATGTGGAAGATGTCTTTGATGAGGTGAATGGAATTGCAAAGAGTATGATTGATAATGAATTAGCAGGAAATGCTTCTGGTATGCTGAGAAAGGGCTCTTATAAAGACAGCTTACAGTGTCAACAATGAATATTGAGTTAAAAATGGTTGCTTGTAATGTCAAGGGTATGTGTAATAAGGATATGCACAAGGATGTGAAGAAGTTTATAAGTGATGAAAATCTGAATATTTGTGTTGTTGGAATCACTCCTAAACTATATTCCAAGTGTTTGTAATTAACATGTAATATGTTGCTTAATTAGGCTTTTAAGGCTTATGTAGAAAGCCCATAAGCCTTGGCCCATATCCAATAAGGAAGGAAGGGACTAGAAGTGTTGCCCTAGCATCTTTACCCTATAAATAGTCTTGTAAACCTTCCTTAGAAGGTTGGTTGTTCACTTTCATATTACACTCTATGCTTATCCTTTCAATACTATCTTAACGTGTGTGTGTATTGTGTTCATCCGATCCTTCCTTCATTCATTTCTAACATATTGATGCTTGTGTTACAATATGGTGACCTAATAGTGGTATCACTCGCCATTTTAAACTATACGCGTGGGTTTCGGTTCTAAACTTTTCAAATGCTTTAAAACTATAAATTTTACACTTTAAAACTCAAGATTCTTGTACTTTAAAGTTTATCTTGTGTTAAAGTTTAAGTTTTTAGCATCAAGTTTTAAACTTTACGTGTGTAGAAGTGTTTTTAAGCTTGATTTGATTCCTATAGTATTTTCTACGCGTAAGGTGAAAAGGTGTTTTGGATCATCAAGTTTCATACTTTGTGTTATTTTGGTGATTTTGAAGCTACTTCATCCTAAAAATCAGGTTTCTAAACGTTTTTGTGCTTAAAAATCAGTTTCGGTTACATTTGGTACTTCCTACGCATAGTAAAACCCTAGTTTTACTCGTAGCATTCAAAGTCTACGCGTAAGCTCTTCATCGTTTGATCTTCAGTGCTATCGGTTTACTCAGTGTTTTATTGCTTGGATAAGCCTGAAAACACTTCGACTTTGGATATCTTTTACACTGGTATAAGTGTAAAGGATTGTTGGGCAAAACCCTAGTTTTACGCATAAGCTAAATCTTACACGTAGAATTCTTTCTGCTTAAGCATTTTCTTACGCCTAAGCCTGTCTTACGCATAAGCTAATCTTACGCATAAGTATTCTACTACTAAGCCTTTGGTTTACACCTAAGCTAAGTGTTTCTCAAGTCTACGCGTAAGCGATTCCTACGCGTAAGGTGGTTTTCTACGCATAAGGTGCTTTCTACGCTTAAGCTGGTTTCTACGCATAAGGTTACTTCATCAACAAAGTTTCATTCGACTACAAAGATCCATCATCAACACAAGTTTCAAGATGTCTCAACCACCATACTCTAGCTACTTTTCCTCATGTGTATCCTCAACAACAACAACAACAACAACAACAACTCTATCAACAACAACAACAATTTCAACAACAATTTCCTCAAGGAGCAATTCAACCACAAATGATTCAACCACCCCTAGTCTCCAAGTACAACCGTATACAAACTTTCAAAATCATCATCCATCCAAGCATGCTATGAAGGAACCGTCTTGGTTTGCAAAGATGTGTGAAGATTTAAGTATCCAGCAATTCATTCATGAAGCTGGATCACTTGATAGACCTCCAATGCTCACTCTCGGTAACTACGATCAATGGGTGATAATGTTCTTTAGGTTTTGTGATCTAAAGAAGCGACATGGAAAGTTCTTGAAGAAGGTCATCCTTGAAGGTCCATTTCAGATGCCTACTATCACTGTACCCGGAGATCCGAATGCTAATCCACCAAGAGATGATATCACCAACGTTGTCGGTCTTAATGAACTCACTACTGACCAACTTCTACACATGGAAGCCGATGAACTTGCAATGCAATATATCCTTTTGGGATTACCCAATCTGATACTCCGTAGTGTTGATGCTCAGAAGACTGCTAAAGCAATGTGGGAGCATATTCATCTTTTAATGGAAGGCACAGAACTCAATCAAGAAGACATGGAATCCAAAATCTACTTAGCATATGAACACTTCATGATTGAACGAAGGGAGACATTAGAGTCATATCATCATCGATTCTCAGATATCATCAATGACTTGGAAAAACATAACATCATTATGCCAAGAATTGCAGTAAACACTAAGTTCCTTAGTAGTCTTGGTCCTGATTGAGAAAAGTATGTCATTTTCATCCGTCAAGCGAAGAATCTTCATCATGCTACATACGGATTGTTGTAAGACTATTTGAAGCCCCACCAAAAGGAAGTTGACAAAGAAAGGATTATCCGTGGAGTCCCCGTCGCCTTCACTTCGGATAATCAAACTCTAGCTTTGTGGGCTCAAACGTGTTATCCTCAATTCCCTACTTTGCAAACTGTCTTCACAAATCCTTCACAACCAACTGCTACAATTACACCATATGATCCGTCACAACAACAATCCCAAGAAACTCAATTGGTTCCATACAACAACAACAACAATGATCTAATGAGGATGCAGAAGCTTTTGATGCATTGCAACAAGGGTTTGTCATGATTGCTAGAGCCTTCGGCCGATATTCCAACAAATCCAACAATCGCATTCTTACCTCATCAAACACAAGGAATCAAGCTGTTGTAAACAATGGAAGTGTTGAAGTTTAGAATCGTGGTAATGTTCGTCAGATGGGTAGTGGTCAAGGTTTAATGCTAATGGAAGGAATAACATGGGTGCTCCACAACAACGAGCCTCTGGTTGATCAGGGGAAATGCTCAGGCCGGGTTAATGTTCTTCGTTGTTATAACTGTAATGAGAAGGGTCATCCGGCTAATGCATGCCCTAAGCCGAGGACAAGAGGCGCGCTTATCACAAAGAGGCTTTACTCTTGGCTCTCAAGGATGAAGCTGGTGGAACTCTTACCAACAAGGAACAATGCTTCATGGCAAATGCGTCGATGATGACATGGAGGACTTGTAGGCTAATGCATTTGTGATGTTAATGGTAAACATGCAAGAACTCCACATGAGTGACAGGGCCCAGTGTAAGACATTCGACGGCTTGTCTCGGGTACGGATCAAACTATATTCATTCTTGACCGATATCTCCGCCAACATCTGCATCCAACGAGAATCAGAGTGTTCAACATGAGCCGTCTACATATCATTCCGATGATAATCAAATAGATCCCATAGTTATATTTGACGATCAAGATGACCTTATGGTTAATACTGATAATCAAGTTGACTCCGTGATTATATTTGAGGATCTAAATAATGATTGTGTTACGATTCACATTGAACACGTTGAACCTGTGTCTAATCCAGATATTGAGCTCATGACCTTAATTCAAACCCAAGAATATCGAATGGAAATGTGCAAAGACATCAATAAGAAATTAAACGATAAAATTGCACTGTTGACTAAGGATAATGAATGCTTAATGTTCCAACTCAACATTTTTCAAACACAAGAGAAACGTGAAAAAGGTTTTGAAGTCGCTTTTGCTAAATCTTACCAAAATGAAAAATCTTTGGAAAAACAGATATGTGATCTAGTTGCATCCAATAATACGTTGTTGTCTCAAATAGAACAACTGAAATTTGATCATAAACAACAACTTAACGCTCTCACTTCGGAAACTCAAAAAGCCAAGTCTGAGTTGTTAACTTGTCAAAAACAGTTCTGTGAGTACAAAAAGCATTCAAGGAAACGAATAGATGACTATCTTGAAGAAATTGTTGACTTACAAAACAAAATCAAAGAGTTTCGAAATGTTGTTTATAAACATGGTGAGTCAATCACAACTATTCAAATGTTTACTTTTAAACCAAATCCAAATGGATATGGACCAATCTTGCTGATTACAAACCAAAGTTTTCACATAGAGCATTCAAACCAAATCCTAAAGTTTACAGTGCAGGGACCAGAATTGATGATTCCATTATGAATGTTGTTGAATATAATCGTTTGGAGGAATTAGATGCAAAAGACGAGAGTCGGTCAAAATTAGAAAATGTTGTTTATAACAAACCATTTCACTATTCAAAAGCCATAACTTTCGTCGCACAACAAGACAATTCTAACACACCTTGGGTTATCATGCCTATTTCTGAGTCTTCTAATGTTGGTCCCCAACCTAATACTGCACAAATTAATGGTCCTTTATCTTTACTCACTGAAGTAAAAACATTACCCGAAAGTTGTCAAATTCTTAAATATTTTGAAATATTCATATCGGACATCAAACCTTTTGGAACGTGAAATTGAAATCAATTCTGAAATAAAAGTCGAACATTCTCAATCGCCTCATGCGCGAGAACACAGAGATATTTTTCAGAAAAGAATTTTACCTCATGTCCGAAATTTGAAAATGTGTGCAATATATTAGGAAAGGGATTTTCACAAGGACTTTGGACTTATGAAAAAAGTTTTCAAGAAAACAGAAACATCAATTTCAAATACAAAACGTAAAAAGAAAATGTTAAGAAAAGATGTTGATCGATTCTTGGAAGATGTTATCTGTGTTAATACCATAAATGTTGTGTTATTACATTCTGTTGCATATGCATTTGATTATATCGTTGTTGATTTTGTTAATATTGTTGAAAATGTTGAGAATACCGATAATGTGTCACAAATCAAGTCTTTAAAAGTTGAAAATGAGCGTTTGTTAAACGAGCTTTCAAATGCAAAACGTCGTCTTCAATTGTGTCAAAAAGATTGTCAAAATCGAGAACTCGCTTTGCAAAACAAAATCAACCAGTTGCATACAAAAACTCTTAATCCAAAACTTGAGCAACTGGATGATGAAAACGTGTCTTTGAAGTGTCAAATTTCAAAATATGAACAAGAAATTTCACAAGTCAAAAAAGAATACGGTGTCATATTTGATTTGCTCAAAAAGACTCGTGCTCAAGCGTCAAAAGATGTTGATGATCATCTTGCATATACCAAAGATGTTTTACGACAAAATGGAAACACTCGTTCTGAAAATCAAGATTTGCTACACACTATCCATGATCTAAAAGCAGAGTTGGTAAAACTTAAGACATATAGGAATAGTAACACAAACGTTACTGCATCATAAATTCTTAGACTGCCTAATGACACATCACAAGAAACTAATGTGCTTTCCTCTACTAAAACAGGAATAGTTGCCTCTTTTCCTAACGCTAGCACTTCACAGCTTAAGAGCACCACAAGGAAGAATAGGAAGTTGTGACGTAAGAAAAGAACAATAAAGACCTCTGAAGTAGAAGAACACCTTAGGACTTTGAATAAAACTCATGATACTCCCACTTTAGATATTAAAATTACAAATGTAATGGAAAAGTGATGTAACGAATCACGAATCTTTAAGTAATTTAAATGTTATGTTTGAAGCTTCTTGTGTTGGTTGTCGTAAAAGTATGTTTTCTGGTTGTCATGATAAATGTGTTGCTAATGCTATCTTATCTCGTAATCGGAATAATAGAAAACAGAATACCTCTAGGCCCACTAATGCTTCTAAGTCTGTGCTAGGTAAACCACCCTCTAGTGTTCCGACTATGATCATTGATGTACACATAGAACCCCCTTCTCCTCCTAGGAAGAACTTATCACCTAGTGCATTTACTAAGACAAAAGCTAAGACTAGTTGAAGATGGCAGAAATGGTTAGATAATACACTTGGCTTTAAATGGATACCTAATATCATAAACATGTGTGTTTCAACTATAACTGCATCGGAACCCTCTAACTTTTCGGGTTCCACATCTACTTCAATTCCATCTGTGTCGTCTGTGTGTAATGCAGGTGATACAGATCATCCTCTGGATTGTTGATAGCGGATGTTCCCGACACCTGACAGGTAATCTCAAAATGTTATCAAACTTTGTTTCAAAGTTCATTGGCACTGTCAGGTTCGGGAATGATCACTTCGCAGCTATCATGGGCTACGGAGATTACATCATTGGTAACATCGAAATTAGTAGGGTGTAGGATCTTACATATATTGTGTTAGATGATTCGGGTGGCCTTGGATGGTGATTATACAAGTATGCCATGGTTTAGAGAGAGAAAGAGATGAGAGGGTGTTCTTGTTAGAGAGTTGTTTAACAAAAAATGAAAGCTTAGATTGAGAAGCACCACCCCTTCCAAGGAAGGAAGGGGTATTTATACTTATAGACAACACGACCTCCGGCTGTGGATCGGGTATCTGGTGGTAAAGACCGTCCTTCCTCCACGGTGTTACACTACGCTAAACTAAACTAATAACTAACTAATAAACTGATAAATAATGATATGTCTACGAGCTAACTTGTGCTAGTCCAGAGTTGGGGTGACCGACACCTCACAATGGAATTTCCAATTCCTAACAATCTCCCCCTAAGGGAGGTCACCCCATGTTTTACATTTCGAATCCTAGCATTCTATTTAATCTTTAGTCTTGAGCTCGTAGACTTTAATTCTTTGACATCTGCATCTTTGTGCTTTAGCAGTGATTCTTCAAAGTCTGATTACTTTGTACTTTAAGTGGAGGTCTTTGATCTGATCCACATCTTGATGATCTTCGAGCTTTCTTTGATCATCAGCTACAGTAAATCTATGGATCACCCTTTATTGTGTTGCCATCATGTGAAGTTGTGACTTTCGGACCGACATGCTCACACTTTTGAATCATGACATCTTTTCATCAAAGTAGCGGAAGCTTTTACTGGTTCATGATATTTGCGCAGCATGTAGCGTAAACATAGTATAAAAATATCGAGCCGAGTTCGTAGATATGCACAAGTCATGATTTCTTCAATTAAGTGTGGATGCTGTGAGCATGCGGCTTTGGATTAACTTCTCAACTTCTCGATCAACAATCAAATGTACTCGCAAACAACAGTTAGCAATAAAACAGTTGAATTGAGGTACACGGCCCACGGTTCCCCGTTGATTAGTACAAGTACTGCATGTGATAAGGTATAATTCCGAAGAATCTCCTTGACAGGGTTTCGCAGCTGTTCTAGCCGTTCTAAAACCGGAGCGTCTCAAAGAAGACAACACGGAGTGAGTGAACCAGCGAATTGAGATTCACTGATTGATGAAAAATTGATTTGAAAAACAATGTGTATTTGAAAAGAGTACACATTCGACGTGCTAGAGAAAAGAAGAAATTTGCACACCGAACGGTTTTTCCAAAAGTATTTTTTCAATCAGAGATACTTTTTGAGTTTGAAATATGAATACACATTCGATGTGCTAGAGAAAAGAAGATTTGCACATCGAACGGTTTTTCCAAAAGTATTCGTCAATTCATTTCCTGGACCAAGGTTGATTCAAGAATGAATCGCCCCATTATTTCAATCCAGTTGTCACAAGCTTGATCTTTTGGAAAGATCTCACATGTCACCCACCAAGAGCTTGTTTAATGTTGGCTCTAGAAGGATTTCCATCTTCATTGTGAGTATTTTACATATCACTCAGATGTTCTGGCAATACCACAAGGATAATGCGTAGGACTCTTAAGATATAATCTTGCATTCCACATTGTGTGAAACAGCAGGTATTCATTAATTTAGTGTCCTAATGAGATTTTGTGGATGATCTCTTGGCTCTAGACTCAATTGTGCACATTTGGTTCCTATGCCGGAGACTAGGGAAAGGGTCTCCTTCTTGAATATCAACAATCTCTAAGAGAAAGTTGATAGATTATGTAGGTTCCCCGTGAGAATGAAACAAGCCCTTTTAAGAGGAACTTGAGTAGCTTGGGAAGTTTAGTGCAGTGCATCATTGGGTCCATGATGTCTTGTCTTCAATACCAGTGTTACCGTAGTAACCACCAGTTGCATATGAATTGAAACCGGTTTCTGCCCTAAGGTTGAGTTATTGGAGGGCTATTTCTTTTCACCCTTTTCACATTTAATTCTTTTTCATTCTTCAACCCCTTGATTGCTTAGAGACTTCATAACTAGTACCTTGTTGGGTTTATTCCAGCATCAGCTCTGCTCTCAGCCCCGCACTCTTCCCGTATTCTCATTTTTCTCCTTTTTTCCTCATACCTAAGGACTTCTACACTATCTAGTGGATTGTCCTTGGGTAGATCCTCCCTCAGCAGGATCGCTGGGAACGAATACCTAACCTCACCATCCTTATAACTCCATGCATAAAGTAAAATGGTCGGTCTTTTGGTACAGTTCATTCTTCCTTGAAACCAATTGAAAAATCATTTGAAAAAAATCAATCAAGGTACTTGTGATATAAAATCAAAGCATTTTGTACCTTAATTGTTTTGATCATTTAGAAATGCTCCCCCTCAACATGTGCATATGATTTTGAAATTGTTTAGCACATGGAGGCAAGAGTTCTTTGAAATAATTTCTTGATCACAATTTCCGTGGAAAAAGCCATTTGATATTCTTGGTAAATTCTCCCCCTCAAAATGTGCGTTGAATATTTGAAATCATTTTATCACATAGAGGTAAGAGTTCTTATGAAGTACATCCACGATCACAAAAGCCATTAAGAAACCATTTAGAAAAATCAATCAAGGTATATTATGTTGAAGCATAGAAATCTTTGTACCCTTGAAAGTTTATTTTCTTTTGAAATGCTCCCCCTCAATATGTGCTTCGAGATTCGAAAGCGTTTGGCACATATGGGAGAAGCAAAGATGCACACTTGAATCAAAACGATCACCTTTTATCAAATTTCATTATTAAATCACAAATTCTCCCCCGATCAAAAATATCAAACCCTCTGATATTTTGGATGTCAAGTGATTTAATTAGGTTTAGAAAACATGGGAGAAAATGTGGCCTGGTTTAAATACTCATATTGTTTTTGGATAACTACTCCTCCTCAATCATGTGCATTATATATTGAACTTGTTTGGCACATGGAGGCAGGAGTGCCTTTAAAGGACTAAAACAGATTTGAGATTTAAATCACGATCTCTCCCCCGATCAAAAATTTTAAACCTCTTGAGATTTGTGATCCCAATTGATTTAAATTATTTAGAAAATTTTAGGGGAAAGACGTGGCCTGATTTAATTTTGAAAAATGACAGATAAAGATCAATTTTAGACATTAAAGATTGTTAGTGTCAGGTATGATTGTTTTAAGAGATCTTTAAGTAAAATAAAACAATTTCACAATCAAAAAAGAACAAAAAAAAATTTATTTTGAAAGATCTTTGAGGTTTTAAAGAAAATCATACCATGACATAACATTAAATCTTTAGATCACCACTTATTATTGAACAAACGGACTTGATAGATGAAATATCGTTTGAAAATATTTAGTTTGAGATCACTCTCCCCCTCAATCCATGACCGTAGTCGTTGATTGAGTGACTTAAATTTTGATAAAATGAAGTCCGATGATTTCCAAAATTTGAGTTCAGTTTATTTTCAAAACAATATTTTTCCATTTTTAAAACAATATTTTCAAAATTGCTTAAAAATGGTATCATTCACTACTATCCTGCATAAAGATACGTTAGGTGGTTCAGAAGCTTCTGTTGCCGTAGGGGAAGAAAACCGTCTGCTAATGCAGTGGGACCTCTTACGTTGCATTTTTTCATGCCAACTCTCCATAGATGTCAAATTAAGCTCCGTTTCTTCATTTGATGATGAAGAAAGCCATCTGCTGATGTAGTGAGACCTCTTACGTTGCATTTTATCATGCCAACACTCCATAGAAGTCAAATTAAGCTCTGTTTCTTCATTTGTCAACCCAAGATATAGTTACCCTTTCCTTTCGGCATCCAATCATCTTTATATGTGGGATCCGGATCGGGAACATTCTTATATACCAATATACGCATCGTTACGCTATGAACACACATACAGATATATGGTGGTCGACATCACCAAACAAAGAATCGACTAATAAAAGTCAATCCAACATATCAATCAGATCATAAAAATGCATGGGAATTGTGTGTTTATCAAACTCTAATCATCTAATCCTAACAAATATATTCTAGGCACCTAGTCCTTCAACGTAGGTTAACATGTTTTACATTTAAGTATATAGGATAATTAGATAAGCTCGTTAGATGATATAGATTTGAAAACATTCTCCCCTTCAATCAATGACTTATTTGTGCAAAAGTTTAAAAGCGCTGAAGTCATTGATTGAGTTTTCAATTTTTTACGAAAACTCTGAATCTGATTGATTTAAAAGCAACTCATTTACCACCATTTTACAAAACAACAAATATTTTTCTGAATAATTTATAAAAGGAAAAACATTTGTGTAGGAACAGCAGTCCTTCGACATACTTTCCTCAATTTGTTTTTAGGATAAGTGCATGAATTTTGTGAAAATCGTTTAAGCGTAGCACTTTCCTTTTTTGAAAAATGGGTTGCTATATGAAATAATAGCAAACCATAGTTTTAGCACGGGTTACAGTCTGAAATAACTGCAAGCCATAATTATAGACATGTTTTGAAAAGAAATATTTACAACTTCTGCTCGAACTTCATATATGGTCCCGTGCCATTGTTGAATGACATTTCTAAGACCGCAGATTTTATCGATACCAGAAGACATGTCTTGAGAAAACATATTTTTGGTATTTTTCAAATTTTCTGAATTTTATGGGTTTTTGAAGGTTTTATATTTTTCTCTTTTCTTTTACGTTGGTTTTCAATTTTTGTATTTTGGTTTTTGATAAATATTTACAAAGATAGTTAAGATGATATAGTTTATGAGGATGATGATACGAAAGTACGAGAGGGAGGATATCGAAAGCGACGTCAGAGAAGATAGAATTCCATCTCTTAAACTTCCACCACCAAAGCTTCCGAGGCTCCCTTAATAGAAGATAGAACATGAGCCTTTGAGAAAAGAGACTTTGGGACTTCCCCAAACCAAAATCCATTAGATTAGCAGATTCAAGCTCTATTTCAAGCTTGCCTTAGCCGGTGCCACGGAGAAGCACACCATTATCATAAATCCCGCTGCTCCTTTTAATAATGATAGTCGAGATTCTTCGTTTGGGGTTATATCATTAACAAGAACAGCAACGTATCATCCCACACATAAAACAATCTTCTTATATTTCTTTTCAACTGACGTCTAAAGCGATCCATTCCAAAAGGTGTCAAGAGAACAATTCCCCCAAGTAGTTGAATTGATGCATCCAGTCTCTAAGAATAATGCTCAAGAACTCTCCAGATTACACATCATGCCAAGAATGAAAACACCTCCCCAATGTTTGTGCTAAAAAATTTTCGTCCCTGATGATCGTGTATGAAGCTCAAGAACCCGAAGTACACCAATATTCAAGAACTCTCCCGAATACACATCATGCCCGGAAAGAAATGTTTGTGCTAAACAATTTTCTTCCCCTCGATGATCGTATGAAGCTCAAGAAACCGAAGTACACACATTCCCACCGAAAGAATAACTACTAACACCTCCCTCATGTTATACATTTATCTCCCCTGAATATGTCATACTTGTGTACCTCTTTTATCCCAGAAACTAACTCTTCAATCTCTTCCCCCACATAGTTGGAATTAGAACACTAGAAGCCGCGAGTCAAACACTGATTTTCTCTGCGGTCATGACTTTTGTCTTCCCAGGATATCTTCAATCACTTAGAAGAATTAAGTTCGTCAAGTGTACTCGTTGTGCTTTTATATATGTGTCTCCTTCCCCTTGCCTGGTTTTGATACTCGTAATCAACACATTGTAAGCTCATGTACTAGAAATCTTTTGAGAAGATCGCATGAAGTCTTTGTGAGAATCAACTTGCAAGTAGAGTGTGAGCAAGTCTAATTGGGGATTAAATCTGACTTAACACCCTCCCCCAATTAGTGCTCTTCCCTAAACCGACAATATGTTTGATAAATGCCCAGATTAAGAAGAAGTCTTTAGATAATCAAATACAACTCGTCTTTAGTCTTCTAACATGTAGCAGAAAATGTAGAACCGACTGTAGACTCGACCTTCTTCAAGATTGTCCAATTGGGGAATAGAAAGTCAACATCTTCAACTCACCAAATGCATTCTCGTTAACATACAAATAGCAAATCTCTTTAAATCAAATCCCTCCCAATCAAACAAGAACAGAAAGATGTTCATCAAGGAAATCAGCCCACTGGAAGCACTTTGTCATTAATCTCATTAGTCCGTGAGAAGATGTTAACCAACGGCTCTTAGAAGAAACTCCATGTAAAGGTGACCCGATAAGAAGAAGCTCGGTTTACATGAGTTAGGAGCCGTATGACCATATATTCACATAAGTCAATATGCAGAATTATCTCACTTCTTCTCCCCCTCAAGAATTGCATACGGAGATGCCATTCTTGATTGAATAAGTGAAATCATCCAAATGTAGTCTATTCACACTTCTCCCCCTCAAAGGTAGCAAATGATGTCGTCATCGTCATTATAATCGAGCAAGTGGAATAAGAGAGCAATCATCTATAGTCCGGTTCACTTGATAACTGAAAAGCGCGTGGAAAAAGTATGAAGCATGTTGATGAGAAAGGTCATAATAGAGAAGATTTCTCTTTTTTAGAAGATAATGCGCACTGAAGCGTACACATTTCTTTTCTTTAGAGAATGAGGCTTGAACTGTTGTGTTCAAACGTCATAAGAAGATTTCTCTTCTTTTGAAGATAATGCGTAGTGAAACATACACATTTCTTTTCTTTAGAGTACGAGGCTTGAACTGTTGTGTTCAAACGTCATAATCTCTCTCTTCTCATCATCTCTTGGCAAAACTTGTAATCACCCCATTATCATTCAGTAGGCTCTTTGTTGTGACAGCTGATGGAGAAAACCCAATATGATGAATTTGAACATGAAGTAAACTAACCCGAACTCGTGACTTAAACTTGCACATATGAAACAAAGAGCGGTGCCGAGACTTCATCCTCCATTGAATCTCTAAGTACTCTATACTCTTCATCCAACCAACCATCAAGTATAAGACGTACATCACCTCTTGAAACTCCACAATTGAATGTGACACTGAGAACTACAACGTAACTCCTTAAAGTGATAGTTATTTTGTGGTGGTAAGAGCCCAATTCCCCCAAGTGCTAAAAGAAAAGGAAAAATTCACCCAACAATATCTAGATTTCCAAGTCTTCGTTTTTGATAATAAGCTCGAACAAGGATCTTGAAAAATCTTCATCCAACCATCCCCGATACCTTCAGATACTAAGTACACTCGCCCGTGATATTTTACTTCAGCCTCAAAAAAATAATAATGAATTAACGCGGTTGACACATCTTCTGGTTAAAAGCTCAAATCTAGCCTCCTTTGACGTTTTAAGTGAACTATGATAATGGTTTTCATCCCGACCATGGTTAGAAGCACATAACCCCGTAAAACCATGTAATAACCAAACTGCCATGACGAATATCCAAACACACATCTAATTCATGAAGTACAACCTTTTATCCCTTCTTCGAAGCAAAAACAGTATCACCAAAGATCAGATAAGATTCCGAAATAAACTTTCCTTTCTCCAGGATGGTTCCATCATCACGGGATTTTACAATTCTATGGTTTAAACAGAGAAATAGTTTCTTCAAGGATTTTACAAAACCAAGAATAAACCGAGAGATAGATCCGGAAATGCACTTTACTTTTACCATGATGTTTCCATTGTTACGGGATTTTACAAGTCTATGATTTAAACCGAGAAATAATTTCTTTCACGGGATTTTACAAAATCAAGACTAAACCGAAAACAATGTCAGCTTGAAAGTGTTATGACAACTTTGGTTTCGGTGAATATCTGTTTTAGGGGAACATGCAGCGGTTTTAACAACGGTTCATTCTCCATCATCAACAATTCTTTACCCGAATGTAGACAACTTGCAAAACCATACTAAGTCAAGTAGTATAAACTCCTTTTCCCGGAGGTTAAGCGTAACACATCAAAGTACACGTTTCTCCCCATGATGGTTTCGAACTTTCGGAAGCATCATAACGTGTACGACTATTTGCACAAGAAGTTCTTGTCATAAGTAAACATCTTGAAAAATCATTACTGACGCTGAAGATTCTTGAAAGATTTTGCTTAGACTGTGAAGTATCATTGACATTATGTGGAGTCGAATATCTCATGGGAATTGCTGAAATTGAACCTCCATTGATTCAACGGCTAATAGTAGTGACCACATATGGAGATAACCCGATACGGCTAATATCTCGTAAGTAATACCATACAAAAACTCCGTAGTCATTTTCCAAATTTTCGCTTAAGCCGTGAATTTTGTATCCCTCCGTGAAAATTGTATCATAACCAAAATACCACTCTTTACTTAATATAATCAAAAATTATATCCAACTAACTAGAATTCGTAAAAATCCATCCAGCTAAAATAATCCTTTTCTTTTAAGACCGACCCATCATTGAAATAAATGCCAACTGTGTTGGTCCACTCGTGTAAAGTACTAAAGCCCAAATCCATATCGAACCAAATGAAATACCCGGATCAAAAGCCCATGAAATAGAAATAGTGAGTGTAACCAGTTATAAGAAAAGGTGTTAAATCACTTTATCCTAAACATTAGGTCATAACCCTAAAAACACACGCCTCTAAAACACTCCACCCCCTTCTCCAATATTCTCTCACCAATCTCAGAGTTTCATCAAATCAAATCTCATCTTAATCTTCATCAATCATTAATACAAACCGTTCACTAATCTCATTTTCATTCTTTCAAGATTCCAGTTCGACAAAGCTTCTAGATCATGATATTGATCGCGGGTAGGTTTATTTTGTGCTTGTTTTGTATTGAGAACCGAATAAAAGAACGACTGAGACTTAGGTCTTGGTATTTCTTTGAAATATTTGAATATTAATTGAACTTACTACTTCAAAAGCATCTATGATGGTACAGATTCAAACTAAAAAATCTTTAAAAGATTAGACAAAAGTTGAATCGATATTGAGATCAATCATGTATTTTTTCTGTTTTGAGTCTTGATTGAATGAGAGTTGAAGAGTATGAGGTCGTTGAGTCTTTGAATGTATTTTTTTTCTGTTTTGAGTCTTTGAAATATTCGAATATGAGTTGAAGAGTTGAAGAGTTGAAGGGTAGGTTGAAGAGAATGGTTAGTAATTTGTTGAGTCGGATTTGTTTTTTCCTTTTCATTTTTTATTTCGTTGACTGATGATGTAGATATACTGAGGCTGAGGTCGTTGAGTCTTTTTGGTATTTGGTATAGTTGTTGAGGTCGTGGTCAATTTGACGATTCTTCTTCATCTCATTCTTAACAAGTCGCTATATAACACAAGTGCATCTTGACAAGTCGCTACTTGACAAGTCTCTGCTTGACAAGTCGCTACTTGACAAGTCGCTTCTTGACAAGTCGCTGCTTGACAAGTAGCTTCTTGACAAGTCGCTACTGCAGTTGACTCAATAGTCAACTTGCTAAGAATACAATGAATCTGGACAACTTGTCATGACAAGTCGCTTTTGACTTTTTGACTTTTTGCTTCGGCGATTTATTCCGACCATATTCATACATAACCCAGAAAAATGTATACGAAATGCATCAGTTTGACCCATTATGACCACATATTATGACAAGTTTGACATTTTTTGTTGTCTTCATATTGTGGACCAAGTTTAGACCACAAAAAACTGACCAAAACACATCACCATATCACGGAATGGTTAAAAGATGTCACTAAAAATGAACCATGAAACTGACTTGGACAAACCAGATGTACACTTAACCCACATGCCATTTTATGACCAAAAATGATACAAAACTGAAAACATGTAAAAACTGTTTATCACAAAGATATTAGAAATATTTTTCCTACCAAAAAAAATACAAAAACAGTTTAGTACATGACCCAAAAACCACAATAAATAAACATAACACAATAACAATGGCTCTGGTACCATTTTTAGGATCTTACATATATTGTGTTTGATGATTCGGGTGGCCTTGGATGGTGATTATACAAGTATGCGATGGTTTAGAGGGAGAAAGAGATGAGAGGGTGTTCTTGTTAGAGAGTTGTTTAACAAAAAATGAAAACTTAGATTGAGAAGCATCACCCCTTCCAAGGAAGGAAGGGGTATTTATACTTACAGACTACACGACCTCCTGACGGCCTGTGGATCAGGTATACAGTGGATAAAGACCCGTCCTTCCTCCACGGTGTTACACTACGCTAAACTAAACTAATAACTAACTAGTAAACTGATAAATAACGATATTTCTATGTGCTAACTTGTGCTAGTCTATAGTTGGGGTGACCGACACTTCACAATGGAATTTCCAATTCCTAACACAGGGCTTATTATGTGGAAGGTCTTGATCACAATCTCTTCTTAGTTGGTCAATTTTGTGATGGAGATTTGGAGGTTTCTTTTCGAGAGAAAACTTGTTTCATTCGTGATCTACAAGGAAACGATGTTATGTCTGGTACCCGCACATCAAGTCTTTATACAATCTCAATGCAAGACATGATTGCTTCATCTTCCATCTGTTTACTTTCAAAGGCAACATCTACAAAATCTTGGCTATGGCACCGTCAACTCTCACACTTAAACTTTCAAACCATAACCAATCTTGCACGATACAAACTTGTTGAAGGTCTACCAAGATTTCGTTATTCTAAAGATCACCTATGCTCAGCTTGTGAACAAGGGAAAAGCACTCATACTCACTTTCCTTCAAGGGTGGAACACAGGTCACAGCATGTGCTTCATCTTCTTCACATGGATTTGCGTGGCCCAATGCGTGTGCACACGATTAACGGCAAACGCTACATCTTGGTAATTGTGGATGACTACTGAAGATGGACTTGGGTTTATTTTCTTCGAACTAAAGATCAAGCTCCATAGATGATCATCACCTTTCTCACGAAAATTCAAGTTGACTCTGGAACGGTCAGAAAAATCGAGCAGACAAAGGGATGAGTTTGTAAATCAAACTCTTCGTGCATATTATGAGAAAGTGGGAATTAAGCATCAAACATCTATTGCACGAACACCATAACAAAACGGAGTTGTTGAAAGCGAAACCGTCACGTTAGTCGAAGCTGCAAGAACAATGTTGATAAATGCAAAACTTCCAGATTACTTGTGGGCTGAAGCCGTGTCAACTGCATGCTACACTCAGAACCGTTCATTGATTACCAAACGCCACAACAAAACACCTTATGAGCTTTGTTAATACAAATAAGCCGTAAAAACGTTTATTTATATTTTACGATCTTCTAATGTTTTGTCGATACCAAACGTAAAATCATTTTAACGAAAAAAATAAAATAAGTAATTAGTTTGAACTAATAGTTTCTAACATATTCACATTTTCACATAAAACACTAAAACAAGTATAAGTGATTTTATGATTTAATATTACATATGTACAACAACTAGTGTTTACATACTTAGGTAAAATATACACATAACTAGTATGTAATATAAATGGGTAGAAAATTAAGTATCATAACCCATTGGGCAAATACATTGAATGTAGTTGGGTACAACCCAAAGCCCATAACCCATGGAACTTGAACCATAAACCATTGCATGATATCATGCTTAAATCATACTTGGATAATATCCATAACCCATGGATCAACCCATACCCAAGTGACTAAGTGCATTGCGCTCAAGAGATACATTGTATCTAGCTAAAGATCCATGGATCAACCCATGACCCATAACCAAAATACCCATGGGTAAAAGGGAGCGTCCCATGGATCCCTAGCAATACACTAGACGGATCCCAAGTAGGAGGGATCCGTGGGATCCGGGGAACATTAGGTTTTTTCCTCAATAAATAGTGAGCCATTTGTTCATTATTTCTCACCCCTTTCTAACATACTTTCCCCCCTAAGTTAAAATCTCACTAACCTTAGATCCAAGAGATCTATGTTTGTAGTTTTGTTTTTGTGTGATCTTCTAGGTTCCTCTTAAAGGCAAGATCACCACCTTTGAAGTCGAGCAAGCTCAAGTCCATGAGTTGCCATGCTTCCTCATCATCAAGGCTACTAAATTCTTCTTGTTGATGATGCTTTTATTTTCTAAGAAGTGTTGAAGACATTAGTGAAAGATGTCTCAAGGGTCAAGACGAAGATATTAGCGAAGGATATCTTTCGTCCATGTCATAAGCACTTGTGATAGGTGCTTAGAAGTCAAGACTAGAAGCATTAGTGAAGGGTGCTTACAAGTCAAGACACAAGACATTAGTGAAGGGTGTCTTGAAGATCTAGTTAAAAGGAATTAGTGAAAGGTGCCTTTGATATACATTCGATATGGTGTGTTTCGATGTATAAGATAGATTAGTACTAGATCCAAGGATATTGATGTCCTTGATTATGTTGTAAAGGAGTAGATCTCCTTTGGGATTAGTCGTTGGTGTAGTGTGGTAGTAGTTCCTCCATTGCAATGGAACTAGGTGCTTAGCCTAGTACCTAATAAAGGGTAGGCGACGTTGTGTAGGTGTGGTTCACCTTGGAGTGAAAGAACCCGGTGGTTAGCCTAGCACCGTATAAAGGGTAGGCGACGTTGTGTAGGTGTGGTTCGCCTTGGTGTGAAAGAACTCGGTATCTATCTTTGTACCGGAAAAAGGTTAAGCGACGTTGTGAAGGCTTCTCCGCCATAAGGAGATTGGTTTAGTGTTCTGAACTCTCTAGTAGGTGACTCGGGGAGTGGAGTAGGGCAATGAAGGTGTACTTGTAGCCGAACCACTATAAATACTTGCGTTGTGGTTTTGAGCTTCTTACTCTTATCTTTCATTACATATCTTTATATGCTTGTTTATCAACATCCAACACACACAACCAAATAGATTGACATAAGTCGATCTAAATAGATTAAAAGGAAGTTTTAATCGGCAAAACTATTCAACCCCCCCCCCCCTTCTAGTTTTCCACAATTGGCATCAGAGCTTCGTTACCAAGTTTCTTGAAGTATATTGTACTTTAAAAACTTGATACGATCCATGGTTAATTGAAAACTACAAAGAAGGTTTTTCATAAAAACAAACACCATGTCTTGTAAAACTATATGTTTGGATGTTGATTGGATAAACAACATATTTTTTTTATTTACTCTTTCATTTAATTGCACTAATCTTCTTTGTCAGGTTGATTAGTCAAAGCTCATACCCACCAAGCTGTAGGAATCGCTTGGTAACAAGAATACCTTCCTTAAGAAGGTATCTTAAACGCAAAGGAGCCGGAATTGTCAAAGTGACATTTGTTGTGTCATTTGTAAAGACATTCCTAAGTGCATTCGAGTTATGACTTTACACTTATCTCTAAATGATATTAGTTTAATAAATAAGTATGACTTCTTAGGTATTTATTTGAGTAGATTTCGTGTTTACACATGTTTTACATGTAGCTTCATTAGGAAGCTTTTTCTCACATACGCGTCACTCCTCCGTCTAAAAATCATGGTTTATAAAACTTGTGTTGTTTCTCACTTAATCCAAAAATCATATCCTAATAATAAAACAAAACAAAAATCTCAAAAATTCCTCCTTCCCCATAAATAAACCCACCGTCGAACACTCCATCAAATCCCCACTTTTTCAAATCTTCCAATTTCAAAATCTCCTCTCATTCAAAAACTTCATCTTCCTCCTCATTTCATCTCAACCAAAACCAAGAAGATTCGTCATCAACATGGTTTACATCGCGCTCGTGCTCATCGCCTTAACACATTGCACTTGTGTTCCCTATGATGAAGTTCACATACGGAGACATTTACTTTGTGTTGTTAATCTATATTGGGGTTATATACCCAATCCTTTGTATCATCCTTAGTATTGAAATGCAATATTACTAATAATCTAGTTTATCTAGGTTATTAATATCATAATGTGTTTGTCATTTCTTTTAATTTATATGTTTCATATTCTTTCATGATACATTAGAAGTCATGTGTGCATGCTAAAAGAAAATGTAGGATAAAACACATTTCGTGGTATAAAACTGTAAAACCTATGTTTTTATCAAATCTGCATTCTGTTACTAAGATCCACGGATCCCGGAAGATATACTAGCGGATCCTTTTGTAAAAGACCGTGGGATCCATCCTACTGGAAAACAGTTTTTCATGCAAATTAAAAACCACTATCTTTCTAAAAGTAATAATCCACTAGAAAGTCAAAACCTTGAGTAAGTTAAAGTGTTAAAAACCATTGTTAATAAAAATCTAATAAAAACGTTAGATAATCATAAGCTGACCACAAACATCACTTTTTATTAACTCATCATTTCTATAGGTTCAACTATGACGCATGAATATGAGTTTGACTTTTCACTCTACGCGTCTACACTCGAACATCTCCCTTGAACCCAACACACCTGGCAATCATGTCCGTGGGTTCAATAATCTCGAAAACCGTCACTTTCACGAAGGACGTATTGTAGACACCTCTCTACAATTCGAAGAAGGTATCAATACCTCCTTCCGAGCCATAGGACTAGAATGTCTTCTTGAAATCAACGAGAAGATATGTCCAAGGTTCATAATGGAATTCTTCCGTCAAGTTGAACTCGTTCGTAACGAGGATCGCTCTCTATCTCTTTGGTTTTATATCAAAAACCAAAAATTTACTCTAACCCTTGGGCATTTTGCCCACATCCTCCGGATTCCAAGTCATGGACAATGTGCCTTCAACGAAGATTGGTCTCTTGATTCTCTCTTCAACTTTCGTGAAGAAAATAGTCCATATTGTTCACATACCTTCTCCGGAAGATTTAAATCGCATTATATGCAAACCTCGACCATATTACTCCGATCCAAACATTATCTTCACACGGGACATCCGAGAAGAGTACAAGCCCCTTGCACTCATTCTACATGAAAATTTTTGGAGTCTTAGTGGAAATCGAGAAATTCTTCCCGCTTGTTGTGCTCACATGTTGTACTGTTTGCTAACACAACAACCATACAATCTCGTCTATTTCTTTGCAAGGCGGTGTAAATCTCAAAGAATAAACTCATCCCTTATGGAATGTTCTTAACGCGTCTCTACCATAACGACATGCATTTTCATCCTCAATTTCAAATTCCGTTGTACGTACTTGTGAACAAGATGATGGAACCGCTAAACACATCACTCATGAATACTTTCTTCATTCTTGACTCCACCAACACTCATCAACCACTTGATGATCCTTCTAGCGAAAACGCTCAAGGAACTTAGTAGTATTTCAAATAGGATCAATCCTCTTGTACTTGTGCCTTATCAATGTAATCCTATTTCCATCATGAAATAAAACATCTTACATTTGATACCTTAGTGTTAGAACCCCTTTCTACTAACCTTGGAATATAATTCATTGTCAAGATCATTGCATACCTTTAGTAAAGGTTCTGCTGAGCAGATAGACGGATCCCAAAGTTTATGCTAGACGGATCCCTACTTTTAGGGAACCGTGAGACAGAAAATGCAATTGCAAGCATTGTATTTCAAACATATCCTTAGAACACCTCACAATAAGCTGGACATAGTATCTTAAGTGTTGAACCTAAGACCTTGATAGATCTTAAAACGCTCGTGAATCGTTAGTAATGCTTATGTAATCACAAACACACTAATAGACAGTCTCTGTTACTTGTATTCTTTAGCGGAAATCAAACACAAGTATAAACACAAATAACTAAGAACTCGTTGATCCTCTATGGATCTTTTAATAATACTAAAACTTGTTTTTCAATTCGTACATAATTCATACTATTGTGTTCCTTTTATACACAAGGAACCCTAACCCGTTCCCAAGCGTATAAACATAAAACTAAATAAGATATACATTATCACTTCCTAATAAAGCTCATGCATATCCTAACTAACTATAGAATACGCGGAATATCTATATCCGCAGAAACCAACTACACGGTTTTATTACTTCAGTAGAATTACTTCTTCAGCAGAATCTAGCACACTTCAGCAAATTCCTTCGGTAGAAACTTCAGCATAATTCATACTTTGTAGAATTCCCAACAATCCTCCCCTAAACTGGAATTTGACTAGGTTAAGTTCCAGTTTCTTGATAGATCTTTAACACTTCAGAACAAGAGGATTGTACTCGAACAGCAGCAACAAAGAACTAAAACAAATACATCTCTATGATGACAAAACTTGAAACACCAGATCGTTGCAGCAACAAATGACAAAATGTACATCAAAACATATTAGTTTCATACTATTCTCATCACATCCAGGTGAGTTAACTCCTGTGAGAGGTGAATCATTGAAAATAATGGATTTGATGTCTCTTTACCCATAGCCATCACTCTTTGGAGTAGCCAAATGTTTAAGTTAGAAAACTATGGTACACTGATAACCATCTGATTTATTAGCAAATCAGCAACCATATAAACGGATTTGAGATGTCTTTACCTGTAGCCATTTGCTCAGGACTAGTCAATTCTTAGGAGAAAGAAATCACCTTTGGTGAATTGAGTACCCAATATGGTATTCCACTGCCTTTACCACAAGCCATATACATGTGGGCTAGCAAATTCTTGGATTCCAAAAAGGAATAAACCATGATGAATGGATGACCATACAACCCTCAGCAATGAAGCATGGGTGAGTTATAAACCATATTATTTTGAGCAAACCATTACAGCTTTCAACAGATTTGATGTGTCTTTACCAAAGCTGTACCCTTTGGACTAGCCAACTCGTTGATGTACATAAGGCACAGCTGGTGAGTTAATAACCATCAACAGATTAATATACAACAAACACACGCATGAAACAGTTAGACAAATCAGAATATACATAATTTTTTTTTTTTAACTAAGAATGAAACAAAGAAAGAAAGAAATAATACAAGAGAACACACAATACCAAAATCAAGAAGAACCTTGGTGTTGCAACAGCTGAGTCTTAATCAATCCAATCAACTATTCAGCATGTAGCATATCATTACCCACTGGATCAGGAGGTACTTCCAACTTCTTTCTAAGCATTCTTCGCATCAATTTCACAGACAAAGGATAAAGCTTATCAGAGAACATGCACACAGACATCCCACACTTTGTCTCCAAAACATGAACACTTGGAATAGGATAAAATCTCCAAGTCTCAACCTTCCACTTATGCGAATCTTTCCAGATTGAATACCCTTTATCATTTGGAGATTGAGAGTCAAACAAAACTTGAAGATCTCCCAATAAATAAAACCCAGAACCTTGTGGTTTATGATTAGCATAATATTGTGTAACAAGGCTATTGAGAGTTAATAAATCTTGTCTATCCACCATATGAAGTATGTCTCTCAAGAAGGTAAATTGTAGATAGGAGTTATCCATCCTGTAGATGGTGTTCAGCTCCCCATCAGTCAATGTCCATGAAGTCAACACACCATGAAACCCTTCAAGAAAAGCATCAGCAGATCCTTCTTTAATGAAATTTGAATCAGCAGCCTTTAAATCCAATGTACTACCCCTTTGAGACTTATGAAATCTAGAGGTGTGTGTCTCAGTTGATCTCATAGATCTCCTTAGAGCAATGTGTCTCCTTTTAGACATCCTTTTACCCCTCCTACCTGGGATATAAATCCCCATAGAAACAGAAGATGGTACCTTCTCAGATTCATCAGGAACATCTTTAGCAGGAATGGAAGAAGTAGAAGTAGAAGTAATTGGAACAGCACCACGCATTGCATACATTTTCTCAAGCACCTCTCTGGCTCTCTTAGCTTTAGCCGCTGCTTGTTCAGCTTTCCTAACCATATCGTCTCATTTTTTATCAACAGGTGCACCAGGAGGAATAGAAACATGCATATCCTTTTAATCCAGAGATGGATTAGCCACACTAGGTAATGCTTCAGAAGACACAACAAGAGGTTCAACAGAATGACCTCTTCGGTGGATGCTTGGTGGACCAGACATGAGAGCTCATCTTTGGTGTAACATCATCAAAAGAATCCACAATCTCAACTGTCTTGATTCTTTTGGCCTTTGGAGCATCTACACTATCAGCAATCCTCTTCAAGTTAGAAGGTGGTGTAATCTGCTTCATAATCTTCTGATACATGCTATTCAACTCAGAATCATCTAAAGCCCAGACTTGCTTCTTTGTTAAACCTTTCTGATAGATAGCAATACTTTGGTTATACACCACATTCCTCATATAGGCTCTCTTCTGAGCTGCAGTTTGTGGTCTTTCTCTTTTAGCTTTAGCTTTTAGTGCAGTAAGGGCTTTCTTTTGTGCAGCTGCAGCTTGCTTCCTTTGGTTTCCAAAAGCCACCATTTGTGCAGCAAAGTTGTCACTATCAAACTCAGCTCCTAAAATACTTTGTGCAAGAGTTGGATTTGAGGCAGCTTGAAAAGTATATGAATCCCATTGCTCATCAGTAAGTTGAGTGGATAGTGCATCGATTTCTCTTTGTCTCTCAGGAGGCAAATTGGTAGTAAAATGAGCTTCAAGCTTTTGAGCCAATGCATGACTCTTCTTCATATCTGCATACTTAGCTACCATTCTTGCTTGTTCTTGCCTTTCCTGTTCACTCACAAGATCTGTACCAAGCTCCTCATCAACCATAACTCCTTTCCCTTTATCAGTAGTCTCATGAGCAGAATCAGCATGAGGAGTATCAACAATAGGAACTTCAGAAGAAACACCCATGGATGCATCAGAAGTAACATGTGGAGGAGTGTCTTCAACAAGAGTAGAAGAGACATCAACTTTAGGATCCAGGTTAAAACTTCTTCCAGCAACAAAGACTTCATGATTCTCTACTGAAGGTGAAGAACCTTGTTGTACTTGCACAGATGAAGCTTGACCAAGTTCAGATACAACATCCACCATGTGAGCATCAGCAATAACCTGATCGTCAGCAGAAGTTGCAACATTAGTAACACTTGGCTCCTTTGAGGATCCAGTGGAATCCTTGTTCAAATACTTTCTTCTCCTTCTTCTAGTAAACAGAATGGGTTCCTTTTTCTTTGAAGATTCAGCAACAATTGGAGAAGAAGCATGATTCTTTTGAGCCACATCAGCCAAGATTTCAAGTGAATCCAAATGAAGATCCTCTTGCTCCTCATCAGAAGAAACCATAAACCTTCTTTTGCTATTTTGCCCAAGATTTTCCTCTAAATCCTTAACCTTTCTCTTCAACTCCACAATTTTTCCACCAAGTGTAGATTTAGTCTCAGCAAGCTCCTTTTTGAGATCAGCAACCTCTTCCACATACATGTTCAATAAAGTATATACAGATGTAAGTGTAATAGGGTCCTCGGCTCCACCAGCAGATTGCTCAGTGGTAATGAGAGCTTCATTGGACCTTTCAGGAGAAATATGGGCATGCTCAATGATAAGAGAACCTTCATTAAAAGGCACTCTCACAGGACTAGGTGTAGGCATTCTAGTAAACTCAGGTTCAAGCTCATCAGGAGCAACCTGAAAAGGTGTTGGACTTGGACTAGGTCTAGGTGAAGGTATAGGTAGAGGTTGGTCAGGAGAAACATGTGATGCTTCAGAAGTTCTAGAAGGGCCCTCATCCATGGCAACTGATGGATTACCATCAGCAGCAACATTGGTAGAGGGTGGAGGACCAACAACATTACCCTCATCAGCAGTCTCATTGCCTTGAGGCAACATAGCTGCTAGCAAAGGATGATGTTCCCCCTCATAATTAGTTTTCATAGAAGCAAATAATTTAGTAGTTAGAGCTCCTATGGGAAAAAAGACTTGGATTTGGGTTGTTATGTATAAAATCATTTGCAAAAACCTAGGGTACATTAAAAACTTATGCTTTTTCCTTTGAATATTTTCAACCATATTATCAAAAATAAACCTAGAAAAGTTATAAGTTAAACTCTGAGAAAGACATACAATACCACATCCTAATTGAGTAGAAAATTGATCCCATCCTCCTGATTTATTGCTTATGCACTGAAGCAATGTGTGTACCAAAAACCTCCACATAGGGAAAAGCTTATTCTTGAACCATATATCTGTACGCATACTCTGGTATCCAATAGCTCTTAACCCAGCAAGTATCTCCACTGAATTAGAGTGATAAACCCCATTTTCATCATCCAATCGAAGCTGTCTCCTTATCAAATCCTCCATCACAACATATTCTGTTCCATCAATCATAGCAACAATCTCTGTGTCACTCCGTTTCGTAGCAGATTCCCAAAATTGTGTAACCAATGATTCATATATCACATTCGGTGAATGTGTTAAAGCATAATGAATCTTGGACTGTGTCAAGAACTCCACCATCGGCACATATAATTCATCACCCTTTGCTTTCCCAAGAAAAGCAACTTTGTTATGATCTTTCTTAAATTGAAGCGCCATGTGAGAAATTTTTGAGAATGAGTTATGATTCACGCAACTGGAAGTTTGTTTAAATCGTGTGAAGAGGGAATCAATTGATTTTGAGTGAAGATATGCAAAATGAGTTATTCATAGTAGTTACCCATTATATAGTCAACAATATCGGAACAAATAATTGACTATATCTGACCAAATTTGAAATTAACACTTCAGTAGAAATGGTAAGTCAATCTGCTGAAGGCGGTCAATCAGTAGAAACACTCAAGTAGATAATTATCTTCAGTAAATATCTTGAGTTTACTATGCCACCCAACTCGCATTAATTAGCATAAAGCCTTGACTCCGCCTATAAGAAAACTCTAATTCACACATAACACATAACATTTACCCCCAAATTACTTCCAAAAACCCTAATTTCACAATCAGCAACAACACCATGTCTACCAAACCTGAAGTAATTGATCCAACCTCCTCTCCATCATCATCATCATCATCATCAGCCAGTGATGATTCACGCCCTTTATTTCGATATCCATATATAGATGAACCTCGACCTTTGAAGTCCCTATTTCTCCCTTCTTCTGAAGATGATAGTGTAGTGGATCATAGTGAGTCTTCTAGTGATTTTGATGACTCCACTGCGCGTTTAGATCCAAGAGATGTCGTGCTAGAACTTCCTACACCAGGAACTGGTACTTCATACCATGGAAGCAGGGGAAAGGGCAAAAGAGCTGAGGTGAAGGGAAAGGGAAAAGGGAAGATGGAGTGATGCTTTATGGTGGAATGAGTAGATGGAACAACCGAAGATTTCTCATATCACAAATCCATCTACCATGCCAAGAGCCAAAGATATAAAACTAGGTTCTTGAGCATCTTCATCGTCATTTTCATCAATCCATCCTTTCCTTTTTCATCTTCAGCTTCAGCTTCTTCGTCGTACTGGTCATGCATATCCACCAGCTTTTGTAATAGATGATAGGAACTAGTATATGTTTGGTAGATCTTGTATAGGAATGGTCTTGTATTTTCATTTGAAGTTGATTGTAAGCTGTAAATTGTTTCTTGAATGAATGAACAATTAAACTTCAGTACTTCTTCTTCAGTAGAAACCAACTTTAAGCTTACTTGACCATATTCCCATTAACCAAACTTGGTGAACTTCAACTTTTAGATACATTTTGCAAAACAGACACAGAGAAACACACAAACCAAACCAAGACAAACAAAACTAAAAGAACATTAGCTGGTTAGTGTTCGCAAACAAAAATATACACAATAATCTACAAAGTTTACAACAATAATCCTCCCCTGAGGCATATGCCTCCCCTGAGGCCTATGCCTCCCCTTAAACTTTGCATTTAAGGGTTACGCATCCCAATATGGACAACTAGGTGTTGAAACCTTGGTCCATCAAAAGCTTTAGTCAATAAATCTGCCACATTATCATCAGTGTGAATCTTAACCACTTTTATCAAATATTTTTCATATGCATCTCTTATAAAGTGGTGCCTGATTTCAATATGCTTAGTTCTACTATGGAAAACTGGATTTTTAACTATGCATATGGTACTTTGATTATCAATAAAAATTGTTGTGTTCATGAAGTTAAACCCATAATCCAACAATTAATTTTGTATCCATAGTACCTGACCACAACAATTTGCAGCAGCAACATACTCTGCTTCAGTAGATGAGGTAGCAACAATAGTTTGTTTCTTGCACTGCCAAGGAATCAATCTTCTTCCAAGGAATTGGCAACCTCCAGTTGTAGATCTCCTATCCAGATTTGTACCAGCATAATCACTATCACTATATGCTTCCAACATAAAAGGAGACTCTTTTGGGTACCAAAGACCTAAATTAGGTTGGCCTTTAAGATACTTGAAGATCTTCTTGACTGCATTCAGATGGGAAGCAAGTGGAGTGACCTGATGTCTAGAACAAGCACTCACAGCAAAAGTAATGTCAGGCTTAGAAGCTGTCAAATACATCAATGAACCTATCATGGATCTGTATAGATGAATATTCACAGCAGGATCTGGTTCAAAATTGTTTTTTGGTTTTGGAGCTTCATAAGGTGTAGTGGCAGTTCTGACATTCTCCATATCAAACTTCTTCAATATGTCCCTCATATTTATCCCTGACTGATAAAATACCATCAGTTTTGCTAACTTGGAGACCCAAAAGAAAGTAAGCTCCCCCATAGCACTCATCTGAAACTCTCCCTTCATTAGCTCCTCAAACTCCCTGCACCAAGCTTCTTTAGTGGAGCCAAAGATAATGTCATCCACATAAACTTGCACAAGAATGATGTCTGTGGAATTCTTCTTTAGGAAAAGTGTTTTGTCAATGGCACCTCTTGTATAACCATGCTTCAGCAGAAATGCGGAAAGCCTAGCATACCATGCTCGTGGTGCCTGATGTACTCCATAGAGAGCTTTGACAACCTTGTAAACATGTTTTGGATGATTTGGGTCTTCAAAGCCTTTGGGTTGAGTGACATATACCTCCTCTTCTATTTCACCATACAGAAAAGCACCTTTAACATCCATTTGATATACCATGAATCCCATGTAAGATGCATAGGCCAAGAAGATTCTTATGGCCTCAACTCTAGCTACAGGCGCAAACACTTCATCATAATCAATTCCTTCATCTTGTCTGAACCCCTGAGCCACTAATCTTGCTTTGTTTTTAACCACAACTCCCCTTGCATCTCTTTTATTCTTCAAAATCTATTTTGTCCCAATAGCATACTTCCTATCAGGTAGTGGTACCAATATCCAAACCTGCTGATTTTTGAATTGTTGCATCTCTTCTTGCATTGCTTCAAGCCAACTTGAATCTTCAAGAGCTTGAGTAACACTGGTTGGTTCCACTTGAGAAAGAAAACAAGCAAACAAACAATGCTGAAAGTCTGTATGATTGACCCTTTGCTGGTTTGAGACATAAGAAAGAAAAGCAACTTGACCATACTTAGAACTTGTCACAGTACGCCTAGTTCTAACAGGTGCTAGAGGATCACCAATAACATTGGATTGAGGATGAGCAATGTTGATCCTTTTTGTAGCAGTGGGGTTGACTTCAATGGATATATCAAGGTTAGTCACAGTTGGTTCAAAATCACTGTCATAGGAAGGTGAGGTGAAGATTCCAGCTTTGGGTTGATGGTTACCAAGATCTGAAGGACTTGGAAAGCGTGTATATGGTTCTCCAAAGGCTGTGGACACTCTAGTAGAAATGGGAGTAGAAACAGCAGGGCCATCAGCAGACTTGGCGATGTTGGGAGAAACAAGATCACTGTCAGAAGAATCATGGTTTCCACTGACTGCTTCTCTTGCAACCTCCCCACCAAGCCTCTCAGCTTCTAGATTAGCTGCATACTCTTGTTTCTTAAGCCTAGCAAGGTCCTCTACATAGTGTGACTCATCTTCACTCTCATCAGAAGTAACTTTAGAAGTATCACTTCCAAAATGCTTAGGGGAGAAGGAAGGTACAATAATAGGTTGTTCATCATCCTCAAACTTACTATCTGAGTCAGAATCCATGGTATCTGCATTGTCAGTGGGAGACTTTTGTATACCTGCATTTTGGTTAGCCACATGTCTAGAATAACCCAAGTAATCAGTTAAGTAATCCAGGTCAAAAGACCAAACATGACCTTGTCCTTGAACATTAGGCTTATCTTCTAGAAATATCAGGTTTAAAGTCTCCTCAATCTTCTTAGCAGTTAAATTGTATACCCTGTAAGCCTTACTATGAGCTGAATAACACACAATATACCCCTCATCATCTTTCTCATCAAATTTACCCAGCGGATCACTAGTGTTCAAAATGGTAACTTGACATCCAAAAGGTTTGACGTAATGAATAGCAGGAACTTTCCCAGTGAAAAGTTCATAAGGTGTCTTAAAATGAGGTCTAGTAATGGATACCCTGTTCAGTACATAACAAGCTATGCTAACTGCTTCAGTCCAAACATAGTGGGTAATTTAGAGTTTTCAAGCATGGATCTTGCTGCCTCTATTAAGGTCCTATTCTTTCTTTCAGCTACCCCATTTTGTTGTGGGGTTCTTGGAGTGATATAGTCCCTTTTTATCCCTTTAGACGTACAGAGTTCTATTAATACAGCATTCTTGAACTCTGTCCCATTATCACACCTAATACCTTTAACCTTTTTGTTCAACTGGTTTTCAACAAGGGTAATGAATTCTTTCAACACTTGAGATGTTTCATCTTTAGTCCTCAGAAAGAATACCCAGCAAAACCTGCTATAGTCATCAGTGATAACCAGACAAAAATACTTGTGATCAATACTTCTGACTTGGGTTGGACCAAAGAGATCCATATGCAGCAACTGAAGAGGTGCTGAAATAGTGCTCACAGCTATAATGGCTTTGTATGAGGCTCTGTGTTGCTTTCCTTTGTTGCAGGCAACACAATTATGTTCATTGGTGAAAACTTTGGAAGGAAGGCCTTCAACTATACCAAGTTTAGAAAGCTTGTTTATGGTCTTGAAGTTCACATGAGCCATCCTTCTATGCCATTTTGTAGACTCATCTAGGGATGCTTTAGCCACCAAACAAGTTAAGTCACCTTCTGGTTGAACTTCATTCAAGTTAAATGTGTATAAATTGTGGTTTCTGGGAACTCTCAGCAGAATTGGTGTATCTTCTGGAAGCTTGAAGTCTTTAGATAGTACAAGACATTTATTTGCAGAGAATAAGACTTTTTTCTTGGTGTCACAAATTTGTGAGGCTGAGAACAAGTTGAAGTGTTGCAGTTCCTTTACATAGTACACATTCTCAAAATCCAGTTGAGGTGTTTTGATGGTGCCTTTCCCAGTGATTCTACCATTACTTCCACCAAAAGTCACATTGCCTCCTCCTACTATGGGTACGAAATTATGCATCATTTCTCTATTTCCTGACATGCTTCTGGAATAACCACTGTCAACAATGCCAACTTCCTTATGCTTAAGAGGATGATCCTACAACAACAACAAAAATATACAAAATATTAGTACACTATGGAGGCTCAAGTCATCACTGACTTGAGCCTGCCTTGTGGATCATAAGATTTAGGCCATGCAGATGTACAAGATCCACCATTGTTCTTGGGTTTCCATTGAAATTTAGGTCCTTTTTGAGTCCAAGAACAACCTGTTGAGGGCTTCACAGCATTATCCCAATATCCCTTCCCATCATTCATTGAGTCAACACATCCAGGCCAATAACCATGTTTAAAATATGAACTAGTTGGTTGCACAGATGGTCTAGCAATAGATCTTCTCCAAGAAAATGGAGAAGGTGTATGAGTTGCTTGTGGAACATAAGGTGGTATATCATTAACATTTTTCCACATTGGTCTAGATTTCTTATAACTAGCACATACACCCATTCTTTGCTCATGAAAATCACAATCCTTAATCAAATGAAATTTACTTCCACAAACAAAACATGTCTTCTTTTTAGAAGATTTATTCAAAGAAAAAGATGTTCTATTACAAGCAGAAGCATTCAAACCAAAACCATTAACATAATTGTTTTTAACAGAATGAAAGACATTATTTTGCAAAGAATTAAAAGACAAGTCTTCAGAGGAAACTGTCTTGGAAGTTGATTCCTCAGCAGCAACTCTAACAGGCTTGTAGGTAGTCTTGGGTGCAGGCATGGGTGAGGTCTTGGGAAGGTCTGACTTATCACTTGAATCACAACTGGTATATGAAGTAGACCCTTGGTCAGAGGACTTGTCACTGTCAGAACAAGAGACAAAGTCATTAGATGAAGAATCAAGGTCTGGCAAGTCTTTTGACTTTTTGCCATAAAGATGGTGTGATCCATCAAAGTCAACTGTGATGGAAAGGTCAATGGGCATATGTTCACCTCTAATAGGTCCACGTCCAGTATGTAAATCACCTTCTTTTACAAAATTAGCTTATCGTGCGGTGTAGATTTACGAAGGTCATTCCTAGCTTCTAATCCTACATACTTCTTAAAGCCTAAACCTATAGCAGTATTAGGATTTTGACTAGCATAGATATGACTAGCTAACTTGTTTCCATTCAATAACCATTCTTTATGCCTAGCTACTTCCTCATCTAAATTCTTTTTCAACACTAAGTTTTCTGAAACTACATCTGCTTTTTCTTTCTCAGTTCGTTTTAAATCAATTTTAGCACATTCTAAATCACTTTCTAACACCCTTATCTTTTCATCATAAGCCAATTGATTCTTCCGAAACCAAATTTTTTGTCTTTCTAATGTTTTTAAAGCCTGTTTATAAGCCTCAACATCGACATAACATTTATTGTATTTAGGTTTCAATTCATCATAGGCTTCTTTAAGTTCATTATACCTTTCACTACAACCAAAAACACAATTATGTACCTGAGAGATGCCCATCTAGGCAACTTGATCATGCCTATCCTCTGAAGTACAGCTTGCCAGCAATCCAATATTCTCAGAACCAGCACCTTCATCATTCTCAGGCTCATGCACCCTCCAATTGACATGGTCATCCATAGTGACAAGAGCTGTGGAAGGTCCAGCCTTTGAAGTTCTAGCTTCCTTTTGAATCTGCTGTTAGGAAGAATATCTCACTTCATCACTAGCCTTCCTATCCTTGCATTCTCTGGAGAAGTGACCCATCTGAGCACAAGTAAAGCACTTGACCTTGCTTCTGTTAAACCTTGCTGGATCTCTTCCCTGGAAACCAAACTTTCTCCCAGACTTACTCTCAAACTTCTTGATGTTCATTGAGAGCATGGCCAGTTGCCACTTCAAGTTCATCTCTTCCATGTCAAATGGATCCACCTGTTCAAAGTCCTAAAAGGCTAGTTGCTGCTGAGTGTCATAATCAGCAACAAAAGAGTAAATCACATCTTCCAATACACCACTGGATTTAGGTTGAGAGTTTGATGTAGTGGTGGTGTAGGATGATGATGCTGAGTAAGTTGGGCTTGGAGCATAGGTCGTCTTATTTGAGGAGGCCCCAACAAATGTTGTGTAACTAGGAGTGGTTGAACGAAAGGGACTTCTGACATCAGGCTCAAGAGATTTAAGTCTATTATATAGTTCATCAAAAGTGAGCATATCCAGCCCACCTTTAGCTTTGAGGGCAATGCTTACTTGCAACCAAGATGGAGGTAAAGATCGCAAGAACTTTGAATTGCAGTCATCATTATCTGGCTTTGCCTTCAGTTGATTCAATTGACTTAATATCTTATGGAACCTGTTATACCCCTTATGGATACCTTCCTCTTCATAGATTTGGATTTCTTGAAATTGTTGTTTCAGCATTGACTTCCTCATTCTCCTTGACTCCTCATTCCCACCAAACCTAGCCTTGATTGCCATCCATATATCCTTAGCATCCTGCATGTAGTGAAAATCACCCAAGTGATCCTCAGGTATAGCCTGAAGAAGAATGGTTCTCACTTTATTCTCTCTTTGGACAGCCAATATCTCTTCAGCAGATTTGGGAGGAACAATGGTAACCTTACCATCAGGATCTGTGATATGCCTCTTCAAACTATTACCATTCTTCACAACTTCCCAAAGGTTCCAATCAATGTTGGAAATCCAATTCTGCATCTTCATCGCCCGCAAATCATACTCTTCCTTCTTTAGGTATGAGAACTTTGCATTACTGTTTGAAAGACTGAGTTGCTGCAGAGATGTGTTGTTATGGTTGTTGGTGACTTCAATTTCATCATCTGTTCCAGGCATGATGATGTTTGTTATGGTTGTTTGGGTGTAAAGAAACGATTGTTCTTAGTATTGCAGAGACTCTTCCGAGGCTCTGAAACCACTTGTTGAACCTAAGACCTTGATAGATCTTAAAACGCTCGTGAATCGTTAGTAATGCTTATGTAATCACAAACACACTAATAGACAGTCTCTATTACTTGTATTCTTTAGCGGAAATAAAACACAAGTATAAACACAAATAACTAAGAACTCGTTGATCCTCTATGGATCTTTTAATAATACTAAAACTTGTTTTTCAATTCGTACATAATTCATACTATTGTGTTCCTTTTATTGACAAGGAACCTAACCCGTTTCCCAAGAAACATATAAACATAAAACTAAATAAGATATACATTATCACTTCCTAATAAATCTCATGCATATCCTAACTAACTATAGAATACGCGGAATATCTATATCCGCAAAAACCAACTACACGGTTTTATTACTTCAGTAGAATTACTTCTTCTGTAGAATCCAACACACTTCAGCAAATTCCTTTGGCAGAAACTTCAGCATAATTCATACTTTGTAGAATTCCCAACATTAAGGCAAACTAAGTCCTTATCAAGTTAAGTAGATCCTTCCTACTCACACACAACTCACCTAGATCACACTCCAAGACGTTTGTTGATCTATCGTTTCAATCCATTACCCTTCCACTCTCAAACTCACACATCATGTTTCACATGATCCCTCATATCTAAACGTTGGAAATCTCTCAATAATGGTAAAATTGATCATAATCATCCTTACGTCAAAATTGGTCAAAGTTGATCAAATTCTAGCTTTTCCAATTTAAACCTTTAGGATCTTCTCCAAGACACTATCCTAAGTCACAACCTGATCTCTAGGATCATTTAGCTCCATTTGACATCCTCAAAATCTTTAGTGTCATCCTTGTTCATTCATTGGTAACTCATGAAGGTTCCAATTTCTTCCATAAAAGGCAATAATTTACTACAACACTCATTACCTTCAAGTACTCAAGCACCCCTTCATTTAAAACACTTAGGAAGACTGAAACACACAAGATAGAATAGATCTTAGACCTTAGAAACATCATTTCTACTCTTTCATAGCTGCCGAGAGGCGGATCCCTAGGACTAGCCTAGACAGATCCCTTTAAGAAGGGAACCGTGGGATCCGGGTGACAGAATATGTCAAACCTAGCTAAAACAATCATTTCAAGCTCATATTTCCAACTTGAACACTCCATCTCATCTTAAATGAGTTTCTAGATCAGCACAAACCCTGTAGTTGACTCTTGTGCATGTTAATCATCACATTCAAATGAATCTTAATGGCTTAAGGCTTGAATGCACTTGCCAATTCTCTTGCTTTATAAACCTCAATGTTAGGACTTCTAAAGTCATCACCTTCTTCCTAATCTTCAGCACTTAAACATTCACAAACCTCCTTGAATCATCTCATTATGAGAAAAACTCCAAGTAGCAACTTATCCACCAAAGAACCACCCAAGAAAAAGGCTCGTGTTGTACACGAAATCTCTTCAACCAAATAATCTCCGGTCAAGTCAACAAATGCTAGGATTCCTTCTCAACCAATCAAACCTATTTCTAAAAGAATAGTACCCACAAAACTACCTATGCCAAACACCACCATTCCTCCTAGGCCAAACAATATCATCTCCACTAAACCATCACCATTGGTTCCTAGAGCTATCTCTTTTACATCTCCACTATCATCACCACACCTCTACAATTTAGAGGACTTGCCTCTTAGGCCGTCTCATCCGCCTCCGCCAACAACATTCTCCTCATTAGGAGGAATAGTAAAACAAAATCAAAGTGTTGAGTCAACACTTGCTCAGGCTTCATTTTTGCTGTTTCCATCATATAATCCAATTTGGATTATGAGAAATCATCAAAGTCAACCACCCGACCATATGGAAGTGGACACTTCTTTACCACCGCCATCATTCTTGGTCGAACCATTCTCAAATGGGCCTCCACCAATCCCTCCGTCGTTTGAAGCTCCACAAGCCGCTTCACTTGATCCTTCGCATCAAGCCATTTCATTTCTTCCACCATCACTACCTAGCCATGACAAAGATTGCTATCATTGTCAACATGTTGAAAGTTTGATACATGAAGTACGAGAAGACCAACGTTTCATGTTCTATCATCTCCTCGAACGTTTCGACGAGATTAAACCTAAACAAAACTTGAGCTAGAAGATTTTAGTGGTGTCCTAGCATCAAGCGTTAGTTGGTCTAGAAAGTCCTAGTCATGTATTGTCTATTTTCTTAGTTTTTAGAGACATGTATATCATAACTCTTGTTTTGTTAAATGAAATTACATGCTACTTGCTATATTTCTAAGCATATGTTTATGTTACATATCTCACTTTGGTAATAACATTATTTTTTATACCACCATTTACTGTCTTTATTCATCAGATAGACGGATCCCTTTAGTTGGCCTAGACGGATCCCTAATAGGAGGGAACCGTGGGATCCGTGAGACCGAAACCTATTTTTCTGCTAACTTGGACCACATTTGCAAGAAATTGTGAATTATACTTGTTTTCTAACCTTTGTTTTGTAGTTATTCAATTAACACATGAAGAATTTGACACCCTAAAGCTAGGGGGAGCTTGGTGTCAAAACAATACTTTGCAAAATTACTTGCAATCTTAGATTTATATTTCATGACATCCTGTTGCAAAATTGCAATCATCTAGGGGGAGCACACCCGTCACATGGACGAAATCTTTTGCAAAACTTAGTTGCAAATGAGCTAGATTAGAATTACTTTCTTGACGCCCTTACTTAGGGATGGACTCGTCAAGGGGGAGTAAAGACGAGATCCTTTCCCGTTACTTGCTCTTTAAATCTTATTTCTTTTCTACTTTTCACACGTTTTTCTTAAAAACAATGTGTTGCTTTCTTTCGAAGCTCTTTTTCTTTCGACAAAAAGGGGGAGAAGAAAGTAAAAACTACAAATTCAAACTTTTACGAATCTTAGCTTTTACTTAAAATAATTTTATGTTTTGTCATCAAAAAAAAGGGGGGGATTGTTAATACAAATAAGCCGTAAAAATGTTTATTTATATTTTACGATCTTCTAATGTTTTGTCAATAACAAACGTAAAATCATTTTAACGAAACAAATAAAATAAGTAATTAGTTTGAACTAATAGTTTCTAACATATTCACATTTTCACATAAAACACTAAAACAAGTATAATTGATTTATGATTTAATATTACATATGTACAACAACTAGTGTTTACATATTTGGGTAAAATATACACATAACTAGTATGTAATATAAATGGGTAGAAACTTAAGTATCATAACCCATTGGGCAAATACATTGAATGTAGTTGGGTACAACCCAAAGCCGATAACTCATGGAACTTGACCCATAAACCATTGCATGACATCATGCTTAAATCATACTTGGATAATATCCATAACCCATGGATCAACCCATACCCAAGTGACTAAGTGCATTGCACTCAAGAGATACATTGTATCTAGCTAAAGATCCATGGATCAACCCATGACCCATAACCAAAATACCCATGGGTAAAAGGGAGCGTCCCACGGATCCCTAGCAATATGCTAGTTGGATCCCAAGTGGGAGGGATCCGTGGGATCCGGGGAACAGTAGGTTTTTTCCTCTATAAATAGTGAGCCATTTGTTCATTATTTCTCACCCCTTTCTAACATACTTTCCCCCCTAAGTTAAAATCTCACTAACCTTAGATCCAAGAGATCTATGTTTGTAGTTTTGTTTTTGTGTGATCTTCTAGGTTCCTCTTAAAGGCAAGATCACCACCTTTGAAGTCGAGCAAGCTCAAGTCCATGACTTGCCATGCTTCCTCATCATCAAGGCTACAAAAGTATTCTTGTTGATGACTCTTTTCTTTTCTAAGAAGTGTTGAAGACATTAGTGAAAGATGTCTCAAGGGTCAAGACGAAGATATTAGTGAAGGGTATCTTTCGTCCATGTCATAAGCACTTGTGATAGGTGCTTAGAAGTCAAGACTAGAAGCATTAGTGAAGGGTGCTTTGAATTCAAGACACAAGACATTAGTTAAGGGTGTCTTGAAGATCTAGTTAAAAGGCATTAGTGAAAGGTGCCTTTGATATACATTCGATATAGTGTGTTTGGATGTATAAGATAGATTAGTACTAGATCCAAGGATATTGATGTCCTTGATGATGTTGTAAAGGAGTAGATCTCCTTTGGGATTAGTCGTTGGTGTAGTGTGGTAGTAGTTCCTCCATTGCAATGGAACTAGGTGCTTAGCCTAGTACCTAATAAAGGGTAGGTGACGTTGTGTAGGTGTGGTTCACCTTGGAGTGAAAGAACTCGGTGGTTAGCCTAGCACGTAAAGGTAGGCGGACGCTGTGTAGGTGTGGTCGCCTTGGTGTGAAAGAACTCGGTATCTAGCTTTGTACCGGAAAAGGGTTAGCGACGTTGTGAACGCTTCTCCGCCATAAGGAGATTGGTGTAGTGTTCGAACTCGAAGTAGGTGACTCGGGGAGTGGAGTAGGGCAAGGAAGGTGTCCTTGTAGCCGAACCAATATAAATACTCGCGTTGTGGTTTTGTGCTTCTTACTCTTATCTTTCATTACATATCTTTATATGCTTGTTTATCAACATCCAACACACACAACCAAATAGATTGACATAAGTCGATCTAAATAGATTAAAAGGAAGTTTTAATCGGCAAAACTATTCAACCCCCCTTCTAGTTTTCCACAATTGGCATCAGAGCTTCGTTACCAAGTTTCTTGAAGTATATTGTACTTTAAAAACTTGATACGATCCATGGTTATCCACAACCGTTAACCGAACCTCAAACACTTTCATGTATTTGGATCCCTTTGTTACCCAAATAAGATCGTGATGACTTTGGTAAGCTCAAAGCCAAAGCTGAAATTGGAGTCTTTGTTGGATACTGTGAAAATTCTAAGGGTTACCAGATTTGGAATCGTCGTACAAAGGAGATTCGGAAACGATTGATGCAAATTTCGATGAGCTTACAGAAATGGCTCTGAGCAAAAACACTTGGACCCAGACATAACGTCTAAACTTCCCCAAATCTCATCATCAGCTGAACCAAGCTTTCAGCTTACTCGTCAACAAATGGAACAGCTATTTGCTCCTCTGTTTAGTGATGATATTGATGAACGTGCTCCAGATTTATCAAATGTTTCCGGCTGCTCAAACGATAATAATCAAACCTGATAAACCTGAAACAACAACAACTGTTGAAGAAGCACCTCCAATTGACTCTATAACAACAGCCGAACAAACCGCATCCAATGACGCTGAACCAGCTGATGATCTTCTGAACCATGAAGTACCCCAACCTGCAGATTTTGATCAAAATGCGTTCTTCAACCCTTTTGCAAATGAAACTGCCACTTCTGATGTTACGGAATCATCTACAAGCCATTTGAATCCTCCTAATCTGCAGAATGTATATCAACATCAACCCTCCACACATCCTTGGACTAAATACCATCCTCTTGTGAACATTATTGGAAACCCGAATCAACCGGTCGTAACTAGACAACGCCTTCAGACTGACGGTGAACATTGCATATATTCACTTACCGTCTGCCAAGCTAAACCCAAAAATATTAAGGAAGCCATGACATATGACAACTGAATTGAATCCATGCAAGAAGAATTTAATCAGTTTAAACGTCTTGAAGTATGGGAATTGGTTGAAAACCAACTGGGGTCTATGTTATTGGTCTGAAATGGATTTGAAAAAACAAGTTGGATGCTGAAGGATACGGTTATAGAAATAAGTCGCGTTGGTGGCAAAGGTTATAGATAAGAAGAAGGGATTGACTACGAGGAATCATTCGCACCGATTGCTAGACTTGAGGCGTTCGGATTTTTGGCATTCGCGGCTCACATGAACATCACGGTCTTTCAGATGGACGTCAAAACTGCTTTTCTGAATGGTAAAATGAAAGAAATGGTCTATGTTAGTCAACCAGAAGGATTTGTTGATCCAGAGTTCCATAATTACGTCTACAAGCTGAACAAGGCTCTCTACGGTCTCAAACAAGCCCCTTGGGCATGGTATGATAAGTTGTCATCCTTTCTCATCTCTCATTATTTCGTCAAAGGATTGGTCGACCCAACACTATTCATAAAATATCACGGGGAACACATTTTAATCGTTCAAATTTATGTGGATGACATCATTTTTGGGTCAACACATCTAAAATAGTCAAATGCTTTTTCAAAACTTATGAAAAAACATTTTGAAATGTCCATGATGGGTGAACTTGCGTTCTTTCTAGGACTGCAAGTTCATCAATCACCCCGTGGTATTTTCTTGAGTCAGTCCAAATATGCTCTTGAAATTTTAAACAAACATGGAATGCAAAACTGTGATACCTATGCCACACTAATGGCACATACCAAGAAACTGGACGCTTATTTGCATGGGAAATTGGTTGACCCTACCAAATACCGAAGTATTATTGGGTCTCTCATGTAAACTAACAGCCAGTAGACGATATTGTATTTGCTATATATCTTTGCTCTCGTTATCGGCGAGACCAACGAAAATCACCTCTCTGAGCTAAAAGAATCTCCGATACATCAAGGAAACCATTAACTTGGGAATCTGGTATCCGAAGGATTCTGGTTTTGAACTAATAGCTTTTAGACGCGATCACAAGTTGGTTAGATTCTTGGAAAAGTACTTCAGGAGCTCTACAATTTCTTGGCGATACGGGTGTCATGGCAATCGAAGAAGCAGGTACTGTACATCGTTGTCCTCAACGAGCAGAATATGTATCCATGTCGGCGTGTTGTGCTCAAGTCATTTCGATGAGAACACAACTCAAAGACTATGGTTACGTATTTGAAAGAATCCCGATACTGCAACAATCGAGTGCTATTGCGATCTCGTGAAATCGTTCAACATTCGAAATCAAAGCACATCGATCTTCGATATCATTTCATCAAGGATCACGTGGAAAAGGGTACCGTTGAATTATACTTAGTGGGTACTGAATATCAACTGGCAGACCTTTCTCCCCAAAGCCTTAGCTGCTAGGTTTACGAGTTGGTCCACCGGATTGGTATGAGGTGTTTGACTCCAGAGGAACTGGACGAACTTTTAAAACAATCTTAAAACAAGTCAAACACCAAAACCTCTTTTGTAAATATTTTTTCAAAAACAAAATACAAAAAATGCAAAATCTATAAAATACAAAAATATTCTACTATCCTAATTTCTTTCAACATGGCAAGTACAAATCTTCCGTCAACACTTCACACTTTAAATGATTTCAATATTTTCACTGTTAAGTGTTGAGGGGGAGAAAGTAAATATTTTATGTTTCATAAAACCTTGTACTTGCATGTTACCAGTTTGGTAGTATCTCGATAATGGTGGACACGTTTCTTGTTTCTTGACACTCCTCGGACCCAAATTTGTAAAATTTCTCTATTTTAAAAGTTGAGGGGGAGTGTCGTCATGTTTCTTTCCAAACTTACACTTCATACTTAACCAAAATGGAAATTATGGGCTATGGATGAGAATGGTTAAGGTGGAGGGACCAAAGTTGTCAAAAGCTTAAAGTTATTTTAAACAAAACCACTCCACCTAATCTAGTACTTACATTTATTACAAACATTTAATACTCAACCACTCTCATCTACGCCTAAGATCAAATCCTCAAATCCGTGTGTTAAATCTCAAATTTGTAAGTGGTTTAGGCTTTCTTGAGTAATTTTAAACAATGGTTTTTAATCTTATTCAAATCTAACGGTTTGATTTTATACAAAGGATGATTTTGTGTTCTACGAGTATGCGTATGAAAATGAAATCACCATTGGATGTTTATGATGAAAAAGATTGTGTCAAAATGTTTAAAAACAAGTGTTATGAACATTTTCATCAAAAAGATCTACCCAGAAACCGTTCTTGATCTTAATCGTAACTTAGGGTTTATGCGAAATTTGGGTATTTCCTATTGAGAGTGTTTCTGGATAATTAGTTGCTTGAATATTGATTGTTACATGCTTAATTAACCAAAACCTACCTTGAATCTTACCCAGAAACACTAATCTTGCATAAATTGAGATTTAGGGTTTATCACTCGTTGAAATGGGGATTTTTGATTCATAAGGCTTTTGATGTTAAAAATAGTTTAAAGCAACTCATTAGGCTTCTAAGATATCCCAAAATAAATTTGGTGCACTTTCCATGGTTAGATTTCTTAGTCGTAAGATTTGAATCCTTAGGGTTTTAGTTTACGCATAAGTGTAATCTACGCGTAACCATTCTCAATATGTGATTCCATGTGAGGCTATAAGAGGTTGAATAATGTGTTAATGGAAATGTTATGATCAATTTACTTCAGGTTTTACGCGTGAATAATCAGAATCAAGGTTAAGAATTGGAACTCTACGCATAAGGATCACCTTACGCGTAGAAGGTTACAAGTAAGAGAAATCTTACGCGTAACTCTTACGCGTAAGGTTCTACATGGGGACTACGCGTATCATGCGAAGGATATGCGTAAACTTGAGTCTTACGTATAAGGTTCAATCTTACGAGTAAACCTTACGCATAAGCTCCAATACGCTACGCGAAGCCTTATGCCAAGAACTCTTTTCCTACGCGTAAGAGGAGTTCCTACGCATAAGCTTATGCCTACGTGTATAGTCACACACTGTTTACGCATAAGCTTGCAATTTTTACGCTTAAGCCTTATTTTAACCTTTCTTATGATTGTTACGCGTACAAACTTGTAAATAAATAACTCATAACGTCACGAAACCAATATGTCACTAATAAGCTATAATGGTTATAATGTTGTGTGAATGAGTGAAAATCTGGACTTCAAAATTCAAAATCAATAAACCCACGAAACTTATCACGACTACTTTGGACTATTGGACAAACAAGTGACATTGGACTCATAACATTCATTAACATAACATATTCAATAATTGGACACTAAAATCAACTTTTGACTAACGTAATGTCTTTCGATATGTTGGTTCTTTTGGCTCAATATCTTTCAGATCACAATATGGACGTCACAATGGAAAATGTTAACGCACCAAACGTACTCACAATGGAAGATATTTTCCCTAACGGTTACAACATGAAGATTGGAAAGAATAACCTCAAAGTGGACTTTGATAACTTCACATGCTCTGACTCTTCATGCCGTATTGTTGTGGATATTTTGAAGACTCATCCCTACAACAACATGCTCACCAATTCTGAACAGTTGCGAGAAAATCTATATCCATCAGTTCTGGCACACTATGAAGAAAGCTGATGGTCAAGATGTGGTCACAGTGACTCTCAAAAACAAACAAGTCACCGTCACTATTGCTGATTTAAGGGCAATTCTCCTGCTCCCTGCTATCTAGCCTGCCGATTATGTTGCTACTCCATCGGAAGAGGCTACACTCCAATTCATGGTCAATATTGGCTATGATGAAGCTGCTGGGATCATTGCTAAACATTCTTCAGTTGATTTAAAGAACATCCCTCAGCCGTGGAGAACATTATACATCATGATTGCCAAATCTGTTTATGGACGTGATAGCGGTTATGAGCATCCTAAGCTCATGGAACTACAGATATTCTGGGGCATGGTCAACAAGAGGCATATTGGCTTCGCAAGTCTGATTTGGGAAGACATGATGTCTTACCTCAAGAAGCCTGGAACCAAGGTCCCCTACATCAGATATACTAAGCTGTTGATCCAAAGGATACTCGGGAATAATCTGGACATTCTCTTGAGACTTGATGACCCCAACCATCACTCCGCGTTGTTTGAGCCTACTCTAAATGTTGTCAGATTCAAAGACTCAACAACAAAGAAACAAGGTGCAGTTTTGCCTGACTGTCTTCTTACTGCTGATATTAAGAATCTTCAATCGTACTCACGTTATCAAGAATTAGTAGCATCAAGCAAAGTTGGCTTCATTGATGAAAAGTCTTCCGTTATACCAGTCAAGAAGACCAGGAGATCGGGCTGTGCTGGAAGTGCAGAAAGCACTGGGAGCCCAGAAGTATCTAAAGAGAGCTCATACCCTCAAAAGGAAAGTTCCATCAAAGGGTGCTATTCCTAATCCTCAAAAAGCACCAAATTAGAGGGGAGGACTCGAGGATACTTGACCGGATGGAAGAGGTTCACTACTCGGAAACTGCTACAGATGATACGACAATAGTAGAAAAACCTCTTAGTCCTAAAAGACAAGGGTAAACTCCGATGAAGAGCAGGAAGAAGATGAGAGTTCAGATGAAGAACCAAAGGATGAGGATAAAGACTATAGAAAAAAACGAAGAATCTCGAGGCTTCAACATGTTGCTAAGGAATTTAATCTTCACAGGGACTAGAGGCCCTAGAGGTTCTAGTGGTGGGCCTTACCATACCAATGTGATGCGGTTAATCAACCCGATAAGCAAACTAGTGCCACCGCTAAGAATCACAGACGACACGAGCAAACCTATGAAGTCCATTCACCTTTGAGGAAGAAGAAGAACAGAACAAGAGGAGATGGTCACAGACAAAGGACGTTGAGGAAGTGCCAAAGAAAAAGATGAAGAGGAAGCTCAAGTAAAGCCAGAGAAGAGGCTAGGGTTAAGGCGATGAACAGGGCTAAAGTGAAAAAAGAAGCCGATGATTATCTTCTAGATAATCTGAACATAACCAGGAACAAAGTTCTAAGCCACCAAATGACCCGAGCCTTCTAATGACTCATCTTGACTCATCATCTCATCATCACCACCACCATCAAAAGACGCTACCACAAGATCCACATCTAAATCGGTTAAGAAACCAACCGATACTTGGGCATCACGGGCTAAGACTAAAATTGTGAAAAGCTGTCGCCAGGTAAGGAAGAAAACGTGGTCAACAAGCTCTTGAATTCGAGTGGCGGATAGAATCAATCTACTTGACTGTGATAAACAAGTTTTCAGGAGAAAGGAACAGATTCAACAGTTTCTAAATAGAGATATCCAAGGGGAAATGGACAAGACGATCAGAGAATATACTCACAAGGTTCTTCGCGAACCGTCCTGGGAAGTGACAAAGAGATGTTCCCAAGAACAACTCAATCATAATCTCATGCGATTGGTCAAGAAAACAATGGCATCTACTCCTGTAGCAATGCAAATCAATCCGTCAACCTACGGTTGTCTCCGATGAAGAATTGATTTCCAAGCTTGCTTTACAAATGTCTAACGATCCACAACATTTTCTGACGAAGCTAAACTATTTGAGGCATTGCTGGAATATCAACTCAAAACTTCATGCAAAGAATCAGCTGAAAGGGCAAGCGCAAGAGACGATGATGATGCGGATAAGGATTCTGAGCCAAAATGTAAGAAGAAAAATGACGAATCATCATCCATGCCTCCACCACCCCAAAGGACCACCACCACTAGAAAATCTCCTCAATGTCCTCTTGCTACAGACAAACCTCAGGACTCTGAGTCTCCACCACCAACAGAGAAAACTGGTGATGATTTTGAATACACTGGTGGTGACGATGAGGAGAATCTGAGCCCAAGAACAACCTCCTTCTTCTACATTAACCAAGCAACCAGCATCATCCTCCAAGCCAAAGAAGAATAAGTCAAAATCAGTTGTATCATGGCTAGATGAAGATGACACTCAAGAATATGACTAGTTCTCAAAGCTTGTGGATGCAACCCCTCAAATACCGGAAGGCCAAGAACCGGTAGATGGTCGAACTCTGGAGCATGCATTAAGTCAAGTTAATTCAAGATAAGTTTAAGTGAAGAAGATGACAAAATCAGAGTTAAGGAGCATCAAGAATGAAGCTTTTCAAGCGCTAAAAGATGCTCAGACAGTGCAATTGAAGTCGAATATCATCGCGACAACATAGCACG
>OU343222.1:24981807-25010303 GCA_910596185.1 Chrysanthemum makinoi
AGAGGAATATAGTGGATTCGGGTCGTTAAGTCCCAGGAGGATGAATTGGTGTTTAACACGGTCGGATGTCGAATAATCACTAAGGATAGTGATCAATAAGGATTTTGATGAATATTTATACCTAAAGAAAAGATTTGTAAATTACAGTGACTTAAATGCAAATTAAAGGAAATTAAAAAGTTAAAATATATTAAATAAACGCTATCACTATTTTTACAATGATGTTTTGTGATTTTATAAAATAAAATAACTTAAATAAACTATTTTAACTAAAATGTAAACTTAAATTATCTAAAAATGTGATTTAAAATGAAAGCGTAAGTAAAAAGTATAAAAATTACGCGAGTGTAGCAAAAGCGTAAAATTTATGAAATAAAAGACCTACAAGTGCAAAAACAATTTTCTTCTTCGTAGTATATGACAAAAGAAAATTTTAGAAAAAGATTTATATTTTTTAGACTTTTATATTTTTTATTATGAATTAAATAAGATTTTACACTAATAAAATGTTTAAAAATACTAAAACTATTTAGAAAAATCTGAAACTTTTTTTACAAAATACTTAATACTATTACCAAACTAAGAAAAATGAAAAAACTGAAAAATCTTGTTTTAATAAGCTAGAAATAAGCTAAAAGCTACCTATAAGCTTAATGGAACAAAATGGGTTATGTATTAAATGTTGCATGAAATAAACGAGACAAGTCCAAGTCAAGGCTGATTGGTGTGTGTGTGGTGTGGTGAGCTGGGTGGCCAGGGTTCGAATCCCAGCAACTCCTTTTTGCTACTATTTTATTTTTTTGATTTTCTTTTACAAACTTGTTAAGCTACTTAAAATAAGCACTTTTCAAAACTACAACTTTTATTGAAAACTGCTAATAAGCTCTGTTTTGAGCTTTTAATCTCAACAGTGGACAAAATTTGGAAGTAAGCAAAAGATTAAGCTAAAATAGCTATAAGCTAGCAAAATTAAGCAAAGTAAACTGGAATAAGCTTAAACTAATGATAATAAACTAATATGACTACTGAGAAAGCTTAATATCTTAAAAATAAGCACTTAACAACTCTAAATAAGCACTAGCTTATCTATTTGCACAGGACACTGTTTTTAATTACTAGGTACTTTTAAGCTTATATTTAAGTACTATAATAAGCTAGAAAATGAAATAGAACAACGAGACTAATAAGTTGACATTAAGCTTTCCAAAAGCTAAATTACAAAGTTTGGCTTACTCTAATAAGCTTGTGAGAAGCTTATGAAGAAGCCGAAAAACCAGCGAGTAGCTTGTGTACACAAGAAATGGTCAAGATAAAACACTTATGAGCTTATTAATTAAGCTAGAGATTGAAAAGCTAAACTTGAAACTTTGAGATAGCTAGGTGAGCTTCTCAAAAAGCTAAAGAACACAAGCTTATACTCATTAATGAGCTCTGTAAGAGCTTGTGAAATGGGTATACAAATCTGTGCACAGGGCACTTTTCAGAAGAGGTGTTCAAAATAAGCTGAAAATTAAGCACTTTATAAGCTAAGTGGGTATAAGCTAGTATTTTTCTAATTTAGATAAGCAACAAAATTTTAATATCCCAAAAGGATTTAAGCTAAATCTTAATATTGAATCCTATATAAAATTATTCATTTTATTCAAAATCGACCAAATGGAAATTTTGACTTTTTATAAAAAACAAATAGGTTGACTAAAGTGAACTTAGGATTGATTATCCTAACTGATTAAGTTGTAATAAGCTAGGAAAAGATGGAATTAAGCTAAGGTACTGAGTTCTAAGCTACTTTGATGATTTTTATATACTAAAATCTTGACAGTTAACAAGCAAACTAGGATTAAAAGTTATTTTGACTTTTGCTTAAATGAAGACTGATTTTATGCTGACTTTGAGTTCTTATTTACTAGTATGATAGGTAACAACAATAAACAACAACATAAACAAACTTTAACACCCTTCACACAGTGAATCCAAACACCTATTTAAGAAACTGTTTTGAAGATTTTTGTACTAAAACCAATTTTTATACTAAGTAACCTATTTATAATCTTAAGTTAACTATAATAATACAGTATTGAACTAGAATTAACAATATTTAGACACTTAAACTAAGAAATACAAATTTTCAAGAAATAGCTTACAAATGAGATAATACACAAGACAAAGAACCAAGGACTGAGATCACTCCTATGGCTTCCCAAGAAGCTCTAAACCAATAAGCAATCCAAAATCAGCTCTTCACCAGTCTTCTTGTACCTTCTCCATTGATTTTTTATTTTCTCACTATTTTCTTGGTATTTTTGTGAATTTTCTGTTTTTGATACTAAACAAAGTTTTAGAGTCACTAAAAGCTTTAATAAGCTTTCTAGGAGCTTACATTAACTAATTCAGTCCAGAACAACAACTAATAACAACATTGGAACATTCATGAGATTTTTGAAATAGGAATTTTTGCATAAACTGAGAACTGAACTGAAAGTTAAAATTTATCACTTCAAAAGATTTACAATACACTAAGATTGCTTAAAAAAGTACTTGAGAGATTTAAATTACACTGGAAAAGTAAAATTAACTAATTCGATATAGAAAATTAAAGATTACACTAGTTATCTTTCTCTTTTGCACCAAGCTCCCTTTTATTGATCTCATTTGACTCTGTCGACACCTCTGAGCAAATCCCACCTCAATCCAGCCGTTGAATTCATCCAGATCATCAAAATTGCCAAATGGCAATTTTGGCGCCAAATTTCATACGAGCAGGTTTTGTGCATTAAATGCATTTTGGTGTATGTAGAGGTGGAGGGGGGGTTGGTATACAGCTGGGGAGATAAGGTGAGGTGGAGAGGTGGGCAAGTGGTGGTGAAACCACTGGTAATTGGTTTGCAGTGGAGAGTGAGGAGATGTACAATGCTAGGCGGTTTTTTTTTATTTAAAACACTGGTTTTGGGTTTGGGCTGGGTATTGGGTTGGATATTGGGCCAGCTGGGTTAAGGAATTGGATTTGGGTTTTAATAATAAAAGGATCCGTTTGGTTAAGTTAAATACACAAGGACTAATCATGTAATTTTGCAAACTGAAGGGCTGAAAATGCAACTTTCCCAAAGTTATCACAAGGGTTAAACTTGTAACATGTGAATAGTACAAGGGCCAATATTGCATAAAATTTTATTTTTACAAGTCCAAGGACCAAAACTGCCAAGTTTGAAACTTTAAGGGCCTAACTTGTAATTTTCCAAAAGTTCACCATAAGGACCAATTTTGTCATTCATGAATAGAACAAGGTTAATATTTGATAATTTTCACTTTTTTAAATTAACCAAGGACTATTTTTGACAATTTTCAAACTTTAGGGACTAAAGTTGTCATTTTGTAAACTTTAAACTTTAAAGGGTTTATTTTGACAACTTTTGAATCCCATGGACCTTAAATGATATTTTACAAGTTTTAAAATTACCAGGGACTAGTTTTGACAAATATTGTAACTTGGGGACTAAAGCGCCAATTATGCAAACTTGATACATTTTTTCACGGATTTTGGCATTTTGCATTTAAAACACATAAAACACTTGTTTGTGATATTTTTATCATTTTGAAGCATTTCGAGTGTTTTGATATTTTTGTAGTCTAGACAGATACAAAATGATGAGTATTTAGACACTCATCAATCCCCACACTAAGATATTGCTAGTCCCTAGCAATGATTTATGAAAAGTTAATGGATTTCGTCTCTTTACCAAAAGCCATTACTTACGGGTAGCCAATTGTTTTAGTTCAAGTAAGAACCTTGGTACAATGATAACCAAATGATTTTGAGCAAATCATAAGCTTTCAACGGAGTTGATTTGTCTTTACCGAGCCGTTTGCTACGGACTAGCCAACTCTTAGATAAATTATCAATATTATCTTTGGTGAGTCGATTACCAATTATGGATTTCCAATTGCCTTTACCACAAGCCATAAACTTGCGGGCTAGCCAACTTTTCACTAGTTTAAAGATATGGTGAGTTGAACACCATACAATTTTGGGCAAATTGCAAGCCATAAGCGGATTTGAGATATCTTTACCAAGAGCCGTTTGCTACTGGATTAGCCAATCCTTATGTGGGTTAGACATGGCGGTGATTACCATTTCTTTGCGAGTAAGTGAAAAACACCTCCAAAAAAAAATTTGGCCAAAAGCAGGGAGGTGGGTGGAATAATTACATGATAAAATTCGTGAAATTCCCCCACACAGAAATGAATATTGCCCTCAATATTCAAAGTACGGCGGTTATGCGAAACATAGAACATAAAAGGGAAATATTACGACCATTATTTTGTTTTTGATATATACATTTTTTTAAGAGATTGATATATACAACGTGGGGCAACTCCCCACACTAGGGTGGTAGAAAGAGGGTAAGAAGACCGAAACATGGGTGAAAACCCATATGGTGTGTGCTAATGTTTTTGATTCCCGAGTCACTAGCTTGACTCGATCCCCGCATTCATTGGTTCATGGGGAATGTTTGTAGATCCGGGACAATCACGGGTGGAATGTCCTCTCCAAAGTAATGCTTCACTCGATGACCATTTACTTTAAAGTTTGGACCATCGGGGTGAGATAACTCAATGGTGCCATAAGGATAAACCTTAGTGATAGTAAATGGACGGACCAGCGGGACTTAAGCTTTCCCGAGAAAATCTTCAATCTTGAATTGAAAAGAAGGACTCGATCACCAGCGTTGAAAACGCGGTTCTTGATTTTAGAGTCATGAATCTTCTTTGTATTTTGTTTGTAGATCAAAGAGTTCTCGTATGCTTGATCACGGAGTTCGTTTAGTTCATTCATTTGAACTTTTCTATGATCACCGGTATGCGAATATCGAAGTTTGCATGCTTTAAGGCCCAGTAAGCCTTGTGCTCTAGTTCAATCGGAAGATGACATGCCTTTCCGTACACTAGCTTGAATGGAGTACACCCGATGGGTGTTTTGTAAGGCTGTCTGAAAAAAGCCCGAGTCGTCATCCGGTTTATCCGACCGGGATGCACGATTTTCACCTACTGTCCTTTCAAGAATTCTTTTAATACCACGGTTTGAGACTTCCACTTGCTTGCCACTTGTTTGGGGTGGTATGCGATAGATAGGCGGTGGGTAACACCATACTTTTGCATGACACGATCAAATTGGTCATTACAAAAATGTGTACCACGATCACTGATTATAGCTCTCGAGTTCCAAACCGGCAAAAGAGATTTCAAAAATTTCACAACTACTCGGGCATCATTGGTAGGTAAAGCTTTTGCTTCAACCCATTTTGACAAATAGTCAACGACCACGAGTATGTATTTGTTTCCTCGAGAAGATGGAAATGGCCCCATAAAGTCGATACCGATGTCAAATATCTCACAAACTTGAATGGCATTTTGTGGCATTTCATTTCTTTGAGATATATTTCCGTGGCGTTGACAAGCGTCACAGGCTTTGACAAAATCGTGGGCATCCTTATAAATTTTGGGCCAATAAAACCCGGAATCAAACACCTTCTTGGCGGTGTAGTTTGGACTATGATGGCCCGGTGGGTCGGCATGGCAAGCTTTGAGAATGTCAAGAGCTTCTTGTCCATAAACACACCGTCGGATGACTTGATCCGCATAGATTTTGAATAAGAAGGGCGTCCCAGTAATGTTTAACATCTTTGAAGAATTTGTTCTTACTTGGGTCGACATCCCTTTCAGTAATGAAGTTACCGCATGGTAATTTGCGAAAGTCGGCAAACCATGGGGTAGAAGAGTTTCCACGAAAAGACGCGTGAAGTCTCGAGGAGGAAATGTTTCATTTATTTCCTTTTCTCGAAAACATCTTGGTGAGGTTTTCTAATGCAGACGGATGATCGTGACTAGATTCTCGGCTCCTTTTTTATCACGTATGATGATATCAAATTCTTGGAGGAGGAGAATCCAGCGAAGCAATCTCGGCTTTGCATCTTGTTTTGCAAAGAGATATTTGAGAGCCGAATGATCCGTATACACCACGCATTTTGTCAAGATTAAATATGGCGAAACTTCTCAAAGCATACACCACGGCTAATAGCTCTTTTTACGTGGTGGTGTAATGAGTTTGAGCTTGATCATAGTTTTGCTTGCGTAGTGGATGGTGAAAATGCTTGTTTCTACGTTGCCCTAAGACGCACACGATAGCAAAATCACTTGCATCGCACATGAGCTCAAAGGGTAAATCGGTCGGGAACAGCGAGAATAGGTGCTTCATAAGCTTTTTCTTCAATGTTTCAAAAGCTTCTATGCACTTTCGGTGAGAAGATAAAAGGAGCATCTTTTTCAAGAAGATGGGTCATAGGCCAGGCGATTTTAGAAAAATCTTGTATGAATCTACGATAGAAACCGGCATGACCTAAAAACTCCTAATACCTTTGATGGTAGTAGGATGAGGTAATTTAGCAATAACATCGACTTTTGCTCTATCTACCTCAATCCCGTTTTTTGAAATCTTATGGCCAAGGACTATGCCTTCTTTGACCATAAAGTGGCTCTTCTCCCAATTTAGACAAAGATTGGTGTCTTCACACCTTTGAAGCATTTTTCTAAATGGGAGAGACATGTTTGAAAAGAGTCCCCAATGACCGAGAAGTCATCCATAAACACCTCCATTGTTTCCCGATCATGTCGTGGAAAATGGCCATCATACATCGTTGGAGCGTGCGAGAGCATTACATAAGCCAAAAGGCATACGTTTGTAGGCAAAAGTTCCGTATGGGCAGGTGAATGTGGTCTTCTCTTGATCATGTGGATCAATGGGGATCTGAAAATATCGAGAAACCATCAAGGAAATAATAGTATTCGTTTCCTGCTAATCTCTCAAGCATTTGGTCCATGAAGGGTAGAGGAAAATGGTCTTTACGGGTAGCGTCATTCAACTTACGATAGTCAATGCAAACCACGCCATCCGTAACCAATCGAGTTGGAATTAACTCATTATCTTCATTTGTGACAACAGTTATGCCACCCTTTTTAGGAACACAGTGAATTGGGCTAACAAGGACTATCGAGATCGGGTAAATCAATCTGCATCAGAAGTTTGATAACCTCTTGTTTGATAACATCATGGATTTTGGATTCACTTCGTCTCGATGTTGAACTTCTGGTTTAAAGTCATCCTCCATCAAGATTTTATGAGTACAAAACTTCGGGGTTGATACCCTTAATGGAGGAGAGTTTCCAAGCAATTGCTTGCTTGTGTGACTTCAAACCTTTATGAGCAGCTTTTTCATCTTTACTCAAATCTCTAGCAATAATGGCGGGTAATTTATCATCACCTTCTAGAAATGCATACTCGAGATGAGGTGGTAAGTCCTTAAGCTCAACCTCGGGGAAATTCGTGAGTTTTCTCAAGTGACTTGACTTCCTTGTTATGAAGCTTGGCGGGAGGAGAGGAGGAGAGTGTCTTGATTTAACAACTTCTTTAGAAGAATATCTCCCTCAGATTAATCTCATCGGGAATTGAATCACTCGAGTGAGGGGTTGATGATGGATCATCATTAAGCAACTTCTCAATAAGAAGTATGTCCCCTCAATGTCAATTGGAGCATGATCAATTTCCCAGAGCAGAATCACTAGCCAAGTATGCTTCAATCTCTTCCAAGATGAAGTCTCTTCCTCAAAGGAGTGATAGAAGGGGTAGAATTGGCTATGATAGGTTGAGAAGATGTAGTGGGATCACCACTCACTGAGAATTATGTAATAACCAAGAACTTCTTGAGAGTACTCTTGATAGCAACATCAATGATATCTATTGGTTAACCGACTCGGAATCATAATTTGCGGAGTACCTCGAAGTTTGATCAAGGTTAAAGTAGCAGACTTCATTACCAACACGTAATGTGATTTCCTTGCTCAAATACATCTATGAGGCACGCGGCCGTTCTCGGGAATCCTCGACCAACAATGAGAGGAACCCGATGATCGGCATCAAAATCAACAACCACGAAGTTAGGCGGGAAATGGAACTTTCCTACTTTCACAAATCGTCCTCGGCAATGCCAAGAGGGCCGGGATATGGAAACGATCGCAAGCTCGAGAGTCATGCATGTAGGAGTAAGTTCGGAAGAGAGTTTCTTCCATATTGAATAAGGCATCAGATTGATGCTTGCACCAAGATCTGCTAAGGCAAAGCATTCAACCATTCTTGGAAATACACAAGGTAAGAGAATTTTCCGGGATCTCCAAGTTTCTCGGGAAGCTTCTTCGGGATAGCTGGCGGCGGTTCTCGTTAAGGAGTTTTGCCATTTCAAATAGCTTTTCCTTATTGCTTAACATGTGTTTGAGAGTTGATGCAAACTTGGGCATCAACATGATAGCATCCGTAAAGCTTATGTCAAAATGTAACTCTTGGAAAATTTGGAAAAATTTGTCCATTTGATGACTGGCTTTCTCGCGTAGCTTTTGCTCATTCAAACGTGATGGGTAAGGAATAGAAGATTTGGATTTGGTTTTCAACGGGAGCTCGGGAGGTTCAAAACAACTCCTGGATTTGACTTGGGTTTTCGGACAACTTGAGGTTGGACTAGAAGGTAGGGCGTGTCTTGATACCGTGGGCTTGAATAATGCTCCTTGTCCGTTGTATCCTTGGTAACTTGACTCATTTCTCCTAGTGGAGGAGGCATTGGAGTCGTAGGTCCATTGTGTGTCCTAGGTTCACTTTCCACTACCTTTGGGAGAGAAGAAGAGGTAGTAGAAGCAGCGAGGTCCATATATGAAACACCACTTACGGTTGTGATGCCTTTGCATCGCCCTCGGGTTAGCGATCGTGTTGCTCGGAAGTTTTCTAGAGCCCGAGGGTTGATCATTTAAAGACTTCTTAAGATCGACAATCGTGACCAACAACACTGTTCATTTCATCTTGGGATTTCATGAATTGCTTCAACAACTCATCGGATGATGGTCGGTTGGAACAATGGCGGAGGTGGATTAGGAAAATTATGGCCTCTAATATTAGGATTAGGGCCTTGGTTTTGAAAATTTCCTTGATTAGGATTCATATTCCCATGAAATTGATTCCCTCGATTGAAATTGTTTTGATTAAGGTTTCCTTGATTTTGGAAACCTTGACTTGGTGCAGGATAGAAATTACCTTGGTTTTGATAACCTTGGTTCATTCTAGGTTGGTTACGATTCGGTTTTGCATGTTATGATTACGGTTAAAACCGGGTGGTGCACGATTAGTGTTAGCGGTAGTGTGGTTCATTTTGAGGACGGTATTGATTACCTCCCCGATGTGAACTACCGGCTAGAGCATTGGCTTCAAATGGACTACCATCGATGGGTGGATACAATTGTAGTATGCATGAGGACCACCACAAGTAACACAACTCTCGACTTTCTTCGCTTCACCATGTGTTGGTGTGCGTGTGAAGGTCACTTTCTTTTGGTTAGCAAGAACCAAAGCATGAACAATATCTGTGAGTTTGTCAATCTTAGCATCGGTGCTAGATGTACTCACGGGGAGATGAAAGAAGAAGGTCGCGAGGCCCGATATGTCTTTGCTCGGAAAGGCGGACACGAGATTTGTTCTCAATGATTTGCAAGGCTTCTTTGGTAGTCTTGCTCAGAAATACCTCAGCGGAGGCATTCAAGAAGTCTTGATTAGTGCGGTTGAGACCATTATAGAAAGTATCCATTTGCATTAACTCGGTAAAACCATGATGTGGACACTTGCGAAGCAACTCTTTATAACGATCCCATGCCTCCCGAATGATTCATCAAATCTCTGAGAAAATTTCATTATCTCATTCTTAAGACTTGTGGTTCGAGATGGAGGATAGAATTCGTTAACAAACTTGGTGACTAGATCTTCCCATGTCTCAATAGAACGAGGAGGTTGTTTCTCAAGCCAATTCGGGCTTGTCCTACAGAAAATGGGAACGCAGAAGAAGCGATAGCTTCATGTGGGACATTCTTGTACTTGATGGTAGATGCAATCTTGTTAAACCATCGAATGTGTGCATGAGGATCATCCCGCTCAAAACCATAGAATTGGCTTTGGGTTACCAGATTAAGCAACCTGGTTTTGAGCTCGAAGGTATCAGCCACAATGGTGGGACAACAATAGCATCTCCGTAACCCTCGATGGGTGCTTGGAGAAGCTTGTTCATGGGTTTGTCTTACGCCATTACGGCGGTGGTGGTGGTAGGCGTTCCTCGGTCCGCGGTGAAGGAATGAGCGTCCTCGTCTCTGAGGAATCTTGCCAAGTTCGAAGAGTGGACTTGTAGAAGCTGGAAGAACGAGCGCAGCACTAAGTTTAAAATCAATTTTCAAAACAAATGCGAGGCAAAGCGACAAGTGAACTTAACCAATAATCACAAATGAAATGGCTTCTTTGAAAAAGGTACACCAAATCACAAGGACACAAAGGCAAGTTTTAAATATGTGGTTCGGGAACTTATTATGGTCACACCCGGTTAGTAGGTGCTTTGCCTTGATTTCGCGGTGGTTGATTTTATGTATTAATTAGTACCATTGAAAAAGGCGTAGGTAATGATTTGTGCAAATGGTTTAAAACTTTTGGACAATATTTTTGGTATCGTCTCGTTTAACCAAATCGTATTTCTTTAAGAATCACCTTAAAAGAAACACAAGCTAGAAAACGTTACGATTGTTTTGTTGTTTTATATTATTTTTGGTGTTTTAACACTTTAGGAAAAGTGTTAATGAACTTTTTGGATTTATATTTAACTTTACAAAACTTTTACAAGCGATGGTATATGTGCAGAAAGTGCAGATGCAGCTGCTAGAACAAACTTCTGACCTCCCGTGGTAGCCAAAATTTGATTGGTGCAAAACCGTCAAGTTATCTCGCATGAGCTAGCCACTTGTGAATGGCTAACCGTAAGGAACTTAAAACAGTTCAAACACCAAATGCAATTTAGATCAGGAGAATATAGTGGATTCACTGGGTCGTTAAGTCCACGGAGGATGAATTGGTGTTTAACACAGTCAGATGTCGAATAATCACTAAGGATAGTGATCAATAAGGATTTTGATGAATATTTATACCTAAAGAAAAGGTTTGTAAATTGGCTACACTTAAATGCAAATTAAAGGAAATTAAAAAGTTAAAATATATTAAATAAACGCTATCACTATTTTTACAATGATGTGTTTGTGATTTTATAAAAATAAAATAACTTAAATAAACTATTTTAACTAAAACGTAAACTTAAATTATCTAAAAATATGATTTAAAATGAAAGTAAGTAAAGATATAAAAATTACGCGAGTCTTTAAGCAAAAGCGTAAAATTTATGAAATAAAAGACCTACAAGTGCAAAAACAATTTTCTTACGTAGTATATGACAAAAGAAAATTTTAGAAAAAAGATTTATATTTTTTAGACTTTTATATTTTTATTATGAATTAAATAAGATTTTACACTAATTAAATGTTTAAAAATACTAAAACTATTTAGAAAAATCAGAAACTTTTTTACAAAATACTTAATACTATTACCAAACTAAGAAAAATGAAAAAACTGAAAAATCTTGTTTTAATAAGCTAGAAATAAGCTAAAAGCTACCTATAAGCTTAATGGAACAAAATGGGTTATGTATTAAATGTTGCATGAAATAAACGAGACAAGTCCCAAGGGCAGTTGGTGTGTGTGTGGTGTGGTGAGCTGGGTGGCCAGGGTTCGAATCCCAGCAACTCTTTTTTGCTACTATTTTATTTTTTTGATTTTCTTTTACAAACTTGTTAAGCTACTTAAAATAAGCACTTTTCAAAACTACAACTTTTATTGAAAACTGCTAATAAGCTCTGTTTTGAGCTTTTAATCTCAACAGTGGACAAAATTTGGAAGTAAGAAAAAGATTAAGCTAAAATAGCTATAAGCTAGCAAAATTAAGCAAAGTAAACTGGAATAAGCTTAAACTAATGATAATAAACTAATATGACTAATGAGAAAGCAATATCTTAAAATAAGCACTTAACAACTCTAAATAAGCACTAGCTTATCTATTTACTGGAGACAACATTGTTTTAATTACTAGGTACTTTTAAGCTTATATTTAAGTACTATAATAAGCTAGAAAATGAAATAGAACACTGAGACTAATAAGTTGACCAGTTAAGCTTTCCAAAAAGCTAAATTACAAAGTTTGGCTTACTCTAATAAGCTTGTGAGAAGCTTATGAAGAAACTGAAAAACCACTGAGTAGCTTGTGTACACAAGAAATGGTCAAGATAAAAAACACTTAGCGAGGGCTTATTAATTAAGCTAGAGATTGAAAAGCTAAACTTGGAACTTTGAGATAGCTAGGTTGGCTACTCAAAAAGCTAAATTACACAAGCTTATACTCATTAATGAGCTCTGTAAGAGCAAATGGGTATACAAATGCAATGCCAGCAGGGCACTTTAGGAAGAGGTGTTCAAAATAAGAAGCTGAAAATTAAGCAGTTTATAAGCTAAGTGGGTATAAGCTAGTATTTTTCTAATTTAGATAAGCAACAAAATTTTAATATCCCAAAAGGATTTAAGCTAAATCTTAATATTGAATCCTATATAAAATTATTCATTTTATTCAAAATCGACCAAATGGAAATTTTGACTTTTTATAAAAAACAAATAGGTTGACTAAAGTGAACTTAGGATTGATTATCCTAACTGATTAAGTTGTAATAAGCTAGGAAAAGATGGAATTAAGCTAAGGTACTGAGTTCTAAGCTACTTTGATGGTTTTATATACTAAAATCTTGACAGTTAACAAGCAAACTAGGATTAAAAGTTATTTTGACTTTTGCTTAAATGAAGACTGATTTTATGCTGACTTTGAGTTCTTATTTACTAGTATGATAGGTAACAACAATAAACAACAACATAAACAAACTTTACACCCTTCACACGGTGAATCAAACACCTATTTAAGAACTTTTGAAGATTTTTGTACTAAAACCAATTTTTATACTAAGTAACCTATTTATTATATTAAGTTAACTATAATATACTGTATTGAACTAAATTAACAATATTTAGACACTTAAACTAAGAAATACAAATTTTCAAGAAATAGCTTACAAATGAGATAATACACAAGACAAAGAACCAAGAAGGTGAGATCACTCCTATGGCTTCCCAAGAAGCTCTAAACCAATAAGCAATCAAAATCGACTCTTCACGGTCTTCTTGTACCTTCTCCATTGATTTTTTATTTCCTCACTATTTTCTTGGTATTTTTGTGAATTTTACATTTTGATACTAAACAAAGTTTTAGAGTCACTAAAAGCTTTAATAAGCTTTCTAGGAGCTTACATTAACTAATTGATCGAACAACAACTAATAACAACATTGGAACATTCATGAGATTTTTGAAATAGGAATTTTGCATAATAGAAGCTGAGCGAAAGTTAAAATTTATCACTTCAAAAGATTTACAATACACTAGATTGCTTAAAAGTACTTGAGAGATTTAAATTACACTGGAAAAGTAAAATTAACTAATTCGATATAGAAAATTAAAGATTACACTAGTTATCTTTCTCTTTTGCACCAAGCTCCCTTTTATTGATCTCATTTGACTCTGTCGACACCTCTGAGCAAATCCCACTCAATCGGCCGTTGAATTCATCGGATCATCAAAATTGCCAAATGGCAATTTTGGCGCCAAATTTCATACGAGCAGGTTTTTGCATTAAATGGATTTTGGTTGTATGTAGAGGTGGAGGGGGGTTGGTATACAGCTGGGGAGATAAGGTGAGGTGGAGAGGTGGGCAAGTGGTGGTGAAACCACTAGTAATTGGTTTGCAGTGGAGAGTGAGGAGATGTACAGTGCTAGGCGGTTTTTTTTATTTAAAACACTGGTTTTGGGTTTGGGCTGGGTATTGGGCCAGCTGGGTTAAGGAATTGGATTTGTGTTTTAATAATAAAAGGATCCGTTTGGTTAAGTTAAATACACAAGGACTAATCATGTAATTTTGCAAACTGAAGGGCTGAAAATGCAACTTTCCCAAAGTTATCACAAGGGTTAAACTTGTAACATGTGAATAGTACAAGGGCCAATATTGCATAAAATTTTATTTTTACAAGTCCAAGGACCAAAGCGCACAAGTTTGAAACTTTAAGGGCCTAACTTGTAATTTTCCAAAAGTTCACCATAAGGACCAATTTTGTCATTCATGAATAGAACAAGGTTAATATTTGATAATTTTCACTTTTTAAATTAACCAGAATTTTGACAATTTTCAAACTTTAGGGACTAAAGTTGTCATTTTGTAAACTTTAAACTTTAAAGGGTTTATTTTGACAGCTTTTGAATCCCATGGACCTTAAATGATATTTTACAAGTTTTAGAATTACGGGGACTAGTTTTGACAAATATTGTAACTTGGGGACTAAAGCGCCAATTATAAAACTTGATACATTTTTCACGGTTTTTGCATTTTGCATTTAAAACACATAAAACACTTGTTTGTGATGTTTTATCATTTTGAAGCATTACGAGTGTTTTGGATATTTTTGTAGTCCACAGGCGATTACAAAAATGATGAGTATTTACTGCTCATCACACGATCGAGTATAATTCCGAAGAATTTCCTTGAGGGTTTGTTGCTCTAGCTGTTCTCTCAAACCGGGCGTCTCAAAGACAACAACGAATGAGTGAACCAGCAATTTAACGTCCAGCGATTGATGAAAAGAGATTTGAAAAACAATGAGTGTATTGCTCAATAGAAATTGTTTTTGCAATATTACGAAGGTTTTAATGAAAATCAATTATCAATCATAAAACACCTTTTGATTTGAAAAAGTTAGTACGGTTCGACGTGCTAATGAAAAGAATTTTAAAGCACATAGACCAGTTTTTCAAAGGTATCCGTCAATCCATAACTTTGAACGGGATTGATTCAAAAGATTGAGTCGCCCATTGTTTACGTTGATTGTCACATGGTTGATCTATATAATAGATCTCACATGCCACCTACGAGGAGCTTGTTAGATGTTGGCTCCAGAAGGCTTTCCATCTTCACAGTGAATATGTAAGCACATCACTTTCGGATGTTACGGCAATACCACAAGGATAATTCGTAGGACTCAAGATATAATCTCTCTTTCCACATTGTGTGAAACAGAGAGTCTTCATTGAAAGTGTCCTAATGGGATTTATTGATGATCTGTGGCTCTAGACTCAATTTGTGCATATTTGGATCCTATATCGGAGACTAGGGAGAGGGTCTCCTCCTTCAATATCAACAATCTCTAAGAGAAAGTCGATAGATAATGTCGGTTCCCGTGAGAATGAAACAAGTCCTTTTAAGAGGAACTTGAGTGGTTTGGGAAGTTGAAGTGCAGTCGTCAGGGTCCATGGCGTCTTGTCTTCAATACTGATGTTACCATCTGTAGCATTTGAATTGAACCCGGTTTACGCCTAAGGTTGAATAAATGGAGGGCTATTTGTTTTCACCCTTTTCTCATTCAATTCTTATTAATTCTTCAACCCCGATTACTTACCGAGACTTCATAGCAAGAACCTTGTTGGGTTTATTCGTACTAGCTCGATCTTAGTCCGCACTCTTCCCATATCTCATTTTTCTCCTTTTATCATCATACCTAAGAACTCTACACTAACTAGTGGATAGTCCCTGGGTAGATCCCTCCGGTTCTGGCGGATCATGGGAACACATACCTAACCTTATTATCCTTATATCACCATACATAATGTAAAGTTGGTCGGTCTTTTTGGTATTGTTCATATGCCATAGGAACCAATTGAAAACCATTTGAAAATCAATCCAGATACTTATGATATATTTTCAAAGCATTTTGTACACGAATTGTTTTGATATTTTTAGAAGAAGAACTCCCCTCAACATGTGAATCAAGTATTTGAAATAGTTTTCCACACGGAGGCAAGAGAAAGAATTAACTTCTTTGATTACCATTTTAAAAATATCAACATCACTTCCCTAATCGAATCAAGTAGATAAAGCATTTTGGGGAAGGATGAGGTTTTCATGATTTTGCTCCCCTCAATATGTGCCTCGAGATTTGAAAAGAGTTTTGCACATACTAGAGGGAACCCGCACCTTGAGATAAGTTATCACGTTTCAAATCATAGGTTTAAGATAGATGCTCCCCTCAACATGTGCATGGAAAATTTGAAATCGTTTGTCACATGTGGAAGGGAGCTTGTACATCCTTATAAAACCATTTACCGAATTATCGGTTTAAATCCAATTTAAATCACACATTCTCCCCGATCACAATTATCAAATCATTTGAGATTTGTGATCTCTTATAAATTTAAATTGATTTTGAAAGCTTTTAAGGAGAATTGTGACTTGATTATGAAAGCGTTTTAGCTGATAATGATCGGATTTTAAGACTTTAAACTCCATTGATAAAACATGCATGAATATCTTTTGAAAACAATTTAATGACAAATAACCTTTTAATTTAATTGAAATCATTCTCCCCTCAATCAATGACATAGGTTGTTGATTGAGAGATTGATATTTTGACAAATAAGTCAGATGATTATCAAAAATAGAGGCTGAGTTATTTTTCAAGCATTAGTTTTCGGCGAGATAAATGTTTAAAGAATCGAGCATGGAATTTTGAAAACATGATAAAGTATGGCTTCTGTTCTTTCTTTGAAAAAGCGGTTCTTGCAGAAATGACAATAAACCATTTTTTCTCTTTCTCCCAAAAATAATTTTTGATTTTTTGATTTTTTTTTTTTTAATTTGAACAACATCTAAAGTCCCGTGTCATTCTTTGAATGACAACACAAAGACCGTAGATATTATCGAACCGAGAAAAACATGACAAATTGACAATATTTTTGAAGATTTTTGAATTTTTCAGATTTTTATGGATTTTGAAAGTTTTATAATTTTCTATTTGATTTTGAAGGTTTTATAATTTTGTATTTTGTTTTTCGGATAGATATATACAAGAGATAGATGAAGATAGACCTTTACTCCTCGTCTTCCTCACGAAGGCGTTTGAGTGTTTACGGTTGAAGGCTTTTCAAGCCAAGGCGTGGAAGAATAAACTCAAACGTTCTCTTGGAAGAGCTTTGGTGAAGATGTCGCTAACCGATATTAGACCTCACAAAATAGAGTTCCACCACACCTTTTCCACTTGTTCCTCGATGAAATGATGTGAATGTCGATATGCTTTGCTCTTGAGTGTTGAACGTTGTTGCATGAGAGAGCAATAGCACTTTATTATCACTGATCTGAGAGGATTTTGTTGAATACAAAGCCATAGTCCGATAATTGAGATCTCATCCATAAGATTTGAGCACAACAAGATGACATGGCTATGTATTCAACCTCTGTAGAGGAAATAGAAGTACTCATTTGCTTCTTTGAAGACCAACTCACAAGCTTATCACCCAAAAGCGAGCACCTCGGGCGTGCCGGCGAGTATCTTGACAACTGCATGATCGGCATACATAGGCCGTTAGTGACATACCGGTGTCGCCGGGTACCAAGTCCCATATTGATGGTTCCTTGGAGATACCGAAAGACCCGTTTAACCGCTTCAAGGTGCTTTTTAGTAGGCTTAGCATGATATCTAGCACACATGCAATGAACAAGATGTACGGTCTACTAGCGGGAGGTACATCGGATCCAATCATACTACGATATTTCGTTTGGTCAATCATGATCCACAGTGGTCCTCATCTAGTTTGGTTCGATCAATCATGGGGTGTCAGCGGGGTCACTTGAATCAAATCCAAATTTCTTTAAAATCTCATTTGCATATTTAGATTGATTTATGAAAATGCCTCAGGGACTTTGTGAAATTTGTAATCCCAAGAAAAATGACATTTGTCCCATCATTGACATTTGAAATTTTGAACTCATTTCATTTGAAAAACGATCACATTCCATTGGGGCAGTCGAGGCAAAAATAATATCATCAACATAAATTTGAACATGAGTTAAATGTTTGCACGACTTCTGGTGAACAATGTAGGATCAACTGCTCCTTTGCTAAATCCGGTAGATAGAAGAAACTTTGACAGAGTATCATACCATGCCCTTGGAGCTTGCTTTAAACCATAAAGAGCCTTCTTCAAACGATAAGCGTGAGTAGGATGCTCTTGATTCACAAATCCTTCAGGTTGGCTGACGTAGGCGACTTCTTTAAGATCTCCGTTCGAAATGCCGTTTCACATCCATCGATAGACTACCATGTTCTTACTAGCGGCATTAGCCAAAAGATTCGATTGCCTCGATTCGAGCAACCAGAGCAAAAGATTCTTCAAAGTCAATACCCTCCTCTTGACGGTATCCTTTAGCAACTAATCGAGCCTTGTTCTTCAACACATCACCATGCTCATCAAGTTTCACTTTGAAGATCCATTTAAGAGATATAATCATAGCACAATGCGGGCGGTACTAACTCCCATACATCAAGTCGATCAAACTCATGAATTTCATCTTGCATGGCATTGAACCAACTATCTTCATTCATGGCGGTTTTAACATCTTTTGGTTCGATCTTAGATAGTTCGGAGTTGAAGAAGCACCATAAGGCATCGGTTGCAAGTTGTTTCGGGTTGATCTGGGCGAGAGGGATTTCCAATGATGTTGTCTAATGGATGATCGTGAGTCCATTTTCTCAGGTGTTCATGTGGCAGTTGTTGAGGCAGGTAGTAGAGTCGATGTCTCACGAAGAAGATGGTTCGATGAAGATTGAGGAGCAAATATGTTTTCAAATGGAGCATCTTGAGGGTAGCAAAGGGATTAACTTCATCATTGATGCCAGAAACATTTCCATGATGTACATTTGAAGAATGTTGATTTGTTGATGAGGCGAAGGATCGCCAGCAGGTGCTTCTTGACTTAAAGATATTGAGGCGGAAGGATTGACTTCATTCACCGGAATATGAGCATCCTCTGTTGTAGGGATCAACACCTCATTAGTAATTGAATCATAAAGTTCATCAAACATAGGATCAAACAATTTCTTTAAATCATCTTCGGATGGAGGTACATATGGAGTTTCTTGAGAAGAGTTTGGAACAAGGGATGAACCAATGGGACTGATTTGAAGTGCGGGTCCCAATTTGGAGTGTCAGGAGCCATTTGACGGTCGACTCATCAAGCGTAGCGTGAATTGTTTCCATGATATTTGGGTTCTTTTGTTGTAGAGGTATCCTTTTGTTTGGTGCATATCCTACAAATACTCCAATGTCGATTTAGCCTAAGTTTGCCTAAGTCTTGACCCTCATTAGTTGGATAACACAATGCACCAAACACACGAAGGAAAGAGAGATTAGGTTTTCTGTTGTGGACAAGTTCATTTGGAGTTTTTCCATGTGAGTGAATCGGGGCGATTTTGTGTGTAGCATGCGTGGCAATTGCTTACCCGGAGAAACATTGGAACCTTTGAGTAAATCGGCATTGTTCTAGCGGCTTCAACAAGAGTTGATTTAGTCTTTCAACTACACCGTTCTGTTGAGGAGTTCGTGGAACACTTCTTTGATGGATGATTCCAACGCTTTCATAGAATTCACTAAGTTGTTTGTTGACAAACTTAGTTCCATTGTCTGCTCGATAATTACGCGGTTTTGTTAAGTCGAACTGCGGTTGTTTGATGAGTTTGATGATGATATCAGGAGTTTCATCCTTTGTCCTTAAGAACTTGACCGAGGTGAATCTAGAGTAATCATCAACCACAACTAACACATATTTCTTCCCAAAGATATTACGCACCTCATTGGTCCACATAAATCCATATGAATCATATGAAGAACTTCGTGACGAGTTAGTAGGTTTGGGTTTATGGGCATACTTTTGCTTTTACCCAATTGACATCTTTGAACAAAGATGATCCTTTTCATACTTTAGTCTAGGTAAACCTACAACTAAGTCCTTTATGGAGAGATCATTGATGGTGCCGAAGTTCAAGTGATTGAGACGTCGATGCCATAACCATGACTTTGTTTTCGAAGCCTTTGATAACAAGCAAATTGGAGAAGACTTCATCATATCATCGATAGAGATGGTGTAAAGATTTGAGCCACGAGTTCCTTTTAACAGTTCCTTACCATTAGGATCTCTAACAAAGCGGTATGTTTTCGACGAGGCTACTTCTAGATCGAGAATCACAGAATTGACCAGCGAGAGCAGATTATGACCAAGACCTTCCACATAGTATACTCTAGAGATAACACTATCACCAACAACATAATAACCATAACCCATAATGCACGAAATGATCATTACCAAATCTACTGTCCCGATGAATTTGCTCACGAAGTTCATGAGCGACGGTCTCCAGGTCATATGCTTGGAACGAGCTGAGTCCAGTACCATAGAGCGATTTGAATGATCTGCTTGAACACGAGACAAGAATGGATAACCGGATAATTGGGATCCCCATGCAAGAATGGGTTCCACTTGGTTAGTAACAGTGATTGGAACACCCACATCGAAGCGAAACATCCATATCGAAGTAGAAGCAATGGAATCATTGGGAATAGATGCCATGCTGGTGTCTCAGTATTTGACCTATTCAAAGTATGTTCACTTCTTAAGGGAATAGTTCTACCGGTAGGCATCCATTTTCTAGTGGGCATAATCTTAGTAGTTTGAGTAAGCTGATTATTCTTATGGCCAAAAGGTATCCAATAATAACCTATCTTTATAAAAGTTCTTCACGTGGGTTTCCACGTTTTCTAACAATCATTCGTTTTGCCTTTTGCCTTATTTGCACGATTATTAGCATTAACAATTTTAGCTGGGCATTTGATAGCATTAGACAAAGCATTCACACCACATTCATGATTAGCAACAGAATTCAAGCGGACATCATTACAAGGTTTGCAAATAGTATAGAATTGAATTAATTACGATGCGCCTAGGGCTAATATACTAGAATCAACACGATTCGTTTTATTCAACTCAAGCTTAAAGTTCCTAGATTGGTCTTCTACTCTCTTCCAATGCACATTCTTAGCTTGCAAGGTCCTATCATTCCTTGTATTGTTTTGAGACTTTGACCTTGCTTTGAGGAATGGAAACATTAGTTGGTTGATCTAATTTTTGCATTCCTGAACTTGATGTGCAAGGATCCGAAGTACTAGAAGGCACATTAGTGTATACTTTCTTAAGACTGTGATTTGAGCTTTTGTAGGCACTTGGCGTTCACTTTCTTAGTACTAACATATCGGAATCGAACTACTTGAAGGCACATTAGTGTTTCCTTTCTTAAAAGGCTGGGCATAGAGCGGATTTCCTGCTTGGAACTAGGCATAGAACAAGGCATCACCGCTTTGCCTTTTGCACCTAAGGTTAAGGATTTGGGACATGTTGCAATTACACATTCTAGCAACTCTTGAGATCGTTTGGCCCGGAGGCAAGCAAACCTAATTTCACTATCAAGAGGTTTGTTAATGAAATCCTCTTCGACAATCTCACGGAGACATTCTAGACTATCCTTAAGGTGAGCGCAGTATTCATGAAAAGCATGTTCATTATTCCTGAGATGAGGAGGAATATATTTAACATCACCGCATTATGTATTTGCATCTAAGGGTGACTTTGAGACAACATTCTTATTGAAAACAAGTGGCAGTTTCCCATTTCCATGACTTCTCAGATTCTCAATTTCCTTTTGTAAAGACGTTATTTTTTTCGTTGTTTTGGTCACGGGTGACTTTTATTGAATCATATAACTCTTTAAAATGTCGTTTAACCTTTTCATTTTCTTCTAGAAAACTTTCGTTTTCCTTTTGTAAAGCATTTACTAAGTTTTGAAGATGAAAAGTTTGAGAATTCTGAGAATCTAAAGGAGGAGGCATTTGGGAGCTGTCGTCATATTGTTCGTTTGACCCTTTAATTGAGAGATTTGGGCTTTCAACTTTCTGATCGTGTTGCAATGAGCTTGAATCTTCATCACGTTTGTTAATTTGAAAAAGCGCATCAAACTCGGAGCATCTCGAAGATGTCTTGATATTTGAAGTTTTGACATTTTCTTTAAGATGTTGATATTTGAGTTGTAAATTAAAATGCTCAACTTCCAGTTTAGAAAAATGTTTAATCAAATTGTCGTGATCATCGGTTCAATTTTCGTTTAGTTTAGAATTAGTTTTTCAAGCTCAATGACACGATCATGGGAGACTTTCGGCCTTGAGATAGTTCATGAAATTTGGAAGCATTAATAGAGCAATTTGAAGCATTGAAAAAGATATCTTGAGCAACACATTCAGTAATAAGAGTCTCATTTAAGGTATGCAAGTTCTTCCTCTCAATCTCATTATATTTTAGTGCGCGCTCATAATCACTAACTTCAACTACCATTGCATCAAATTCCTTTTCCATTCCCTTGATATCAGTTTCTATCCCCTTTTTAAGACTCTCAAAGTGATCTTTTAGAAGTTTAAAGAAAGCATGACCTCAGTTAAATAACATTCTTTCATTTGCTCAAAACCTCTTTCTCCTTCCTTATACGATGGGTGTGATCCTTTTCTTGCAAGTTTTCTCAAAATCAACAAATAGTTGAAATATAACATATTGGCTAATTAAGGTCTTGCTTTTAGTGGCAATTGTTCTAGGAACAAGATGCATTGGTGTATTAGGAGGATACACGGTCGCTCTAGGCATTTTCCATAGGGGAGGGTTTGTTTCAACAATATTTTTGACTTTACGCTTATCTAAATCCTTTTTCCGAGAAAACTTGTTGGGAGTCAACAATGTCGAGGCTTAAACATGTTCAAGGAAATCCAGTTTTCCTTCTTGTAGTCATGGGGAGTGATAATTATTTTTTCTCTTTGCATTTAGGATCATCTAATTTTTATTCATCCTTTCCTAGTGACTTCATCGACTTCTTATCTTCCTCATTGCACTCAACGCAACTAGGTTTCTGTCTAGGTTTAAGAATCTCATTGCCATCTTAGATCACACTTTGAGAGCTTTTAGCTATCTTTCCACTTCGGGTTGGGTTTATCAATAATGGGAAGATTATGCTTATCGCTTAGAACTCTATGTTTAGTGACCATGTGGCAGTGAATGGTGTTTCCTTGTATGTACAACTTGTTTTCAAGTTTGTTTTTCAAAGTTTTCAGATTAGAAAAGTATCTCAAGAGTTTTGATTCCTTTGCATTAAATTCTTGCTTAAGCATTTTCACATTTTCTTGAAGTTCTTGTTTTTGCTTAGTTGTTTTAGAAAGTTTTTCTTGCAAGGAATTTAATTCTTGTTTCAATACTTCTTCTCTAAAAGTACTTTTTCTAATGAATGTCGCACTTGGTCATCCATTTCCCGCTCACGAGTGGTCAACTCAAATTTAGCACGTTGTTCATAAATAGCAACACGTTCTATATAGGCATTTAGTTAGAAATTACGAATCATCGAGGGCATGCGGTGTATTCATCAAAAACATAGTCATTGTTGACTGCGCGGAAGATGCATCACTTGGTACACCTTCACTTTCACTTTGTTTCACGTATTGATCATATGGGATAATATCGATATTACCCATATTTTCAACATTTGATTCAATAGTTTTAGTTGAATGTACTTTGTCATGCATCATTGCATCAGGCATTATCGTATAGTTTTAATACCTCTGAGATGAGTTTGTCTTGGGATGGGCCAACTAGTGGTGAAGAAGAGACCTTGGGAGAAACCATTGGAGAAATGCTAGCCATAAAAATTGTGTGTCCAGTAGGTCCATCATCCACATCAGAGTCGTATGCATCACAATCGGACTTGAAAGGCATTGATGATTGTGACCTATCTCTGAATAGGGCGCTCATCACATCACGCATCATAGGTCTTGGCATTGCCCTCGGCTAAAACAACAATTCCTCTTCATCCAAGCGGCACCATTGTCACGAGCTTGTACAGCGACATCTTATCTCTGAAGTAATCGGATTCGTGCGTGGGCGCTTTGGAGATGTGCGGTTTCTTGCAATGTGTCCTCACCACCACAATTATAACATTTGATCGGCTTTTGACCTTGGTTACCATTCCTTTCGAGTCTCGATTGCCAACATAACCTCTACGGCTCCACCTCTTCCACTAATCATATCCTGTCTTTCTCCGCTGGTTGCACCACGATCCTTCCATCTTTAACATGGCTTGATTGTGTGGGTTGGGATGATGTTCGAGGTTGTTGTTGGTTTGTGGGAGAGAATTCATGTTTTGACTAATCGGAAGAGCTAGTTGATTAATGAAGTTACCCACGTGTGCATCAGCATAAGCTTGTTTGAACATAGGATCGGGAATGAGTTTGTGATTACCATTACCCAAGGGTATGACTTGTGAAGCTTTGGTTGTGATTCTGATGTTTGAGTAGAAGGCAGTTGAGTCATTAGACGAGCTTGTCTCTCTGGTTGGTTTTGAGTGATTGAGAATCAATTTTTCAAACATAGCATGTCTCTCATTCCGAAGGAGGAAGGCATAGAGTTGCTCATAGTTTGTATTCTTCAATCCTTTAGTGAGCTTCACAGCGGTGACAAACTTGTGCCATTCGGGATTCATGTTGGTCACAAATTTTGAGTTGTTCAGTGAATGTTAGGCATAGTCATTCCGATGTTCCTCATGTCATTAACTAACTTATGAAATCTCACATAGTACTCATAGACATTCTCATCCGGTTTCATCTTGAAGTGTTCAAATTCGTCATAGAGTTGGGATTCTCTGTCTTCCATAGTTAATTATGAACTTGAGAGAAGCATCTTAACATTATCCCAAACTGCCTTTGCATCGGTGTTGTGATTGATCAGCTTGTAGATGTCTTTAGGAAGACCTTGAAGTACAATGTTTGAAGCCACGATATCGCATCGAATCTCTTTTCTCCTTATCATCAAGCTCATCATACATTTTAGGTCTGTCCATTCCGTAAACATGAGTACCATCTTCATTAGTATCAAGTATGTCTCTAGTCGTCTCAACTCGATATGGTCCTTCATCAATGGATTTAAGAATGTTGACACCATTTTCCTTTCCAAGGCAGTACAATCTGATTTGTTGAGCCCAAGAATGGTAGTCGGTTCTGTCAAGCATGGGTGGGCGAGTATCGACCGGTACCGCTTGAACATCCTCAACCTGCGATGGAGATGATAGTAGGAGCGTTGGTAGACATGTTAACAGATATACGGATTTTATAACTCTATGATTAAACCGAGAAATAGATTCTTTCTCGGGATTTTACTAAATCAAGAAAAGTAAGTCAATCACCCAAGTCGCTAAGATAATGCACCAAGTAAGCTAACACTTAATTCGCTACACCACTAAATTAGCTAGAGTCCCAGTAAATCGCATAGACAAATGCAAGTCCTAAGTAGTAAGCTAGGAAGGCTCAGATTAAGCTAGCAAAATTTTGTGACAATTAAGCTACTCAAGTAAGCTAAAGATACAATTAGCTAAAGAGCAACTCGCTACCACCAAGTCGCTACCACGTAGTGGAGAGTCCACTACTTATCTTACGTAACTTCGCTAGATCTAAGTTAAGCTAGGTCTAAAAGCTGTAACTTCGCTACAAATTTGTAAAGCAAATTAAGCTTTGAAGAAAGTATTCGTGTGTTAAGTGCGCTAGCAGAAAAAAAACCACATAAACATCACTTTTCAATCCAAAACAACCCAACCAAGATGATTCAAGCTTACCAAATGAAAACCTACACACTTGTGATGATTCTAAACAAAAAAGTACTAACAAAATCCAAACTTTAACACAAGAAATCAACCAAATGATGCACAAACCACTAAACTTTTTCAAACTCAAAAACCACCTAAAACCACTAGAAATCCAAAGATGTGCAAGATATGATCTAACCATGGCTCTTGATACCAATTGTTAGATATAAGTTTTCACATACACATCAAACCATAACACAAGGTGCAAGTGATATAAGTGGAATTCTAGAGAGAGAAAGTTAGAGGTTTAGGGAACTTTAGTGAGAGAAAGAAAAATTCTTATTATGAGCTCCAACTCTCTACCTTGGGAGGTAGAGAGTATTTATAGTCTTTACATAAATTGCCACACAGCGGTCGTGGATCAGCATCTGGTGATGGGTAAAGACCGTCAGATCCTCCGCGGTGTTACTAAACAAAATACTACATAACTAAATATAACTATGACTACGAGCATTCTAACGATTACATATACTTGAGGTGACCGACTCTTTAATACCGGGAATTTCTAATTTACTAACATACTTTATGTCTTTCTCCCTCTCCAATGACTTTCTCACCTTTAACCTATCAAATTCTACTCCATTATTTCCGATGAACAAAACAACCGGAAAACATTCAATATCCGATTTGAATATTGAATTACGTTGTAAAAGCAGCGTTCCAAATCGATTTGAAGCCCGATTGGATCGATTTGACCATCGACATGGAGCGGCGTTGACTACGATTAAAAAGCGATCCAAACCCAACCGAATTCCACGAATTGAGCATGCGATCCATTGAGGCGTTTGGCGTTTGAATCCGTTTGGAGCAGGCGATCGGATCGCAAATCGTGGGGCATTGGCGATTTACGTGACTATGATTGGACAATAGTTTGACATGGTAAATTGAAGTAACACAAGCGTTGCTTATAACTATCGCGTCGATGCGACCACATACGTCTGTTACATGACACCAAGCTTGTTGCTAAAACTCACCTTCTTTGTTATTCTGACGATACATGGGCGGTTTCATGCAACAAAGTGACTTGTTAGAAAGTCAAGCGATGAAAAGATGTGATTTTGACATGAGTTTGGATGTCAAAATGAATTCATTAACAGATGATCTGACATAAACTAGTTTTAAAGGACCTATTATGTTAAACACTTGTACCTCCAAACTCATTATGAGCATGGATTTATTAAACTTTGAAGCCACGTTTCAATCTTTATTGGGCAAAGGTCAAACATTTTTTTATAAGCTAAAACTGATACTTTAATACTTTAAAACTGATAGTTTTCATGCGGTTAGACCCTGCATCCCGTCACATTACCGCACCATTGTTTATTGTTCATTATTTTCAAGTGATTTTGGCTTTATACGTTTTGGTCATGATGATTTTCTCCGGTATACTCCCAAAAGTACGATTGTTTGTAAGGAAGTGTTTCAACATATGATTGTCACTTTACCTTTCTGTATTAGTAGTTTTTAATGTATAACTTTGTTAGATCAAGCTATAATCTTAACTTGGATCTTTGTACTAGTACTTATTACTTCATATCAATAAAGAATTTGAACTTTATTTTGATTCATGGAGCTTCAAGTAAACACAGTTGACTTGTTGAGAAAGTCAAAGCTGTGTTTTCGATGAAAAATTGGGACTATATATGATAAAAGGGTTGGAGATGATCATGCTAAAAATAAACTTAAGAAAGTGTTCACATATAAGATTTTGATTCACATAAATAAGCTCTACATGTGGATGAAATCATCAAGCATAAACTATTTGACTTTTGAGTCAAACTCTGCAGCTTTCATCAAATTTCCTGAGGTTTTCATAGATTGTATGGGCCACCATATTTTAGTGATAAGAAATTATGAGATCATGTACTATTTGTAGTTTTGAAAGAGGGGTGATATCACACCATATCTTTTGATGCATGCACCACAATTTGTGCATTACTGTGTGTATGGTACAACTATAATCCACAAATTGTGGTGCATGCATAAAAGATGTAGTGTAGATCAATTCTCTTTTGAAGGCATTGAGTAGTCATATTGTGTCTTGTCATGGTTGAGCTACAAACCGTAAATGTTAAGTTTCAGTTTATACTTTTTATTGGTTTATACTAGAATTCAGTTAATGCAATATTGGTGGTTGTTTATACTAGAATTCAGATAATGCAATATTGGTGTCAGTTATTATTTGGATTATACTTGGGTTGAAAACGGGTAAAGAAGAATGACACGGGAGAAGAATGTAGTTGGTTTCTTATTCGAAAGTCGTAGTTTTTCACTTTGGCAACAACGTTAAGTTTCGCTACAGCTTACACATGCACCCATTGTACTTCCATTATTTACGATTCAGATGTTAAACATCACTGATAGAAAATTCATTGCATATAAAGAAAATTGTTCGATAGTTTTGATTTTAGTCAATTGGTTAGTAAACTGTGATATGGTCTATAAATTTGAATTGGTGATGAAAAGTAAAAGATACATGCAATAAGTTAAAGTAACTTATATTATAGTAGAATTGATAGTCGCAAGTGAAAGGAAAACACTACCATAATAGCCTATTTCATTGCCAAAACAATTGAAGTGACAACTGCAATAACTATAAAAATTGACTTCCGAAAAGTCAAACTACATATACTCTTCCTCAATTCTTGACTTGTTTCATTCAACTCATATTCAAATTATTTAATCCTTTCTTCACTAATGCGGTGCAAGAGTTAGCAGGTTCTTGGATGGAGCAAACGGCTCAACTTAAAAGGAGGGTAACTTTTGGTCCGTTTGGATTTGAGGGGCCCATGATATTATGTCAGAAAGCCCGCAACGAGGCCGACATCATGCCAAATAAAAGGTTTGCCCC
>OU343222.1:25010403-25073950 GCA_910596185.1 Chrysanthemum makinoi
GACAGATTGTGCTAATGTCGTTGGTTGGATCCTCGATTCTGAATTTCCCCAAATTGAGCTACTTTTTGTTTATGCTAGGAAAGGATGTATAGTCAATACGGAGAACATGAGCTGAGTGAGTGAGTTGAATCGGGTGAATATTGACGAAATGAATGGTTGGAGATCGAATCGGGCGTCAAGAGCTAGTTTTTGGCGGGTTTGAGCAATTAATTTCGAAGTGGTTACTTTATTTAAGTTTTGTTTCTTCACACTTTGACCACAAGTTTTAAATAAAAGTGGTTTATTTATTTGCAGTTTGGCCACAAAGTTTATGAAAAGCGATGTCAAAGTTAGATATATATATGACCCCAACAGATGCAACCACCGGAACTTGTTTAATAGAAAGTTTAAAATTTTATTACATCAAAGTAATATACCCACTAAAACTTGCATATTTGCATATATACCCAAAACATGCTTAACTTGCATTGTACATCATGCATTAAAAACTTGTATTTTGGGTAAATATGCAAGTTTTTGAGTTTTAATAAGTATATATGCAATTCTCTCAAAAATATATGTTTACTTTTTTTTTTAGCAAAAAATATATATGTTTACTTGAAATACGAAATTACTATAAAAATGTTTGGTTGATAAATAATATTGCTGATTAGAAGAAGATATATGACATTACCTTTTGTTGTGCATACACTGCTTATTAGAAATTCAGAGTAATTAGTTATACGTGGAAAAGAAAATTGTGAGTAAATTTCTATTAGAAAAACAAATTATTCATGTATCTATAAAACTATAAACACTTAAATAACCTATACAGTTGGAGGAAGAGATACAGTGGGAAGAAAAACTAAAATGAGAATAATAAGAAGAATTTAAGCCACACATTTCAAATTAAAATGAGATTTTTAAGAGGAGATGCATCTATATTTGGCATCTGAAATGTATAGTTGTGATTTCTTCTTATTTTCTCATTTTGATTTTTTTTCTTATTTGATCCTAACTCATACAGTTGTACCAAAGATATTTCGTTTATGATTTCTTTGTAAAGCTATTTTGCACATTTTTAATACATCCTCTACAAATTACCTTCTAGCTTAAGTTTTTGTAATACTTTTGCTATTATTGTGGATCGGAGATGATTGTAAGAAGGTACTCTTCAAGCGATGCAAGCACATACTCATCATAAGGGGTATTTACAGGTTTTCTCAATTGGTTTGAGGGTATGAAGCTCAAATCTTATAATTACCATAAGATAATGTTACAATTTTCATTTGCCACTTGACCTAATTGGCATAAGATAATGTTAACATTTTTAAAGCAATATTTTTATAATTCTATTAAACCCTCCAAAAAAATAAAAAAATCATGTGTGGCTCATCAATATTAAATCGAAGATTGGCCCACTTTATTTTGGTAGCATACATATGGGCTTTAAATGCAAGTTGAATTTTTCTTTTTTCAACTTGTTCAAAATTTTTCTATTCATACTACTTTTAATGCCATTTAATATAGATAGGTGAGTACCCGCGTTTGACGGAAGCGGTTCTTAACGGCAGTCAATTAACGATATGCGATATTGTGACAAGTGTTTTGTATAATATTTAAAATAAAACGTGAAAAAATTAAAATTTAATTGCAAACGGTTGTAATATGCGACTGTTAGTTTGACATAATTACCTTCTATTTTATTATTATTATTATTATTATTATTATTATTATTATATATACTAAAGAGCTTTCCGTGGGTGGGGCAAAGCAAGTGGTTAACATGATCATTAGTATCTTAATCTCACATTCTATTGGTTACTTCTATGTCATTAGTATAATTTTATACAACTGCCATTGTATGATTGGCTAACAAAATTAAGTAATACCAAAGGAATGAACAGTACGTCGGCTGGACATGCCTTCTCTCACCGACTCATCACCCTACTATGATCTAGACCCTTCTATCCTTTCATCCTAAAAAAACACACACACGAAACCAGATAAACTCACCTCTCACTACCCTAATCACAAGGAAGATGGATGATTAAAAGTCACTTCTGGTTGATATCCAAACTCCAAAGCATATCCCTAATCCCAAATCATAATCAAGATTAATGACCGTCCAATCCCAAATCTTCCACTCACATAGACACTTTTTTTCATGCGAGTAGATCTAACCTCGATTTGTTACATCCTATGAGAGGGAGAAGTGGCGGAGTTGGCGGCGGTGGTGTGCCATGGATTCCGGTAGGCTCAAGTAACTGTCTCTTATCTCATGCTTTTACCCCCTTTCTTTGTGTTATAAAAAAGGTTCAATCTTTTTCTTTTTTTTTTATTGTGTATATTTTATGTTCTTACAGGAAATAATTGATTGGTTTGTAACTTCTTTAGTGGTCATTTAAGAGCTTCCACTGACAGAAAAAGAAGTGATGATGATGAGGTATCGATACTTGAAAGTGATACAGGTAATAAGTAATTAATGACGATTTACAAATATAGTCTTCCTTGGTATTGATTGGTGTAAACTCATTTAGGGATGAAAATAATATGTGTGACACATATCTGTTTCACCTTTTACAGATATGTTTCATTTAGGTATGAAATAGAAATTCCAAGGAAATGATCATGAAATCGATAACCTTAGCAGGGTATCAGATATTTTTCCTTTTAGTATCAGTTATCTTATGTATGCAAATGTTTGTTTCATTTAAAATTTTGCAATTTGTATGTAACTACAAATTATAAAGTGGGTGTTTGGGGTTGCTTATTAAGATTGTTATATGCATATTAGTACCCATTTAAATAAGATAGATAGAAAGGGTGTTTGGCGTTGCTTATTTTAAAGTGAATTGTTTTTTGTAGGGACTTATTCTCTGTGCAGGGAGGTTTGATCATTATATGTCCTCTGTAAGTTCTTATATCAATTTTGTTGTATAACATATTAACATTCTAGATTAATGTTTAGAAATTTAGTATGTGATTTGTTAGGATTGTTACGGCCTAGAATCTAACATAAGTCCAACATATAAGCTCAACTGTGTATCCATTGTAAAACCAATTGACGAAAAAGGAGTATCTCATTAAGCTTATATGTTAACCGAGATTATTTAGTTAGAATCTTTAAGTAAGTTATTAGATTAGAGGCTTATTGATATTTTGGCGCAAAAGGAAAGCTGTAATATGCAGTTAAAGGTGATGAAAATTGATCTAATAGCCTAATTGATTCATGTGATTATGTGAATATGTGATCATCTCTAGGTAGATAAATGTTTTAGTATATCCGTACTTATGAGTGAATACTTTATCTAACCGTAACCGTCATACATGTGCCATTTTTAAAGGACGGGGCAGCCCAGAAAATCGTGTTAAAATTCCATAGCGTTACGTGGTGATGCTTTCAAAGAACCATTGACCGATGGCTGCAGCCGAAGCAAGCGCAGTTTGGCAGACCGACCCTTACGAGTTTATTAAAAATGGCATGTTTGAATTAGTAAGCACGCTGCTAATTAAGCAATCTGAGTGTTTGGATAATCTGCTTATTCTATAGTAGGTACATGCTTTTTTAATGACACTACTAACCTACTTATTTTAGAGTAAATATACGTTAACGTAAGCCGGTTGCTAACTTTTCTACTGCTGCTCAATCGGTTGCTAACTTTTCTACTTATTTTAGAGTAAATATACGTTAAACGAATCTGAATGTGTCTTAATATTATCCATTCGTCTGCAGGAACCTTTCTCTTATAATTAGCGCTACCTTCTCGGTGCTGCTGCCAAACCGCATCAGTATAGAGGTGATTTGGGTCGTTCTAACGGGTGATTAGATGCCTTTTATTGGGAGCTCAGGTGAACTTTTCTACCGCTGCAGTAGTACCGTTAATGAAATACATAGCAGTAATGATGCCGTTATTATTCCCAGTTGCATTAGTAACATTATTTAATCAGTTTAATGATGCCATTCTTATTCCCGGTTGCATTAGTATATAACATGTAATCATTTAACAGGAATGGAAGAAAGCTACAGCTAAAGAACTAGACTAAAAAAGAACCAGATGGGATCGTGTAGACAGATCCAACCTGAAGTAAGCCAATGAGTGGGGGTAATTAGAGCTTTGTTGAGGTAGTGAGAAAGTTTTGATTTTCTTTACTATTTTTACTTTCAGTTTATGTTTCGGTTTGGTTATGCTGATTTGATATAATGGTAAGATAACTAACTTTAGTTTGCGAGTAAGATATACCTATGGGAGTTAAAAATATTTGACCCGGAAGTAACAATACTTAATATCTTTAAAATTTCGACAATCACTAATGTCTTTAAGGGGACGGTTAATGTCTTTATAAAAGTCAAAAAGATGAAACGGGTAACTGTAAATTGTAAGAGGTGTTTGAATGTCTGTCAATTATTAGAACTTGGTGGATCTCATTGCTGGTGGCTTCTAATTAATGTATTCTTTTGGTTGCAGGCTGATACCTATGAAACTATTGTCGAACAACAAACCAGAGAACAACCTTGGACTTTCCCACGGGCTCCTTTTTGATAAACTCACCTCTCACTACCCTAATCACAAGGAAGATGGATGATTAAAAGTCACTTCTGGTTGATATCCAAACTCCAAAACATATCCCTAATCCCAAATCATAATCAAGATTAATGACCGTCCAATCCCAAATCTTCCACTCACATAGACACTTTTTTTCATGCGAGTAGATCTAACCTCGATTTGTTACATCCGATGAGAGGGAGAAGTAGGAGTTGGCGGCGGTGGTGTGCCATGGATTCCGGTAGGCTCAAGTAACTGTCTCTTATCTCATGCTTTTACCCCCTTTCTTTGTGTTATAAAAAAGGTTCAATCTTTTTCTTTTTTTTTTATTGTGTATATTTTATGTTCTTACAGGAAATAATTGATTGGTTTGTAACTTCTTTAGTGGTCATTTAAGAGCTTCCACTGACAGAAAAAGAAGTGATGATGATGAGGTATCGATACTTGAAAGTGATACAGGTAATAAGTAATTAATGACGATTTACAAATATAGTCTTCCTTGGTATTGATTGGTGTAAACTCATTTAGGGATGAAAATAATATGTGTGACACATATCTGTTTCACCTTTTACAGATATGTTTCATTTAGGTATGAAATAGAAATTCCAAGGAAATGATCATGAAATCGATAACCTTAGCAGGGTATCAGATATTTTTCCTTTTAGTATCAGTTATCTTATGTATGCAAATGTTTGTTTCATTTAAAATTTTGCAATTTGTATGTAACTATAAATTATAAAGAGGGTGTTTGGGGTTGCTTATTAAGATTGTTATATGCATATTAGTACCCATTTAAATAAGATAGATAGAAGGGGTGTTTGGCGTTGCTGATTTTAAAGTGAATTATTTTTTTTTATGGACTTATTCTATGTGCAGGGAGGTTTGATCATTATATGTCCTCTGTAAGTTCTTATATCAATTTTGTTGTATAACATATTAACATTCTAGATTAATGTTTAGAAATTTAGTATGTGATTTGTTAGGATTGTTACGGCCTAGAATCTAACATAAGTCCAACATATAAGCTCAACTGTGTATCCATTGTAAAACCAATTGACGAAAAAGGAGTATCTCATTAAGCTTATATGTTAACCGAGATTATTTAGTTAGAATCTTTAAGTAAGTTATTAGATTAGAGGCTTATTGATATTTTGGCGCAAAAGGAAAGCTGTAATATGCAGTTAAAGGTGATGAAAATTGATCTAATAGCCTAATTGATTCATGTGATTATGTGAATATGTGATCATCTCTAGGTAGATAAATGTTTTAGTATATCCGTACTTATGAGTGAATACTTTATCTAACCGTAACCGTCATACATGTGCCATTTTTAAAGGACGGGGCAGCCCAGAAAATCGTGTTAAAATTCCATAGCGTTACGTGGTGATGCTTTCAAAGAACCATTGACCGATGGCTGCAGCCGAAGCAAGCGCAGTTTGGCAGACCGACCCTTACGAGTTTATTAAAAATGGCATGTTTGAATTAGTAAGCACGCTGCTAATTAAGCAATCTGAGTGTTTGGATAATCTGCTTATTCTATAGTAGGTACATGCTTTTTTAATGACACTACTAACCTACTTATTTTAGAGTAAATATACGTTAACGTAAGCCGGTTGCTAACTTTTCTACTGCTGCTCAATCGGTTGCTAACTTTTCTACTTATTTTAGAGTAAATATACGTTAAACGAATCTGAATGTGTCTTAATATTATCCATGCGTCTGCAGGAACCTTTCTCTTATAATTAGCGCTACCTTCTCGGTGCTGCTGCCAAACCGCATCAGTATAGAGGTGATTTGGGTCGTTCTAACGGGTGATTAGATGCCTTTTATTGGGAGCTCAGGTGAACTTTTCTACCGCTGCAGTAGTACCGTTAATGAAATACATAGCAGTAATGATGCCGTTATTATTCCCAGTTGCATTAGTAACATTATTTAACCAGTTTAATGATGCCATTCTTATTCCCGGTTGCATTAGTATATAACATGTAATCATTTAACAGGAATGGAAGAAAGCTACAGCTAAAGAACTAGACTCAAAAAGAACCAGATGGGATCGTGTAGACAGATCCAACCTGAAGTAAGCCAATGAGTGGGGGTAATTAGAGCTTTGTTGAGGTAGTGAGAAAGTTTTGATTTTCTTTACTATTTTTACTTTCAGTTTATGTTTCGGTTTGGTTATGCTGATTTGATATAATGGTAAGATAACTAACTTTAGTTTGCGAGTAAGATATACCTATGGGAGTTAAAAATATTTGACCCGGAAGTAACAATACTTAATATCTTTAAAATTTCGACAATCACTAATGTCTTTAAGGGGACGGTTAATGTCTTTATAAAAGTCAAAAAGATGAAACGGGTAACTGTAAATTGTAAGAGGTGTTTGAATGTCTGTCAATTATTAGAACTTGGTGGATCTCATTGCTGGTGGCTTCTAATTAATGTATTCTTTTGGTTGCAGGCTGATACGTATGAAACTATTGTCGAACAACAAACCAGAGAACAACCTTGGACTTTCCCACGGGCTCCTTTTTGGTCTTCTGTAACATGTTGGTCTTAATTTCCCATATATGTAAACGAGCTTGCTGTCAGTGAGGAGGCCTCATGTATGGAGAAAAGAGATTAATAAATCGCAACCATTGCAAGTTTTTCGATTGATCAGGTTTGTTATCTAACATTGTGTTAATTTTATAAAATGATTTCCAAAAATGTGACGAACAGCTAATTGTGCATGACATTAACAGAAGATCAGCTAATATTGGTTCGATATTTTATATTTGGCACTACACCAGAACAACAGGACATGGACATAAGCTCAGATAATATATTATTATAGCCAGATTTTTTTGTCTTCTCAATGTTTTCCAGGTCATTCAAAATGGTTATGAGTTTTTTTCCGAGCGTCCGCAGGAAAACAAATTTCAGTATGCAAGTTGAGGTTCGGCTGAGATCAAACACATAAGACAACCCGCTACGTTCATGGTAATAGAATTATCATTTAGTTGTTTATAAAATTTAATAACTAATTTGTTGTCTTCCGCATTTTAGTCCCAAACCAATTTTCGTTTTTTGCTTTTAGACCATGCATTAAAAGCCACAGAAAACGATAGATGAAATAAGTCATGAACTATTCCCAGTAAGTCTGAGCTTCAATGTTACTGCAGCGGATTCTGGTACGTGAATGAATTGCTCTTAACAATCATTAAGTGTTAGTAGAACCCATTAACATGATTTCTTTTTCATTAAAACATTCATCAATATAGCTGTTCAGGTGAGATGTTGTTGGAACAATACAGTAATAGTATGTTCAACAGTAAGCCAATTTTTGAGTTTTTTATGCATACCACTCCTTTAGTAAATGGCTAAAATAAAATAGAAATGAAGAATCATTTAGTCAATAGTCTTTAAGCCACCTGCTATAAATAGTAATCCATTATGCAAAATCATCCATTTTGTAAGCTGATGTCCGTAAGTTATTTCGCCTACATATATGAGCCTTCTTTGCTGTAACATGGCACGGTGTCAATCCATAATAAATCATTTTACGCATAACACACCATGTCGATCGCACAAGAAAATGCCTTATTCATATATGATTTGTTTGTCGAGGTTATTCTTTAAACACCCTTGATGTTGATGTGCAAGTTATCCCATGTTTTACTCAATATGTTGTAACAGAAAAAAAATAGTTGGTGGTTATAGACGGGTTTCCAAGTGCAAATATTGTTATCATACATGTTTATAGTCACTTGCGTACATTTATCTTAGATATTCATGTTTCTATTACAGCTTAAAAATTGGATACATAAAGTGATTGCAACTTATCACTCTATGCTGATATCGATTTCACCCGCTTTTAAAAGTATCTATTTTTACCCACTTTAAAGTTACCTGTCCTAACCCGCTAATTTTTGAATTGGTTTTTGGACAGCGGATGTTATTTTAAGACCGGTTACGCAAAACAGATTCTGGAAACCTACTGGAAGAGACATTGACATACATTCTAAGCATACATGATTCATGCCTATATTGATGATGCTTCTGTAAATTGTAATCTTGGTTCGATGTGTACTTATTTTATGTTTTTCTGCATGATAATCTTCCATTCATAATGCCCATTTATTTTCTTTTTGCAGGAACATTGCATCAATTTGCATATGGTAACAAAGACATTGGCAAATATTGCATTTTGCTAATTTGAGATGATGTTCGATATTAACTATTATAGTATTATTATATGTACAAGCATAGACTTTGGTTATTTTTCACATAAGGATAACATGTGTATTGTTTACGTCCATAAATAATGTGTGCACTTTGGCTAACATCTTTTTACTTTTTGCTATGTATACTTTTAGTCTCCGCCGCAGCCCAATTATTTTCTTTTACGTTTACTTTCTGTTATGTATACTTATGTTGTATTAAAATTCCCAAACTCATTCATTAAAAAAAAAAAAAAACCAAACCATGGTAAAAAAATGCATTTAATTTAAAAAATATATATATATAATATTAACAGAATAAAAAATGCTTAATAAAAACCGCTATATAAAAAAAATAATAACAAAACAAACCCGCAGCAACGCGCGGGCTACCCCGCTCGTTATATACTAATAAAGAGTGTCACAAATATGGATAATGACAAGAAATTAGTAAAGTTTAAAAATGTTCAAACTATACAACATTTCAAAAAGTTGAAAAGCTGTAACCATTTAAACATCAAAAAAAAAGTAAAACTTGCCATTGTAACAATTTAAACTTACCATTTACAAAATCATAAAAGATGTAACCGTGTATAACAATTAAAAAAAATAAAACTTGCCATTTAAATTTGCTTAGAGAAGGGTAGTATAGGTATACTGATTGAACTTGTGATATTAAAAGTCAATTTCAAGTCAAGGTTTTCACAAAATGGCTATTAATGTGTGGATTTAAGATCTTTTGAGGACAAAATATGTTCTACAAACCAAGGGATTAATCTTCACCCTTCGCTCTCTCTATTTTATTTGATCTAATGGATGAGATTAATCCCAACAATTAAACGTGAAAGATCAATATGTAATTGCAAACGGTTGTAACATGCGACGGGTTAATTAAATTGTGTATTAATTATATGTGTTCAATAGTGTTTTCTATTTCAGTTTAAGTTTTAGAGTCTAGGTTGTTTGATTGTGTTTGATAGACCTCAGTTTTATGTTTTGGGCTGATGGATTTCATATTTTTGTTTTGAAGCTTAATTAGATTGTACATTGTGGTTAAATAGTTGCATATTTTGGTGAAGGGTGAATTAAATTGTGTATTAATTGTATGTGTTCAATAGTGTTTTTTTAGTTTTATTTGTGCTTCAAATACTTGAAAATGATGCTTCTTTACTTGTATTTGCTTAAAATTTTATTTTAGTAAATCTTAAAAAATTAATAGGAGGAAAGCGTCAACATGCTTTATAAATAGTATAGATATCACAAATAAATGAATTTAGTAAATTAAAAAGGGGGATTATCTTTTCAAAAAATATATAAAATGTGAAGAAATAAGAGCGGTAAACAAAGAAAAAAAAATGTTTTGTATCTTTTCTTGTCAAATAAAAAAAATAAGAAAAAAAAAACAAAATATTTTGGAAACGAAATATTTAAATATCAAATGCAAAAATTATATTTTTTAATTTAGAGTTGATACTCAATGAATTTCATAAAATTAAATAAGGGGGCATATATTCCTATTTTTGATACGCAATTCCATATATAATAACAAATTAACAAATTGCTTTTTAATTTTTCGTAAACATAAATATCAGTTTGACTTCAAAAATTTTAAAATGAAAAGTTATTATATACCTAAATTAGCTTTCTTACTCTTACATGCATGGTTTTCAACATGAGAGGTGATATTCTCACGGTTCTTTTTTATTCATCCACGGGAAATTAAATGTTGTATTACGTTTATGCCCTCCCTCTTTAATTACCATTATTTTCAACATTAAAATGAAATCTCGCTTGCTATTACATGCAACTTTTCCATCATGAATTATTCACGATTGCTTACACCATTGACAACGCACTTCCGCTATTGACAACTTCATAGTTGTTGCTATGGCTCAACAGATGTTAACCTTCCGGTTTTGCCTTATTGTTACAAGTTATTAAGTAATTTTTAATTGAAATTTTTCTATAACACACTCACAAAATTGTGAAAATAGAAAACCAACACTGGCGGAATACTTGAATAAGATGAGCTACTTATTTCCCTGTTGTTGCATTTATTTGTGAATGTATTTATCGCTATGCGATACATTATTGAATCAGAGATGGAAATGGGAGGTCTCACGGTGTCACGAAACCCCAATAATATCAAGATTCGCAGTGTTAATTTTTGTAAAAAGAGACACCGGAATCTTTTAGAATGCACCTAGTGTCAATAGGAAAAAGTTAACTTACTTTTCACTAAACTTAATCATTTTATTTGAAAATCATACCGTTACAAAAATTTGTGCACTCGATCACTCTTAGCTCCGGTTATGTCCCTATGTCGAATATGTAAAATCAATCAAGAAGACCTACTTAAAAAGTGAAGAGAAAATCGTTTCATTATGTCTTGTACGTTATATTATTTGTTTTTACACATCACGTGGGCTTTTGAATTAGTGAAACAAACATTGCTATGTTTGCTCTGGTAAATACAAAGCGACAGCTGCCAGCGATAACTCGAAGAAATATGGATAAATTGCTCATATATTAAATAAAATAGGGTAAGCAAAGATGGGGTATAAAAGTAAAACTACATCAAATTTCTGTGGATGAATAAAAAGTTTTCTTAGGAATATCACTTCCCTTTTAACATTCAACAATCAGTTTGACTTTCAACTTTTAATTTCAATTTCCACTTTCACCTTTGACAATTTTTCTATTTTATGTAGTTAAGATAACTAGATTTCACACCTGTCCCCAACTAGATACTTTCATGAATTTACTTTAAAAAAATCTCTTATATTATAACTATGTAAATATACAAGATATACCTATATAAATATACAAGATTCTACATAAATTTATAAAAAAATCTTCTTTAACAACCTCATATATGGATTAAAAAATCTATAATATAGTTGTTAAAACATGCTAAGGCATCAAACACAAAAATAAATATTATTACCACTTTTAATTGCTTAATATGTAAAAAGGGAAGAGATCTAGTAGGAAAAAAGTTTAAAATGAGAATAATGAAAAGAAATTTGAGCCAAATATATCAAATGAGGAAGAGTTTTTTTTTTAAAATGTATTTATATTTGTAGATACATCTAAAATGTGAGGTTGTGGTTTATTCTCACCATTCTCATTTTAATTTTATTTCTTATTTGATCCTTACTCTATGTAAAAATATGTAAAAGTGTGTCATAAAACTTTATTGCTAAAAATTAACCAAATTGTCTTATAATCAATATGAAATCAAACAAAATAAAAACATATAGAATACAGATGATATATTAAAAACTTATTGTCATGCATGTTGATTAATTCATAGATTGTATAATTATAATGAACAACAACAACAATACCAAATCCCTTTGGAGTGGGCTACGAGGGTATGTAATTATAATTACATTATGAATTAAGAGTTCAAATTGAAAGTTAAAATTTATTAAAAAACTACTCCCTCCGTCTCAAATTTAAGTCCAATTTGACTTTTTAATTCGAACTTTGACCTTAAATATTTTTGTTTGTATTATAAAACACTTGATGAAAATTATACCAGATGAAAATACATTTAAACCACAATTTATTCATATATTTTGCATCAAGTATTACACAATACAAACAAATAATTTTAAGGTCAAAGTTTGATTTAGAAAGTCATGACATATAATTTGGGACGGAGATAGTATTACACTTCATAAATGGTTTTACATTATTAATGAACGTTTTAGGTATCTAAACACTTATATATTATATTCGTATTAGTTGTGAGAAAAAGATGAAAAAATGAATATAATTTTACACATTAAAAATACGAATTAGTATGTTCTTTGTACATGTTTATGTTATTTTATTTTAAATATAATTAGCATTAAAAGATTAACCTTACTATCTTATAATGAAAGAAGGCATTCTATAGATAGTAATACTTAAAAATCAGATTGCTAATTATATAAATTAAATAGTACAACATAACTTACAAGTCTTAAAGCTTAATGTACAAAATACAAAGAACTATTAATGTGATATTTAATATAATCAATTAATTAATTGGTCAATAAATACAACTACTACAGTTATTAAAATACCCCTTATATAAGAAATACAAATTATCAAGCATATTGTACAACTAACTTAAAAAAGATTTTTGCATTAAATGTCACTAATACAAATAATAAAGCACATTTATACAAATATTCAAGCTCAAACGAGCAACGGGCCAAATGGGCTCGAGCCCGAACGGGCACGGGCCTAATGGGCTCGAGTCCAAACGGGCACGGGATAAATGAAATTCTTGATATTCGTAAATTTATTATTAAAAAAAACATAATAAACTAATACACGATTCACCAGAAAATTTTATTTCCGGATATCCGCCACCGCAACATGCGAGTACCCTGCTAGTAGTTTAAGAATGTGAAATAAAAAATATGTGCAAACGATTTTAGCAAGGTAAATAAAGTTATTTTTTAGATTATATTCACATTCAATGTATCCATTATTTTCACATGTTTCCTTTTGGCATGCCACATCATTTCTTCTTGTTGTTAGACATTGAAAACTATATTTTATTGATGAACTATTTATAATGCAAATACATGATAACCTAAAACCATAAACCCACAAATAGGCTTGGGCTAACAACTCTATCCTCTAATACTCACTTGCAATATGAGCAGAGACATCGCGAAAGCTCGGATTGGATAAAAAAAACTAAAAATCATTAAATCAATAGCAAATATGCTAATGAAGATATCCGACAGGAAGCGGAGCCTATCTTCAAATGCAACAATGAAAAAGCAAAGAAAATATTAAAAGTTGTTGGCCAACAACAAGCGTCATCTTGACGATTATTTTTTTCTTTTTTTTCTTATCTTGACAAATTCTTCAAAAGTAAACATAACGGCAAGAGGGAGTAAATTATTGCATGTATAGAGTTTGAGCAAAGTAGAATAATATATTAGTGCAAATATTACGATATTTAATCTATACAGTCTCGTTTGTTTTGATTGATGACAAACATGTAACTTGTAATACATAACGTAAAATGTACAAGTTACTTGTAATTACATTTGTCTCAACATACATTCAACACCTCTCGATGACTCAAGTCCTCATATGTTACAACACAGGTTCGTACATGTTTGTTATGTGACATTATGATCAAACCCATTAACAAATCATTTAGAATGTTTAAAATACGTTTAGGGTTACTAAGTATTTTAATAGGTTAACCATTCTATTTCGAACCTCATTTTACATTTTGCATTCACAAGTATTTCAAAAGGTAACTAGACATTTTATTAACTAGTTACATAATACATTTTACAAGTTTACTTTAATAAACTTTTTAATCTAAAAATGTACTAAGTATTTTAATAGGTTAACCATTCTATTTCGAACCTCATTTTACATTTTGCATTCACAAGTATTTCAAAAGGTAACTAGACATTTTATTAACTAGTTACATAATACATTTTACAAGTTTACTTTAATAAACTTTTTAATCTAAAAATGGAAATACATATTACATCATGGCATGTATCATCTTTGAAATCCTTGGAAGATCACTTGAATATTTTGGTTAGATTGACATTCAATATATCAAATATGATCTTAGTAAGATTTGGTAATATCTTGGAAAGATTTGGAGAAAGATTTTTTAGATTTTATGTCAGGTACCCACGCACAAATTACATAAAGGACGGAACCCTTTTAAGGGCTCCTTGGTCCGTGGACGCTCCTGACCATTTTTGTCTATAAATACAAGCCCATTGTTTTCTCATTTCTTCACCACTTCAAATCACATCTTCTCCACCTTCTTGCATACATTTATATCAATCATTAACAATGTAGTAACATACATTAAACACCCTAATGATCATGATCATAATGCTTCTAACATTCATCTTTGTTGTAAGCATACTCTTTGATCAACCAAGGAAATCTTGGAGATCTAGCCATCCCCACTCACCACAAGTTGAAGATCTATCACAAGAAGTTTAGGAAACTTGTGACCTTCATCATGAAGGCTTCCTATCAATGGAAGTTCATTTAGAAGTAGTTATTCATATCCATTAGACATTTGTTTCATAGATCATTAGTGTAAACATCATTGCATCATAACAACACTTTCACCAAACTAGATTTGATGGTTTATGTGTTTGTGCCATAAAACACAAGGTTTGTTATGTTGGGCCATAAAACATAATGGGAGTGGTTGTACTCTTGTAAAAGAACTCGACATCTAGCTTAGTGTCGGAAATATTGTATAGGCGACGTTAGGTTGGTTCTACCTTGAACTAGAACCCGGTATTTAGCTTTGTACCAGAAAAAGTGTAAGCGACGATTGTAAGGTTTTCTCCGCCGAGAAGGGAGCTTGTTGATTTAGTGAAGTAACTCTCGAGTTGGGTACTCGGGGAGTGGATTAGGGCGAAAAGGAGATCCGTGACCGAACCACTATAAATCCTCGTGTTCGGTTTGCACTTTCCTTTCTTTATCTCTTTACTTTTATACTTGCACTATACTATTGTTTGTGATGTGGTTTGATGTTCATGATTGTGTGACAACTTGGTTTACCATGCTTTATATTAGTCACAAACAATAATTGGTACTTTCATATTATAACAAGCTTCATAAGCGATTTGATACTAAAGATCTAAAGTTTTTAAACGGTAACGTATTCACCCCCCTCTACGTTTTCACAATTGGTATCAGAGCCACGTAGCTCGTATTTTCAAAACAAATAGTTTTTAAAACAGAGTACGATCCATGTATCAAATTACCATTGAAGCGAAAAATAATATGAAAAATGCTTTGCTTGTTATACTTAAAAATTTTGTTGTTAAATGTAACTTTGTATACAAGCTTGAAGGTTTTCTTGAAAAATAAAATAAAAGTTTGTTGAAAGAACTAGTAAGTATTGTATTGTGTGCTCATAGAAAATTTACGAAGAAATATGATTTTAAAGGAGTGTTTGGGATAACTATAAATCAAGTTGAAAAATCACCTCCGTTAATGTTTAAGATAAGTTACATAAGTAGATATGTTGTTAAATATGTGTATTATATGTTTACTATGAAATCTAGTAAGTCACACACATTTTCTCTATGTCAAATACTAGTTTTGGTGAATCTGTCTCAGAGGACCACGACACCAAATCTTATAAAGGGCGGATCCCTTTATTTGGTTCCGTGGAATCCGTCCATAATGCACGCTTTTGGGCAACTTCAAAAAATCATAACTAATTAACCGTAAGTCCGTACGAGTCGAGCCACCTATCATTTTAAAGGGAATTGAGTCTACTTTCACTTAAAAATACTCTCATGGCCTGAGTCTAACTTTAAATAAGTAAAATAGACCAAATACTATAGTATGTCTAAAATATTAAGTTTCTCTTTAACATAAAAACTCAAATTTTTGAATCAAAATAATTTGGTAATATGTTTAAAGGAAACTAATCAAGCTTGGTATACATCGTCATATTTAAACGCAAAATGACGAAAAGTGTCTTTCTTGTTATGCTATGCTAAATGACCACTTGTTTATGTTGTTTGCATATATGTTGCTTGCTTATTTTCAAATTGTTATTTACACTTGTTTGTTTGCATAATATAAGTGTCAATCTTGCCATGTTATTTATTCGCTTGTTTGACAATTTCTTGTTTATGCACAATAGGATATTTGTTAGATTTTGTGCACTAAGTTGTAAAATTTTTTTACCATCGCTTGTAGAATTAGATCATTTCCCTTGCATAGGTTATACTCACATCTCGCATAACTTATGAAATGTCATAACTCACTTAGCAATGAGTACTAAGTAAATTAGTCAAGTACTTTGAAAAATGAAGGTTTTAAGAGAGTGTTTGGTACAAGGACAAAAACAATGTTGTATGATGTAATTTATTTGTTTTTACTTTGTAGGATGATAATATGACTTAAAACAATGTTGTATGCTAACCGGTTTATGCAGGTGGATAGCACAAGTGTGTTATCAAATTTTACCCATTTCACTTTTATGTGAAAATCGTTAGCCCTTGGTCAAAGTCTATGCTCCACTATGTTTGTATATGTGTTATCGACTTTTCCTAACTAGAAGTAACTAATGTCACATGTTTTAAGCAAAATTTCAGGTTTCGTAAAACTCCCCGACACCTAAAAATGGGTCTGTGAACTTTTCTGGTGTCCACGGATCAGACGGCACCAAATTGTTGGTACCGTCTGTTATGCATTTTGGTACCGCCATACCAGACAAAAGGACCAAAGGCACCAATTTAAGGGTTCCGTCTGTGTAAAGAAATGGTGTCGTGGATCCTACATGTAAGTTGTTGAATTTTACTAAATCCCGCAATCCAATTTACCAAATTTTGTTTCTAGGACAGTTGTTAATGCATATATTTCATATCTCATTTAATACATCCTCAATGGATTAACTTAGGATGTTTGACATGATCTTAGACACTTCCATCTCATTAGAAACTACCATCTTTGTATGGGTTAACCTCAAATAAGCCACTTAAGAAAACCACTAGGATTAGCATTCGATCTTGTTGCTTCATTAACTTGAACTCTTCATCCTCGGACTCGTTACCTCTCAACATCTCATCACCCATTTAAGATGTGAACTTTCTAAACTTAAGTACTCCAACTCCACCACCAAAATCACCCACCATTATGACTACTTCACAACCATCCAAAACACCTTCACTACCAAAGTCTCCAAAACTTGTACTTTATGCAACACCACCAACATCTCCTCACCCGTTTGTGGATGACTTAGATGACTTACCGAGACTAATAAATCTGAACTCATTATTTGCAAAGATATCATACACAAGTCTAACATATTGTTAATACAAATAAGCCGTAAAAACGTTTATTTATATTTTACGATCTTCTAATGTTTTGTCGATAACAAAAGTAAAATCATTTTAACGAAACAAATAGAGTACGTAAATAGTTTGAGTTAATAGTTTTCTAACACAATTAAGTTGTCACATAAAACACTAAAACAAGTATAAGTGATTTTATGATTTAGATACATATGTACAACAACTAGTGTTTACATATTGGGTTAAACATATACTTAAACTAAGTATACTAAAATGGGTAAAAACTAAGTGTATGCTAAAATGGGTAAATACAAGTATATACTAAATGGGTAAAATACTAGCAAATGGTTTTGACCCATAACCCATGGTTTTATATATACCACTTAACCAAGTTCATTGTATCTAGAAAGAAAACCATAGATCAACCCATAACCCATGACCCATGACCCATAACCAAAAATACCCATGGGCAAAGAGGAGCGGACCACGGATCCCTAGCTTTGTGCTAGCCGGATCCCAAGTGGAAGGGATCCGTGGGATCCGGGGAATAGTAGAGAATTTTCTCTATAAATAGTGAGTCATTTCTTCATTGTTTCAAACACCTTTCTAACCCCTCTCCAATATACTTTCTCCACTGAGTTAGATCTCACTAACCATAGATCCAAGAGATCTATGTTTGTAGTTTTGTTTTTGTGTGATCTTTTAGGTTCCTATTAAAGGCAAGATCACCACCTTTGAAGTCGAGCAAGCTCAAGTCCATGAGTTGCCATGCTTCCTCATCATCAAGGCTACTGAAGCTCTCTTGTTGATGATCCTTTTCTTTCTATAAAGAAGTATAGTGTTGAAGACATTAGTGAAAGATGTCTCAAGAGTCAAGACGAAGATATTAGTGAAGGGTATCTATCGTCTATAGGATAAGCACTTGTGATAGGTGCTTAGAAGTCAAGACCAAGAAGCATTAGTGAAAGGTGCTTTAAAGTCAAGACAAAGAAGCACTAGTGAAAGGTGCTTAGAAGCAAAGACACAAGACATTAGTGAAAGGTGTCTTGTAGATCTAGTCAAAGGCATTAGTGAAAGGTGCCTTAGATGTACATTCGATATGGTGTGTTTCGATGTACAAGATAGACTAGTATTAGATCTAAGGAATTTGATGTCCTTGATGATGTTGTAAAGGAGTAGATCTCCTTTGGGATTAGTCGTTGGTGTAGTGTGGTAGTAGTTCCTCCATTGCAATGGAACTAGGTGCTTAGCCTAGTACCTAATAAAGGGTAGGCGACGTTGTGAAGGTGTAGTTCACCTAAGGTGTGAAAGAACTAGGTACTTAGCCTAGTACCTTATAAAGGGTAGGCGACATTGTGAAAGGATTAGTTCTCCTAAGGTGTGAAAGAACTCGGTGGTTAGCCTAGCACCGGAAAAAGGGTAGGCGACGTTGTGAAGGCTTCTCCGCCATAAGGAGCTTGGTGTAGTGATTACGAACTCTCGAGTAGGTGACTCGGGGAGTGGAGTAGGGCAAGGAAGGTGATCTTGTAGCCGAACCACTATAAATACTCGCGTTGTGGTTTTGTGCTTCTTACTCTTTTCTTTCATTACATATCTTCTATATGCTTGTTTATCAACATCCAACACACACAACCAAATAGATTGACATAAGTCAATCTAAATAGTTTAAAAGGTAGTTTTAATTGGTAAAACTATTCAACCCCCCTTCTAGTTTTCCACAATTGGCATCAGAGCTTCGTTACCAAGTTTCTTGAAGTATATTGTACTTTAAAAACTTGATACGATCCATAGTTAATTGAAAACTACAAAGAAGTTTTTTTTTAAAACAAACACCATGTTTTTCAGAAACTATTTGTTTGGATGTTGATTTGATAAACAACATTTTTTTTTCTTTTTCATTAATATGCACTAATCCTCTTTGTCATGCTGATTAGTCATAGCTCATACCCACCAAGCTTTAGGAGTCGCTTGGTAACAAGATTACCTTCCTTAAGAAGGCATCTTAAACGCAAAGGAGCAGGAATCGTCTAAGTGACGTTCGTGATGTCACTTGTAAAGACATTCCTAAGTGAGCTAGAGGTATGATTTTATGTTTACTTTACTTGGTAGTTAAATATACCTTTTAGGTATTTATATGATTATCTTGTGTGCTTATACATGTTTTACATGAAGCTTCATTAGGAAGATTTTTTTTTCTTTTTTCGTGTTATATTTCTCGTCTATAGTATATACAACCTATGTTTTATTTCTACTAATTCATTAATAAAACAAAACACGAATTTCGAAAATTCCTACTTCCCCATAAATTCTTCCACCGTCAACCTCTATACCAAATCCTCACTTTTTCAAATCTTCCAATTTCAAAATTTCCTTCTCATTCCATCTCAACCGAAACCAAGAAGATCCGTCATCAACATGGTTTACGTCGCACTCGTGCTCATCGTCTTAACACTCATCGCACTTGTGTACCCTATGGTGAAGTTCACATATGGAGACATTTACTTTGTGTTGTTAATCTACATCGGGGTCATATACCCAACTCTTTGTATCATCCTTTGTATTGAAATGCAATATTATTAATAATCTAGTTTATCTAGGTTATTTCTTATAATGTGTTTGTCACTTGTTTTGATTTATATGTTTTATTTTCTTTCGTGATACATTAGAAGTCATGTATGCATATTAAAAAAAAATGTAGGATAAAACATATTTCGTGGTATAAAAACTATAAAACCTATGTTTTTATCAAAACTGTTTCTGTTACTACAGATCCACGGATCCCGGAAGATATACTAGCCGGATCCATTTTGTAAAGGAACCGTGGGATCCGTCCTACTGGAAAAATAGTTTTCATGTAAGATTAAAAACACTATCTTTCTAAAAGTAGTATTTCACTAAAATATCAAAACCATAAGTAAGTTAAATGTCTTTGCTGTTAAAAACATTGTTAATAAAAATCTAATAAAAACGTTAGATTATCATAGTTTGATCACATGCATCCTTTTTCTATTTCCTCTTCTATAGGTGTCACTATGACGCATGAATACGAGTTTGATTTTTCACTCACTAGCGTCTACACTCCAAACATCTCTCTTGAACCCAACACGCCTGGCAATCATGTCCGCGGGTTCAATAATCTCGAAAACCGTCACTTTCATGAAGGACGTATTGTAGACACCTCTCTACAATTCGAAGAAGGTATCAATACCTCCTTCCGAACCATAGGATTGGAATGTCTTCTCGAAATTAACGAGAAAATATGTCCAAGGTTTGTATTGGAATTCTTCCGCCAAGTCGAACTCGTTCGTAACGAGGATCGCTTTCTATCTCTTTGGTTTTGGATCAAAAACCAAAAGTTTGTTTTAACTCTTGAGCAATTTGCTCAAATCCTCCGAATTCCAAACCATGGACAATGTGCCTTCACTGAAGATTGGTCTCTTGATTCTCTCTTTAATTTTCGTGAAGAAAATAGTCCATATTGTTCTCACATTCCTTCCCCACAAGACTTAATTCGCACATTGTGCAAACCCCATCACTCCCATCCAAACATCATCCACACACGGGATATTCTTGAAGAATACAAACCCCTTGCGCTCATCCTACGTGAAAATGTTTGGAGCCTTAAGGGTAATCGAGAAATTCTCCCCGCCTGTTGTGCTCACATGATGTATTGTTTGCTAACACAACAACCATACAATCTCGCCTACTTCTTTGCAAGACGAATTGTAAATCTTCAAGGGTCCAAGAACAAACTTATTCCTTATGGAATGTTCTTGACGCGCCTTTATCATAACCTCATGTTTCACCATCCTCAACTTCAAAGTCCGTTGTACGTACTTGTGAACAAGATGATGGAACCATTGAACATCTCGCACATGAAGACGTTCTTCATTCCTGAATCCGCCAACACTCATCAACCTCTTGATGATCCATCTAGCGAAAACACTCAAAGAACTTAGTAGAATTTCAAAATAGGATCAATTCCATTCTACTCGTGCTTTATCAATGTAATTCTATTTCCTTCATGAAATAAAAACATCTTACATTTGATATCTTAAGTCTTAGGACTCCTTTTAGACTATCCTTGAGATATAATGCATTGTCAAGATCATTGCATACCTTTAGTAAAGGTTCTGCCTAGCAGATAGACGGATCCCAACTGTTGTACTAGACGGATCCCTACTCTTAAGGAACCGTGGGATCCGTGAGACAGAAAATGCAATTGCAAGCATTGTATTTCAAACATATCCCTAGAACACCCCACACTTAGCTAAAACTTAGTGTCTTAAGGCAAATTAAATCCTTATCAAGATAGGTAGGTCCTCTCTACTCACAATTCACATAGATCATACTCAAGGACGTTTATTGATCTATCGTTTCGTTTTTAAAATCCATCACTTTTTCGCTTTCAAAACTCACACATCATATCTCATATGATTCCTCTCATCTAAACGTTGGAAGTCTCCCTCAATTATGGTCATAACCATTCTTGCATCAAAATCGGTCAAAGTTGATCAAATTCTAGCTTTCTCATCTTAAAAGCCTTTAGGATATTTTCCAATCACAATCCTAACCTGATTTCTAGGATCATTTAGCCTCTCTCATCTTTAGTGTCATCCTTGCTCATCCATTGGTACTCTTGAAAGTTCCAAATCCTTCCATAAATAACAATCATTAGCTACATCATTCATTACCTTCAAATACTCAAGCACTCCTTCATTCAAAACCATTAGGAGGACTGAAGCACTCAAGATTTCATAGGTCTTAGATCTTAAAAACATCATTTCCACTCTTTCATAATTGTTGAACGCCGGATCCCTAGGATTAGCCTAGACGGATCCCTCTGAGAAGGGAACCGTGGGATCCGGATGACAGTTAAGGTCAAATCTTGCTAAAACAATCATTTCAACTCATCTTCCTAACTCAAACACTCCATCTCATCTTAAATGAGTTCCTAGAATAGCACAACCTCTGTAGTTGACTCTTGTGCATGTTAATCATCACATTCCAATGAATCTTAGTGGCTTAAGGCTTAAGTGCACTTGCCAAATCTCTTGGTTTATAAACCATCTTGTTAGGACCTCTATAGTCATCACTCTCATCCTAACTTTCAGCTCTTGCAACCTCTTGAAATTATCTCATCATGAGGAAAACCCCAAGTAACAACCTATCCACAAAAGAACCACCCATCAAAAGGGCTCGTGTTGTACACGAAATATCTTCAACCGAATCATCTCCGATCAAACCAACAAATGATAGAATCCTTCATCATCTAATCAAACCAATTCCTAAAAGGATAGTACCCACAAAACTACCTATGCAAAACACAACCATACCTCCTAGGCCAAACAATGTCATCTCTACTAAACCATCACCATTGGTTCCTAGAGCTATTTCATTCACATCCCCACAATCATCACCACACCTCTACAATTTAGAGGATTTACCTCCTAGGCCGTCTCATCCGCTTCCGCCGACAACATTCTCCTCATTAGGAGGAATAATGGTTCAAAATCAAGGTGTTGAGTCAACACTTGCTCCGGCTTCCTTTTCGCCATCTCCATCATATAATCGCATTTGGATTATGATAAATAATCAAAGTCAACCACCCGACCATATGGAAATTGACACCTCTTTACCACCACCATCCTTCTTGGTCGAACCATTCTCAAATGGACCTCCACCAATCCCTCCATCGTTTGAAGCTCCACAAGCCACTTCACTTGATCCTTTGAATCAAGCCATTTCATTTCATCCACCACCACTACCTAGCCATGACAAAGATTGCTATCATTGTCAACATGTTGAAAGTTTGATACATGAAGTACGAGAAGAACAACGTTTCATGTTCTATCATCTCCTCGAACGTTTCGACGAGATTAAACCTAAACATAACTTGAGCTAGAAGATTATAGTGGTGTCTAAGCCTCAAGCGTTAGTTGGTCTAGAAATTCCTAGTTATGTATTGTCTATTTTCTTATTTTTCGAGTCATGTATATCATAACTCTTGTTTTATTAAATGGAATTACATGCTACTTGTTATTTGGTTGAGCATATGATTACTTTGTATTCATATCTCATTTATGTGTTAACATTTCTTGTTATATCACCTTTGCTGAAATTGATCAGCTGATACGGATCCCTTAGAATTGCCTAGACGGATCCCTACTAGGAGGGAACCGCGGGATCCGTGAGACAGGAAACTTTTTCCTACTAACTTGAATCACATTTGCAGGAAATTGTGAATTATACTTGCTTTCAAACCTTTGTTTTGTAGTATTTCAATTCACACATGAAGACTTTGACATCCTAAAGCTAGGGGGAGCTTTATGTCAAAGCAATACATTGCAAATTACTTGCAATACTAGGTTTATTTTTCATGACTTCCCATTGCAAAGTTGCAATCATCTAGGGGGAGCACACTCGTATATTAGACGAAATTCTTTGCAAACTTAGTTGCAAATGATCTAGATTAGAATTACTTTCTTGACGCCCTTACATAGGGATGGACTCGTCAAGGGGGAGTTAAGACGAGTACCATTCCCGTCACTTGCTCTCTTTTACATTTTTAAATTTTTTTCTTATAAAACTTGTGTTAGTTTCTTTTAACCCTTTTTGTTTCGACAAAAAGGTGGAGAAGAAAGTAAAAACTACAAATTCAAATTTTTACAATTTTAGCTTTTTCCTTAAAATAATTTTATGTTTTGTCATCAACAAAAGGGGGGAGATTGTTAATACAAATAAGGCGTAAAACGTTTATTTATATTTTACGATCTTCTAATGTTTTGTCGATAACAAAAGTAAAATCACATTAACGAAACAAATAGTAATGTAAATAGTTTGAGTTAATAGTTTTCTAACACAATTAAGTTGTCACATAAAACACTAAAACAAGTATAAGTGATTTTATGATTTAGATACATATGTACAACAACTAGTGTTTACATATTGGGTTAAACATATACTTAAACTAAGTATACTAAAATGGGTAAAAACTAAGTGTATGCTAAAATGGGTAAATACAAGTATATACTAAATGGGTAAAATACTAGCAAATGGTTTTGACCCATAACCCATGGTTTTATATATACCACTTAACCAAGTTCATTGTATCTAGAAAGAAAACCATGGATCAACCCATGACCCATGACCCATGACCCATAACCAAAAATACCCATGGGCAAAGAGGAGCGGACCACTGATCCCTAGCTTTGTGCTAGCCGGATCCCAAGTGGAAGGGATCCGGGGAACTGTAGAGAATTTTCTCTATAAATAGTGAGTCATTTCTTCATTGTTTCAAACACCTTTCTAACCCCTCTCCAATATACTTTCTCCACTGAGTTAGATCTCACTAACCATAGATCCAAGAGATCTATGTTTGTAGTTTTGTTTTTGTGTGATCTATTAGGTTCCTCTTAAAGGCAAGATCACCACCTTTGAAGTCGAGCAAGCTCAAGTCCATGAGTTGCCATGCTTCCTCATCATCAAGGCTACTGAAGCTCTCTTATTGATGATCCTTTTATTTCTATAAAGAAGTATAGTGTTGAAGACATTAGTGAAAGATGTCTCAAGAGTCAAGACGAAGATATTAGTGAAGGGTATCTATCGTCTATAGGATAAGCACTTGTGATAGGTGCTTAGAAGTCAAGACCAAGAAGCATTAGTGAAAGGTGCTTGAAAGTCAAGACAAAGAAGCACTAGTGAAAGGTGCTTAGAAGCAAAGACACAAGACATTAGTGAAAGGTGTCTTGTAGATCTAGTCAAAGGCATTAGTAAAAGGTGCCTTAGATGTACATTCGATATGGTGTGTTTCGATGTACAAGATAGACTAGTATTAGATCCAAGGACTTTGATGTCCTTGATGATGTTGTAAAGGAGTAGATCTCCTTTGGGATTAGTCGTTGGTGTAGTGTGGTAGTAGTTCCTCCATTGCAATGGAACTAGGTGCTTAGCCTAGTACCTAATAAAGGGTAGGCGACGTTGTGAAGGTGTAGTTCACCTAAGGTGTGAAAAGAACTAGGTACTTAGCCTAGTACCTTATAAAGGGTAGGCGACGTTGTGAAAGGATTAGTTCTCCTTGGAGTGAAAGAACTCGGTGGTTAGCCTAGCACCGGAAAAGGGTAGGCGACGTTGTGAAGGCTTCTCCGCCATAAGGAGATTGGTGTAGTGATTACTTAACTCGAGTAGGTGACTCGGGGAGTGGAGTAGGGCAAGGAAGGTGACCTTGTAGCCGAACCACTATAAATACTCGCGTTGTGGTTTTGTGCTTCTTACTCTTTTCTTTCATTACATATCTTCTATATGCTTGTTTATCAACATCCAACACACACAACCAAATAGATTGACATAAGTCAATCTAAATAGTTTAAAAGGTAGTTTTAATTGGTAAAACTATTCAACCCCCCATTCTAGTTTTCCACACATATGACTATAGATATTGTTTTGTATCAACATGTATTGCCGCACTTGGTTAACATGAAAATAATGTGTCATCCTTCAAGACGATAAGTATTTACATAGAGTCATAACTCACACGTATGTTAAAGACATACTATCAAGTCTTGTTATCCTTGAGTTCAATCTAAGCTTTATAATCTCAACAAATTAGGATTGACAACGTAAGTATTTCATCCGAAATATTCAAGTATATGCGACTTACGATTGTAGTCATTAAAAGTCATATCCGAAAATTCAACACCCAAGTATTTTAACAACACATGTTGAAACACTTATCCAAAACAAACAACCCAATGTGCCACTTATCCCTCTTTGACACCTACTATCCCTCTTCCATCTTTTGGCACCATTAAGCGTATTGCTCATGAACTTCCAAGAGCATCCTTTAAATCAAACGTGCCCTTTCAAGGTGAACCTATACCTCAACCCCTAAGCTTCATAGACATAACCAAAACTTCAAGCACTTCACCCACTAGTTGTAGCAACCAATGAACCATAAGAATTAGTATCCGTACTTTTTGTGTTCAACATCTATGGACAAATAATCAACCTAAGTACTCCCATAGCACAACAAACCCCTACATCACCACATCCTTATTTAGACACACTAGAAGCCCTACCACCTAGATCAACCAATCCACCATCCTTACCATCATTTGAATTCGTTGAGTGTATTGCTCAAAAAGCCCTTGTGTCCAATACTTGTACTGAATCAAATGCACGTTTGAACAAACTCAAACATCCTTTCCCACATATAAGGACGTAGATAATTCATTATAGCTATAACCTCAACAATCAAATAAGCATGGTGCTCTTGGTAATTGTTGACAATTTCCACTAGGTATAGGTAGTACTACCTTTACAAATTATCAAAGTATTAGTAATACTTTATCGTTAAACTTCTGCATAAATTTCGTTAAACCTCAAATCAACATTTTAACAACATATGTTAAAATGCAATCTCAAAGCCAACATCATACACCCCAAGCAACAATGACTTTTAAGGAGTATACATAAGAAACTCGAGTGAATTCCTCTTGTCATCATCTAGTGAATATAATCTTGAGACCAAGTTTATTTAGATGGGACTATCCGATTCAAACACTTTGGCTTCATATCTTGATTTAGGAAAACATGATGTTTTGAAGAACATTATGACTAAGATTCATGCGTTAAGCTTTCATTTTGTTAAAAGGATATTGTATATCCTATGCATCACTCTTGCGACATAAATAGTTGTGTTACAAGAGATTTCATTACACCTCATTGGCTAAATGATCTTGAAACAAACATCTACAAGTTCTATGAACTAGCATATCCAATTCATCTTGTCATACTTGTTTTCATAAGCATGATAACTTTATCCCATGGGATAATCTCATTTGTTGAAAGATACTATTTGTATCTATTTCCTTTCAAGCGTACATCATAACCTAACCTTGATCAAACCGAGTGCACATCCAAGGTTAAAACTACACATCTTTAGAGCATACACAAGATCTATTGAAGTTGGTAACCTTACTTAGATTCTTGTTAACTAATATTCCAAAGAGCTCTCTTGAGAACGTTCTTAGTTTAACATATTCCATTCTCTAGTCTTAGATGATCAATTCACATCTAAAGTACACACTTCAACTCAACATAAAAGATGTCATCAATTAGATCATACAATTAGCTGTGTAATTTGAACAACTTTAGATTCTAAACACAAGATTCAAACACATTGTTTATCAAACACACCATTGTTAAAATTCATGTGTATAACATGACGTCTTCATCACCTTAGTTATATTAAGTCGAGTATTGGTAAACTATCATCTTTTATGCACTTTAATATGCAAAAGTAGGAGTTCCCATCTTTCTAACATGAGAATGACTACTAGAGAACCTATTGCACTAGAAACTCAATTTGACCTAACGGTTGAATTGCTTCCTGGAGAGAAGTTGGGTATGTGGAATCACCCGTAAAAATGGTCGTGTTTAGCCTTAATTAAGCACCGCTAGTAATAGTCCCATATTCATTCTCTAACTTGAAAAATCTGTATTCCTATACTTGCCTAAAGTAAGTGTTAAAACATTGATAGTTTGCCTTAGGAATACTAAGCAAACAAGTAGTATATATGACTTTTCTTTTAAAACCACTTGCATTGCACTTACATGTGTTGATTACATGTTCTTGTTTGATACGATAAGTTGATTTGACATTATCTTAGTGTTTGATAACTAGTCAAATGTGTAAACCTTAGTACGGTTTTATCTTTATACTGCTTGTATTCTTGTTTCATGCTACTAAATGTTTAAACCTAAAACTTTATTTGCGTGATACTTACTTTTGAATTAATTTTATCATGATTAACATGTTACTTATGAAATCATAATATGTCATTTTGATACGTGATAATTTTGATATGATATGTTTGTGTTTGAAAGCTATTAGTTGGAATTCATTATATCTATGTGTAGTATGATCCAAATGATAAATGCTCCAAATTGTTATGTCTTAAACATGGCTTGCATGAATCTTTCATCTTGTTTCTTTTGCTTCTTGTCACACTATTTGTTTGCTACGTGTGCACATATAATCTGTCAAAGTGCTTTTGGTATAACAAACTTTTAGAAGCCTTTTTATCTTACAAATTAGTCACATAGATTATTGTATATCCAAGTATGCTTAAGTGTCTAAGTCTAACGACAAAACAATCTCATAAATGAAATGTCTTGAATAAAGTCGTATTCTTGCATAATATGATTGTTTTGATGCTATCTTGTGTGGTGATTTCTTGTCTACTAAGTGCAATGTGTTGTTTTTGCTTATATAATATGTTATCTTACTTGGTTCTAACTTTTATATGCTCATTTTGCATAATCCCCTTTATTGCTACGTAGATTAGTACTATGCTTTATGGGACCCCTACACTTGCATATAATTTAAAAGCATATAGAATTAAGTTCTAGAGGGTTGGCTTTGCATCTTTTTCTTTCAACCGACCTCTTTCCAAATTTCATTTTTGCTTTCGCTTTCCAAAAATCACCTCCATCATTATTTAGTTATAACAATACTCTAATCCTCTTCACTTCCTATTAGGAAACCACATGCCTCATCATACGATCATCTCGTATTAATCGAGAAGAGGTACGTGACTTTAAGGATGAAGTTCATTGTATGCTAACCATCATCCAGAAAAACATCACTAAGCTCATCTCTTTCGTTAACATGAATAACCTCCTAAACACTTTGTTGTCATTCCTTATGTGATACATTACACATTATGTTGGATGTCCACCAATTAAGGGGGAGAGAAATCCATTCACATAATTGTCTTTTGTAAAATTTTATGTCTCTTAGACTCTAAAATACCAACACATAGGTAAACACCACTTAGCTAAAACCGGTTCACGAAACCACAACTAGTTCAACCTTTTTAACTTTTTATCACAAGTTTGCACCAATACCTCATCAAGTGAAAAACGCATCATGTGTTTTTACAAAACGTCTTCATCTCCACATATATGATTTTCCTTAAACTAGCACCTTACAACTTCACTATCTAGAACACCATCATAGGATCTTATCCTTTTCTCGCTTATCATGCATGTCCTTGTCAGTGCAAACGATATATTAATCAAAACAGCCATTCCCAACACATTGGTCTATCCAACTCTCACTCATATGATGTCATCCTCATATAGGTACTCATTATTATTATTAGTATTTTCCATATTGTCTTCACTTCTTTTCAATGTGATAATCATCCATGTCGGTCAAAACCATGCTAATACTACCTTTCCCATTGTCACCTAAAATATGTCATTTTTATAATTCGTGTCAATCAATGAACGAATTTATCTTCATGTTATCACTTTTATATTTTTTGGTATCTTCATTATAATATTCTTAGATAGAACACATTATTGATTACTCTTGGGTTGAAGCATATGAGAACTTGCTCAAAACAATAGGTTGTTAGGATCAATAAATCATTCAAATCATAACCCTTATGCATCATTGAAATGCAATGTCCATTCATATTTTCTCTTAGCTTTGGTCACTTGACATGACAAAAGGATTGCATGAGTCCATATTTTTTTTTCTATATACGAGTTTCTAACTCCTTAATAGCTTCCTACCTAATCACCATCACCTTCCATCACCACTTTCACTAATCATCACCACCATGGATTAGCGAAAACTTACTTTTGTAAATCTCGAGTCATCTACCATCACCACATGAATCCTACTAGTAAACCGACACCAACACTAGCATCACTAGTGGCACACCCGGTAGAAGACTTCATATCTTCTTTCTAGGAACTATTTTGTAGGCTTTTATCATATTATATTTTCACTTTTCTTATGATTGTAATTAGGAGACTACACTTCATGAGATCTTTGATTATATCATTTATCACATATATACATCATATTTTTCTTTGTGAAAAAGATGAAATATATTGCACTAATGTTTTTCATTGTAGGTTCATCATCATATACACTCGATTGTATATAACTTACTCATCTAAGGATGAAGTTTGCATCAATTATTTTTCTTATTTTAGGTGCTTCTTGACACCCTCGAACAAGGAGGAATATCCTTTAAGCACTCATATTGCATCGTCTATACACTTGTTTGTATATGACATATTTGTCTAAAGACAAAGCTTCTATTATACAAATATTTATTTTGAAGGTTCATCTTGACGACCTAGAGCAAGGGGAGCTTCCGTCAAGAATTTATTGAATGCATCTTATACACACTTTGTTGTATATCACTTACTCGTCCAATGACGAATATAGTTTTGCACTAATATTTGTTTTGTAGGTTTTAATCATACCCGACACCTCAAACAAGGGGAGCAACCGTCAAGGGGAGCATGCGCATTTAGCATCATTCTCACTTTTCAACAAGCATTTTTGCTTCGATAAAAAGTGGAGAAAATAGGCTAACATTGCTATGCCTTTTTTCTTTTTCATATATTTCTCATAATTTTTGTTGAATAAAACTAACCTTGATGTAGGTTAAGCCTCTTTATTTGATCCATGGATCCGCTACCAAACAAGGGACGGATTGAAGTAGACGATTTAACTTCACAAGGGATGATGCAAGCTCGCCTTTTTGGGGAGAAATTAAGTTAAACTCCAAGGACACGCCCTTTTTGTTTCGACAAAAGGGGGAGAAGAATGTAAACGGAGAAGGTAATGTAAAGGTAGTAAGGATACAAGTAACTTTTAACATTTTACTTTCTATTACGATTACATATCTTTGTCATCATCAAAAAGGGGGAGATTGTTAGTGCAAATATTACGATATTTAATCTATACAGTCTCGTTTGTTTTTGATTGATGACAAACATGTAACTTGTAATACATAACGTAAAATGTACAAGTTACTTGTAATTACATTTGTCTCAACATACATTCAACACCTCTCACTACAAGAATCCTGATGAATAAGGTAACCTAGCCTAGACCCAAAAAGCCGCTCCTTCTCTCTCTCTAGCCCTTGGGGCGATTTTCTTAACATGAAACCCTAGAGATCAATCTAGGGAGCTAATTCTTCCAATTATTCATCATGTTATTATTAAATCTTGCTTAATTCGGTTAGGATTATGCAATGGAGGGGTCTGATTTCTTTAAATCTGCTTAGGGTTTTTGAAATCAAGGGTGGCGGCTTGGTTTATTCATTGGGTTTTCAAAACCGATTATGGTTTTGTATGGACTGATCATTCCAGGTTGGTTTCTGGTCGATCTTTATGTTGTCATGGGTGCGTTTGTATTGTAAATGGTGGCTCAATGTTGCGGTTTGCAATCGCCTTGACGTGGGTTTATTGCTAGATGATTATGTCTAGCATGGGTTGTGCGATTCAAGTAAGGGGATACCGGCTATGAATCTTCTTTTTCGAATTGCTGTTGATTAGGCCCTATCGTTTGTTAGGGTTTACTTCGATCATGGCTGGTGATGCTTGATGTCCGGTGGTTTGCCAGGGTTTGGCTTCTTGGGCGGCTAGGGTTTGGTGTACTACTTGGGTTTCAGTTTCTATTAGCCGTGGTGGTGGTAGGTTGCGGCTAGGGTTACTATGGAATTTGGTTGGGTTTCGTGGTGTTGTTTTCTAGCCGTGGTGGGTGGATGTTGCAGCTAGGGTTGGTGGGATCGATTTAGGGTTTCATTCCCTTAGTTGTTTGTACGTGGTTGTTTTCAGCTAAATTGGAGTGTGCTTGGACCTTTTGCCAATGATCGGGTTGGTAGGGCAGGTTGGCAATGCGATGTTAGACTTGGTTTTGTTGTGCTTGCTGCAGCTTGGACGTTGGTGTTGCACTCGTAGGTCAAGCAATAAAGCTCATTGAAGACAAAGTCACGCACTGTGGAAGTGGTTCTGATTAACCTGGTTGTTACATTTAGATTGTAATTTGAATGTAATTGGTTATTTTATGCGTTTAGTTTTTTTGCTTTGTTACATTTGTTGAGTCAAATCGCCTATGTAACGGGCTGAGGGCATGAGATTCACCCATGTCAATTGTACTTCACAGTTTTTTGGATATATTTACCGGGGTTTTAATGCCCTTTTACCCAAAAAAAAGAATCCTGATGAATACCCACGGAAATTAGCCATGAACGTTGATTCGTGGGTATTTACCCATATATTACCCACAAATTAGCCACACCTATCGATTTAAAAGCTAAGAAAAGTTACTCACGAACTTCCCACAGACTTACTCACAAATATACCCATTAAGTTAAAATTTATGGGTAATTAGAGGGAAAATTATTCGTGCTAAAACATTTCTCACAAAATACCCACATATTGGGTAACCGTGGGTAAAAATTGTGGGTAACTTCGTGTGTAAATTTATTTACCCACAGATTGCTCGCATTTATTTTTTTGCTTGTACTTTTTTGTGGGTAACTTGTGGCTAAATATGCACTCACGGATTTACCAACATCATATTTTTTTGGGTAATTATTAATGGGTAATTTTATATAGGTAATTTATAGGTTAATATATATTAAAGAGTTTCTGATAATTAGTTTTCACAAGTACATTTGAGTGAGTAATTGTTAAAAACAAACTTGTGGTTAATATAAAAGGTGTAAATTAGTGGGAATACCCTGATCTCATGCATATTTTGATGTCAACCGGACCCTTCCTCAAGGACCCGGCCTCAGGCACTGATCACCTGTTCTCATTAACCTAATTAGAAAGGAGTTAAGATTGAACCCCTACCATTTTCTCCGAGAGGCCCTCCTTGACCAGTCAACTGAGCATTTGCGATGGGGGACTTACACCACTAGAGCAATCCCCAGTTGGTTATCATGTGTCGTCTTTGACCTGTAAAGAAACTAAAAGTCGAAACAGTTTCAATAAGTACTTCCAAACTAGTCAATAGAGTTTTCGCAACATGGGTTATCAAGACCATTCACTGGTTTTTAACTAAATCCATGTCAATATCGATCTCAAATTCAAAGGAAATTATTATGGATTTAATTGTATAAATTTTTTAACGTAAAAAGATTTAGAATGTTGATAGTTTAATAGGTTTTGAGGGTATGGTGAAAGATAGTATAAAATGTACATTTAAAGAGTATTTTCGACCATTTTTCTAGAGGATTGAAACTCAAAATATGCAATTTTGTAGCAATTATTTAAGAGACTACAATGCACCTTTTATCGAATTTTCTTTTTACAACTAGACGAATACATGTACAAAAAGACGTTATATAGCGGTAATAATTATGTTTGCGAAATCGTGATCTTGGTTTGACCCTTTATACAAAAATAACGGGTTAAATTTATAGTAATTGCAAAAAATGTTCATTGGTTGGAAACAAAAAATGATAAAAGTTTAAGGATTAAAAAATATTTAAAATATTAATTTAGTTGTAAATAATGTTACCGATTTTAATAAAAGGAGTAATAATACTCTAATGTTACTCAATTTTAAGTTTTATATGTTAACAAATATCATTCACTCTTTACAAGAGCAATTGTGTAAACTGGTATTGATAGTAAAAAAACCGTGTATTTTTTTTTAATTGATAAATACGTTGAAATTAACCAATATTAAAAATTTACTATTTAAAAAGTTGACATTTTAAAAGTAGTAAAGATTGATATTGGTAGAGTAACCGTGTCACATAGGGGCCGTTTACTTTTTCTACTAGCTAACAGATTCCTCTCGAAAGAGAAATAAAGTGTTTTTTTTTTGTGCTTTAATAAAGAGAGATGATTTGTACACTCCAACAAATGATTGGTACACTCAAAATTTTTATATTTGTACATTTATACCCTCACAGTTATCCTTACACTTTCACTTATGAAAAGGTATAAATGTCCAAACATAATAATTTAGAGTGTACCAATCATTTATTAAAGTGTACAAATCACCTTCCATTAATAAAATAATAAAATAAAGACTATTTTTTGTTTGAATGTACTCCGTATTTCATAAGAGTGAGAAAAGTGGGCCTTGCCTACTCAGAGGGAAAACAAAAGGTATCATTTAATCTTAAAAGAAAAAAAAGAAAAAAGAAACGCCATCTTAAATTTGTTTTGAAATGAAAAGTAAAATAGTAAAACTTGTTATTTTAACATTTAAGTTTAAATGGTGTTATAGGCAATTAACATTACTCAAATTTAAACATTTTAAGTTTAAAAAATGTATATACATATATTATAAGTAAGAGTAGTCGAGATAAGAAAACAAAATAGCAAAAATTAGTGGAGGGAAAACTTCCTGCTTCTATGCAAAATGAAATTTAAGTAACTTAATCAAAATTTAACTTCCCTCTCACGTTTCCATAACTCCTTAAAAAGTGAAATGCTCCAACCGTCATACCCCTCTCACCACAAGAGTTGCGATCCTCTACAAAGGGAATAAAAATAAAAAGTTTGCAAAGCCATTCAGCTCGTGCCACGTGTCCTCCACCCACTCCCTCCTTTTTTTCTTATTAAATTTGGTTAGAGGGATATTTTTGTCATTTAACCCGTTTTTCATATTCCACCCCAAATTTCAAACGCAAATAACTTTCAAACGACAAACTTTTATGAAAAACCGATTTCACCATATTTTTTAAAATTCGATTCTCTTTAATTTGGTATAAATCTTGATAAATATTTCGAACTTTTTTTTTTACATATCAAGTGGTTCTTGATTTTCTTGATTTTTTTGACATTTTCGGCCCTATTTTTTACGCTCATAAATGTCGAATCTTGAAAAACTTAAAACCTGAAAGTTATAGATTTTTGTTCACTCTTTACCCAGAAATTCAAATCACTCAAATTCGATGTCATATGGGTAAGATATAACACGTTAAAGATGGTGTTTTACTCATATTTGTTGCATACAAGGTGTTTGATGAAATGTCTAGCTTAGATTTTAGTGTTAAAGTTGAGCTAAATGCACTAATTTTTGTCCCACAACGCATCATTAATCATTTTATTAATGTAAGATTCAAAAAGTGATGTTTTTAATAGTTAATGTTTTTAACTATTAAAACTGATGAACCAAAGTGATAAACTGATGAACCAAATCAAACTGTTAAAAAAAAGCATAAAAGCAAAACTGATGAACCTAACTAAACCGATGAACCAAACCAATAACTGATGAACCAAACCAAAACTGAAACTATGATTGATGAACTAAACCAAACTGATGAACCAAACCAATAACTGATGAACCAAACCAAAACTGAAACTATGATTGATGAACTAAACCAAACTGATGAACCAAACCAAAAACTGATGAACCAAACTAAAACTGAAAATGTGATTGATGAACCAAAATAAACTGATGAACAAAACAAAAAAAACACCAACATGTTAAGCTGAAACTATGATTGATGAATCAAAATAAACTGATGAACTATGTTTGATTTGGTTCATCAGTTTTGGTTTGGTTCATCAGTTCATCGTTTGGTTCATCAGCTTTGATTTGATTCATCGCTTCATCGATAGATGAACCAAGATTAACTGATGAACAAAACGTGCATTTTTATTTTAAATTAAGTACTAAAAAAAATCACTTTTGAATCTTACATTAATAAAATGATTAATGATGTGTTGTGGTACAAAATTTAGAGCATTTAACGCAATTTTAACACTAAAAATCTAAGCTAGACATTTTATCAAACACATTGTGTGCAACAAATATGACTAAAACGCCATTTTTAACGTGCGATATCTCACTTATTTCATATCGGATTTGAGTGATTCAAAAACTTGTGTAAAGAGTGAACTAAAATCTACAACTTTCGTGTTTTAAATTTTGCATAAATCAACCTTTAAATTAGATAAAAGTAGGGTCTAATATAAAATTTCAAGAAAATCATAACCCACTTGAAATCTTAAAAAAAAAGTTTCGATTTATATATCAAAATGTATATCAAATTAAAGAGGATTAAATTTTAAAAATTAAGGTGAAATCGGTTTTTCGTAAAAGTTTGTCGTTTGAAAGTTATTTCATTTGAAGTCAGGTGGAATTAAAAACATGTTAAAGACAAAAATGCCCCTAGACGAAATTAGTAAAATAAAAAGGACGGAGGTAGAATATTTGTTGGTGGACACGTGTCAAGTTATAAGAGGCTTTTTAGACTTTGTAAACTTTCGTCTCTTTTTAATAGATCCGCTGTCCTCACCACAAAAATGTCGCCCAACTCACCTTTCTCGCATATTCTCTTGTATTTCAAAAAGTATTCCATTATACGTTTAATTATCTATGATGAAATGAATAAAACGTTTGCACCAAAAATTATGATCCTTTGAGATTATATACAAGAGTTATCTTCGGTTAATATTTGTTTACAAAATTTTGTAGTTTATTTTTCTCAATTACATTATTTAACTCCATCGAACACTATTAACTATTGCAGGCAATATCAAGCAATGACATTGGTTGGATTTCTTAAACTCGGAACTCAATGTATGATTTTGGAACCGGTCTAAGGTGATTGAGAATGGGTTCTTTTATAGTTTATTTTCTCATATAAAGTAGTGGCACACTCATGTTTTTGTCTATCGATTGTGTTATAGGTTGTTCTTGACAATTATTGATGTCATCAGCAAAGGGAATATCTACTCAAAACAAAGTTAAAAATCCGATATCATAATATAATGGAAGTTATTGTGCCTTAAGGCTTGTGATCCTTAGACTCGTAAGTCACATCTAATCTCTTGTCTATCTTCCGATCAATTATTGCTAGATTTGTTTACTGGATAAAATAACATGATAATGTCATGATTATCAGATTATTCTATAACATTTGAGCCTTATTGTTATTATTTGCATATTTGATATGCAGGGCATAATTTAAGATGTTGGGTTTGAGTGAAGATCAACATGTGAACAACACGAAAGACATTTTGACTGATTCTAAAAATTAAGAAACATCTATGGTGGATTGATGGTTCCAAAATGATATCTCATGTGACGTCGATATGTACTCCATCCATTTAAGACTTTTTGAATAATCAAATGTTAGCTATGTAACTTGTATTGTTTATTTTTTTTATTGCATAATGAAAAAATTGATGTAAAGATTTGTACATAGATCAATGGATGTCATATTATTTGTATACAAGTTTTTTTTGTGTAGTTATCTATATACATGTACATATCTATGAGATACACTATATACAAAATTGTCATTTTGTTACTTCTCATGAATTTTTGATAGTAATATGGTCGGTAAATCATATAACTGAAACACAAAATTCAATTATAGATTACCAGGATTTAGTATTTTACCCACGGATATATTTCTAGATAATGTACACATGAATTACACACGACTGAATTCGTGAGTATTTTCGTGGTCACATATGAAGTCCCACAGAAATTGTTCCCACGGAGTTGGCAAAATCACCCATCAACTATATTGTGGGTAAACTTACCCACCGCTCGAAAATTTTGTGGGTGCATAATTACCCTCGGAGGTTATACCCATGTATATGCGTTCGTGGGTTTTCCGTGGGTATTAGAAGGTAACCCACGAATTTTAGTCTGTTAGCCACAATTTTTGTCCGTGGGTATTTGACTGATTTCTTGTAGTGCTCGATGACTCAAGTCCTCATATGTTACAACACAGGTTCGTACATGTTTGTTATGTGGCATTATGATCAAACCCATTAACAAATCATTTAGAATGTTTAAAATATGTTTAGGGTCACTAAGTATTTTAATAGGTTAACCATTCTATTTCGAACCTCATTTTACATTTTGCATTCACAAGTATTTCAAAAGGTAACTAGACATTTTATTAACTAGTTACATAATACATTTTACAAGTTTACTTTAATAAACTTTTTAATCTAAAAATGGAAATACATATTACATCATGGCATGTATCATCTTTGAAATCCTTGGAAGATCACTTGAATATTTTGTTTAGATTGACACTCAATATATAAAATATGATCTTAGTAAGATTTGGTAATATCTTGGAAAGATTTGAAGAAAGATTTTTTAGATTTTATGTCAGGTACCCACGGCACCAAATTACATAAAGGACGGAACCCTTTTAAGGGCTCCTTGGTCCGTGGACGCTCCTGACCATTTTTGTCTATAAATACAAGCCCATTGTTTTCTCATTTCTTCACCACTTCAAATCACATCTTCTCCACCTTCTTGCATACATTTAGATCAATCATTAACAATGTAGTAACATACATTAAACACCCTAATGATCATGATCATAATGCTTCTAACATTCATCTTTGTTGTAAGCATACTCTTTGATCAACCAAGGAAATCTTGGAGATCTAGCCATCCCCACTCACCACAAGTTGAAGATCTATCACAAGAAGTTTAGGAAACTTGTGACCTTCATCATGAAGGCTTCCTATCAATGGAAGTTCATTTAGAAGTAGTTATTCATATCTATTAGGCATTTGTTTCATAGATCATTAGTGTAAACATCATTGCATCATAACAACACATACCAAACTAGATTTGATGGTTTATGTGTTTGTGCCATAAAACACAAGGTTTGTTATGTTGGGCCATAAAACATAATGGGAGTGGTTGTACCCTTGTAAAAGAACTCGACATCTAGCTTAGTGTCGGAAATATTGTATAGGCGACGTTAGGTTGGTTCTACCTTGAACTAGAACCCGGTATTTAGCTTTGTACCGGAAAAAGTGTGTTTAACGATTGTAAGGTTTTCTCCGCCGAGAAAGGAGCTTGTTGATTTAGTGAAGTAACTCTCGAGTTGGGTACTCGGGGAGTGGAGTAAGGCGGAAAGGAGATCCGTGACCGAACCACTATAAATCCTCGTGTTCGGTTTGCACTTTTCTTTCTTTATCTCTTTACTTTTATACTTGCACTATACTATTGTTTGTGATGTGGTTTGATGTTCATGATTGTGTGACAACTTGGTTTACCATGCTTTATATTACTCACAAACAATAATTGGTACTTTCATATTATAACAAGCTTTATAAGCGATTTGATACTAAAGATCTAAAGTTTTTAAATGGTAACGTATTCACCCCCCTTTACGTTTTCACATAATATATATTGTGATTGCGCGTAAAAAAAATTAGGTTAAAAAGTGGCTGCTAGGGTTTGACGTGGTGACATAGAGAGGCGGCTCAACTTAGCCACCTAAGTATGAGGATCAGACACCCTCCGATATCACCTTTCGCAAGAACAAGTTTGTTGATTTCGTTGGGGAATATCATCTAGATCTTATAGTTAGTTATGGTGTTGTCCCGGTCATAGTACCTCGTGTAATCGGGGTCCACATGCTATTGGATAGCTTCGAGCCGATCTATGGTGTTCTACTATGTGAAGGTGAAGACATTGATCCATAACTTTACGAAGCCGAAACCACAATATCACCTGAAGAATTAGAAGAAATCAAACTGCTACACGCTAGCGATACCACCATAGACAAAGAAAAAGACATCATATAATTATACTTGTCACGTCGCATATGATGTTATCAATCCAGTCACATTTATCAAAATATTCTGCTATATAGGTTTAGATTATTTTAATAATAAATTAACATTATGAATATATGTATGAGGTTTTTGAACTTCAAAACCTTATAATTTATTTTTATCGATAATTATGATGTTGAAAATCTGGAAACACAATATTCGTTTCCCATGAAAAAGTAAATAGTTGACCTTGATAACATGTTGGTATCTTTGATAGAAAGTCATAACCTACGTGACGTATTTTATGCTAAAATAAAATGTAACTGGTATTTTCCTTTGTTTTAACACTTTCATGTCATCCGCTTATTTTTTGATGAAGCAGATAATTAAGCAAGAATAAGTCTTTGAGTAAAATGTTGTGTTTGCTTATTTTTTTTTTACACATAAACAGTTTGAAATAAGCAATCTTAAACAACCCATAAAAGATTCTTTTAGCTACAATTTTTGTTTTCTAATGTTTTATAGGATGAAAACTTGGCAAAGAAACCTATGGAGGCCAAGATGATTAAAGTAAACTACATGGGTGATACCATCAAGTTTCCAATACCCTTGTTATGAAATTGCATACTTGTGGGAGATAAAGTGATGGATAGATTAAATACATTGAACCAGAAATACTTTCGTATCAAGTATGATGACAACAAAGCTAGGTAACTTGGTTCCAATTTCAAGTGATGGAGAGACATCCAAGCTTGCATAGCCAATTCAAGTTACATGGGAATGATGGCAATCAGAATGATTATTAGCATGATTAATGACATATATTCCATTTCTCGAGTGTTATTTCAAAGGGTTATAGTACAAAAAAGTTACTAAAGTTTTTTAAAAATTTGTCCTAAGTTACTAAAGTTTTATTTTGTTCACTTAGGTCACTGAACTTTTGGAAGAATACACTTTGATAATTTCAGTGTTAGTCCGAGTAACTCGAATGTATATTTTTTTATAAGTTTAATAACCTGAGTGAACAAAGTTTCAAAGTTTAGTAACTTGGACGTATATTTTTATAATCTCGGTACCCTGAATGAACAAAGTTTCAAAGTTCAGTAACTTGAGTGAACAAAATGAAACTTTAGTAACTTAGGACAAATTTTTAAGAAACTTTAGTAACTTTTTTGTACTATAACCCTATTTCAAATGAAGTATTGTACTTTGATTCAAGGATTTGTCTTGTACGTACTCCGTATTTTACTATTTTCTATTTTGCATCTCATGTTGAAACGAAAGTTTCAGATTTAATACGGTTTCGGTTGCTTGTATAGTTGTATCTATACTCAAGTCCCTTTGAAGACCTTTCATGTGAAACATTTGATAAATTCTTAAATAATGTTAACACGTACTTGATCAATGTTCAATATAGAAAGAAACAATGGCCTTGAACCAGTTAGCTGCACTATAAACAACTGCAAGTTAATTATCAATATTGTACATGCAGTAGCAGCTTAATTATCACATAAATATATGTCAAGCTCAAAACAATATATGAGAATACAACATCTACAAATACATTGAGGGTAAAAGCTAAATATGCTTAATGTACTTCCCATCAGATCTCATTATGCTTCATCTACTCTCAATATTGACATTATACACGTTAGGAATTGTATATTAAGGGTTATTTGGTCATTTTACACATAATCATCTTCTTTCTATACATATTTCCAGATTTTAAAATAAAACCACAAAATTCCATGCGAAATTTACAAATAATATAACTCGTGGGTTTGCAATTGAATTTCTTTCTTGAATATAACTTGTGGGTTTGAAAAATTCCATGTGAAAAATGGTGAAGCGTGCTTTTGCAAACGTGAAAAATGAAGTTAACAAAGTGGGTTTGCAAACGCAGATTTCGTTCGTTCTCTTCCCGTAGATCAATATATCCATTTTAGTGTAACACTTGACTTCATTTTTCATCATCAAAATGGTGAGTGTATCATATTCACGTTTGCAAAATTCACTGTACTTCATTTTTAATCACTCATGAATATAACAACGTGAGTTTGCAAACGTAAATTTCGTTCATGAATTGCGTTGGTTTGTGAATTTGAAAACGGGGTTTGCAAATGAATTTAACGTGAGTTTAACAACGTGAATTTCGTTAGTCATTATAAAAACAACGTGGGTGCGGTGGTGATAAGTGGTGGTCGACTAAAAGTGGTGGTGGTGGTCGTTTTGGCGGTCGGAAATGGTGAAGAGTTGGCAAGTGAAAATGGTACAAATGGATAGGGAAGAGGTCTGGTGAGAAGTAGAGGAAGCATAATGACAATATTAAAAGTAGATGAAGCATAATTAGATCTCATCGGAAGTACATTAAGCATATTTAGCTTTTACTCAATACATTGAAGTTAAATGACATAAATTTGCATTCATCAACGCAACCCATGGACTAAACGTGGGAACATAATAGAAAGAGTTGCAAGCTCCAGTCCCGATCTGTAAACATAATTGAATCATAATTCAACATCTATAAATAAAAATCTCATATGTTATTATAAACAGAAACTAAGTTAATAAGATAGTCTTACTGGTATTGCTGCGGACTAGGTTGATAAAAAAAATATCGGATAACCCACGTGAAATCATGTTGTTTACTAGGCATCATTACCTGGTCCTTAATTAATCCCGATATGGATGTTTGAGCATGCTAGATCCTCCTTTATTTGAACAACTCCACCATTTAATCCTTCTCAACAGGTACACAATCTAGCTTCTTTCAAACATAGCCTAAATATCAATACAACTTGAAAAGGTTTTCTGAACTTTTGAGTATATATGGGTCCTCTATTGTAAAATACGTGAAATGGTTAAACTTTCATTTCAACTATTGACTTCAAATATACTTACTTTTAATATAAGTTACTTAGAAAAATACCCAGTAAAAGTAATACTCCGTACTATTAATCATGCATTTATATAACCCATCAGGCCATCACCCATTGCCGTCTATGAGGACGGGTGAAATGAGTGATCGCTCATGGCCCCAAATTTTAAAAGGCCCTAAAATCTGAATAACACACGTCTAACAATATTGTATACACTTTCTTGAATAAAAGCTTCTCTTATTTTGAAATAAGAGGTTCTTTCCGGAGGAAAGCCATATTCATTTGCAGTTAATTAGTTGACCAAATAAGTTCTACCGGGAAACCATGAACTATTTATAGTTTCGGCTTTGGTTACATGTATTAGCAATGGCATCTAGTGAAAATGGTATTTTGGAGCAAAGACTGCCAAATTTTTATTACCAAGATTTGCATGAAAGAACTTGAAAGGTATCGCTTTTCACGTAAATATTTTTCGCCAAACGCCTCTAATGACTAAAACACGGCCCCGCTTCACCCTATCGATTATATCTTACTTTTCTTTCTTCTCAGTTTTGCTTTAACCCAAAATAAATCGATAACTCAATTTCTTCTACCCTTCTTCTCTTTGTTTTTTATATACAAAATAAACTTGGGTACACTTTTTGTTTTTTTCTCATCCACTTTTCTCTAAAAAAAAAACTTAAAGAAACACAACTTATTATGAAAAACGAAATTACTGACGGAATTAATAACACTTATTATCCTGTTCATATATAATTTGCATAAGACCTTAAAGCTCGTTCCACAAAATAATAAGAGATTTCATGTTTTGGTTTTCCAAATGAATGAAAAGGGGTTCTCTATATAGTCTCTATACTATATTAATTACGACAAACAAGAAATGAAAATTAAAACAAAGCTAAACATTACCGCCAAGACCTATGTTGGTATGAACAATAGTTTGTTCCTGTTGATAAGGGTTAAATATTGTTGTTGCTCAATGATTCGCCATAACGTACTAGATGAAGCTTTGACTGTTGTAGACCGTTTATTCCCGACATGTAATCGAAGAATAGAATTGGAGAAGGTGTTCGGGTTATGATAGAGAAACCGAGGAGGTGAAGAGGGGAATGGATGTTTGAGAAAATCTAGAGACAAAGATTGCGAATATATAGTTATCGAATTTACACATTTATAATATCATTCCATGCAAATACATTTCTCAGAAATTTCGTGCATACTTCTTGGGAATTTCTTGCCGGTATACCAACTTTCTTGGGAATTTCTGGCATATAATACTTCTTAGAAACTTATTATATGCAACAAACGATGAGATCAAGGCATGCATGGAGCAGAAAAAACGGAAACAAAGAGACAGACCAGCATTAGAAGTTAAGAAGAAACATAACTCCCTAACAACTTCATGCAAACACTAAGAAACTGAATCCAAGATACATACCATTTGAACTGCAAAATACTCAGTTACACATGTTTCAAATCAAAGTTGACCTCACAAAACAATGGTTCGCGTGGGATGATGTTATAACTAACCCTATTTATTCAGTTTTGTGTGCGGGTTTGATTATGGTTCATATAATGTTGTTATAGTGTTTGCTAGCCAGCTTTTTAATCGTTAATTTGATCTGTTGGTTGTTTGAATAAATTTGAAGAAGATGAAAGTTGATGAAGATGCATCATGCATGAGAAGGACGTGACAAGTATTTGAGGGTGTAATGTGTGTGGCCTAAAGCTAGGCTTGTATTTTCTAACTAAAGCAATCGCTTTTGTATAGTTAAAACTTAAAAAGTATGAAAAATGATGAGCCCAATCATAAAAATTTTCATCTAGATAATGATGTAATTTGACTCCAATCGCAAAATGTTCTCTCCAGTTTTCAATAAGTGAGATTTGGCCAGTAATAAATTTCAAATAGGTGACAAAAGGACCACCTAAACCGAGTGAAGCTAGTCTTAGTCGGCTAACATGTTTAATAGAGTCAAATGATACTATAACAAACTTAGCATGTTCAATATAAATATAACAAAACATAACATTAGTCGAATAAAAAATATGTCCATCGGTATCCCAAAGAAAAAGCTAATACAAGTGGACAACTATGTTCACTGCCCAAACCTATATCAAACAAAATAATAACTAGTTGACCAAAACACTTTCTAAGTGGCTTCTCATGAAGTCATTCAATCATTGATTGAGTTCAAAAGAGTGTAAATATATCCAATGTTGTCCGGTTACCGTTAGCTTGTATCTTTACAACCGTTTTATATATAAATAAAAGTGGACCAAGCCGGCCAAACCAGCAACCTTTGTGTTTGTTTTTCTTTGGAGTAACTTACATAATCAAAGTGAACTGTCATCTCACCAAATTAGAGAGCTCAACAGTTTAAGTTGAATCAAAGTGACTAGTTTCAGATTTTACACATTTTCCATCTATAAACCCCATTTTATTTTTCCTTTTAAAGTAATAATCATAGCAGTATTCCACATTTTGTAATTCTCAAAACATTGTTAATTTGAAATTAACAATAAGCAAGCCAGAATTATCATTAGCATGAAGCAACAGAGAATTACCAACATCCAAATTGTTAATCAGAACCTAATTACTACCACCACTAGTAGAACCCCAACCATAGACAAACAAATAACAAATAAACAGACAAAAGAAAAACAACTAGACAAACAAGAATGTAAAGAATCTGACAAATAACCACCAGATTGACAACAATTAGACTCAGCTACAAATAGGTAATGATATTATACCAATGATGAACAGGGACATGATTAATTGCTTCTCAAGGAAGTAGGTCAAGTATAATTACCACCTTAAAGGTATAATGTAAGATAACCAGTTAAATTTTGAAGTGGTATAATAGTATATCCAAACACCTTCAAACACAAATAATCCACCAATTCACAAACACAACAACCAACAATCTAATGCTGAAAAGTAAAGACAAAAAAACAAAAAAAAACATGAGAGGTGTTACAGATCAACCAAACAATAGCGGAAGAAAAATCTCACCACTCTTCTAGATTCACTTAGTTAAGAAGAGAAGTAAGAACCCAAGATTGATCTCAAACCTTCCAAGAACCAGCACTAACAAAAACCTCCAAATCAAAAAAAAATTAGGGGTTCAAGATCAAGAAATACCCTAAGAACAAGTAATACCCTAAGAACACGATTCAATGAACATTCAACAACATCCAGTACCAAGAAACACCAAATGACGACCAGATCAAGAAATCCTCCAATATTCACAAAACCCTTATTTTACCAGAAAATGAAGAACCAACAATCAAGATAATTGCTAGCTCTGATACCATGTAAAATCTCTTATGTCAACACTATAACAACTGTATTTGCAATCAACCAACCACCCCATGTTCTTCAATTATTACTTTATAAAATTAGAGGTATAGTCTCCACACGGATGCGATACTACATACAAAAGAAAGATCAATCCCCAAACGTATGCGATTGTAAATATACAAACCACACTTACAAACCACTTCACTACAACACTTAGAATACCATATCTAAGACTATATGAATGATCAAGATAATCAAAGAAAAAAATTGTAACAATATTGAGATAAAGAGTCGTATTTGAGAGAGAAATTGAGACTACGAATGAGAATGAGATGTGATAATGAAACCCTAGAGCTGGGATGTAGCTTATATACAACCATCTTTCACTCCAGACCCTAAACTTTATCAAACCTGCTAAACAAAGCCAAACTTACCATACTATTAGTAAAAGTGGCAAGGTTAGCCCCTCCACATATAATAAGCCATAAGAATGACAAATACAACATACTTTCAACAAAATTCATCGCATTAGAAATATGTATGATGACTACAAAGGTAACTTGGTTCCAATTTTAAGTGATGGAGAAATCTAAGCTTGCATAGTCAATTCTAGTTTCATGGGAATGATGGCAATCAAAATGATTATTGACAAGTAGCTAGCATGCTTAATTACCTATATACTCCGTATTTTACTATTTTATATTTTGCATCTCCTGTATAAGTTGGTTATATGACTTTCAGACTTAATATGATTTCGGTTGCTTGTATAGTTGTATCTACTCAAGCCCCTTTAAAGACCTTTCATGTGAAACATTTGACAAATTCTTATATAATACTAACACTTGATCAATGTTTAATATAGAAAGAAACAATGGCCTCGAACCAGTTAGGTGCACTAAAAACCTGCAATTTAATTTCTAATATTTGCACAAAAGGAGTTGAACTATCATAATATATATCACGTTCAAAACAATGAGAATACATTAAAGTTAAATGACAAAAGTTTGTATGCATTAATGCAACCCACCGACGAAAGTGGGGGGAAAACTAGAATTGCAGGCTCGAGTCCCGATCTGTAAACAGAAGTGAACATAATTCAACATCTATAAATAGAATCTCATATGTTATCATGAAAGGAAACTAAGTTAATAAGATAGTCTTGCTCGTATAGCCATGGACGAGCTTGATAAAATAAATATCAATAAACCACATGAAATAATCATGTTGTTTACTAGGTATCATACCTGGTCCTTAATCCGGATCGATACTTGAGCATGCTACATATCTTCCTTAAATTGAGCAACTCCACCACTTAATCCTTATCAACAGGTACACAATCTAGTTTCTTTAAAAAAGAGCCTATATATCAATACATCTTGTGAAAGTTGTTTCTTTTCCTTAAGTTTTTGAGAATACATGGGTCCTCGATTGTAAAATACTAGAAATGATTAAAATTTCATCCACCCGAGCCCATTTATTCCCAAACTATTGACTTCAACTATACTCCGTATTTATATATTTAAGTTAATATGTAAAATCTCCTGAAAAGTAATCACTACACTTTGGACTTCTTGGGAAGAGAAACTTTAGCGACGACAGATGTCGTCATTATAGGTCCACTAAACGACAAAAAACTCACTTTCTTGGCCCGTCACCAAAACCTATAGCGCCTACATGTGGTCGCTATGAGTTGCCATTAAAGCTTTTGGTCAAATAGACAATATAACGGATTTTAGCAGCCACATGTAGTTGCTAAATCTCTATTTTCTTACCTTCTTTTTTTGTTTCCATTAAAAAAAAGTTGGGAAACCTTTTGTTTCTCTAAAAACTTAAATAAACACAACATAATTTGAAAAGTTAAAATTACTAATGGAAATAATTAACGACAATCACAATTATGTTCATAATTTTATATAAAGCTCGTTCCACCAAAGAATAAGAAATTTCATGTTTGGCTTTCCAGAATAACGAAAAGGTTTCTCTTCACTATGACGACATACAAGAAATGAAACTAAAGTTATTACCGCCAAGGCCTATGTTGGAATAAGCAATAGTCTGTTCCTGTTGGTAAGGGTTAAGAGGTGGTGTTGCTCAATGATTCGCCATGACTAGATTAAGCTTTGACTGTTAGACCTTTCTCCCCAACAGGACTCACATGTGATCGAGGATGAGAACTGATCGAAGAAGGTGTCCGGGTTGATGTGATAATGAGAGAGAAGCCGAGGAGGTGAAGAGAGAATTGGATGTTTGAAAAAATCCAGAGACAAAAATGGCGAATATATATAGCTATCGAATTCACACTTCTTATCATTTATGCAGAAATTTCGTGCATACTTAATGGAAATTTCTTGCTGGTATACCAACTTTCTTGGGAATTTCTTGCATATAAAACTTCTTAGAAATGCAAGAAACAAAGAGATCATGGCTGCATGGAGCAGAAATAACGAAACAAAGTAGAGACAGACCAAAACATTAGAAGTTAAGAAGAAACATAACCGTCCCTAACAACTTCATGAAAACATTAAGAACTGAATCTAAGATACATACCATTTGAACTGCAAAATACTCAGTTACACATGTTTCAAATCAAAGTTGACCTCACAAAACAATGGTTGGCGTGGGATGATGTTATATATAACCCTATTTATTCAGTTACACTAGTGTTTGCTAGCTAGTTTTTTTATGTTTTTTTAATCTCTATTTTGATCTGTTGGTTGTTTGAATAAATTTGAAGAAGATGAAAGTTGATGAAGATGCATGAGAAGGACGTGACAAGTATTTGAAGATGTAATGTGTGAGCTAAAGGCTTGTTATTTCTAACTAAAGCAATTGCTTTTGTATAGTTAAAACTTTAAAGTACGAAAAATGATGAACCCAATCATTTTAATTTTCTTCTAGATAATGATGTAATTTGACTCCAGTCGCAAAATGTTCTCTCCTGAGATTTGGCCATTTGGTTAATAAATTTTAAATAGGTGACAGAAGGACCACCTAAACCGAGTGAAGCTTAGTCTTAGCCGGCTTACATGTTTAATAGAGTCAAATGATATTATAACATGTCCATCGCTATCCAAAGAAAAAGCTAATACAAGTGGACAACAATGTTCACTGTCCAAATATCCAACAAAATAATAACTAGTTGACCCAAACACTTTAGAAAGTGGATTCTCATGAAGTCATTCAATCATTGATTGAGGTCAAAAGAGTCTCAATCCGTCCAGATTAAAGTTGTCCGGTTACCGTTAGCTACAACCGTTTATAGATAAATATAAGTGGACCAAGCCGGCCGAACTAGCAATTTGTGTGTTTGTACTTCTTTGGAGTAACTTACAAAATCAAAGTGAACCGTCATCTCACCAAATTAGAGAGCTCAATGGTTTACGTCGCCTGCAAAGCTTGTGTTTCGCATTAACACTCTTGTATACCTCCTATATCAGCAATCGTGCATGTCTTAATAACTTATTATTGCAGAGCTCTAAGGGCTAGGCCCCACAAGCAAACGAATCTGGAAACATGTGACTTGATTCCGTTCTTTGATCCTACCTTTGTTTTTATTTTTGCTTTTTTTTCTAAAAAATGATTCAAACTCCAAAACCTTAAAAACAGAGATACTCCCACGAGCTAATAAAAAAAATAAGTCATGACCACTTGGTATAACTTATGTAACTATAAAAAATAAAATATATAAGGTTGATAACATGGGGGACCAGTCTTGTTAGGTGTGCAAAGGGTGCAAGCTATGGAACTTAAGGACCAAACTGAAATAATCTTAAACCAGAAGGACACAACTCGTAAAACCCGTTCTAAACAAGTTAAGGGATCAAAGGGTCAAGGGTCAAGGGTCAAGGGTCAAGAGTCAAAGTCTTTTTCTTACTAAAAAGAATAAGTCAAACTGTCAAAGTCAATACGCGTTAAGAGAACATGCAACGAAAGAGAGAGAACGATTAAAATAGTACTGAACACATAAAAAGGCTGTTAGTGGTACAGGCCACTACAGCGTGGAGATATATGTTTATTTTATGGACCCGGTCACTTACAGGAAGGTTCATATATATGTATATATAACATGCCAGTCTGGGTCTGTAATATACAGTCAGTTAGTTAGTCCCTAAAACGTAAACTGATATTTGGAAAAGCAAGAGGATTAATGGAGAGACAGAAGAAGGTTTCTTTCGACTTGACTGCAGGAACTAGTAGAAGACACAGTCATTCAGATGTTTTGGATACTATGAAACTGAGATATCCTTGTATTTATCAACCTGTCAATCCTACAGCTGATGTTGCAATACCAGAAGAAGAAGAATATGATGAAGATCGAAGGTTCTTGACACCTCTTTAAGTTTTCGGAGCTCGAGATATATATGGGCCAGAGTCACCTCTTCCTCCAAGTACGTGATTTGTTTTTCTTCATCTTATGTAGTTATTATAAACATGATTTGTAATTCATAGTGTTTTCCTAAAGTCAATGAAGCTTCTGTAGCTCAAAATTTATGGTGCTGTGTCTTGTTGTGGCAAATTATTTAGGTAGGTAAATAATTATAGTTAGAACAGCTACTTGGATCCATCTTTTATGGATGAGATCAGTTGATACACTTTGTTTTTGCCGAAACAAATAGTAGTAAACAGATAAGATTTTAACCTGCACCTCACATATCTTTCCAACCATACCACCTCATATTTTTATACCATTATTACTTACTGTAAAAAATATATAATAGACTAAATTACAATATTGGTCCCTAAGCTATTTCAAATACTTGGGTCATCGATGAAATTACGGTAGTCCCCAACATCTTGATTTGGCTTTGCTGAGGATCCAAAACTCTAACGCTCGTTAAAAAACTCATTAGAGCATAAGGTGTGTTAACCTAAGGTTAAGGTTTAACACTTGCCACGTAAGCGCCACATCAGCTTTAACATTTCACCTTAACTCAACAAAAAAAACCCCTTATCATAACTTACACACGTTAAACCTTAACTCACAAACTATTTACAAAAACAACCCTTCATTTAGGGGGCAAAAAAAAAAAAAAAAAACTGAAAAACACTTTAACGTGGCGTTAAGGTGTTAACATGGGCATGTTAACACCCCTTTAACTTGGGACACGGTATGGTTAACATGCCTTAACGCCGGCATGTTAAACCTTAACCCTCCCTTAACTAGCACCATACCGAGTGCTCTTAGCGGCAAGGGTTTTTTCATCTTTTCGCATTTTTGTCCAAACACCCTATAACACCTATAGTCTTTTGTCATTTCCGATTATCCATTCAAAATAATACTCTAATCTAAACACTTCTCTTCATCGACCTCTCATCCACCGCCACCACCATTACCATTTATATCAAATTAAAAACTTATCAACAAATTCTTTCAATACAAATCTTTTCAGACCCACATCTAAACATTAAACCAAGTACTCCTTCTACATCACTACTCTTCTTCAATCTCCAAACCCATCACCATTACACCCACAACTACCATGGCCGTCACCATTAAAAATCTCATCATCTTCAATTCATCGTTACAAATAAATACTCACTTACATATAACCCGCCTAAAACAATAATAATTTAGGCCACCATTTCTATAGAATATGACTTGTTTTGTGGTCCGAAAATGCATGTAACGCCATATCTCCACTTATTTAGAAATGGACATTTGTCGCATGTATTTGCTTTTACACCTATAATGTAATTCTTTTTTTCGTGGCCTTACAAATGCTCAACAATATGTGTTCTCATACATTTGTTTTCCATTCGAGTTCATACTTCAAAAAGCTAACCAACTTTGGAATATGTATTGATTGATTATAGCAATTCATCACGAAAAATATCTTTCGGTTGTTTTTGTTGTCATAAGCATACGCCTAATTGAAAAGCACGTCCATGGTTCTTTACTAGGCTCATATGAAGCAAGTCTACCATAGATTAATCTTTTTGGGCGACTTGCAAAAGCTTTTTATGAATGCTCCGAAATGTACCTAAACATTTAATAAAGCTTACACCGCCAAACTGCTAATAAGTGTCTGTAACTTTAGCTTCTTGTTTGATATTTAAGTACTTGCACGATACAAGTACAAACTAATTAAAATCAATAGCCAATATTTATAATCGACTATTTTCATTATGTAAACGCATTGCACAGCTTTCGCTGTTGACTAGGTTCATAGAGTTGACCTTTCTAGTCTATTTATTGAAATAAAAGTTATGAGTATAGAAAACTAATGACCTATTTATAATGTTTGTCAGTTTGAGCAGTTGAGGTGCTAAACTGAACCAGTTGTTCCCACGGGTCCACAAGAGTTCGGATGAAAACGAATCAAATATCTGCATACATGAGAAATATGATAATTTATTGTTGTTTTTAGAAGTGGGTTATATATAAGCAAGTACTAATTTTAAAGATAGATAGATTTTAATAGTGACGGCATGGTAGTGGTGGGTATGGTGGTGACGCAGGTGATGGGGTTGGAGGTTGAAGAAGATTGGTGATGTAGAAAAATGAGTGTTTGGTTTAATGTTTAGATGAAGTTTCAAAGATTTGTGTGAGAAGTTTGTTTATAAGTTTTAATTTGATATAACTCGAACGGTGGTGGTGGGATGAGGTAGTTAAGAGGATTGTTTGCATTAGAGTATTTTTTTTGAATTAGATAATAGGAAATGGTATGGACTATTAGGGACTATTGGTGTTATAGGGTGTTTGGACAAGAAATGTCGAAAAGGCGATAAACCTTGTAGCTAACGAGATTTTTAATGAGTTAGGGTTTTGGATCCTCAACTAAGCTAAATCAAGATGTTGGGGACTACGTTGTAATTTCATCGATCTTGGGACTAAACGCAAGAATTTGAAATAGCTGAGGGACCAACGATGTAATTTAGTCAATATAATAGGCGGCTTTTTTGTCGTTGACGCTAAATATTCCATGCTACACGAAGTCATCCTAAGAGTATTAAGGCGCCTCATTAACCAAGTGGCTCTAAGTTCAATTCCACAAATGGAGTACCGTGTGTGTGATTGCCCTATTAACCAAGTAGATGTTGGTTCAATAACTATTGGGGAAAACAACCTAAAAATGCATTAAACTTCCCCTTTTTTCTAATTTTGTGTAGCCATCATCTTTTTTACTAACATATTTCAATTTTCGATCTTCGCGGTATCTGTTACGCTAAACTTTGCATCGTTATCCTTATACTAACGACCGCTTAGTATATAAACGTAAAATTTGGTTTTCTCACGTTTTAGTCGTTTTTATAATTTCGTCCGTTTTTGCATGTTTTCATCCGTTTTAAACGTTTTGTTCGTTTTGCACGTTGTCGTTTGTTTTACACGCCATCCGTGTTTTACGCTTTCTTCCACTTTTATAATTTCGTCCGCTTACACGTTTTCGCTTTTTTTGCACGCCGCTTTGTTTTTTGCATGTTTCGTCCCCGCTTTAAACGTTTTCGTTCGTTTTTACACATTTCGTTTATTTTTGCTCGTTCGTTTTACAAGTTTTCATCCGTCTTTCTTACATTTTTGTTTGTTTTTGCACGTATTCATCCGTCTTTCTCACGTTTCATTTGTTTTTGAATGTTTTTGTCCGTTTTTACACGTTTTCGTTCGTTTTTTTACGTTTTCATCCGTTTTTATAAGTTTTCGTTTGTTTTTGCACATTTTCGTCCGTTTTTACAAGTTTTCATCCGTCTTTCTCACATTTTCGTTCGCTTTTACAAGTATAAAGAACTAACGATACAAGTTTAGCAGGTAACCGATACACAGAAAGGTGGAAAATTGAAAGTATGTTAGTAAGAAAGCAAAAAAAAGAGATGACTACACAGAATTAGAAAAAATGGAAAGTTGAATGCATTTTAGGTTATTTACCCTAACTATTATAGAAAAAACATGTTCAAAAAGAGAGATGTATACTTTCCATTTTATGTATTGACGTTGAGCAAAGTCATGTTATGACAGGGGTTTCATTTTGAAACCAATTGGCAATAGCAGAAGTAACTCATCAAGCTTATGTGTTAACATAACGATCCAAACTATACAAATTCTAACAAGAAGGTGTGTATGGATGGTGTGTTTGGAGGTAATTTATTCTGACTTTGAAAATCAAATTATATAATCAGTTGATTAAATCTAAGGTTAGGTAGGTGTTTGCATACATTTCGTATAGAATTAATTGTCTTGCTACAACTTGTTATTCCTTCATATTGTATTATTTTTTCCATCAAAATCAGATTAGGAAGTACAAAACTGTTTATTATGATTGAAGTCACAATAATTACTTTAGTAGCACATTTGGTCAACCCTGAAGGTTCCAAGTAGATCGTGCTCCACCGCCAAGTTATCCTCACATGTCGTCATTACTTCTTTCAGTCTCGTTCCTCCACCCTTTTTATATTTGTACCTTTGATTCTAATTCAGTTAATTGCTTAAAACAGCAACCTCCGTTCATACTTCTACCACTTACAGCAACTTATGCACTAGTTTTATTTTATCAATAACAATAACCTACTTCCGATTTGTAGGTTTCTCTAGTATGATGGTCGAACCAAATACTATAGACCCAAACACAATTAAGGAAAGAATCACATCTGCACTCAAGGATTTTAGATTCCGTGACAAGGGAGTGCTTGTTCAGTTTTGGTCACCTGTTGCTGTCCGAAACCGGTGGTTGCTAACAACTTGGGACCAACCTTTTGGTGTTGGTGGGGCTGATGAAGGGCTCTACTCATTTAGGTTGAAGTCTGAATTACATGCAATTGTTGTGGACATAGAGGATACAGAAGAACTACATCCACCAGGTCGTGTTTATAGCCAAAAATTGCCAGAATGGAGTTTGGATGTAGACGGTGGGGGCAATAAATATGGATATATTGATTTACCTGTATTTGAATCTAGCGGTGATTCTTGTGTAGGTGTACTTGAAATCATAACATCATCCAGTTATGTTGAGTATGCTTTTGAGGTTCAGGAAGTCTCAAGAGCACTCAAGGTTGGTGCACTCTTACTAGCTACTACTACTATATTATTGTGTTATTGCATATGCATGCATATATACGTATTCTCATTCCCTTGTTAAATTTTTTGAACATGGCAGAATCAGAATCTCAAGTCCCCACACGTGTTTGAGGATCCTACCTTCTGTGTGAGTTCTGTTCCTTGAAAGTTGAAACTAATCACCTGTTTTTGTGCGCGTGTGTGTATATTAGAGGTCGCAACTTCAACCCATTTATTTTGGTTTGACTGTTTGTTTAATATTAGAAATATGAAAAATTTTTATTTTTCATATTTTATTGCCTTGGACTTGTGCTTGTGCTTTGCTTTTTCGAATTATATAAAGATTTCATTCCTAGAATTACTTATTCGTTGAGAAAATAACCCACGGGAAGGGCTGATTTGCGGATGAGGAATTAGCATACAAACTCGCTTTCATCCTTCCCGAGGAACTGGTCAAACTAGTTGAAAGTAGCTTTAAATTTTCATACAACCTCCTGTGTCGTTTCTTACAAAAATTTAAATTGTCACTATGATAAATATGTATTTTTCTGCAATCACACTTAATTCTTCATGAAACACTTATAAGAAATGGACAACAGTATTTGTGGGTCAATCTGGCCCGCCTATTTCAACCTAAACTTTTTTTGACCCATTACCCTAACCGCCCATATGGCCATCAGTAATCATGTATGTGCGTTCCCCTTTCATGGATCGTTCTCATATTAAAAGTTGAAACAGGTTGCAGATGAAAGAAGGCGACATGAACCGGATGGAATCTTAAAGGTTTTGAAGGCAGTTTGTGACGATCAAGAATTACTTCTAGCTCAAACATGGGCCCTGTCTGGACATGCTAGTTTTGTGGCTAATTCTGGAAATATAGAACGTAGTTGTAGTAGCTTCAACAGAAGCTGTATAGGGAAAGTATGCATGTCAACGTATGATCTACCATTCTATGTTCGAGACTTAACCACATGGGATTTCTTTAAATTCTGCAGAGAGAGACACTTGGAAAATAGTCAAGGAGTTGTTGGGAGATCATTCTCATCTCACGGTTCATGGTTTTGTAGAGATGTTACAGCACTCGATGAAGACAATTACCCTTTTGGTTCCGCCTCTCGAGATTGGGCTAACTAGCTGTTTAGCTATCTATATAACGAGTCTTGAATTAGGTGTTGAATATGTTATAGAGTTTTTTCTGCCACGTACCACTGATGATGCAGACGTACAAAGGTTGATGAAAGCAGTGAAGCAACAGATTCAAAACGCATCTTGTATGCAAGTAGATATCATGTCAGCTCCACAGGTCATCGGAGGACTTCCTATTTTGAGTTGGGACCCTGAATCTCCATCTTTGCCTATAACCTTATTGACTGAAAAAGAGGCCCCACAAGATTCAGAGGATATGGTAGAGAAAAATATGGAAAATGAGCCATCTAACTCTCGTTGTGGAACAAGTCAGAGTATTGCTCCTTATGTGGTGCAAGGGATCGGAAATTTTGATACTAATCCAGGGACAGTACGGAAAAAGAGAAAAAGGAAGAGATCTGAGAGTTCAATTACTTTGGAGGAAATCGAGAAACATTTTGACAAGCCAATGGACGAGGCTGCGGCCATCCTTCATGGTGAGTTTGTTGATCATAGGTGCTGTTTGTATTTGTGCTTTCATTTTAATATTCTCACCACTTCTATGTACATATGTAGTTAGCAGATCCACACTGAAGCGCATATGCAGGAATCGTGGTATACCAAGGTGGCCGTATAGGATTGGCACCGACAAGTCTGATTTGCTTATGAAGTCGGGTCAAACAGATATAGTAGTCCATACATCTGACGGCTCTCTTGCACCGGTTTTTGGGGTTTCCAGTGAACCATTAGGTACAACAACTGTAACTCATGATCCTGCCACCTTAACTGAAAAGGATAAGCATGCAAGTCCCACTCGTACAAAGCCTCCTGAAGAGACTATAGTTGCAAGCAGAGTGGAAAATGTGGTGATTAAGGCAACATACGGAAAAAATGTTGTAAAGTTTCCATTTTACATTTTAGATGGATTAGTAAAGCTGAAGGAGCTGATTGCAACAAGGTTTCAGCTTAAGCATGACTGTTTTAGACTAAAATATAAGGATGAAGATGATGATATGATATTGATTCTTTGTGACAATGATGATATCTCATGCGACCTGAGCAGTTCCCCCCAGACTCCAAGGCTGTAATCAAATTATTTGTTCAGCCGGTCGACCATCAGAGCTTCGATACTTAATCAGGCCTTCTTTTGCAAGGTTTGAGTGCATTGTGTCTAAGTGACACTTGGACTGAAACTCGCGGTTGTGGCACAATCTTCTACAAGGAAGCATGAACAGAGCCTACCAAAAACGACAACATTCAGACTCACAATTGTGAAAGGCGAACTGAAATCAAATGAGAGCTCAGGAGCAGATCATATCCTCAAAGCTGGGATTCAAGGTTCGGGTTGTGAAGCATATTGTAGAGCTCAACAAGAACAGTTTTTGTTTCCTAGTTCAACAGTTGAATCGATGATAATAAAGGTATGCGCTCATTTTCACACACATTACGTTGAGTATATATAATTGCTCATACTAAAAGACTTTCAATGCTTTCAGTAGTTTCAATTCAAGCTGTAAATCAGTATATCCGATCAACTTGAGGATGATGATAGAGTACATGTATGTGCCAGAGGCCACTGATCTGCACATTGAGACATCATTTAGTTGTGCATTTCTTGAGCTAGTATGCACATTAACCTTGTAATCGTTAGCTATCAAGGACGCAGTTATAGCATATTTTCTATCTTTTAGTTGTGCATTTTTTTTAATTAGCATATACATCAGCCTTCTGATAGTTAGCTGTCAATATCCATTCGTTCTCTTGGAGAATTCCTGAGCTTTGGATATGGCTTGATGTGTGTTGCCGGAGTTATCGGAAGTCGTCCTAGTTTAGAGAAGTCCAACAAGTTTACTTGGCAGTGAGTAATTATCTTCCAACCAATTAGATAGTTATTGGTTAAGTAAAGTGTAATCCTAGTTATAAGTCTAATACGTATAGTTTAGTCTATATATACCGTGGAAGTATGGGCATTACAATTGTATCAAATTGGAGTTTTGAGTTAGTTTCTTCAATAAAATAAACCCATGTTAGAAGCAACCTTGTGTTCTTGTTTCTTCGTGTCATGTCTGTGTTGTGTGTTGTGTATTGTGTACCTCTCGATAACCTTAATTGGAATGAGCTCATGTGAATGTGGAGGATTATTTCCGCATCTAAAGGGTCTCAATTAGTGTTCCATAAGTTGTTCGCTCCAAGCCCTGTGAGTCTCTGTGGATTAACGAGCATAGTTAGCAGATTTGATATAGCGATTTAGGGTTTAATAGATACCCTTAAATAAGACGACTTCAACCTGTGGTCAGTGGTGGTTTAAGTTGCGCAAGTTCTGATCGGGCCTGGTTGAAAATGTGTATAAACTAATCAACTTTTATTGTTTTGTATAAATCGCGAGTTGGAAACGTCCAGACTGTTGATTGTCTCGTCTGTTAGTTGAGTTTTAGTAGGTTGTTGGGAATTAAATTACAGTTTGTACTGATAAGGATTTAAAAGGTACATTTGGGTCATTTAAGTTTAAATTGATCACTTTTGTATCTGCATTACTAATTTTCGTTCATTTTCACCTTTTGGCCTCAAGGAAATTGCTAGAATTTAATAACTTATTCTGGACGAAAAGCCGCGAATATCAAGAAAATGGACAAGTCAAGAATCGGACACTCAATTTCGTTTGTGAAGGGACTACGGCCACTGCTAACTGTGACGCCGTGGCATCAGCTTGAGACTAACGCAGAGAGCAAATTGCTAATTTACAAGTGACAGATCGTGTTTAAAAGAGAGGCGTCACAACTCAGCCTAGATTTCTACCGGATCCGCATCTGGCCGAGGGTGAAGCCGACGGCCACGAGCATAGGTGCGCCGTCACGAGTTGCCGACGCCCAAGACGAAACCCTAATGGCGGCGACCCGATGCGCCACAATTAAAGATGACGCCGCCGCATTTTGTAACACTATATATAGAACCGAATTTTCATTTTAGATAGTTTTGGGAGTAAAACCTAAACCGAACCAAGGCTGTTTCAAGGAAGATCTTGGTTCCATACCCTATTTTACAACAAGATAAGTGTTTTACTTCATTGATTCAATCATGTCTTCAATTGTTTGTGTGTATGCTTGTATGTTCTCCACACCCGCTAATTTATTTCAGTGTGTTTGCTAAGATAATATGAAACCTAGTTATTGAATATTGATTGGTTGTCTCTTATCTTAATTATGATTGACCTAGTATATGATATAGTCATTCGTTGTGTATTAATGCTTGATTACTTTGTTGAACCTTAGTTTATAGTTACTAGTGGAATTGTAGGCTAAATATCCAAAGATAACCTTAGTGTTAAGTTTATGAATCCTAGAAATTTTGTAATCATTAACCTTAGGTAGCTTCAAAGAGTTAGGATAAACGATACCCTACCTAATCTAAACAACAACACGTTAAGAATAAGGACGTGACAATTCAACCATCAATAGGAGATAACTGGGGAGTAATAAAACCTAAGTAAACACATTTTTATCATCATACGAAAATACACATCAATTAGACATAGACTACACCTCACCTTAGCTTAGTTAATTAGATAATTAGATAAGTAGAGTAATCGGTAGAAACACCAACCCCCAAATCCAAACCCCGAGATTCGTACCTTTCCATTTCTTTAAAAACATAAAAAAGATAAAAAAAATAATCTTCCTCAACCCCAACCTTAACGTAGAACTTCACTAGCATTCCTATTCCCCGAGAATCCATATCAATTCCCGAGGCTTACCCTAATACTACACTACAAACAAGCAGGTTCATCGCCTAGGTGTTGAAAAACTTGCTCGACTTAAAAGGAAGTTCCTTTGACCCCTAACTCGCTCGTAGTTTATTGCTTTTACCGAATAGAATAGCTAGTTAGATTTCCACCTCGCTTAGGTTTTTGCTTGATTCCTATCAAGTAAGCTTTTTTCCCCATTTTTAGCTTCCTCGTAGTCTATCCCCCTTCTTTGTGACCTTTGTTAGTAACCCCACACTTTTCATCATGGAAGGTGATAATCAACCACCACTCAACAACCCACCTCCAAATAAATCACTTTCATTCAAAACCCAACCCAATGACCAACATAACCGCCGAAGCCGATATGTGAGTAGAAACACCGACCTTCAAGATTTGCAAAAGGTATTTGATAGCACAATTAGGGAAGTCTGTGAGAAAGTGGTCACGCCTCAGTTGGCTCCATGATCAACAGCATTCTGGAAAATAGCTTAGTAGATAAAAACGAACGGAGAGATAGTACTTATTTCGATCTTTACCCCACTAAGAAGAGGTTGCTTACCATCAATACATAATCGATAATCCCCGATCACCCATCATTAGGATATGTCCAAAGATTAGAGGAAATCCTGGAACCTCAAAATCCCTTTGTATGATCGGATATAGGAATGTCGAAACATGCTTATAGATACGAAATCTCCTATTAATGTGATGTCATCACCGTTTACAATGACTTATGAATGAGCGACTTAAGATTAGGAGGACCCTAAGTATCCGTGATGGTTTGCAACTTTGTGGGAAGAGTCAAAGATGTACACGTCTTATAGGGAATTTCATCTACCTAGTTGATTTTGTGGTCTTAGAAGACATCGGTTGTGTCATTGACTATAGCTTGTCCCAAGTAGTGCTAGGAAAACCAATTTGTTGAAAAGTATAAAATGAGCCATAACAAGTATGAAGGAACGGTTAGGTTTAAGGAAGGAAACGATGAGATCACTTATAGGATGCCTTGGAAGACGAATGGATATGGCCCTTATCCTTTTGAACGAGACAACATTAGAGCTTCGAGGAAAAAAAATAAGACGATGTTGAAAAAGGTTTGAACTTCATGTTGGAGAAAATGAAACTTTATTATAAGGATTGCTTGACCCTAGGGCCTAGGTATAGAGTCGATGAAAATTTTGTCAATTTGATGTAATTTTCATTGAGAATGAAAACGAGATCAACGTAGGGGTTCACTTCTCGAGTCTAGCTACAAGACTCATTAATAAAGAAAAGCGCTTCGTGGGATGCAACCCATGCTTAATTGTTTGCTTGTTTGTGTCGTATATCTTTTATTGATTGTTTATTCTCATGTTTAAATTTGTAAAATGCTTTATTTTGTCTTTAACCTCGCCTTAATTACATATAAAGGTATTTTACAAAAAGGATAAGTGTAGGGAGGATTACACACGTTTTCAAAAAAGAACGTGAACATGAGAATTACAATTATTTAAAAGATATATATATATATATATATATATATATATATATTTATATATATATATATATATATATATATATATATATATATATATGTAAAGTGTGTAAGGTGTGTGTGTTTGTTCGAGTCAAATGCTTGTATCGAGTCATGATGGATGTTATGTAGGAATTTTTCCAGATTCTAAAGATAAAAATTTTTTTAGAATTTTTTCCGTAAAACGCAGACCATTTCGTCAGATAACCGACGGCCGGTGGTCGCAACTCCTGACGACATCGAGGAGTAGAAATTGCTTACTAATTTTTCTCGCTCTGAAAGCTACTTATAAATTTTGAATTTTGTGTCTTAATTTTTCCAAAGAACTGTAAACATCCATTCCACAAGCATTATATCCTAGTTTAGTAGAATATATATATATATATATATATATATATATATATATATATATATATATATATATATATATATATATTGTTATCACATTTTACTCGAATGTTTCGTTTGTTTTCTTCAAGTGTGCAGGTTTAATTTATCAAGAAGAAGATACATAACATTGGAAGGAGCTTTTAATGCAAACACTCTTCTTGAAGAAAGATTTAACCACTACTTCACAACGGATCCCACCGAGCTAATCAGGGAGTATTAGTTTTTTCGCTTTTAATTACCTTTCATTATCATAACTTTGATACGGAACATGGGACAATGTTCGGTAAGGGAGGAAAATAAAACGGGAACTTTGAAACTATGCTTATCCTTGACTATTTGCCCTGTCCAATTTCATTTGTGTAATAAACCATGAGAAATATCGGTTAGGGTAATTTTGGCATCAAATTTAAAAATTTTCATGACATGTGAGGGCCATTAGTCCTAATAAAGCATCTCATGGATAGGAAGTTATATGACTAGCACAAAAACCCTTTACCACTTAAATTCCACCCAAAATGTAAGGATCTCCCTTAGATTTGTAGGAATTAAAGCATTCCACTTTAATGCTTCGAGTGTGAACCAGTAGTATAATAGATTCTACAACTTGTTTTGTGATGCATTCCGAGATCGCTAGTGAGACTACACTTGTGTAGTTAGGAATAACTAAATGATAAGTGGCATTAGGATAACCCTTTTTGATACCGTAATATAATTACTCCTTCCACATCGGTTGAGTAATTCCCCCACACCCTTGCGTTGTACTCATCTTTAGTACACGATACCCCTAGTTAACCCCTCAAAGCCTATCCTTTTCGCGGTTCTCGTGATGTTTCGATTTTCTAAAATATCAATGAAGAGCTGTTGGAATCACTCCTAGACCTTATTCAAGTGTTAGTTACTCATATGTAATAGTTAGCTTATTATGGCATTTATGTTTGTTATTAGCCTTAAGCTTATGTAGAATGCCCATGAGCTTAGGCCCAAGCCCATAGGAGAAAGGGAAGGAGTAGGAGTGTTGCCCTAGCTCCTTGCCTATAAATACTTTGTAATAACCCTCACTTGAGGGTTGGTTGTTCAATATTTTTCTTTCACTATAAAAAAAAAATCCAAAAACAACAAAGGAAGCAGACACCACCTATACAAAAGTTCCACTTGAGGGTTTGTACCACCTATAAATACTGGCATATACATGGTTGTGCACAAATAACAGTGTACAACCCGTACTTGTAAATAAAGGACCATGTGGTACGCTTCAGTGCTACAATCCTTATAAAAGGAGCGAAAGCTTCTTACTTTTGAGTAAAACCTATCAAACCTTTCATTTTTCAAAGTTTTGCTCAAAAGAACAAGTACTTCCCCTTATGATTTTTCAAAAACCTCAACCGTTTATATCACTTATGGTGGGGAGTACTTGAATTAAAACTTTGTTCAAAAATTGTTCACAGTGGTCATTCTTCCCGCAACACTCTAAATGGTCATATTTATTCTCAACTTTTCAAAAATAACATTTTATATGCCATTTTGAGGGGGAGAAAATACGTGATAAAAAATATGTTGTGTCAATGCAAATGAATCTTTGTGCTATAGACTTAACCCATGAATTGGCGAGATCTTAACTGTTAGTAACTCGAAAAGCACTTGTCCGGAACTGTAATAATTTCAAACTAGTTCGCTAGTGATGTAACGGTTCGTAAATGACTTGTGCGAAGAATGTACCATTCGAGAA
>OU343222.1:25074050-25207297 GCA_910596185.1 Chrysanthemum makinoi
TTGATGCTCGATTTTGACTTTGGCCATTTTCTTCTTCGTATTTCGCCTCCTTTCATTCCGAAAGTGTCATTTACTAGCAATTTGCCTTCAAGAGACCTAAAAAGTGAAAGGAACGAAATTATGTAGTAAAGATACAAAGTGGTTATTACTGGCTTAAATGACCCCTCAAAGTGTGTACCTTTAATCCTTTCCAGTACAACATGTTATTTAATTCCCAACAACCCTACTAAAAATCAACTAACAGACGAGACAATCACAGTCCGGGATCAAGTTCCAACTCACTGATTTAATACCAAAAACAATAAAAGTTGATTAGTTTAATACACATTTCAACAGCCCACTTATTCATAACTTTGCAACTTAACCACACTGAACCGACACAGGGTGACAGTGTGAAGTCGCCTTATTTAAGGGTATTTATTAAACCCTAAATCGCTATATCAAATCTGCTATCGTCCCTCTACAGTTTCACACGGCTTGGAACTAACAACTTATGGAACACTAATTGAGGTCGAGGCCCTTTAGTTTCGAAATAATCCTCCACAATTCACATGAAGCTCTGATACCAATTAAAGGTTATCAGAGGTACACAATACACAACACAGACATGACACAGAAAACAAGAACACAAGGTTGCTTCCTAACACGTAGGTTTATTTTATTGAAGAAACTAACTCAAAACTCCAATTTGATACAATTGTAATGCCCTACCCTTCACGGTATATATAGACTAAACTATACGTATTAGACTATAACTAGGATTACACTTTACTTAACTAATAACTGTTGGAAAATTTAGTGCACTTGTGGGATTAGTTCACACCTTGAAATGGGTTAGGAGGTACGGAGTGTACACCCATAAGGTCCATGAACACCCTGACTCTAATAGTGGTTTGTATTGGTAGTGCTAGTAGAAGGTACTGTGGTGAAAGTACCGCTGAGGAAAGTACTCTTGCCAGTGGAAAGTATCCCTCTGCTTGTGATTTTTCAACCAGATAGCAGTGTTTCCCCCGATAGCAGTGTTTCCACTGAAGTGGTGTACACTGCTAGTGCTATGAAGTACTTATTAAGCAGTCTTCCATGAGGCGTGATTCCACTGCACGTGAAGTACCGCTAGTGGAAAGAACCTGCTTATGGAAAGTACTGCTAAATGGTTACACTGCATTAGACGCAAGGCGGTCACGTTTAATTGGTCATGTAACCAATAACGGCTATAATGGGGATAATTATGAGGCTATTAATGGGCCGATTAATACTCATAATTCCATTGAAATAGCTCAAGAGTAACCTCCTATAAATAGGAGATCTGATAATGCATTAAGAACACACAGAAAACGTAACACTTATTAGCGGAAAGGGTTATAGAATTGTGCCTAATTCTCTAACTGCATTTGGTCTTATCCCAAGTAGATATTCGTGATACCCAGGCATTAGGGTTGAATAGTTTACTTTGGAAAGTGATCACACGATTCCAAGTGATATCTGGTAACCACCTAGTGGTATGCGAACTGTCATTGATGTCTTAACCCTTTTATGGGAGATACCCACCAACAATCAAAGTAAACTATTTTGTGATAATCAATGGCAACTGCTGCAATGAAACACATGGCTTCAAACTTTGCTAAGCTGGACAATTTTGAAGGGGTGGACTTTAGGAGGTGGCAGAAGAATATGCACTTCTTGCTGTCAAGTATGAGTGTGGTGTATGTGCTAACCACACCTATTCCTGATGATGGTGATGCTGCTACTGTGTAGCCGATCAGGGAGGAGCAAATGGGAGAATGATGACTACATATGCAGAGGTCTTATTCTGAATGGTATGTCTGATTCTTTGTTTGATATTTATCAGAATTTTGAATCTTCCAAAGAACTGTGGGATTCCTTGGATGCCAAATATATGGCTGAGGATGCATCAAGTAAGAAGTTCCTTGTTAGTAATTTCACAAATTACAAAATGACTGATTCAAGACCATTTATGGAACAATACAATGAACTTCTTGGAATACTTGGAAGGTTTACACAACACCAAATGAACATGGATGAAGCTATCAAAGTCTCGTGGTGTCATTGACAACCCCTCCTTCATGGAAAGATTTCAAGCATACCTTGAAACATATGAAGGAGGAGTTAACTCTTGTTGAGTTGGGCAGTCATCTGCTCATTGAGGAATCTCTCAGGTGCAGGACAATGACAAGCAAAGAGTGGCAATGCTACGTGCATCTTTGTCAATATGGTGCGATACAACTCCACCAGTACAATGACAACAAAGGCAAACGCAAATATCATGATAACACAAGGGCAGATCCAAACAAGAAGGCAACACCTACTTGTTGGAAATGTGGCAAAACAGGTCACATTAAAAGGGACCGCAAGGGTGTTAAAATTGGTGGTAAAGCCAATGGATCAGGCACTAATTGTTCAGGGAGTGGTGGTTACCCAACTCACTGAAAGGTCGTAATATGTTTAATAAGTCTTTTCAGATTATTATGTTACATATGTATCTGAATCTTTTTATATGTGCAGGATGATGATGTTGCGTGGGGGTTGACTCGGTGCACAGTTTCATGTGTGTAGATAGAAGCTGGTTCAAGACTTATGAGTCACTGAATGATGGTTCTATTCTTCACATGGGAAATGAGTCAACAGCCTTGGTGCATGGTCATGGTTGTGTAGATCTTAGTTTAGTTTTCTGGAAAGATTGTAACTTTGTTTAATGTTATTCATGTTCCTGATATAAGGAAAAACTTGGTTTCAAGTAGTGTTTTGAATAATCATGGATATAAACAAGTTATTGAATCTGATAAATTTGTTCTTTCTAAATGTGGTGTTTTATTGGTTTTGGTTATTTATGTAATCAAATGTTCAGGCTTAATATTACTCCCTGCATGTTATTTCAAGCTTTTGTGACCACATATGATCAACGGATTCTACCCTTTGACATGCTAGACTTGGTCATGTTCACTATAAAAGAATGCAAGATATGTCTAGGGATGGTTTAATCCCTGCTTTTGACATGGACACTGAAAAGTGTAAAACTTGCATGTTGACCAAGATAACCAAGAAACCCTTTCAGGGTGTTAGTCTTGAGACTAAGATCTTGAGCTTATTCACGTACTGTGTGATTTGCATGCCCCTCCTTCTTTGGGAAATAAGAAGTACTTTGTAATATTTATTGATGATGCTTCTAGATTTTGTTATGTCTATTTATTACATACCAAGGATGAAGCATTAGATAAATTCAAAGTGTTTAAAACTGAAGTTGAATTTTGGGTCTTTGATCAAAAGATTAAGGACTGATAGGGGAGGTGAGTACATGGATACTCGTACTTCAGTCTGTTGGTATTATCCATGAAACTACTGCCATACTCCTCACAAAATGGTATTTCTGAAGGAAAACAGGGTTCTGAGGAGATGGTTAATTCCATGTTGTCCTATTCAGACTGACAAGGGTTCTGGGGTGAAGCTATGTTAACAGCGTGCTATTTATTAAATAGGGTTCCTAACAAAAGGAACAAGGTTACCCCTTATGAATTTCTGACTAAAAGGAAACCTAACCTGAACTATCTCAAGGTTTGGGGTTGTAGGGCTGTTGTAAGACTCCCCGATCCAAAGCAAAGACTTTGGGTGAAAGAGGCATTGACTGCATCTTTGTTGGATATGCTGAGCATTCCAAGGCTTTTAGGTTCTATGTTATTGAACCTAATGAATATGTTTCAATTAACTCCATTATTGAATCAAGGGATGCAGACTTTGATGAGAATAGATTCTCATCAGTGCCTAGACCAAGTCAGAGGATTCCTAATGGAACTCATGACACTGGTGTATCAGAGATCCCTGATGATGAACCATCGTGGTTCCTCATGAGGTTGTGTTCAAGAACCTGAACCTGTGCTCGAAAAAGCAAAAGGGTCCGGACTCCAAAGTCATTTGGACCTGAGTTTCAACTATACTTAGTTGAAGGTACCAAGGATGAGGTCTCAGACCAATACTCCTATTGCTTCATTGTTGAGGATGACCCCAAAACATTTGAAGAAGCAATGAAGTCCCATGATATTGCTTTCTGGAAAGAAGCAATCAATGATGAGATGGTTTCCATCATGGGCAACAACACTTGGGTGTTGGTTGATCTACCTCCTGGTTGCAAACCTTTGGGTTGCAAATGGATTTTCAAAAGAAAATGAAGGTAGATGGAACTATTGAAAAGTTCAAGGCTAGACTAGTCATTCAGGGCTTTAAACAAAGTCGGGATAGACTATTTTGATACTTATGCCCCTGTGGCTCGTATCATTACCATAAGACTGCTGATTGCTATGGCATCTATTCACAATCTGGTTATTCATCAGATGGATGTGAAGACAGCTTTCTTGAATGGTGAATTGGAAGAGGAATTTTATATGAACCAACCTCGGGCTTCATCTTCCCTGCAATGAAAACAAGGTGTGTAAACTGATTAAGTCTCTTTATGGACTTAAGCAGGCACCCAAGCAATGGCATCAAAATTTTGATGAAGTAGTTTTGTCTAGTGGATATGTTCTTAACCAAGCTGACAAATGTGTATATAGCAAATTTGATGAATCTGGTAAAGAGTCATCATTTGTCTATATGTTGATGACATTTTGATCTTTGGCACTGACAAAATCAGTTGACCTCGACAAAGGAATTTTGTCATCAATGTTCTCCATGAAGGACATGGGGGAGGCTGATGTTATCCTTGGTATAAGGATTAAACATGAAAGTAAAAGAATTTCTATCTCTCAGTCTCATTATATTGAGAAGGTATTGAGGAAATTCAATTACTTTGATTGTACTCCAGTGAGTACACCTATGGATACTTATGAGAAGCTGATGCCTAATCATGGCAAGGCTGTATCTCAACTTGAGTACTCTAGGGTAATTGGCTGCCTGATGTATGCCATGACTTGTACAAGACCTGATATTGGTTTTGCAGTGGGAAAATTGAGTACGTATACTAGTAATCCTAGTGCTCATCACTGGCAAGCAGTTCAAAGGGTACTGAAGTATTTGAAGAGAAATATGGATTATAGTCTCTCATATACTGGTTACCCATCAGTTGTTGAAGGTTACACATGATGCAAGTTGGATCAAGAATACTGAAGACAATTCGTCTACCAGTGGCTGGGTATTCCTACTTGGTGGAGGTGCAATTTCTTGGCATCCAAGAAGCAAACTTGCATCACCAGTTCAACAATGGAATCGAAATTGTGTGCTTTTAGCACTGCCTGTAAAGAAGCTGAATGGTTGAAAAACTTGCTTCTTGAGATTCCATTGTGGCCTAAACCTATAGCACCTATTTCTATCCGGTGTGATAGTGCAGCTACATTGGCTAAGGCTTATAGCCAAATGTACAATGGTAAGTCTAGACACTTATGTGTCGACATAGCATGATTCGTGAGCTTATCATGAATGGGGTGGTATCTATAGAGTTTGTTAGATCTCAACAGAACTTAGCTTATCACTTGACGAAGGGTCTGCTAGAGACTTGGTTATAAAGTCTGCTAAAGGGATGGGTTTAAGTCCAACTTAGTCACTGAATGCTAGGACACCCCACTCCCTCCTGAGGAAACTTAGGAGCTGAGTTCAATGTGGAAAGCTGAACATTCAGTGGACTGGAGCTCATGTTTTATTTACATCCCAAGGTTGTGCTCAAACCTGCTGAAAGGAGGATGAAGTCTTTACTTCCTAATGGTTAATTTTCTTTGAAAAAGTGCTTGGCAGGAGCATGACTAAAGAGGAACCACCTATGTAAATGTTGAAGTTTTGCCGCTTCAGGAAGCTTTGGACTTTTAGCTTTACAACATTTATGAATTTGGATATGGACACATGGCTTGTATAGTGTCAGGAGCTGTAAGTGTTTGAAAACTTGTGTGTATTTATCTTCGTGTATTCAAGTGGGTTGAAGGGTTCACAATTCTTAGAACACCCTGATTCTCGAATATTTGAACGTGTAATTACTAAAATGGAAATTCAATCCTCGTGACATTTTCGCTTATGCACATGTTTTGTTGATGTTTATTTTTCATGCAAAGGAAGTGAACTAAATTTGGGGAGGATTGTTGGAAAATTTAGTGCACTTGTGGGATTAGTTCACACCTTGAAATGGGTTAGGAGGTACGGAGTGTACACCCATAAGGTCCATGAACACCCTGACTCTAATAGTGGTTTGTATTGGTAGTGCTAGTAGAAAGTACTGCCGGTGAAAGTACTGCTTGAGGAAATACGCTTGTGGAAAGTAACGCTTGTGATTTCACTGATAAGAAGTGTTTCCACTGATAGGCGGTTTCCACTGAAGTGGTGTATCCTGCTAGTGCTATGAAATACTGATAGCATGCTTTCAACCTGATAGGTGTATTTCCACCGCAAGTGAAAGTACTGCTAGTGGAAAGTACTGCTTATGGAAAGTACTGCTAAATGGCAGTTACAACTGCATTATGACCACGCTTAATTGGTCATGTAACCACTAACGGCTATAATGGGGATAATTATGAGGCTATTAATGGGCCGAATAATACTCATAATTCCATTGGAATAGCTCAAGAGTAACCTCCTATAAATAGGAGACCTGATAATGCATGAAGAACCACAGAAAACGAACACTTATTAGCGAAAGGGTTAAAGAATTGTGCCTAATTCTCTAACTGTATTTGGTCTTATCCCATAGATATTCGTGGATACCCAGGCATTAGGTCGAATAGTTTACTTTGGAAAGTGATCACACAATTCCAAGTGATATCCGGTACCACCTAGTGGTATTGCTACTGTCATTGATTGTCTTAACCCTGTTCTGGGAGATACCCACCAACAATAACTATCTAATTGGTTGGAAGATAATTACTACACCTCCATACCTTGTTGGACTTCTACTCCAACTAGGACGACTTCCTCGATAACTCGGCAACACACATCAGCCATATCCAAAGCTCAGAATTCTCCACAGAACGAATGGATATTGACAGCTAACTATCGACTGTCTGATGTATATGCTAATTCAAAAAATGCACAACTAAAAGATAGAAAATATGCTATAATCGTCTTGATAGCTAACGATTACAAGGTTAATGTGCATACTAGCTCAAGAAATGCACAACTAAATGATGTCTCAATGTGCGGATCAGTGGCCTCTGGCACATACATGTACTCTATCATCATCCTCAAATTGATCGGATATACTGATTTACAGCTTGAATTGAAACTACTGAAAGGGAAACATTGAAAGTCTTTTAGTATGAGCAATTATATATACTCAACGTAATGTGTGTGAAAATGAGCGCATACCTTTATTATCATCGATTCAACTGTTGAACTAGGAAGTGTTTTCACAAAAACTGTTCTTGTTGAGCTCTACAATATGTTTCACAACCCGAACCTTGAATCCCAGCTTTGAGGATATGATCTGCTCCTGAGCTCTCATTTGATTTCAGTTCGCCTTTCACAATTGTGAGTCTGAATGTTGTCGTTTTTGGTAGGCTCTGTTCATGCTTCCTTGTAGAAGATTGTGCCACAACCGCGAGTTTCAGTCCAAGTGTCACTTAGACACAATGCACTCAAACCTTGCAAAAGAAGGCCTGATTAAGTATCGAAGCTCTGATGGTCGACCGGCTGAACAAATAATTTGATTACAGCCTTAGAGTCTGGGGGCTCAGAACTGCTCAGTATCGCATGAGATATGTCATTGTCACAAAGAATCAATATCATATCATCATCTTCATCCTTATATTTTAGTCTAAAAGAGTCATGCTTAAGCTGAAACCTTGTTGCAATCAGCTCCTTCAGCTTTACTAATCCATCTAAAATGTAAAATGGAAACTTTACAACATTTTTTTCGTATGTTGCCTTAATCACCACATTTTCCACTCTGCTTGCAACTATAGTCTCTTCAGGAGGCTTTGTACGAGTGGGACTTGCATGCTTATCCTTTTCAGTTAAGGTGGCAGGATCATGAGTTACAGTTGTGTACTACTAGGTTCACTGGAAACCCCAAAAACCGGTGCAAGAGAGCCGTCAGATGTATGGACTACTATATCTGTTTGACCACTTCATAACAATCAGACTTGGTCGGTGCCAATCTATACGGCCACCTTGGTATACCACGATTCCTGCATATGCGCTTCAGTGTGGATCTGCTAACTACATATGTACATAGAAGTGGTGAGAATATTAAAATGAAAGCACAAATACAAACAGCACCTATGATCAACAAACTCACCATGAAGGATGGCCGCAGCCTCGTCCATTGGCTTGTCAAAATGTTTCTCGATTTCCTCCAAAGTAATTGAACTCTCAGATCTCTTCCTTTTTCTCTTTTTCCGTACTGTCCCTGGATTAGTATCAAAATTTCCGATCCCTTGCACCACATAAGGAGCAATACTCTGACTTGTTCCCACAGCACGAGAGTTAGATGGCTCATTTTCCATATTTTTCTCTACCATATCCTCTGAATCTTGTGGGGCCTCTTTTTCAGTCAATAAGGTTATAGGCAAAGATGGAGATTCAGGGTCCCAACTCAAAATAGGAAGTCCTCCGATGACCTGTGGAGCTGACATGATATCTACTTGCATACAAGATGCGTTTTGAATCTGTTGCTTCACTGCTTTCATCAACCTTTGTACGTCTGCATCATCAGTGGTACGTGGCAGAAAAAACTCTATAACATATTCAACACCTAATTCAAGACTCGTTATATAGATAGCTAAACAGCTAGTTAGCCCAATCTCGCGGGCGAAGGGAACCAAAGGGTAATTGTCTTCATCGAGTTCTGTAACATCTCTACAAAACCATGAACCGTGAGATGAGAATGATCTCCCAACAACTCCTTGACTATTTTCCAAGTGTCTCTCTCTGCAGAATTTAAAGAAATCCCATGTGGTTAAGTCTCGAACATAGAATGGAAGATCATACGTTGACATGCATACTTTCCCTATACAGCTTCTGTTGAAGCTACTACAACTACGTTCTATATTTCCAGAATTAGCCACAAACTAGCATTGTCCAGACAGGGCCCATGTTTGAGCTAGAAGTAATTCTTGATCGTCACAAACTGCCTTCAAAACCTTTAAGATTCCATCCGTTCATGTCGCTTCTTTCATCTGCAACCTGTTTCAACTTTTAATATGAGAACGATCCATGAAAGGGGAACGCACATACATGATTACTGATGGCCATATGGGCGGTTAGGGTAATGGGTCAAAAAAAGTTTAGGTTGAAATAGGCGGGCCAGATTGACCCACAAATACTGTTGTCCATTTCTTATAAGTGTTTCATGAAGAATTAAGTGTGATTGCAGAAAAATACATATTTATCATAGTGACAATTTAAATTTTTGTAAGAAACGACACAGGAGGTTGTATGAAAATTTAAAGCTACTTTCAACTAGTTTGACCAGTTCCTCGGGAAGGATGAAAGCGAGTTTGTATGCTAAATTCCTCATCCGCCAAATTAGCCCTTCCTGTGGGTTATTTTCTAAACTAAATAAGTAATTCTAGGAATGAAATCTTTATATAATTCGAAAAAGCAAAGCACAAGTCCAAGGCAATAAAATATGAAAAATAAAAATTTTTCATATTTCTAATATTAAACAAACAGTCAAACCAAAATAAATGGGTTGAAGTTGCGACCTCTAATATACACACACGCGCACAAAAACAGGTGATTAGTTTCAAGGAACAGAACTCACACAGAAGGTAGGATCCTCAAACACGTGTGGGGACTTGAGATTCTGATTCTGCCATGTTGAAAAAATTTAACAAGGGAATGAGAATACGTATATATGCATGCATATGCAATAACACAATAATATAGTAGTAGTAGCTAGTAAGAGTGCACCAACCTTGAGTGCTCTTGAGACTTCCTGAACCTCAAAAGCATACTCAACATAACTGGATGATGTTATGATTTCAAGTACACCTACACAAGAATCACCGCTAGATTCAAATACAGGTAAATCAATATATCCATATTTATTGCCCCCACCGTCTACATCCAAACTCCATTCTGGCAATTTTTGGCTATAAACACGACCTGGTGGATGTAGTTCTTCTGTATCCTCTATGTCCACAACAATTGCATGTAATTCAGACTTCAACCTAAATGAGTAGAGCCCTTCATCAGCCCCACCAACACCAAAAGGTTGGTCCCAAGTTGTTAGCAACCACCGTTTTCGACAGCAACAGGTGACCAAAACTGAACAAGCACTCCCTTGTCACGGAATCTAAAATCCTTGAGTGCAGATGTGATTCTTTCCTTAATTGTGTTTGGGTCTATAGTATTTGGTTCGACCATCATACTAGAGAAACCTACAAATCGGAAGTAGGTTATTGTTATTGATAAAATAAAACTAGTGCATAAGTTGCTGTAAGTGGTAGAAGTATGAACGGAGGTTGCTGTTTTAAGCAATTAACTGAATTAGAATCAAAGGTACAAATATAAAAAGGGTGGAGGAACGAGACTGAAAGAAGTAATGACGACATGTGAGGATAACTTGGCGGTGGAGCACACGATCTACTTGAACCTTCAGGGTTGACCAAATGTGCTACTAAAGTAATTATTGTGACTTCAATCATAATAAACAGTTTTGTACTTCCTAATCTGATTTTGATGGAAAAAATAATACAATATGAAGGAATAACAATTTTTAGCAAGACAATTAATTCTATACTTAAATGTATGCAAACACCTACCTAACCTTAGATTTAATCAACTGATTATATAATTTGATTTTCAAAGTCAGAATAAATTACCTCCAAACACATCATCCATACACACCTTCTTGTTAGAATTTGTATAGTTTGGATCGTTATGTTAACACATAAGCTTGATGAGTTACTTCTGCTATTGCCAATTGGTTTCAAATGAAACCCTGTCATAACATGACTTTGCTCAACGTCAATACATACAATGGAAAGTATACATCTCTCTTTTTGAACATGTACACTTTTTTCTATAATAGTTAGGGTAAATAACCGAAAAATGCATTAAACTTTCCATTTTTTCTAATTCTGTGTAGTCATCTCTTTTTTTTGCTTTCTTACTAACATACTTTCAATTTTCCACCTTTCGTATCTCGTGTTACCGCTAAACTTGTATCGTTAGTTCTTTATACTTGTAAAAGCGAACGAAAATGTGAGAAAGACGGATGAAAACTAGTAAAAACGGACGAAAATGTGCAAAAACAAACGAAAACTTATAAAAACGGATGAAAACGTAAAAAAAACGAACGAAAACGCGGTAAAAAAACGGACAAAAACATTCAAAAACAAATGAAACGTGAAGACGGAGAAAGACGGATGAATAATCAAAACAAACAAAATGTAAGAAAGACGGATGAAAACTTGTAAAACGAACTAAAACGCGGCAAAAATAAACGAAATGTGAAAAACGAACGAAAACGCTTAAAAAACGACGAAACATGTAAAACAAACGAAAACGGTAAAAGTGAACAAAAACTGTAAAACGGATCTAAAACGTATAAGTGGAAGAAAACGTAAGAAACACGGATAAAACGCGTAAAACAAACACAACGCAAAACGAACTAAAATGTTTAAAATATAACGAAAACGCTTAAAAACCGACGAAACGTATAAAACCACTAAAACGTGAGAAAACCAAATTTTACGTTATATACTAACGGTATATAAAAGGACTAACGATGCAAGTTTAGCACGTAACCGTACAAGAAAGGTCGAAAATTGAAAGTATGTTAGTAAGAAAAAAAAAAAAAAAAAAAAAGATGATGGCTACACAAAATTAGAAAAAAGGGGAAGTTTAATGCATTTTTAGGTTGTTTTCCCCAATAGTTATTGAACCAACATCTACTGGTTAATAGGGCTCACCACACGTACTCCATTTGTGGAATTGAACTCGAGCCACTTTGTTAATGAGGCTCCTTAATACTCCAGGATGATGACTTCGTGTAGCATGGAATATTTAGCGTACGACGACAAAAAATAGCCTATATTATATTGACTAAATTACATCGTTGGTCCCTCAGCTATTTCAAATTCTTGCGTTTAGTCCCAAGATCGATGAAATTACAACCGTAGTCCCCCAACATCTTGATTTAGCTTTGTTGAGGATCCAAAACCCTAACTCATTAAAAATCTCGTACTACAAGGTTTATCGCTTTTCGCATTTCTTTGTCCAAACACCCTATAACACCATAGTCCCTAATAGTCCATACCATTTCCTATTATCTAATTTCAAAAAATACTCTAATGCACAATCCTCCTTCTTCAACTCTCTCCCCACCACCACCGCTACGTTATATCAAATTAAAACTTATAAACAAACTTCTCAAACAAATCTTTCCAAACTCACATCTAAAACATTAAACCAACCACTCATTTTCTACATCACCATCTTCTTCAACCTCCAACCCATCACCTGCTCACCACCATACCCACCACTATCATGCCGCCACTATTAAAATCTCGTCATCTTCATCTTTTAAAAATAAGTACTTGCTTATATACCAACTCTAAAAACAACAATAAATTATCATATTTTCTCATGTATGCTCTGATTTGATTCCTCTTTTCATCCAACTCTATGGCCCGTGGGAACACCTGGTTCATTTAGCACCTCAACTCTGGCCAACTGACAAACATTATAAATAGGTCATTAGTTTTCTATACTCATAACTTTTATTTCAATAAATAGACTAGAAAGGTCAACTCTATGACCTAGTCAACAGCTAAAGCTATGCAATGCGTTTACATAATGAAAATAGTCGATTATAAATATTGGCTATTGATTTTAATTAGTTTGTACTTGTATCGTGCAAGTACTTAAATATCAAACACGAAGCTAAAGTTACCAACCTTATTAGCAATTTGTTTGGCGTGGTAAGCTTATAAATGTTTAGGTACATTTCGAGCATTCATAACAGCTTTTGCAAGTCTCCCAAAAGATTAATCTATGGAGACTTGCTCATATGAGCCTAGTAAAGAACCATGACGGTGCTTTTAATTAGGCGTATGCTTATGACACAAAAACAACCAGAAAGATTTTTTTCGTGATGAATTGCTATAATCAAACTTCGAATGGAAAACAAATGTATGAGAGAACACATATTGTTGAGCATTTGTAGGCCAATGAAAAAAAGATTACATTATAGGTGTAAAGCAAATACATGCGACAAATTGTCCATTTCTAAATAAGTGGAGATATGCGTAATGCATTTTCGACCACAAAACAAGTCATATTCTATAGAAATGGTGGCCTAAATTATTATTGTTTTTAGACGCGGGTTATATGTAAGTGAGTATTTATTTGCAACGATGAATTGAAGATGACGAGATTTTTAATGGTGACGGCCATGGTAGTTGTGGGTGTAATGGTGTAGTGGTGATGGGGTTTGGAGATTGAAGAAGAGTAGTGATGTAGAAGGAGTACTTGGTTAATGTTTAGATGTGGGTCTAAAAGATTTTATTGAAAGATTTGTTGATATTTTTTTAATTGATATAAATGGTTGTGGTGGCGCCTGATGAGAGGTCGCGAAGAGAAGTGTTTAGATTAGAGTATTATTTTTGAATTGGATCCGGAATGACAAAGACTATAGGTGTGATAGGTTGTTTGGACAAAAAATGCCTGAAAAGATGAAAAACCCTTGCCGCTAAGAGCACACAATATGGTGCTAGTTAGCTAGTTAGGTTTAACATGCCGGCGTTAAGACATGTTAACCATACGTGTCCCAAGTTAAAGGATGTTAACATGCCCATTTAACACCTTAACACACGAATAAAGTGTTTTTCAGCTTTTTTTTTTTTTATCCATTTTTTGCCCCCCTAAATCAGGGTCCATTTTGGCAATTTTTGGTATAAAGTTTAACCTGGTGTTATGATAGTTGTTTTTTTTGTTGTTAAGGTGCAATGTTAAGCTGACTTCAGCCTAACGTGGCAAGTGTTAAACCTAACCTTAGGTTCACACACCTTATGCTCTAATGTTTTTTAACCAGCGTTAGGTTTTGGATCCTCACAAAGCAATCAAGATGTTGGGGACTACCGTAATTTCATCGATGACCCAAGTATTTGAAATAGCTTAGGGACCAATATTGTAATTTAGTCTATTATATATTTTTAAAGTAATTAATATTGGTATAAAAATATGAGGTGGTATGGTTGGAAAGATAAGTGAGGTGCAGGTTAAAATCTTATCTGTTTACTACTATTTGTTTCGGCAAAACAAAAGTGTATCAACTGATCTCATCCATAAAAGGTGGATCCAAGTAGCTGTTCTAACTATAATTATTTACCTACCTAAATTATTTGCCACAACAAGACACAGCACCATAAATTTTGAGCTACAGAAGCTTCATTGACTTTAGGAAAACACTATGAATTACAAATCATGTTTATAATAACTACATAAGATGAAGAAAAACAAATCACGTACTTGGAGGAAGAGGTGACTCTGGCCCATATATATCTCGAGCTCCGAAAACATAAAGAGGTGTCAAGAACCTTCGATCTTCATCATATTCTTCTTCTTCTGGTATTGCAACATCAGCTGTAGGATTGACAGGTTGATAAATACAAGGATATCTCAGTTTCATAGTATCCAAAACATCTGAATGACTGTGTCTTCTACTAGTTCCTGCAGTCAAGTCGAAAGAAACCTTCTTCTGTCTCTCCATTAATCCTCTTGCTTTTCCAAATATCAGTTTACGTTTTAGGGACTAACTAACTGACTGTATATTACAGACCCAGACTGGCATGTTATATATACATATATATGAACCTTCCTGTAAGACAGTGTAAGTGACCGGGTCCATAAAATAAACATATATCTCCACGCTGTAGTGGCCTGTACCACTAACAGCCTTTTTATGTGTTCAGTACTATTTTAATCGTTCTCTCTCTTTCGTTGCATGTTCTCTTAACGCGTATTGACTTTGACAATTTGACTTATTCTTTTTAGTAAGAAAAAGACTTTGACTCTTGACCCTTGACCCTTTGATCCCTTAACTTGTTTAGAACGGGTTTTACGAGTTGTGTCCTTCTGGTTTAAGATTATTTCAGTTTGGTCCTTAAGTTCCATAGCTTGCACCCTTTGCACACCTAACAAGACTGGTCCCCCATGTTATCAACCTTATATATTTTATTTTTTATAGTTACATAAGTTATACCAAGTGGTCATGACTTATTTTTTTTATTAGCTCGTGGGGGAGCACTCATCAGTCATCAACACTACCTTTAACTAATATCTCTGTTTTTAAGGTTTTGGAGTTTGAATCATTTTTTAGAACAAAAAGCAAAAATAAAAACATAGGTAGGATCAAAGAACGGAATCAAGTCACATGTTTCCAGATTCGTTTGCTTGTGGGGCCTAGCCCTTAGAGCTCTGCAATAATAAGTTATGGGCTAATTCTCAAAAAGGGACAAAAAGTTGGGCATTGGTCACTTTGAGGTACAAAAATAAACCCTCTTCTCAAAATGGTCATGTGCGAATGTGCGAATGTGCGACTCCATTAGATGTGCGACACGTGTCCACTTATTTATTATTAAAGTACAGTGGTAGGTGAATTTTGTCTTATTATTGAGAGTATTAAAAGTCTAATATACCCTCACTTTAATTTTATCATTTCTCATTAATATAAATAAATTCTCACCAAACACACTCATCACCACCTCTCTTTCTCACAAAAATTCCGGCCATATATACAGTTAGCCTTAATATAAATAAATTGAAGCTAGACTACACTGAATAATAATAAGAAGAAATTGTTCTGCAAGCAGGAACTTTCACATTTACTCATACTAGTTTACATTAATTCAATCTTTGTTTATGTTGACATATACATGTAATCTCTTTATAGATATGAAGAAAAAAAATAGAACATAACTGACATTAATTTACCAATCATTTTGTTATTCCAAACATTAATTTACCAATCATTTTGATATCGATTTTTTACAGTACAAAGAAATTAACATACTAAATATTGGCAAGATAGCTCCACATGAACGTGTGTATTATTAGGTGCCTGGCAGAATGGAAGGAGGTTTTTATACACGTGAGAAGTCACGGTAACACATGCAAGATAAAAACCCAAAAAGTCCGAAACTTAAATTTTAGATCTAGGGCGCTCAATGGTTTTCACCGCGCGTACCAATGTCGAATGATCACCTTTCGACGATCTATCGTTTGGTATAGGTGGTGTAATTTTCCGGTGGCGGGTGGCCGGAATATTGGCCGGAGAAGACGGCGGTGGTGGTTTCGTAGGAAAAAGTAGAGAGAGGTGAGAGAGAGAGATATGTGTGAAAAAGTGTGAGAGTGTGTGTGGATTCGCCCCTTTCTGTAAACAGATGGGGAGTTTAGTGAAGTACCTTTAAAATATCAATGGAAGAGTCAACGGCCTCTGAAGGTTTAGTTGAGCGCTTGGCCTTTAAACGTCTTGTGGATTTATATGTGCTATGGCGGACTTGAAGCATATTTTTCTGTATGATATTTATTTTAAAGAAGGGTACATTTGTCATTTAAACAAAAATTCAAAGTCAAAGTCCCACCTACCACTGTACTTTATTATTAAAAAAATAGACACGTGTCGCACATTCAGTGGAGTCGCACATTCGCACATGACCAAATTGGAAAGATACTTTATTTTTGTACCTCAAAGTGACCAATGCTCAACTTTTTGTCCCTTTTTGAGAATTAGCCCATAAGTTATTAAGACATGCACGATTGCTGATATAGGAGGTATACAAGAGTGTTAATGCGAAACACAAGCTTTGCAGGCGACGTAAACCATTGAGCTCTCTAATTTGGTGAGATGACGGTTCACTTTGATTTTGTAAGTTACTCCAAAGAAGTACAAACACACAAATTGCTAGTTCGGCCGGCTTGGTCCACTTATATTTATCTATAAACGGTTGTACAGATACAAGCTAACGGTAACCGGACAACTTTAATCTGGACGGATTGACACTCTTTTGACCTCAATCAATGATTGAATGACTTCATGAGAATCCACTTTCTAAAGTGTTTGGGTCAACTAGTTATTATTTTGTTGGATATTTGGACAGTGAACATTGTTGTCCACTTGTATTAGCTTTTTCTTTGGATAGCGATGGACATGTTATAATATCATTTGACTCTATTAAACATGTAAGCCGGCTAAGACTAAGCTTCACTCGGTTTAGGTGGTCCTTCTGTCACCTATTTAAAATTTAGAGTTAACTACATTTTTGGTCCTTGTGGTTATACCTGGATTCCACTTTTGGTCCATTTGTTCAAAAAGTTACGATTTTAGTCCAAAATGCATAGTTTGGTTCCACTTTTGGTCCATTTTTCTAACGAAGTTAGTTAAGTCGTTTGCAACATTAGTCCTTTATAACGGTCGTTTGCAACGTAAGTCCTTTATACCAAAGATCTTTTGCAACATTTGCAACGTTAGTCCTTTCAGTTAGTTAGTCCTTTAAAAAAAATTCTAAAAAAAAAATTCGGAAAAAAAAATTTAGAAAAAAATTTCGAAATATATTCTAAAAAGAAAACTTCTTTTTTCCGAAAAAATTTCTAAAAAGAAACTTTTTTTAAAAAATAACTTTTTTTTTCCGAAAAAAATTTCGAAATATATTCTAAAAAGAAAACTTTTTTTTTTCCGAAAAAAATTATTAAAAGAAACTTTTTTTTTAAAATAACTTTTTTTTTCAAAAATATTTCAAATATATTCTAAAAAAAAAAACTTTTTTTCCTAAAAAATTCTAAAATATATTCTAAAAAAACTTTTTTTTCCGAAAAAAATTTCAAAATATATTCTAATTTTTTTTTAAATGTATATACATTGAAAAAACGTTTTTTTTAAAATGTATATACATTGAAAAAAATTTCGAAATATATTCTAAAAAGAAAACTTTTTTTTCCGAAAAAAATTCTAAAAAGAAACTTTAAAAAAAAATTTCAAAAAATTTCGAAATATATTCTAAAAAAAATTTTTTTTCCTAAAAAATTCCAAAAATATATTCTAAAAAACTTTTTTTTTTTTCCAAAAAATTTCGATATATATTCTAAAAAAATCTTTTTTTAAAATGTATATACATTGAAAAAACGTTTTTTTAAAAATGTATATACATTGAAAAAATTTCGAAATATATTCTAGAAAAAATGTATATACATTTAAAAACGCTTTTTCAATGTATATACATTTTTAAAAAAAAATTAGGATATATTTTGAAATTTTTTTCGGAAAAAAAAAAAGTTTTTTTTTAGAATATATTTCGAAATTTTTTTCGAATTTTATTTTAGAAAAAAAAATTATAATTATTTTTTTCTAAATTTTTTCACAATTTTTTTTGAATTTTTTTAAAGGACTACCTAACTGAAAGGACTAACGTTGCAAATGTTGCAAAAGATTTTTGGTATAAAGGACTAACGTTGCAAACGACCGTTATAAAGGACTAACGTTGCAAACGACTTAACTAACTGAACTAACTTCGTTAGAAAATGGACCAAAAGTGGAACCAAACTATGCATTTTGGACTAAAATCGCAACTTTTTGAACAAATGGACCAAAAGTGAAATCCAGGTACAACCACAAGGACCAAAAATGTAGTTAACTCTAAAATTTATTAACCAAATGGCCAAATCTCAGGAGAGAACATTTTGCGACTGGAGTCAAATTACATCATTATCTAGAAGAAAATTAAAATGATTGGGTTCATCATTTTTCGTACTTTTAAGTTTTAACTGTACAAAAGCAATTGCTTTAGTTAGAAATAACAAGCCTTTAGCTCACACATTACATCTTCAAATACTTGTCACGTCCTTCTCATGCATCTTCATCAACTTTCATCTTCTTCAAATTTATTCAAACAACCAACAGATCAAAATAGAGATTAAAAAAACATAAAAAAACTAGCTAGCAAACACTAGTGTAACTGAATAAATAGGGTTATATATAACATCATCCCACGCCAACCATTGTTTTGTGAGGTCAACTTTGATTTGAAACATGTGTAACTGAGTATTTTGCAGTTCAAATGGTATGTATCTTAGATTCAGTTCTTAATGTTTTCATGAAGTTGTTAGGGACGGTTATGTTTCTTCTTAACTTCTAATGTTTTGGTTTGTCTCTACTTTGTTTCGTTATTTCTGCTCCATGCAGCCATGATCTCTTTGTTTCTTGCATTTCTAAGAAGTTTTATATGCAAGAAATTCCCAAGAAAGTTGGTATACCAGCAAGAAATTTCCATGAAGTATGCACGAAATTTCTGCATAAATGATAAGAAGTGTAAATTCGATAGCTATATATATTCGCCATTTTTGTCTCTGGATTTTTTCAAACATCCAATTCTCTCTTCACCTCCTCGGCTTCTCTCTCATTATCACATCAACCCGGACACCTTCTTCAGTTCTCATCCTCGATCACATGTGAGTCCTGTTGGGGAGAAAGGTCTAACAGTCAAAATTGAGCAACACCACCTCTTAACCCTTACCAACAGGAACAGACTATTGTTTATTCCAACATAGGCCTTGGCGGTAATAACTTTAGTTTCATTTCTTGTATGTCGTCATAGTGAAGAGAAACCTTTTCGTTATTCTGGAAAGCCAAACATGAAATTTCTTATTCTTTGGTGGAACGAGCTTTATATAAAATTATTAACATAATTGTGATTGTCGTTAATTATTTCCATTAGTAATTTTAACTCTTCAAATTATGTTGTGTTTATTTAAGTTTTTAGAGAAACAAAAGGTTTCCCAACTTTTTTTTAATGGAAACAAAAAAAGAAGGTAAGAAAATAGAGATTTAGCAACTACATGTGGCTGCTAAAATCCGTTATATTGTCTATTTGACCAAAACCTTTAATGGCAACTTATAGCGACCACATGTAGGCGCTATAGGTTTTGGTGACGGGCCAAGAAAGTGAGTTTTTTGTCGTTTAGTGGACCTATAATGACGACATCTGTCGTCGCTAAAGTTTCTCTTCCCAAGAAGTCCAAAGTGTAGTGATTACTTTTCAGGAGATTTTACATATTAACTTAAATATATAAATACGGAGTATAGTTGAAGTCAATAGTTTGGGAATAAATGGGCTCGGGTGGATGAAATTTTAATCATTTCTAGTATTTTACAATCGAGGACCCATGTATTCTCAAAAACTTAAGGAAAAGAAACAACTTTCACAAGATGTATTGATATATAGGCTCTTTTTGAAAGAAACTAGATTGTGTACCTGTTGATAAGGATTAAGTGGTGGAGTTGCTCAATTTAAGGAAGATATGTAGCATGCTCAAGTATCGATCCGGATTAAGGACCAGGTATGATACCTAGTAAACAACATGATTATTTCATGTGGTTTATTTGATATTTATTTTTATCAAGCTCGTCCATGGCTATACGAGCAAGACTATCTTATTAACTTAGTTTCCTTTCATGATAACATATGAGATTCTATTTATAGATGTTGAATTATGTTCACTTCTGTTTACAGATCGGGACTCGAGCCTGCAATTCTAGTTTTCCCCCCACTTTCGTCGGTGGGTTGCATTAATGCATACAAACTTTTGTCATTTAACTTTAATGTATTCTCATTGTTTTGAACGTGATATATATTGTGATAGTTCAACTCCTTTTGTGCAAATATTAGAAATTAAATTGCAGGTTTTTAGTGCACCTAACTGGTTCGAGGCCATTGTTTCTTTCTATATTAAACATTGATCAAGTGTTAGTATTATATAAGAATTTATCAAATGTTTCACATGAAAGGTCTTTAAAGGGGCTTGAGTAGATACAACTATACAAGCAACCGAAATCATATTAAGTCTGAAACTTTCATCATACAAGTCATATAACCAACTTATACAGGAGATGCAAAATATAAAATAGTAAAATACGGAGTATATAGGTAATTAAGCATGCTAGCTACTTGTCAATAATCATTTTGATTGCCATCATTCCCATGAAACTAGAATTGGCTATGCAAGCTTAGATTTCTCCATCACTTAAAATTGGAACCAAGTTACCTTTGTAGTCATCATACATATTTCTAATGCGATGAATTTTGTTGAAAGTATGTTGTATTTGTCATTCTTATGGCTTATTATATGTGGAGGGGCTAACCTTGCCACTTTTACTAATAGTATGGTAAGTTTGGCTTTGTTTAGCAGGTTTGATAAAGTTTAGGGTCTGGAGTGAAAGATGGTTGTATATAAGCTACATCCCAGCTCTAGGGTTTCATTATCACATCTCATTCTCATTCGTAGTCTCAATTTCTCTCTCAAATACGACTCTTTATCTCAATATTGTTACAATTTTTTTCTTTGATTATCTTGATCATTCATATAGTCTTAGATATGGTATTCTAAGTGTTGTAGTGAAGTGGTTTGTAAGTGTGGTTTGTATATTTACAATCGCATACGTTTGGGGATTGATCTTTCTTTTGTATGTAGTATCGCATCCGTGTGGAGACTATACCTCTAATTTTATAAAGTAATAATTGAAGAACATGGGGTGGTTGGTTGATTGCAAATACAGTTGTTATAGTGTTGATATAAGAGATTTTACATGGTATCAGAGCTAGCAATTATCTTGATTGTTGGTTCTTCATTTTCTGGTAAAATAAGGGTTTTGTGAATATTGGAGGATTTCTTGATCTGGTCGTCATTTGGTGTTTCTTGGTACTGGATGTTGTTGAATGTTCATTGAATCGTGTTCTTAGGGTATTACTTGTTCAGATTTAAAAAATTAGGGTTTTATCTTGAACCCCTAATTTTTTTTGATTTGGAGGTTTTTGTTAGTGCTGGTTCTTGGAAGGTTTGAGATCAATCTTGGGTTCTTACTTCTCTTCTTAACTAAGTGAATCTAGAAGAGTGGTGAGATTTTTCTTCCGCTATTGTTTGGTTGATCTGTAACACCTCTCATGTTTTTTTTTTTTGTTTTTTTGTCTTTACTTTTCAGCATTAGATTGTTGGTTGTTGTGTTTGTGAATTGGTGGATTATTTGTGTTTGAAGGTGTTTGGATATACTATTATACCCTGCTTCACAAATTTAACTGGTTATCTTACATTATACCTTTAAGGTGGTAATTATACTTGACCTACTTCCTTGAGAAGCAATTAATCATGTCCCTGTTCATCATTGGTATAATATCATTACCTATTTGTAGCTGAGTCTAATTGTTGTCAATCTGGTGGTTATTTGTCAGATTCTTTACATTCTTGTTTGTCTAGTTGTTTTTCTTTTGTCTGTTTATTTGTTATTTGTTTGTCTATGGTTGGGGTTCTACTAGTGGTGGTAGTAATTAGGTTCTGATTAACAATTTGGATGTTGGTAATTCTCTGTTGCTTCATGCTAATGATAATTCTGGCTTGCTTATTGTTAATTTCAAATTAACAATGTTTTGAGAATTACAAAATGTGGAATACTGCTATGATTATTACTTTAAAAGGAAAAATAAAATGGGGTTTATAGATGGAAAATGTGTAAAATCTGAAACTAGTCACTTTGATTCAACTTAAACTGTTGAGCTCTCTAATTTGGTGAGATGACAGTTCACTTTGATTATGTAAGTTACTCCAAAGAAAAACAAACACAAAAGTTGCTGGTTTGGCCGGCTTGGTCCACTTTTATTTATATATAAAACGGTTGTAAAGATACAAGCTAACGGTAACCGGACAACATTGGATATATTTACACTCTTTTGAACTCAATCAATGATTGAATGACTTCATGAGAAGCCACTTAGAAAGTGTTTTGGTCAACTAGTTATTATTTTGTTTGATATAGGTTTGGGCAGTGAACATAGTTGTCCACTTGTATTAGCTTTTTCTTTGGGATACCGATGGACATATTTTTTATTCGACTAATGTTATGTTTTGTTATATTTATATTGAACATGCTAAGTTTGTTATAGTATCATTTGACTCTATTAAACATGTTAGCCGACTAAGACTAGCTTCACTCGGTTTAGGTGGTCCTTTTGTCACCTATTTGAAATTTATTACTGGACAAATCTCACTTATTGAAAACTGGAGAGAACATTTTGCGATTGGAGTCAAATTACATCATTATCTAGATGAAAATTTTAATGATTGGGCTCATCATTTTTCATACTTTTTAAGTTTTAACTATACAAAAGCGATTGCTTTAGTTAGAAAATACAAGCCTAGCTTTAGGCCACACATTACACCCTCAAATACTTGTCACGTCCTTCTCATGCATGATGCATCTTCATCAACTTTCATCTTCTTCAAATTTATTCAAACAACCAACAGATCAAATTAACGATTAAAAAGCTGGCTAGCAAACACTATAACAACATTATATGAACCATAATCAAACCCGCACACAAAACTGAATAAATAGGGTTATTTATAACATCATCCCACGCGAACCATTGTTTTGTGAGGTCAACTTTGATTTGAAACATGTGTAACTGAGTATTTTGCAGTTCAAATGGTATGTATCTTGGATTCAGTTTCTTAGTGTTTGCATGAAGTTGTTAGGGAGTTATGTTTCTTCTTAACTTCTAATGCTGGTCTGTCTCTTTGTTTCCGTTTTTTCTGCTCCATGCATTCCTTGATCTCATCGTTTGCTGCATATAATAAGTTTCTAAGAAGTTTTATATGCCAGAAATTCCCAAGAAAGTTGGTATACCGGCAAGAAATTCCCAAGAAGTATGCACGAAATTTCTGAGAAATGTATTTGCATGGAATGATATTATAAATGTGTAAATTCGATAACTATATATTCGCAATCTTTGTCTCTAGATTTTCTCAAACATCCATTCCCTCTTCACCTCCTCGGTTTCTCTATCATAACCCGAACACCTTCTCCAATTCTATGCTTCGATTACATGTCGGGAATAAACGGTCTACAACAGTCAAAGCTTCATCTAGTACGTTATGGCGAATCATTGAGCAACAACAATATTTAACCCTTATCAACAGGAACAAACTATTGTTCATACCAACATAGGTCTTGGCGGTAATGTTTAGCTTTGTTTTAATTTTCATTTCTTGTTTGTCGTAATTAATATAGTATAGAGACTATAGAGAACCCCATTTCATTCATTTGGAAAACCAAAACATGAAATCTCTTATTATTTTGTGGAACGAGCTTTAAGGTCTTATGCAAATTATATATGAACAGGATAATAAGTGTTATTAATTCCGTCAGTAATTTCGTTTTTCATAATAAGTTGTGTTTCTTTAAGTTTTTTTTTTTAGAGAAAAGTGGATGAGAAAAAAACAAAAAGTGTACCCAAGTTTATTTTGTATATAAAAAACAAAGAGAAGAAGGGTAGAAGAAATTGAGTTATCGATTTATTTTGGGTTAAAGCAAAACTGAGAAGAAAGAAAAGTAAGATATAATCGATAGGGTGAAGCGGGGCCGTGTTTTAGTCATTAGAGGCGTTTGGCGAAAAATATTTACGTGAAAAGCGACACCTTTCAAGTTCTTTCATGCAAATCTTGGTAATAAAAATTTGGCAGTCTTTGCTCCAAAATACCATTTTCACTAGATGCCATTGCTAATACATGTAACCAAAGCCGAAACTATAAATAGTTCATGGTTTCCCGGTAGAACTTATTTGGTCAACTAATTAACTGCAAATGAATATGGCTTTCCTCCGGAAAGAACCTCTTATTTCAAAATAAGAGAAGCTTTTATTCAAGAAAGTGTATACAATATTGTTAGACGTGTGTTATTCAGATTTTAGGGCCTTTTAAAATTTGGGGCCATGAGCGATCACTCATTTCACCCGTCCTCATAGACGGCAATGGGTGATGGCCTGATGGGTTATATAAATGCATGATTAATATTACTTTTACTGGGTATTTTTCTAAGTAACTTATATTAAAAGTAAGTATATTTGAAGTCAATAGTTGAAATGAAAGTTTAACCATTTCACGTATTTTACAATCGAGGACCCATATATACTCAAAAGTTCAGAGAAAACCTTTTTCAAGTTGTATTGATATTTAGGCTATGTTTGAAAGAAGCTAGATTGTGTACCTGTTGAGAAGGATTAAATGGTGGAGTTGTTCAAATAAAGGAGGATCTAGCATGCTCAAACATCCATATCGGGATTAATTAAGGACCAGGTAATGATGCCTAGTAAACAACATGATTTCACGTGGGTTATCCGATATTTTTTTTTATCAACCTAGTCCGCAGCAATACCAGTAAGACTATCTTATTAACTTAGTTTCTGTTTACAATAACATATGAGATTTTTATTTATAGATGTTGAATTATGATTCAATTATGTTTACAGATCGGGACTGGAGCTTGCAACTCTTTTTATTATGTTCCCACGTTTAGTCCATGGGTTGCGTTGATGAATGCAAATTTATGTCATTTAACTTCAATGTATTGAGTAAAAGCTAAATATGCTTAATGTACTTCCGATGAGATCCAATTATGCTTCATCTACTTTTAATATTGTCATTATGCTTCCTCTACTTCCCACCAGACCTCTTCCCTATCCATTTGTACCATTTTCACTTGCCAACTCTTCACCATTTCCGACCGCCAAAACGACGACCACCACCACTTTTAGTCGACCACCACTTATCACCACCACACCCACGTTGTTTTTATAATGACTAACGAAATTCACGTTGTTAAACTCACGTTAAATTCATTTGCAAACCCTCTTTTCAAATTCACAAACCAACGCAATTCATGAACGAAATTTACGTTTGCAAACTCACGTTGTTATATTCATGAGTGATTAAAAATGAAGTACAGTGAATTTTGCAAACGTGAATATGATACACTCACCATTTTGATGATGAAAAATGAAGTCAAGTGTTACACTAAAATGGATATATTGATCTACGGGAAGAGAACGAACGAAATCCGCGTTTGCAAACCCACTTTGTTAACTTCATTTTTCACGTTTGCAAAAGCACGCTTCACCATTTTTCACATGGAATTTTTCAAACCCACAAGTTATATTCAAGAAAGAAATTCAATTGCAAACCCACGAGTTATATTATTTGTAAATTTCGCATAGAATTTTGTGGTTTTATTTTAAAATCTGGAAATATGTATAGAAAGAAGATAATTATGTGTAAAATGACCAAATAACCCTTAATATACAATTCCTAACGTGTATAATGTCAATATTGAGAGTAGATGAAGCATAATGAGATCTGATGGGAAGTACATTAAGCATATTTAGCTTTTACCCTCAATGTATTTGTAGATGTTGTATTCTCATATATTGTTATGAGCGCTTGACATATATTTATGTGATAATTAAGCTGCTACTGCATGTACAATATTGATAATTAACTTGCAGTTGTTTATAGTGCAGCTAACTGGTTCAAGGCCATTGTTTCTTTCAATATTGAACATTGATCAAGTACGTGTTAACATAATTTAAGAATTTATCAAATGTTTCACATGAAAGGTCTTCAAAGGGACTTGAGTATAGATACAACTATACAAGCAACCGAAACCGTATTAAATCTGAAACTTTCGTTTCAACATGAGATGCAAAATAGAAAATAGTAAAATACGGAGTACGTACAAGACAAATCCTTGAATCAAAATACAATACTTCATTTGAAATAACACTCGAGAAATGGAATATATGTCATTAATCATGCTAATAATCATTCTGATTGCCATCATTCCCATGTAACTTGAATTGGCTATGCAAGCTTGGATGTCTCTCCATCACTTGAAATTGGAACCAAGTTACCTAGCTTTGTAGTCATCATACTTGATACGAAAGTATTTCTGGTTCAATGTATTTAATCTATCCATCACTTTATCTCCCATAAGTATGCAATTTCATAACAAGGGTATTGGAAACTTGATGGTATCACCCATGTAGTTTACTTTAATCATCTTGGCCTCCATAGGTTTTGCTGCCAAGTTTTCATCCTATAAAACATTAGAAAACAAAAATTGTAGCTAAAAGAATCTTTTATGGGTTGTTTAAGATTGCTTATTTCAAACTGTTTATGTGTAAAAAAAAAAAAAGCAAACACAACATTTTACTCAAAGACTTATTACTGCTTAATTATCTGCTTCATCAAAAAATAAGCGGATGACACGAAAGTGTTAAAACAAAGGAAAATACCAGTTACATTTTATTTTAGCATAAAATACGTCACGTAGGTTATGACTTTCTATCAAAGATACCAACATGTTATCAAGGTCAACTATTTACTTTTTCATGGGAAACGAATATTGTGTTACCGGATTTTCAACATCATAATTATCGATAAAAATAAATTATAAGGTTTTGAAGTTCAAAACCTCATACATATATTCATAATGTTAATTTATTATTAAAATAATCTAAACCTATATAGCAGAATATTTTGATAAATGTGACTGGATTGATAACATCATATGCGACGTGACAAGTATAATTATATGATGTCTTTTTCTTTGTCTATGGTGGTATCGCTAGCGTGTAGCAGTTTGATTTCTTCTAATTCTTCAGGTGATATTGTGGTTTCGGCTTCGTAAAGTTATGGATCAATGTCTTCACCTTCACATAGTAGAACACCATAGATCGGCTCGAAGCTATCCAATAGCATGTGGACCCCGATTACACGAGGTACTATGACCGGGACAACACCATAACTAACTATAAGATCTAGATGATATTCCCCAACGAAATCAACAAACTTGTTCTTGCGAAAGGTGATATCGGAGGGTGTCTGAACCTCATACTAAGGTGGCTAAGTTGGGCCGCCTCTCTATGCCACCACGTCAAACCCTAGCAGCCACTTTTTAACCTAATTTTTTTTACGCGCAATCACAATATATATTATGTGAAAACGTAAAGGGGGGTGAATACGTTACCATTTAAAAACTTTAGATCTTTAGTATCAAATCGCTTATAAAGCTTGTTATAATATGAAAGTACCAATTATTGTTTGTGAGTAATATAAAGCATGGTAAACCAAGTTGTCACACAATCATGAACATCAAACCACATCACAAACAATAGTATAGTGCAAGTATAAAAGTAAAGAGATAAAGAAAGGAAAGTGCAAACCGAACACGAGGATTTATAGTGGTTCGGTCACGGATCTCCTTTCCGCCCTACTCCACTCCCCGAGTACCCAACTCGAGAGTTACTTCACTAAATCAACAAGCTCCCTTTTCGGCGGAGAAAACCTTACAATCGTCGCTTACACTTTTTCCGGTACAAAGCTAAATACCGGGTTCTAGTTCAAGGTAGAACCAACCTAACGTCGCCTATACAATATTTCTGACACTAAGCTAGATGTCGAGTTCTTTTACAAGGGTACAACCACTCCCATTATGTTTTATGGCCCAACATAACAAACCTTGTGTTTTATGGCACAAACACATAAACCATCAAATCTAGTTTGGTGAAAGTGTTGTTATGATGTAATGATGTTTACACTAATGATCCATGACACAAATGTCTAATGGATATAAATAACTACTTCTAAATGAACTTCCATTGATAGGAAGCCTTCATGATGAAGATCACAAGTTTCCTAAACTTCTTGTGATAGATCTTCAACTTGTGGTGAGTGGGGATGGCTAGATCTCCAAGATTTCCTTGGTTGCTCAAAGAGTATGCTTACAACAAAGATGAATGTTAGAAGCATTATGATCATGATCATTAGGGTGTTTAATGTATGTTACTACATTGTTAATGATTGATCTAAATGTATGCAAGAAGGTGGAGAAGATGTGATTTGAAGTGGTGAAGAAATGAGAAAACAATGGACTTGTATTTATAGACAAAAATGGTCAGGAGCGTCCACGGACCAAGGAGCCCTTAAAAGGGTTCCGTCCTTTATGTAATTTGGTGCCGTGGGTACCTGAAATAAAATCTAAAAAATCTTTTATCAAATCTTTCCAAGATATTACCAAATCTTACTAAGATCATATTTTATATATTGAATGTCAATCTAACCAAAATATTCAAGTGATCTTCCAAGGATTTCAAAGATAATACATGCCATGATGTAATATGTATTTCCATTTTTAGATTAAAAAGTTTATTAAAGTAAACTTGTAAAATGTGTTATGTAACTAGTTAATAAAATGTCTAGTTACCTTTTGAAATACTTGTGAATGCAAAATGTAAAATGAGGTTCGAAATAGAATGGTTAACCTATTAAAATACTTGGTGTTGGGAATTATACGTTTGAGTTGATAAAGACAAAAAGAATGAAACAAGAGGGACTTAATATGACAAGAAGGAAACCTACTAAAAGATGGAAGGGCTTGCTTGCAATGAAAGTTTTATTATTTAGTCCTTATCCTCTAGTATATAAAGAGGACATAGGTGTAGGTTTTTAATTAAGTCTTCCAATATGTAGTCGACTAAAAGGTGTGTGTTTAGCCTAGACGTTAGGGAAGAACGTCTAGGGTATTAGTTTTAGATTAGTGTGTCCTAGGCGTATGTTCATGTAAACGCCTAGGTTATTAGTTTAGTTAGTAGACGTGTTCCTATAAACGTCTATATTAGAGTATTAGTTAATGGTGATTAAAAACCTTGTTCAATAACAAAGTATTGTTTTGATTATTCCGCTGCGTACCATGTTATTAATCTTTGTTATTGATCCCTAGCTGAGCTTATAAACGATCTTATCAATTGGTATCAAAGCGGGGAGCTCTTGATATAGGGTTTATTCAAGGTTTTATTGAAGCAGCAACAGTTGTCGAAGAAAGCAGTTTTGAAGCAGACGTGATTGGTATTCACACGCATGATTGGGCCGACATATTTAATGTTATCTGTTCGGTAACGTTTTGAAGTTACTTATGTTGCTTGAATTTTCTAATGTGGATATGCGTTTTGCTGTGACCCACGAGTTGTTATCACTTCATGCTATGGTTTTAATCTGGTACTACGCAGTAATGTAAATTCAATCAAACGGTGGAAGATATTCGGATTATTCGTTGGGGTAACCATTAAATTTTAATTGATTAATTTGTGATGATGGTACGGATTCGGTGTGGTGTCGAGCATGGAAGTTATGATGGACTTGCTTCTTGATTGGTTGATAAGACACGCATGGGACTTTTCAATTGGTTTATTAAATCTCGTATTATTTGAATTGCGGCGCACATGGGTTTATATTCTTTCCGGAATTTTTAGCTGGTCCCATTGTTTTATTCGAATAAAGAAAAGATCTTTGTGCATCACGTGGGTTTGTACTCACATTATGTTAGAGATGTTATCACGTGGATCTTTTAATAAGGTAAGTGATCAGATGAGTTTTTGAAAGTACTGCTCGGAGGTTTTGAAAGTACTGTCAACGCAAAGTACTGTTGAATTTTTTTTTGAAAGTACTTTTTTAAAGTACTACTCAAGGCTTATAATATTCGGTCAATGAATTTGATTGGTTGAATTAATACGTACATACGCATGATTAGATCTTAAAGTAGAATGGGAGATTCGGTGGTATGCGGTCCATGGTTAGTATGGTAGTCGTGCCTTCTGATTGGTCGGTTTGATATGTTGGGATTATTTTACTGGTATGTCATCACGTGGTATCAATTTTGTTTCATTATTGATTGGTTGAGACTTTCCATAGTTTGTACATGGGATATAATTTAATGAGGTGAGGAATACCAAGGTTACGGTAGACATGCACTTGATTGGTCCGGATTGGTATTGCGTTTTTAATTTTCGGCTCGATTATTATATTGTGTCGAGATGGAGGCACGTGGGTTGATGATAATTTTGTTTTGTTTACTGCTTTTGGGGACCCACGAATTTTAATTTGTTATGGGACTTGTTTTATGATCACGTGGGATATGGTTTGTCATTGGTGCAATTATTTGACATGACTTCACATGATACGCATGGGAGTTAGAGTTTGAAAGTACTACTGCTCGAGTTTTTGCAAAATACTGTTCTTGAATGCAAAGTACTGCTCAATTTAAGATGAAAGTAATCGGTAATTTGTTAAAGTAATCAGCTGCTGCATGATTTTTAAGTACCGCTCATTGATTTTTAAAAAAAGTACTGGTGATCAGACGAGATGGAATTTTCAAGGTACTGCAGGTTTAAAAGTATTGTTCGCTCATACTTGTTATGAAAGTATTGCAGTTTATACGAAAGTACTGCAGTTTATTGCAAAGTACTGCTTTTAGATTTGCGACAGTACAACGACAGAAAAAGTGTCACTAATTGCAATAGTGACAGGTTGGTGATTAATTTGTGACAGTTTAGTGACAGAAAAAAAAAGTGTTGCTAATAGGACTGATTTGGAATTAAGGGGAAGTCGAGTATATTGTTATGGTTTTTGGATATCACACACACAGGAGATTGTTCACACACACAAGGAGTTTGGTGATTTGTTCTTAAAAGGATTTAAAAAGCTCGTTTTGGAGATTTATTGAATAATTGATTACGAAGAGGATTATTTATCACTTATTTGAAGGTGAAGTGGAATTACTTGGTTTGTGTTCTTATCATCTAGCTTGTTGAATCTAGCAATGTGTGATTTTTCTTATGATGCTCTATGCACACATTGGCTATCACTTAAAGGAGTTACATTGTAGTGCTCAGTGTCTCATACTAGTTGAGGATTCTTTTCAAGGGATTGCGGTCTACTTATATTTGTGGGTATAAGTATGGAGTTCCGTGGATAGTACAGATTTAAGACACAAGTTTGAGAAATTTTACTTCTTCATCAAGTTCGTTATATTTGGTTTTCTTCACAAGTGATCATTACATAAAGCCTACAGATTTTGAAGAATCAAGAAGATGGTTAACATATGGTTTTTAGGAGAAGCTTATTGTTAAATGTTTAACTATCTACATGCATCACTCAAGGGGAAGTGTTTGATTTTTACTATTGTTGATCATTATTACTACTGCTAGTTGAAGTTTTCTACTGTTTTGGATCCATTTTTCCTATGGTGCGTAATGGTGGGTGATTTAAAGCATTGTAAGTCTTAGATTGGAAGTATGATATTGGTTCTGTGGTGGTCAAGATCATTATTTGCATACGTTCCCTATTTGGATAATAACAAAAAGGGGAAGAGATGTTTGAGTGACATGGCATGGATTAAAGGGAAGACAAAGGAAGACATACTTGTTTCATTCATGGTGAGATCCCTGATCTCAATTTCTACTTCGTCTAGGGAAGTTCGTTCAAGAATGGTTTTGTCATTATCAACTAGGGGAAGATTGTTGGGAATTATACGTTTGAGTTGATAAAGACAAAAAGAATGAAACAAGAGGGACTTAATATGACAAGAAGGAAACCTACTAAAAGATGGAAGGGCTTGCTTGCAATGAAAGTTTTATTATTTAGTCCTTATCCTCTAGTATATAAAGAGGACATAGGTGTAGGTTTTTAATTAAGTCTTCCAATAATGTAGTCGATTAGTAAAAGGTGTGTGTTTAGCCTAGACGTTAGGGAAGAACGTCTAGGGTATTAGTTTTAGATTAGTGTGTCCTAGGCGTATGTTCATGTAAACGCCTAGGTTATTAGTTTAGTTAGTAGACGTGTTCCTATAAACGTCTATATTAGAGTATTAGTTAATGGTGATTAAAAACCTTGTTCAATAACAAAGTATTGTTTTGATTATTCCGCTGCGTACCATGTTATTAATCTTTGTTATTGATCCCTAGCTGAGCTTATAAACGATCTTATCACTTGGTGACCCTAAACGTATTTTAAACATTCTAAATGATTTGTTAATGGGTTTGATCATAATGCCACATAACAAACATGTACGAACCTGTGTTGTAACATATGAGGACTTGAGTCATCGAGAGGTGTTGAATGCATGTTGAGACAAATGTAATTACAAGTAACTTGTACATTTTACGTTATGTATTACAAGTTACATGTTTGTCATCAATCAAAACAAACGAGACTGTATAGATTAAATATCGTAATATTTGCACTAACAATCTCCTCCTTTTTGATGATGACAAAGATATGTAATCGTAATAGAAAGTAAAATGTTAAAAGTTACTTGTATCCTTACTACCTTTACATTACCTTCTCCGTTTACACTCTTCTCCCCCTTTTGTCGAAACAAAAGGGCGTGTCCTTGGAGTTTAACTTAATTTCTTCCCAAAAAGGCGAGCTTGCATCATCCCTAGTGAAGTTAAATCGTCTACTTCAATCCGTCCCTTGTTTGGTAGCGGATCCATGGATCAAATAAAGAGGCTTAACCTACATCAAGGTTAGTTTTATGCAACAAAAATTATGAGAAATATATGAAAAAGAAAAAAGGCATAGCAATGTTAGCCTATTTTCTCCATTTTTTATCGAAGCAAAAATGCTTGTTGAAAAGTGAGAATGATGCTAAATGCGTGCATGCTCCCCCTTGTTTGAGGCGTCAGGGTATGATTAAAAACCTAAAAAACAAATATTAGTGCAAAACTATATTCGTCATTGGACGAGTAAGTGATATACAACAAAGTGTGTATAAGATGCATTCAGTAAATTCTTGACGGAAGCTCCCCTTGCTCTAGGTCGTCAAGATGAACCTTAAAAATAAATATTAGTATAATAGAAGCTTTGTCTTTAGACAAATATATCATATACAAACAAGTGTATAGACGATGCAATATGAGTGCTTAAATGATATTCCTCCTTGTTCGAGGGTGTCAAGAAGCACCTAAAATAAGAAAAATAATTGATGCAAACTTCATCCTTAGATGAGTAAGTTATATACAATCGAGTGTATATGATGATGAACCTACAATGAAAAACATTAGTGCAATATATTTCATCTTTTTCACAAAGAAAAATAGGATGTATATATGTGATAAATGATATAATCAAAGATCTCATGAAGTGTAGTCTCCTAATTACAATCATAAGAAAAGTGAGAATATAATATGATAAAAGCCTACAAAATAGTTCCTAAAAAGAAGATATGAAGTCTTCTACCGGGTGTGCCACTAGTGATGCTAGTGTTGGTGTCGGTTTACTAGTAGGATTCATGTGGTGATGGTAGATGACTCGAGATTTACAAAAGTAAGTTTTCGCTAATCCATGGTGGTGATGATTAGTGAAAGTGGTGATGGAAGGTGATGGTGATTAGGTAGGAAGCTATTAAGGAGTTAGAAACTCGTATATAGCAAAAAAAAAAATGGACTCATGCAATCCTTTCGTCATGTCAAGTGACCAAAGCTAAGAGAAAATATGAATGGACATTGCATTTCAATGATGCATAAGGGTTATGATTTGAATGATTTATTGATCCTAACAACCTATTGTTTTGAGCAAGTTCTCATATGCTTCAACCCAAGAGTAATCAATAATGTGTTCTATCTAAGAATATTATAATGAAGATACCAAAAAATATAAAAGTGATAACATGAAGATAAATTCGTTCATTGATTGACACGAATTATAAAAATGACATATTCTAGGTGACAATGGGAAAGGTATTATTAGCATGGTTTTGACCGATATGGATGATTATCACATTAAAAAGAAGTGAAGACAATATGGAAAATACTAATAATAATAATGAGTACCTATATGAGGATGACATCATATGAGTGAGAGTTAGATAGACCAACGTGTTGGGAATGGCTGTTTTGATTAATATATCGTTTGCACTGACAAGGACATGCATGATAAGCGAGAAAAGGATAAGATCCTATGATGGTGTTCTAGATAGTGAAGTTGTAAGGTGCTAGTTTAAGGAAAATCCTATATGTGGAGATGAAGACGTTTTGTAAAAACACATGATGCATTTTTCACTTGATAAGGTATTGGTGCAAACTTGTGATAAAAAGTTAAAAAGGTTGAACTAGTTGTGGTTTCGTGAACCGGTTTTAGCTAAGTGGTGTTTACCTATGTGTTGGTATTTTAGAGTATAAGAGACATAAAATTTGACAAAAGACAATTATGTGAATGGATTTCTCTCCCCCTTAATTGGTGGACATCCAACATAATGTGTAATGTATCACATAAGGAATGACAACAAAGTGTTTAGGAGGTTATTCGTGTTAACGAAAGAGATGAGCTTAGTGATGTTTTTCTGGATGATGGTTAGCATACAATGAACTTCATCCTTAAAGTCACATACCTCTTCTCGATTAATACGAGATGATCGTATGATGAGGCATGTGGTTTCCTAATAGTAAGTGAAGAGGATTAGAGTATTGTTATAACTAAATAATGATGGAGGTGATTTTTGGAAAGCGGAAGCAAAAATGAGATTTGGAAAGAGGTCGGTTGAAAGACAAAGATGCAAAGCCAACCCACTAGAACTTAATTCTATATGCTTTTAAATTATATGCAAGTGTAGGGGTCCCATAAAGCATAGTACTAATCTACGTAGCAATAAAAGGGATTATGCAAAATGAGCATATAAAAGTTAGAACCAAGTAAGATAACAAATAATTTGTTATCAACCTACAAAACAAATTTGTTAGTGACAAAAGATGTTAACATGATAGAAATCAAATGATAACATATTATATAAGCAAAAACAACACATTGCACTTAGTAGACAAGAAATCACCACACAAGATAGCATCAAAACAATCATATTATGCAAGAATACGACTTTATTCAAGACATTTCATTTATGAGATTGTTTTGTCGTTAGACTTAGACACTTAAGCATACTTGGATATACAATAATCTATGTGATTAATTTGTAAGATAAAAAGGCTTCTAAAAGTTTGTTATACCAAAAGCACTTTGACAGATTATATGTGCACACGTAGCAAACAAATAGTGTGACAAGAAGCAAAAGAAACAAGATGAAAGATTCATGCAAGCCATGTTTAAGACATAACAATTTGGAGCATGTATCATTTGGATCATACTACACATAGATATAATGAATGCCAACTAATAGCTTTCAAACACAAACATATCATATCAAAATTATCACGAATCAAAATGACATATTATGATTTCATAAGTAACATGTTAATCATGCTAAAATTAATTCAAAAGTAAGTATCACGCAAATAAAGTTTTAGGTTTAAAAATTTAGTAGCATGAAACAAGAATACAAGCAGTATAAAGATAAAACCGTACTAAGGTTTACACATTTGACTAGTTATCAGACACTAAGATAATGTCAAATCAACTTATCGTATCAAACAAGAACATGTAATCAACACATGTAAGTGCAATGCAAGTGGTTTTAAAAGAAAAGTCATATATACTACTTGTTTGCTTAGTATTCCTAAGGCGAGGCAAACTATCAATGTTTTAACACTTACTTTAGGCAAGTATAGGAATACAGATTTTTCAAGTTGGAGAATGAATATGAGACTATTACTAGCGGTGCTTAATTAAGGCTAAACACGACCATTTTTACGGGTGATTCCACATACCCAACTTCTCTCTAGGAAGCAATTCAATCGTTAGGTCAAATTGAGTTTCTAGTGCAATAGGTTCTCCAGTAGTCATTCTCATGTTAGAAAGATGGGAATTCCTACTTTTGCATATTAAAGTGCATAAAAGATGATAGTTTACCAATACTTGACTTAATATAACTAAGGTGATGAAGACGTCATGTTATACACATGAATTTTAACAATGGTGTGTTTGATAAACAATGTGTTTGAATCTTGTGTTCAGAATCTAAAGTTGTTCAAATTACATAGCTAATTGTATAATCTAATGGATGACATCTTTTATGTTGAGTTGAAGTGTGTACTTTAAATGTGAATTGATCATCTAAGACTAGAGAATGGAATATGTTAAACTAAGAACGTTCTCAAGAGAGCTCTTTGGAATATTATTTAACAAGAATATAAGTGAGGTTACCAACTTCAATAGATCTTGTGTATGCTCTAAAGATGTGTAGTTTTAACCTTGGATGTGCACTCGGTTTGAGCAAGGTTAGGTTATGATGTACGCTTGAAAAGAAATAGATACAAATAGTATCTTTCAACAAATGAGATTATCCCATGGGATAAAGTTATCATGCTTATGAAAACAAGTATGACAAGATGAATTGGATATGCTAGTTCATAGAACTTGTAGATGTTTGTTTCAAGATCATTTAGCCAATGAGGTGTAATGAAATCTCTTGTAACACAACTATTTATGTCGCAAGAGTGATGCATAGGATATACAATATCCTTTTAACAAAATGAAAGCTTAACGCATGAATCTTAGTCATAATGTTCTTCAAAACATCATGTTTTCCTAAATCAAGATATGAAGCCAAAGTGTTTGAATCGGATAGTCCCATCTAAATAAACTTAGTCTCAGGATTATATTCACTAGATGATGACAAGAGGAATTCACTCGAGTTTCTTATGTATACTCCTTAAAAGTCATTGTTGCTTGGGGTGTATGATGCTGGCTTTGAGATTGCATTTTAACATATGTTGTTAAAATGTTGATTTGAGGTTTAACGAAATTTATGCAGAAGTTTAACGACAAAGTATTACTAATACTTTGATAATTTGTGAAAGTAGTACTACTTATACCTAGTGGAAATTGTCAACAATTACCAAGAGCACCATGCTTATTTGATAGTTGAGGTTATAGCCATAATGAATTATCTACGTCCTTATATGTGGGAAAGGATGTTTGAGTTTGTTCAAACGTGCATTTGATTCAGTACAAGTATTGGACACAAGGGCTTTTTGAGCAATACACTCAACGAATTCAAATGATGGTAAGGATGGTGGATTGGTTGATCTCGGTGGTAGGGCTTCTAGTGTGTCTAAATAAGGATGTGGTGATGTAGGGTTTTGTTGTGCTATGGGAGTACTTAGGTTGATTATTTGTCCATAGATGTTGAACACAAAAGTCTGGATACTAATTCTTATGGTTCATTGGTTGCTACAACTAGTGGGTGAAGTGCTTGAAGTTTTGGTTATGTCTATGAAGCTTAGGGGTTGAGGTATAGGTTCACCTTGAAAGGGCACGTTTGATTTAAAGGATGCTCTTGGAAGTTCATGAGCAATACGCTTAATGGTGCCAAAAGATGGACGAGGGATAGTAGGTGTCAAAGAGGGATAAGTGGCACAGTGGGTTGTTTGTTTTGGATAAGTGTTTCAACATGTGTTGTTAAAATACTTGGGTGTTGAATTTTCGGATATTACTTTTAATGACTACAATCGTAAGTCGCATATACTTGAATATTTCGGATGAAATACTTACGTTGTCAATCCTAATTTGTTGAGATTATAAAGCTTAGATTGAACTCAAGGATAACAAGACTTGATAGTATGTCTTTAACATACGTGTGAGTTATGACTCTATGTAAATATTTATCGTCTTGAAGGATGACACATTATTTTCATGTTAACCAAGTGCGGCAATACATGTTGATACAAAACAATATCTATAGTCATATGTTAGACTTGTGTATGATATCTTTGCAAATAATGAGTTCAGATTTATTAGTCTCGGTAAGTCATCTAAGTCATCCGCAAACGGGTGAGGAGATGTTGGTGGTGTTGCATAAAGTACAAGTTTTGGAGACTTTGGTAGTGAAGGTGTTTTGGATGGTTGTGAAGTAGTCATAATGGTGGGTGATTTTGGTGGTGGAGTTGGAGTACTTAAGTTTAGAAAGTTCACATCTTGAATGGGTGATGAGATGTTGAGAGGTAACGAGTCCGAGGATGAAGAGTTCAAGTTAATGAAGCAACAAGATCGAATGCTAATCCTAGTGGTTTTCTTAAGTGGCTTACAAAGTCACATTTAACAACAAAATTTCTAAGTATAACAAGCAAAGCATTTTTCATATTATTTTTCGCTTCAATGGTAATTTGATACATGGATCGTACTCGGTTTTAAAAACAATTTGTTTTGAAAATACGAGCTCACATTAACTCGATACCAATTGTGAAAACGTAGAGGGGGTGAATACGTTACCGTTTAAAAACTTTAGATCTTTAGTATCAAAAGCTTGTTATAATATGAAAGTACCAATTATTGTTTGTGAGTAATATAAAGCATGGTAAACCAAGTTGTCACACAATCATGAACATCAAACCACATCACAAACAATAGTATAGTGCAAGTATAAAAGTAAAGAGATAAAGAAAGGAAAGTGCAAACCGAACACGAGGATTTATAGTGGTTCGATCACGGATCTCCTTTTCCAGCCTCTACTCCCACTCCCAGAGTACCCAACTCGAGAGTTACTTCACTAAATCAACAAGCTCCCTTCTCGGCGGAGATAACCTTACAATCGTCGTAAACTACACTTTTTCCGGTACAAAGCTAAATACCGGTTCTAGTTCAAGGTAGAACCAACCTAACGTCCGCCTTATACAATATTTCCGACACTAAGCTAGATGTCGAGTTCTTTTACAAGGGTACAACCACTCCCATTATGTTTTATGGCCCAACATAACAAACCTTGTGTTTTATGGCACAAACACATAAACCATCTAATCTAGTTTGGTGAAAGTGTTATTATGATGCAATGATGTTTACACTAATGATCCATGACACAAATGTCTAATGGATATAAATAACTACTTCTAAATGAACTTCCATTGATAGGAAGCCTTCATGATGAAGATCACAAGTTTCCTAAACTTCTTGTGATAGATCTTCAACTTGTGGTGAGTGGGGATGGCTAGATCTCCAAGATTTCATTGGTTGATCAAAGAGTATGCTTACAACAAAGATGAATGTTAGAAGCATTATGATCATGATCATTAGGGTGTTTAATGTATGTTACTACATTGTTAATGATTGATCTAAATGTATGCAAGAAGGTGGAGAAGATGTGATTTGAAGTGGTGAAGAAATGAGAAAACAATGGACTTGTATTTATAGACAAAAATGGTTAGGAGCGTCCACGGACCAAGGAGCCCTTAAAAGTGTTCCGTCCTTTATGTAATTTGGTTCCGTGGGTACCTGACATAAAATCTAAAAAATCTTTCTTCAAATCTTTCCAAGATATTACCAAATCTTACTAAGATCATATTTGATATATTGAATGTCAATCTAACCAAAATATTCAAGTGATCTTCCAAGGATTTCAAAGATGATACATGCTATGATGTAATATGTATTTCCATTTTTAGATTAAAAAGTTTATTAAAGTAAACTTGTAAAATGTATTATGTAACTAGTTAATAAAATGTCTAGTTACCTTTTGAAATACTTGTGAATGCAAAATATAAAATGAGGTTCGAAATAGAATGGTTAACCTATTAAAATACTTAGTAACCCTAAACGTATTTTAAACATTCTAAATAATTTGTTAATGGGTTTGATCATAATGCCACATAACAAACATGTACGAACCTGTGTTGTAACATATGAGGACTTGAGTCATCGAGAGGTGTTGAATGTATGTTAAGACAAATGTAATTACAAGTAACTTGTACATTTTACGTTATGTATTACAAGTTACATGTTTGTCATCAATCAAAACAAACGAGACTGTATAGATTAAATATCGTAATATTTGCACTAACATATTATTATACTTTGTTCAAACTCTATACATGCAATAATTTACTCCCTCTTGCCGGTATGTTTACTTTTGAAGAATTTGTCAAGATAAGAAAAAAAAGAAAAAAAATCGTCAAGATGACGCTTGTTGTTGGCCAACAACTTTTAATATTTGCTTTGCTTTTTCATTGTTGCATTTGAAGATAGGCTCCGCCTGCAATCTGATATCTTCATTGGCATATTTGCTATTGATTTAATGATTTTAGTTTTTTTATCCAATCCGAAGCTATATGTCTCCGCTCATATTGCAAGTTAGTATTAGAGGATAGAGTTGTTAGCCCAAGCCTATTTGTGGGTTTATGGTTTTAGGTTATCATGTATTTGCATTATAAATAGTTCATCAATAAAACATAGTTTTCAATGTCTAACAACAAGAAGAAATGCTGTGGCATGCCAAAAGGAAACATGTGAAAATAATGGATACATTGAATGTGAATATAATCTAAAAAATAACTTTATTTACCTTGCTAAAATCGTTTGCACATATTTTTTATTTCACATTCTTAAACTACTAGCAGGTACTCGCGTATGTTAAGTGGTGGCGGATATCCGGAAATAAAATTTTCTCGGTGAATCGTGTATTAGTTTATTATGTTTTTTTAACAATAAATTTACTAATATCAAGAATTTCATATATCCCGTGCGCGTTTGGAGTCGAGCCCATTAGGCCCGTGCGTTCGCTCGGCTCGAGCCCATTTGGCCCGTTGCTCGTTTGAGCTTGAATATTTGTATAAATGTGCTTTATTATTTGTATTAGTGACATTTAATGCAAAAATCTTTTTTAAGTTAGTTGTACAATATGCTTGATAATTTGTATTTCTTATATAAGGGGTATTTTAATAACTGTAGTAGTTGTATTTATTGACCAATTAATTAATTGATTATATTAAATATCACATTAATAGTTCTTTGTATTTTGTACATTAAGCTTTAAGACTTGTAAGTTATGTTGTACTATTTAATTTATATAATTAGCAATCTGATTTTTAAGTATTACTATTTATAGAATGCCTTCTTTCATTATAAGATAGCAAGGTTAATCTTTTAATGCTAATTATATTTAAAATAAAATAACATTCGACATAAACATGTACAAAGAACATACTAATTCGTATTTTTAATGTGTAAAATTATATTCATTTTTTCATCTTTTTCTCACAATTAATACGAATATAATATATAAGTGTTTAGATACCTAAAACGTTCATTAATAATGTAAAACCATTTATGAAGTGTAATACTATCTCCGTCCCAAATTATATGTCGCGGATTCTTTAAATCAAACTTTGACCTTAAAATTATTTGTTTGTATTGTGTAATACTTGATGCAAAATATATGAATAGATTGTGGTTTAAATGTATTTTCATCTGGTATAATTTTCATCAAGTGTTTTATAATACAAACAAAAATATTTAAGGTCAAAGTTCGAATTAAAAAGTCAAATTGGACTTAAATTTGAGACGGAGGAGTAGTTTTTAATAAATTTTAACTTTCAATTTGAACTCTTAATTCATAATGTAATTATAATTACATACCCTCGTAGCCTACTCCAAAGAGATTTGGTATTGCTGTTGTTGTTCATTATAATTATACAATCTATGAATTAATCAACATGCATGACAATAAGTTTTTAATATATCATCTGTATTCTATATGTTTTTATTTTGTTTGATTTCATATTGATTATAAGACAATTTGGTTAATTTTTAGCAATAAAGTTTTATGACACACTTTTACATATTTTTACATAGAGTAAGTATCAAATGAGAAATAAAATTAAAATGAGAATGGTGAGAATAAACCACAACTTCACATTTTAGATGTATCTACAAACATAAATACATTTTTTTTTTAAATTTTCTTCCTCATTTGATATATTTGGCTCAAATTTCTTTTCATTATTCTCATTTTAAACTTTTTTCCTACTAGATCTCTTCCCTTTTTACATATTAAGCAATTAAAAGTGGTAATAATATTTATTTTTGTGTTTGATGCCTTAGCATGTTTTAACAACTATATTATAGATTTTTTAATCCATATATGAGGTTGTTAAAGAAGATTTTTTTATAAATTTATGTAGAATCTTGTATATTTATATAGGTATATCTTGTATATTTACATAGTTATAATATACTTAGATTTTTTAAAGTAAATTCATGAAAGTATCTAGTTGGGGACAGGTGTGAAATCTAGTTATCTTAACTACATAAAATAGAAAAATAGTCAAAGGTGAAAGTGGAAATTGAAATTAAAAGTTGAAAGTCAAACTGATTGTTGAATGTTAAAAGGGAAGTGATATTCCAAATTCAATTTATCCATATTTCTTCGAGTTATCGCCGGCAGCTGTCGCTTTGTATTTACCAGAGCAAACATAGCAATGTTTGTTTCACTAATTCAAAAGCCCACGTGATGTGTAAAAACAAATAATATAACGTACAAGACATAATGAAACGATTTTCTCTTCACTTTTTAAGTAGGTCTTCTTGATTGATTTTACATATTCGACATAGGGACATAACCGGAGCTAAGAGTGATCGAGTGCACAAATTTTTGCAACGGTATGGATTTCAAATAAAATGATTAAGTTTAGTGAAAAGTAAGTTAACTTTTTCCTATTGACACTAAGTGCATTCTAAAAGATTCCGGTGTCTTTTTTTACAAAAATTAACACTGCGAATCTTGATATTATTGGGGTTTCGTGACACGCGGAGACCTCCCATTTCCATCTCTGATTCAATAATGTATCGCATAGCGATAAATACATTCACAAATAAATGCAACAACATGGAAATAAGTAGCTTATCTTATTCAAGTATTCCGCCAGTGTTGGTTTTCTATTTTCACAATTTTGTGAGTGTGTTATAGAAAAATTTCAATTAAAAATTACTTAATAACTTGTAACAATAAGGCAAAACCGGAAGGTTAACATCTGTTGAGCCATAGCAACAACTATGAAGTTGTCAATAGCGGAAGTGCGTTGTCAATGGTGTAAGCAATAGTGAATAATTCGTGATGGAAAAGTTGCATGTAATAGCAAGCGAGATTTCATTTTGATGTTGAAAATAATGGTAATTAAAGAGGGAGGGCATAAAAGTAATACAACATTTAATTTCCCGTGGATGAATAAAAAAGAACCGTAAGAATATCACCTCTCATGTTGAAAACCATGCATGTAAGAGTAAGAAAACTAATTTAGGTATATAATAACTTTTCATTTTAAAATTTTTGAAGTCAAACTGATATTTATGTTTACGAAAAATTAAAAAGCAATTTGTTAATTTGTTATTATATATGGAATTGCGTATCAAAAATAGGAATATATGCCCCCTTATTTAATTTTATGAAATTCATTGAGTATCAACTCTAAATTAAAAAATATAATTTTTGCATTTGATATTTAAATATTTCGTTTCCAAAATATTTTGTTATTTTTTTCTTATTTTTTTTATCTGACAAGTAAAGATACAAAACATTTTTTTTCTTTGTTTACCGCTCTTATTTCTTCACATTTTATATATTTTTTGAAAAGATAATCCCCCTTTTTAATTTACTAAATTCATTTATTTGTGATATCTATACTATTTATAAAGCATGTTGACGCTTCCCTCCTATTAATTTTTTAAGATTTCTTAAAATAAAATTTTAAGCAAATACAAGTAAAGAAGCATCATTTCCAAGTATTTGAAGCACAAATAAAACTAAAAAAAACACTATTGAACACATACAATTAATTCACAATTTAATTCACCCTTCACCAAAATATGCAACTATTTAACCACAATGTACAATCTAATTAAGCTTCAAAACAAAAATATGAAATCCATCAGCCCAAAACATAAAACTGAGATCTATCAAACACAATCAAACAACCTAGACTCTAGAACTTAAACTGAAATAGAAAACACTATTGAACACATATAATTAATACACAATTTAATTAACCCGTCGCATGTTACAACCGTTTGCAATTACATATTGATCTTTCACGTTTAATTGTTGGGATTAATCTCATCCATTAGATCAAATAAAAATAGAGAGAAGACGAAGGGTGAAAATTAATCCCTTGGTTTGTAGAACATATTTTGTCCTCAAAAGATCTTAAATCCACACATTAATAGCCATTTTGTGAAAACCTTGACTTGAAACTGACTTTTAATATCACAAGTTCAATCAGTATACCTATACTACCCTTCTCTAAGCAAATTTAAATGGCAAGTTTTATTTATTTTTAATTGTTATACACGGTTACATCTTTTATGATTTTGTAAATGGTAAGTTTAAATGGTTACAATGGCAAGTTTTACTTTTTTTAATGTTTAAATGGTTACAGCTTTTCAACTTTTTGAAATGTTGTATAGTTTGAACATTTTTAAACTTTACTAATTTCTTGTCATTATCCATATTTGTGACACTCTTTATTAGTATATAATAATAATAATAATAATAATAATAATAAAATAGAAGGTAATTATGTCAAACTAACAGTCGCATATTACAACCGTTTGCAATTAAATTTTAATTTTTTCACGTTCTATTTTGAATATTATACAAAACACTTGTCACAATATCGCATATCGTTAATTGCCTGCCGTTAAGAATCGCTGCCGTCAAGCGCGGGTACTCACATATGTATATTAAATGGTATTAAAAGTAGTATGAATAGAAAAATTTTGAACAAGTTGAAAAAAGAAAAATTCAACTTGCATTTAAAGCCCATATGTATGCTACCAAAATAAAGTGGGCCAATCTTCAATATACGACTTTATCGATTTAATATTGATGAGCCACACATGATTTTTTTATTTTTTTGATTAAAAATGTTAACATTATCTTATGCCAATTAGGTCAAGTGGCAAATGAAAATTGTAACATTATCTTATGGTAATTATAAGATTTGAGCTTCATACCCTCAAACCAATTGAGAAAACCTGTAAATACCCCTTATGATGAGTATGTGCGTGCATCGCTTGAAGGGTACCTTCTTACAATCATCTCCGATCCACAATAATAGCAAAAGTATTACAAAAACTTAAGCTAGAAGGTAATTTGTAGAGGATGTATTAAAAATGTGCAAAATAGCTTTACAAAGAAATCATAAACGAAAGATCTTTGGTACAACTGTATGAGTTAGGATCAAATAAGAAAAAAAATCAAAATGAGAAAATAAGAAGAAATCACAACCATACATTTCAGATGCACCTACAAATATAGATGCATCTTCTCTTAAAAATCTCATTTTCATTTGAAATGTGTGGCTTAAATTCTTCTTATTATTCTCATTTTAGTTTTTCTTCCCACTGTATCTCTTCCTCCAACTGTATAGGTTATTTAAGTGTTTATAGTTTTATAGATACATGAATAATTTGTTTTTCTAATAGAAATTTACTCACAATTTTCTTTCCACATTATAACTAATTACTCTGAATTTCTAATAAGCAGTGTATGCACATCAAAAGGTAATGTCATATATCTTCTTCTAATCAGCAATATTATTTATCAACCAAACATTTTTATAGTAATTTCGTATCTCAAGTAAACATATATATATTTTTTGCTAAAAAAAAAGTAAACATATATTTTTGAGAGAATTGCATATATACCTATTAAAACTCAAAAACTTGCATATTTACCCAAAATACAAGTTTTCAATGCATGATGTAAAATGCAAGTTAAGCATGTTTTGGGTATATATGCAAATATGCAAGTTTTAGTAGGTATATTACTTTGATGTAATAAAATTTTAAACTTTCTATTAAACAAGTTCCGGTGGTTGCATCTGTTGGGGGTCATATATATATCTAATTCTGTTCAAAAAAAAAATATATATATATATATATATATATATATATATCTAACTTTGACATCGCTTTTCATAAACTTTGTGGCCAAACTGCAAATAAATAAACCACTTTTATTTAAAACTTGTGGTCAAAGTGTGAAGAAACAAAACTTAAATAAAGTAACCACTTCGAAATTAATTGCTCAAACCCGCCAAAAACTAGCTCTTGACGCCCGATTCGATCTCCAACCATTCATTTCGTCAATATTCACCCGATTCAACTCACTCACTCATTTCATGTTCTCCCGTATTGACTATACATCCTTTCCTAGCATAAACAAAAGTAGCTCAATTGGGGAAATCGAATCGAGGATCCAACCAACGACATTAGCACAATAACTGTCGGGCAAACCTTTTATTTGGCATGATGTCGCCTCGCTATTGCGGGCTTTCTCGACATAATATCATGGGCCCCTCAAATCCAAACGGACCAAAAGTTACGGTCCTTTTAAGTTGAGCCGTTTGCTCCATCCAAGAACACTCGCTAACTCTTGCACCGCATTAGTGAAGAAAGGATTAAATAATTTGAATATGAGTTGAATGAAACAAGTCAAGAATTGAGGAAGAGTATATGTAGTTTGACTTTTCGGAAGTCAATTTTTATAGTTATTGCAGTTGTCACTTCAATTGTTTTGGCGATGAAATAGGCTGTTATGGTAGTGTTTTCCTTTCACTTGCGACTATCCGTTCTACTATAATATAAGTTACTTTAACTTACTGCATATATCTTTTACTTTTCATCACCAATTCAAATTTATAGACCATATCACAGTTTACTAACCAATTGACTAAAATCAAAACTATCGAACAATTTTCTTTATATGCAATGAATTTTCTATGCTGATGTTTAACATCTGAATCGTAAATAATGGAAGTACAATGGGTGCATGTGTAAGCTGTAGCGAAACTTAACGTTGTTGCCAAAGTGAAAAACTACGACTTTCGAATAAGATACCAACTACATTCTTCTCCCGTGTCATTCTTCTTTACCCTTTTTCAACCCAAGTATAATCCAAATAATAACTGACACCAATATTGCATTAACTGAATTCTAGTATAAACAACCACCAATATTGCATTAACTGAATTCTAGTATAAACCAATAAAAAGTATAAACTGAAACTTAACATTTACGGTTTGTAGCTCAACCATGACAAGACACAATATGACTACTCAATGCCTTTCAAAAGAGAATTGATATCTACACCACATCTTTTTATGCATGCACCACAATTTGTGGATTATAGTTTGGACCATACAATACTGTAATGCAAAAATTGTGGTGCATGCATCAAAAGATATGGTGTGAGTATCACCCCCTCTTTCAAAACTACAAACAGTACACGATCTCATAATTTCTTATCACTAAAATATGTGCGTCCATACAATTCTATGAAAACCTCAGTGAAATTTGATGAAAGCCAGTAGTTTGACTCAAAAGTCAAATAGTTTATGCTTGATGATTTCATCCACATGTAGAGCTTATTTATGTGAATCAAAATCTTATATGTGAACACTTTCTTAAGTTTATTTTTAGCATGATCATCTCCAACCCTTTTATCATATATAGTCCCACCTTTTTCATCGAAAACACAGTTTGACTTTCTGAACAAGTCAACTGTGTTTATCGCTCCATGAATCAAAATAAAGTTCAAATTCTTTATTGATATGAAGTAATAAGTACTAGTACAAAGATCCAAGTTAAGATTATAGCTTGATCTAACAGTGTATACATTAAAAACTACTAATACAGAAAGGTAAAGTGACAATCATATGTTGAAACACTTCCTTACAAACAATCGTACTTTTGGGAGTATACCGGAGAAAATCATCATGACCAAAACGTATAAAGCCAAAATCACTTGAAAATAATGAACAATAAACAATGGTGCGGTAATGTGACGGGATGCAGGGTCTAACCGCATGAAAACTATCAGTTTTAAAGTATTAAACACTACAAGAAAAAGGGGCTTTAGTGACGAAAAAATTAATGACGACTTGAAATCTCGTCACAAAAATCAACCTTTAGTCACGAGTAAACAACTCGTCACTAAATTTGGTCACTCCTACAAACTTAGTGATGAACTATAGTTGTCACAAAATAGAACTAGTTGATAACAGCATCACGTTGAAGATTTTTTTAATCTTATATTTTTGATATGTGTGTTTCACTATTTATAATAGCAAATTCAAAGTTAATGGTTTTAAATCAACATATACCATAACAAATATAGGGTGTGTTTATTTTTTGTTTTGGATTCAGATGATTATAAATGTAGTGGGTCCCTCTTCTATATGACCATCTGAATGGGAGGAGTGTGAGATTTTCCCTCACTAGTGGACAGATGATGCAAGAGATTTTGGTGGGACCAAATTGAAAAAATAATAATATTATATGGACAATTGTGATTCAGACATTGCAACAAAAAAAGTAAACAGGGCCATAGTACAATATACTTTTTAGGGAAGAAAATATACAAATACTTCTATTAGCTAACTGAAGTGACGAAAATTGCTTAAAGCTTAGTCAACGTACGCTTGAGACTCACATTACGGTTTTATTGAAAAAAAAAACGCGGATCCAACCCGACCCGAATTAACTTTTGGGGTTCATCATTTAGTCTTCTTTCTCCTAAACATTTATTGTTCCCTTCATCATTTCTCCTACACTAACGGTTAATGGTCAACGGTCGCCGCCGCGCTTTTCGCCCGTCGCAACGGTTCACCATCGCGCTCCGTCGTTGCGCTTCACCGCAGTAGAGCACCTCTGCCGCTGAATATAATCTCGATGTAAGCTCACTGATCCAATTAGTTGATTTTGATCGATATACGTATTCTATTGTTCATCAAATAACCTAATCAAATATACATTTCTAATGATTTGTTGATTTTGATTTGAATCACTTTAACCTAATTAATGTAGCAAGTCTTTGTATGCTAGGTTATGACCTGATGTGAGCCTAGTCATTAATGTTTACAAGCTAGTTTGCGTTGAAATTGGATAAGCATTACTAGTTTAGGTATTTGTTGTTTGGAGTAGGTTTAAATCCTTTTGTTATAAGAGTTCGTTACAATTAGGAATTTGTGGTTTGGATATGTGTAATTTAATAGTCACATATAAAATCGCTTTGGAATTTAGAAGCCTGCTTGTACACCATCATAAGTTTATTTGATCTAGTTTCCTAATGGCATAAGAAACAAAAAGAGAAGTCTATTTCAGATTCTCAAGTCAACAAGAACTGCCGGAGGGCATAATAATGATAATATTCATTCGCGTCATATAATCCGCTACTGTGAGTTTTTATAAAATATTTCCTCTCGCAGGACTAGACTTCTTCGTGCCAATCTCTTGCAGCCTTTGAAAGATATACAAGCCATAAATGCTCGGCTTGATTGCATGATCAGTGCTTCTTATTGTTTATCATCAATGTCAGTGCTTCCAATCGAGATTTTCTTATTGTTCGGGTAATAACGTATTAACTGCTTAACTCTAGGATGAATTAATGACCAATGAGCACCTCTTTTTTGGGCTGTCACATGCTCTCCGCAAGTTTCCATAAGAAACTGGTTAGTGCACGTCTTAGAAACCTTATATCGCGTTCTCAAGTGATTTTTCTGATTTATGTATGTGATATTGGGATATAAATAGGTTATGAAGCATGAGAACAGTATACATTGCTAGACTTTGGATCTTACTTCAGTGAGACCCCTTAGTTTTCCTATGATTATCTACTTGCATATTAAAGTGTAATCTTATTAAATGTACCAGTAAAACATATTATGAAACTAAAAATTCTACATGAGTCATTATTATTGATCTATGCGGTTTCTTACTCCGGTATTTATGTTAGAGCTTGATACCTTTACAGGATTTTCATTATTATTGATCTTTTGCATTAAATGTGCAGTTAAATGCAATATATAAGTCTACTGCTAGAAAATGATTATGACATAGATGCACAACCTATAATGTTTACTGCTAGAAAATGGACAACTGGCTATTGATGCCGGAAGACAACTTATTCTAGAAAGTGTGCACAATGATTTTGTTGTATGCGATACTCCTTTTTCATGAATTGCTTTAGTGCTTTAGTTTCATGCATATACTATCCTGTTCTTCCTGCCCGCTTTCTGTACCGGGTAGTGTCATATTTTAGATTTAGAATGAGGCTCTCAAAGAAACTTTATAGCTCAAGTATACTGTTTTGTTCAGGAGTGGAAAAAGCACATACCTTCAACAAATATGTCTAATTATCATCCTTGCTCAAATCGGTTGTTACATTCCTGCTCGCTTTGTTACAGTAACAGCAGGCTTGTTAACAGGTAAAGATAGGAGCATAAAAAGGTAATTGTTAACGTTATTCGCATTATTTTGATGTGGCTCACGACATCAGCAGCACACTAATCCAATAAAACCATTTGCAGGCGACCGGACCGTTGTTCAGATGGCATATTCTGAACTGTTGATACCTTAGGTTCTGGAAAGGTAAGACCCTTTTTGTAACTTTGTTGAAACATGCATATGTAGATTTATGTTTACTAGATTATTGGTGAAGATGTTAAAAGAGTTTGAATGCGTCAAGTTGTGTTGTTGAATCTTAGTAGGAAACGTTAATGTTATCAAATTTAGTTCTTATTAAAGGTATATGTTATCCCCTTGTAACCATATCTTGGACATCTCAATCATGATATTGGACGAGAGCAGGACGCAAACAAACTTCTTTTGAAGACTGTATTTAAGGTAAATTACCCTGTATATGTATATTGGCATTTGCATACGTTAGTGCTAATGATAAACTTTCGAACTTATACTCTGTATTTCAGGTTATGTTATGACTATTTAGTCCACGTAACACAACTTTGATGTTCGTTATACGTGATAAAAAAGGGTAAGTTTTCCCTTTTCTTGACATTATTATTGGTTTGAAAATATGAAAAATTTGGATCGTCTTTGATGTAATTGTCCTATTATTTCTGTATAGACACCTCTTGAGAATGTAGAGCCCGTCTCGATGGAAGATATCCAGAAGGTAAGTTTCATTCTTTATTCTGTACCGCAAAAGCTAACACTGTCCTGATGCTTATAATGCTCTGTTCACTGCTCCAGATATGGGACTTTGTTCCCAAGCCAGAACACCACAAACAGACTCCTTTGAGCCAATTTTTTAATGTAAGATGTCATGTTATTCCTATTGTCTTCTTTTGGATATTATGGTCTCTTAATCGGTTTATTCATTAACATTCAGCAGTAATGGATGTAATTCGGGAGAATGTCTCTGTGCTCGCCTTGTTAGATGAGATCTTATGTCTATTAGATCTTATGTAATTCGGCAGGCTTGTTACAGGTAAAGATAGGAGCATAAAAAGGTAAATTGTTAACGTTATTCACATTATTTCGATGTGGCTCACGACATCAGCAACACACTAATCCAATAAAACAATTTGCAGGCGACCGGACCGTTGTTCAGATGGCCTATTCTGAACTGGTGATACCTTAGATTCTGGAAAGGTAAGACCCTTTTTTGTAACTTTGTTGAAACATGCCTATGTAGATTTATGTTTAATAGATTATTAGTGAAGATGTTAAAAGAGTTTGAATGCGCCAAGTTGTGTTGTTGAATCTTAGGAGGAAACGTCAATGTTATAAAAGTTAGTTCTTATTATAGGTATATGTCATCCCTTTGTAACCATATCTTGGACATTTTAATACTCCTTTAAACCCAATTTCGTACCTTTAAACTTTTAACATGTAGAGGGGTCAGCTGATGTTTTTTTTAAAACAGACGGTTAGGTCTGATTTTTTCAGCAACTCTCGACCTTATTCTACAACAACGGTAAGCTTACAAGTTTTAATTGTATTGTTTCTCAGTTAATGGCCTATTATTTATCAATTCATTAGTTTTTTATATATTATGTACATAATTTATTTCAGGTTTCTTTAATATTCTGTAGGCCAATGCCTTATCTGAAAATTGTTAAGTAGTATGTCACTCATTCTTTTGCTTCTCTTTTAGTCTCTCCTCGATATGAGAGTTGAGGTCTTAATTCTTAACATGAAGAGGAGTGTAGGCATCTCGAAGAGCAGCTGAGATGTACATGCTATGCATAATTATTACTCTTTATTGTTTTTAAGGGTTTGCTCTACATGTCTTTCTCCTTTAAGAGATTGTATTTTGTCACAGGAGGATGACCTAAGGCTTTATTGCAGTTGCGGTGTAAAGTGACGAATGATCAGCCCCTTATTAGACCAAGAAGTGACCTCAATTCCTCAAGAAAGGTATGTATCTCTTACATCATAGAACAGTAAACATCAGATATATAGTTTTAACTAGATATGCAGTTTTAAATGAGGTGGCAACAAGCAAGTCATTTGGGTTGGGTTGGGTTGGGTAACGGGTAACACGCGAGGCATGCATCTTTGCTAGATGAATAACTTTTCATGTTTGTGGTTACTTATAACAATGTTGGGATACATTATAATACTCTTTATATTCGTAGTCACCTTTTTGTACATGCTTATAATGCTTATAACCACTTCTATACAACATGCTGAATGAATAAAGCGCATTACATCATAATTATCTGTTAAATCTCATGAAAATCTGTTTATTGCAATTCATATAGTTGGGGTCGTAAAGAATGCTGAAAAGGATCAGTTTAGATACCAGGTTTAGATGTCAAGTGATTGTTGGCGCGGACATCTAGAGGAGTTTTCTGTTTTTGTATATTTCATGTCGTTATATGTTTATAGTAATAATATATTGTTACAATAGTATCGTGTTTGTATTGATTGCCTGAAAGAAGTTTACATTGTACTAATGTAAGTAATATCTTAGACTTATGTTATTACAAACTTTTATTCTATTTGTAGTAGTAATAAATTGCAATAGGGATCACCGGCAACATTTTATTGCCGCATATTCTTAATTAGTGATACCCTAGTTAGTGACGATGTTTCTCGTCACAACTGTACGTTAAGGTTATGTTAGTTTCAGCCAAAATGACGCCTTTTTTCGTCACTAATCGCATCAAATAGTGACGACTTTAGCCACTTCAGTGACGAAAATTAAGTGACGAAATAGGTCGACACACACCCATAAGTGACGATTTTAGCTAGTCACTAAATTTAGTGTCAAATTCCAATTTCGTCACTATTAACTTAGTGACGGAGCTATAGTGACGACGAGTGACGACCTTGATTTTCGTGACTAAACTGGTTTAGTGACGACTTTTCCACCTTTAGTGACGATTTTCTAGTCGTCACTATAGCCCTTTTTTCTTGTAGTGAAAGTATCAGTTTTAGCTTATAAAAAAATGTTTGACCTTTGCCCAATAAAGATTGAAACAGGGCTTCAAAGTTTAATAAATCCATCTGTTAATGAGTTTGGAGGTACAAGTGTTTAACATAATAGGCCCTTTAAAACTGGTTTATATCAGATCATCTGTTAATGAATTCATTTTTGACATCCAAACTCATGTCAAAATCACATCTTTTTCATCAGTTGACTTTCTCAACAAGTCAGCTTTGTTGCATGAAACCAGTTCCATGTACTGTAACAAAGAAGGTGAGTTTTTAGCAACAAAGCTTGGTGTCATGTACTGTACGTGTATGTGGTCAGTACTGACGCGGTATTAGTTATAAGCAACGTTTTGTGTTTCTTCAATTTTACCATGTCAAACTATTGTCCGAATCATAGTCACAGAAATCGCTCAATGCCCCACGATTTGCGATCTGGATCGCCCGTTCCCAAATGGATTCGAAACGCGTGCCAAACGCCCAATGGATCGCGTTCAATTCGCCAATTCAATTCGCGTTTTTAATCGTAGTCAATGCCGTTCCATGTCGATGGTCAAATCGATCCAATCGGGCTTCAAATCGGATTTGGAAACGCGTTTTACAACGAATTCAATATTCAAATCGGATATTGAATGTTTTCCGGTTGTTTTGTTCATCGGAAATAATGGAGTAGAAGTTGATAGGTTAAAGGTGAGAAAGTCATTGGAGAGGGAGAAAGACATAAAGATTAATACCGCGTCAGTACTCATAAAGACAAGTTGAAGGGGTGTGATGAAAGGGTATGACGGTTAGGGAATAACTGCCGTATGGCAGTTATGATATAACTGCTATTTAGCAGTTATGTTTGTAACTGTCAATGGTTGACTTTCTATGTTTGACCCATTGGGTTTGACTGGGTCGAATGGGTAAACGGGTAAGATTGGGATTAGCCCAATAGTTTAATGGTTAATGGAAGCTACATAACATGTATCATAGGTTTGTATGATATAGTTGAGCTGCATATCATAAAAAAATGTAGAATTTGGAAAGTATAATTAGTCGCGGTTAGGCATACCAACATCGACCCAACCCAGGTGAAGCTCTTGCCACATGCACATTCTCAGCTATGCTTATTTAGATGACACGAGTTGGGCCTCGTGTTATTTTTCTAACAGTTCTGTTGGAAAATGAAAATGCCCCGTACATAAAGGCGATTCGAAAATTCCAACAGGTTCTTTTTCAATAAATGGACGATTCTTGGATACTTATTAACATATCTGGTTCAAGAAAGCTGTTAACGTCTAAAAGTTTAAACAAGTGGCGAAAATTTTATAAAAGAGGTGAAAATAAGTAAAAGAAAAAGTTGAAGGGCCTATTTTGTGAAGCACCAATTCATTAATAGATGGATTCAAACTTTAGAGCCCTAAAACAAGTTTGGATATTTATTGAGCAAAATTAAAGCTGAAATAATTATTCATAAGATAAAATTGATACTTAAACCTAGTTTAATTATTACTATATCCTAATCAAGTATTCTAAAAATTTGGTTTCCTAGATAAACTTTTATTAATATACGCTTTCCATGTTTATCAAAACCATCCATATGGTAACTTGGTAAGCACTTTATATATATCCTAACCCTATAGTTGTTAATTGGTAGATAACGAAGCAATAAACAGATCGACTATGCTGGAGACCTACCATCGGCGTCCTCGCCGTATAAATGTCACCATGGCGGAGCTTCCATATGACGTATTTTACAACATACTCTCAAGACTTCCGGTAAGATCACTAATCTATTGTTTGTGTGTTTCGAAACAATGGAACTATATCATAAAGTCACCTATGTTTGCCAACACGCATCTTAAGCGCATAACGCACGACGATCACCAAAACCACCACAAACTTCTCTTGATATGTAAAAATGGACCATGTACTTATTTTAGCACCTTCGATTGTGAAACACTTGATGTTGGTCCCTGCAGACCTGTGCCCTTTGAAATCGCTTACGAAAACATGTGGATTCAATCATCTTGCAATGGACTCATATTCGTAACCCTAAAGAAGGATGCGCGTGATAAAATGCTCTCGGATCTAATTTTATGGAATCCTTTGATAGGTGAATATAAGACACTGACTAAACCCAAATATTATAAGGAATTATATAGTGTCAATGGACACGTTTTCGAGATGTACTACAACTCTTCTGAAGAAGACTACAGGTTTCTACGAATAACTTACCGTCACAATATTTACATATACTCGTTAAAATCAGACACATGGAGAAGGATCAACTTAAAAGATGCAGTTCAAAGTCTTCCCAACTTTACTCCAGAGCAATGGTGGGCAGGTACTTGTTGGAACGAAAATCTTTATTTTTTTTATGACAACAAAAGTACTGTAAGGTTTGACACTAAGACTGAAAAGTTCACGGAGATCAAAAATTCCTTCATCCAAAACCGTAGGTGTTCCGGATTCACCGTTCAAAGAGGATGTATGTACATGTGTGTGACGTATCACATTACAAGTCATACTTCTGTTGGAAATGTATATATTTACAAACATGTGAATGTCCGGATTCGAACTCGTGACCACGGGATTGCACACATTAGCGAATGAGAATTAAAGTTAATAATTAATGTTTATGTTTACGATTAATTATTGCACATTAAGTCCGGTTAACGATCGTTAAGTATTTAACGGAAAAATGACTAACGACCGTTAAATGAAAAAGAGAAGGACTAGAAATGGAAAAACTTGAAATGAAAAGTTTGGGTCTTCCCTTGGGCTTGTCCTATGGCCGGCCAAGGGTAATGGGTTTCAACCCAATCCCTAACTTGTTCCCAAAGTTTCCCTACTAGTATATAAAGAGGGTTAGGTTCTAGGGTTTCATACACTTGTGCATTGAATTAACCCTAGATCTCTCCTCTCCTCTCTCTAGTCATATTCGGCCGAACACCCCATTAGTAAGGGAGTTTGGTTTCGTTTTTCTTAAACGAGGACGTGTGTTAGATCTAGCAATCGCTTGATTCGTTGGTTAATTCGTGTATACAAGAACATGGTTGTAAGACATTATTCTTACACCAATTAGTACTTCTTTGTTTTGCTCGCTCAAGGGATTTGAAATTCGCAAGAGGTACGTTACGCATACTTTCAGTTAATTAATTTATTTGTTATGATCTTTAAGTCTTCCGCTGTGTACTATTGATGTCTTTATGTTTTGTTCTATTTTATATATCATAAACGCAACACTGGCATCACGAGCCTTGTATAACAAGTAATTAATTACTGAAACACATAATTAAAATAAACATGAATGTGTTATTATTTGTATGCTTAGATCTAGGGTTTGCAAAAACTAAACCCTAATTTTAGCGTTTGTTTTGGTGCCCTAATTAGGGTTTTGTAAACTATTGTTTTAATTGGATTAGAAACCCTAAGATGCATGCAACTTTATGTGTATATGCGTAACTTTGATTTAATTGCATTAATTGCTAAGTGTAATTTTATGTCTATGATAATTATCTGCATGTTTTATCATGGATCTGCTTTTATTGTATGTCTTTCTTGTTTAAGTGATATACACTAAATTATGATAGATCTAAAATTGGGGAAGACCTCAATAATTATTAATTTAATCAATTATGTGCTATGTGGTATGTATTTAATTTTGACTTGCAATCGATGAATCGATGCATGTGGTTCACCTTGTACATAGATGAAAACCGGTGAAAGTCTTAATTAAATATATGCATATTGACAAATCTAGAATTGGTTATTAATAGGATTTATCAAAAACGTTTGCATGTGACTATTTGGTATGCATGACTTTTATTTGTTATGCATTCATTGTTTATTTGTTTATTTTTTATAAATACTTGCTTGTTTGTTATGTGTAACAAGGGTATTTTTACAAGAAAAATAAACTGACCTAAACAATGGTGAAACATGTATTTTTAAGAATAGTAATCATAATCGTTTAATTGATTGATGACTTTGGTACAAATGGTCTGAAAGGCTCACCCATGAGAATGAACTAATAAAAGGGGTTTAAAGAAGTGCGCACAGTCACACTGAAAGGATGTCTAAGGTTGTGCTTTAGCGCGTACCTGGTCCTCTGCCCTCTGTAAGTTCGAGTGGAGCTACTTAGTAAGCCATTAAATGTGCAAGCTCATCTTAAGGGCGAATTAGTTTTAATATCATGCGCCACTTCGGTGGTAATTATCCAAACACTAAGTGTTTACACTTATGCAAAAGTACGGTATAATGGATGATAATTAACACTAAATTCCTTGATTGGTGAACCCAATACCTCAATTAAAGTTTGATGATGAAAAGCTTATACATTAAAACAAGATATAAATGTTTTAATAAAAACTATGCTACAAAGATGAATGCATAACATCTTTGTACATATTTGATTTAACATCAAAACTATTACCCTTTAATTTAAGTTATATGCCATCCAACGAAACGGAAACACCTAAGATTACTTTTTATTTGCGTGAGATCGTGACTTAGATCGTAATCAAAGGGTAAAATGTCCACGTGTCGTGAGAGCGGGCATGGACGATTTTGCAGTTTCTTAAGTTGGACAACTTAATTGAGTTTTGTAGTGAGATCTGGGAACTCAAGGCATAAGATGGGATAAAACATGTTTACATGGCGATTGATATTGGCTATATGTAAATCCCATAAATCTAGGAATTGCAATTGAAATTGGCAATTGAGCAATAGCTCTACCATTTTGTATAAGGTTCATTACTAGCAGATCAACTGGCGTGATGAAATTATGACAATTTGGATCCTAGTTTTCAATAATAATTAATTGGTTATATATGAACATTGGGTATTTAATTGTTTATTGAAAAGGTTAATTATCGAAAATACTAAAATTGAATTTTGTAATTCTTTTGAATGTATAAATGCAACATTTAACCGTAAACGTGGTTTAGTATTTGATTAGTAAATTGATTCATTCTAGCATTCAAACAAATGTTTGATCGAGAATAATTCTTGATAAGACAAACGAAGTCTCTTTTCCATGAGAGAAGCATGAGACTCAATCCTATTCTTTTTCATGAATGAGAAAGGTATAATAGGAACATTTGAATTGTCTAAATTCTAATGTAACTCTTAGCAATGAATTGCACATCTTATTTTCCATAAAAATTTCATTACCCTAATTTGGTGAATGAATCCTTTGTAACAACATGAATGTTGGTTAACTGGAAAACATGTATATGAGTTACTAGATTATAAGCTAGACTAATTACACTAAAAATTGGTAAAAGGCAAACTAGCATATTTTTATCTAGTTGTTTTGCTTTAGCCTTTAAAGGTACTACATACCAGTATGGGGATGGTAGGCCTCTTGAGGAAGAAATTGCATACCCAATTTTTCGAGTTAATAACATTGATGGATAACCTATCATTCATATAGTAGAATACACCTTTTAGTACCTTAGTAATGATTACGTATGGTTCTTCAAAGGTGTAGGAAAGTAAAAAGCAAGCAAGTTGTTTTCACTGGTTATGCAACACTTACAATGTTGTCAGGTTCAGTGGGAGCATTTGTGTTGCATTCTTGAATAAGAAGTTGTTTTAATGATTTCTAATTCATTGGGAGCTACAAGCCTTATTTCCTGTGTAGTAACCCAGATTATCTTCAAAGATAATTACTTTCCAATTATAGACACTTATGTTTTTAAGGATAGTCGTGTACGTTTCCTTACTAAACAATATAGTTCTACATCTACTTGTTATATCTATGACACAAATCCTATTAATCAAATAAACGAACGTGTATCGTGTTGTTTATATGCTACATGATGTTGTTCCATGCACAAGTGGGAGAAATCTTATGTGTGCAAGGTACAACACATATTAATATGATTTAAAAGAATTCTCTTGACTGTAAAGTAAGAGAATAACGTTCTAATATGAAGTATACATTTATATATGTATGATTGCCCTATTAAGAACATGTGTCAAGATGATAACAAAGACTACTTTATTTAAAATATTTATGTCATTCAATATTTAAGAAACACTTGTAGTTACAATTTATGTTACGTGAGAACGTGAACTAGATTGTAGCCCAAGGTAAAATACCCACGTGTCGTGAGAACGAGCATGGATGATTTTGCAGTTTCTTACGTTGAACATTTCATGGAATGAAATAATTAAATGAAGTAATCTAATACTACCTTGAATTTGAGTATTCGTTGAATGACTTAAATATATGTAGTAAATATTAACTTGAAATATTAATTGAAACCGAGGTGGTGTTCATAATTACTTTAATTATAAATGTTTATGATTTTGTAAAGTCACAAACATGAAGTCTTTTAATACAAGACTTACAATATAAAGTAAGACGTTAACTTGCTATGTTTTAAGACATATGCATGAAGTCAATGAGTTGATCAATGACTTATAACGTATAGTGGGATTATAACTAATATGTCTTTTGACTTGGTCAAAAATATTTGTGTTATAATACATGCAATTGACTTGGTAATTCTATTGTACCATTAAGTTTTACTTTGTTGGTAAATAGGTAAGCCAAAAGAGTAGATGGTTATCTAAAATATTGTTAGATTTTCTTACAATATTAATTCTAAGAAAATACCATAGTTTGATGGTATGTTCTATTGGAAGAATCAAAATCTGTTGGCATTATTATAACTATAGTTTCTTCCAAAAGTTATCAAGGTTAGTAGATTGAGTATAGATTGAATATACTCAATAAGACTCCAACCTAAAAGATTAATAAGACACCATTTGTTTATGGAATGTGATGAATCACATTAAGTCTTATAAATGAAGTTCTGAATTTGTTAAACTACTTATAGAGTGAGTTGTAACAAACTAATGTTAGGAACTGTCAATGTTTTTGTAATATCCCAAAAGAGAACAATGTATTGTTGCTCTACTTGCTAAACTATTTAAAGGTAATCTTTAAATTTTTAAAGGCAAGTGGGAGTTTTGTTTAGATCTTGAAAGATTGAATTACAAAATACATAATCTTCTAAAATGCACTAGCAAATATCATGATGAGGCTAAACATGAAAATGATAGACCTTAATATGATGGAATTGTCATTCATAGATCCGTAAGGATATCTCAGATATTTAATATGCTGAGGAATATGAGTTACAGGATCATGGTAAGTCTGTTAATCATAATGATAAATTTACCAAATGTTGAATTGTGGAAAATCAATCATACTATGAATGTAGAGATGCTGTCCATAAAGATAATCAACTTTAGATACTTGGTTTATCTTAATAATGAAAATGAGTTTCTTCAAAGGATGGAAACCATAGTGGTTTAAATCTTTGTGTAGAAATCATATGGACAATATTGTACATGTATTTTAATGTATGTCTAGTGATAATAATATCAATCATACTTAAGCAATTAACTATGATTGAATATTCTTTCCTATATACATTAAATAGAAGTATAAAGATTATAATTGTCATACTTAGTTTCATTGATATGAAATTTTGACAATGAATGTCATAACTCTTTGTTGTGGAATTACTTTTGCGAGGGCGATGAGTAATACAAAGAAGTTTTATGAATTCAAATAATCCTTGGATATGTACAAACTGCAAGAATCCATGAATGGATATATGCAAGCATCTAGGAGATGTTTCTTATGTTTAATATTAAATCCATGTTTGATTTAATAATTAAAATAAGATTGCTCATAAGTATTCCTGAAAGCTAGTGGGAGTATTATTTATTTTTCTTAAATCTTATATGTTGTATGGGCAACTACATTCCACTTAAATTAAGTTTTAGTTGGGAATGAAACTTCGTTTGTAAGATTTGGAAATAATATACACAACTTTGGAATATATGTTTATTATTATAAACATATGCGGTAAATAAATGAGTCAAATAGAATATGATGAATACATATCTTAGACAAGATAGATGAGATCTTAAAGTTTAACTTGAAGATTCATCATGAACATCATGTTGTGTATAAAGTTGTTGTGTCATGCTTGATTACAAGATGATTTGACAACATTGAAAGTTGTTAGTGTAATAAATATTTTAAAGGAATATGTTTGGATTTAGAATCACATTCCACAATCTGGAGATGCTCCTAGATTCTATGGATGATTATATGACAATTGTTTCATAATTGTCATTGCCAACAAACTTGAGTTTTGGTAGGCACCAACATTACACTATAACTGTTCAAAAGTTTACGGATATTTAAAGAGCATATTGTTGTACACAATGATGCTAGTATAATTGAGATGACACTCAATTCTAGTCACGGTATCCTTGATGATGACCATGTTGACTAGTTATGCTCAACTAAGAGCATAGTTGCATTATGCATTAAAGAATAAAGAATACTTTAAACTTTAAAAGTTTTGAAAGATGATTGTCATATAAAAGTGGTTCAGGTTGTCACGCACCTTATGGAATAATATGACAATATCAAGATATGTGTAAACACATACAAGAAATTCACTTATTGAATTTTTTGAAATAAGTATTCTCAAAATTCTTATAGATCAAGTTTGTTGAAATTATGCCTTGTCGACAAGTATGAGATGCATGACTTGTGGCAAAATTCATTAACTAAGAATTATCATGCATTGATCTATTTAGTATTTGGATAAAAGGATATTGTAAACATTATTATTGAAATGAAATAAAGTATTTTGTTATGTTTATTATTCATTTATTGTGATGTTGTCCTATATTTGCATGTTTAAATCCTTGAATAACTTAAGTTATTCTAAATAGTCCGTTGTCGATCAATAACATGGGAATGATATTGAATTAAGACAAATCTGAGTATTAGTTAGAATATACTTGAAAGTATATTGATGCGTAGCATGACTAATTCAGATGATATTCAATGTATTGAGTATAGGACTTATCCCACCGCATGATAATACTTTATGGATCTTTGTCATTAAGTATATCATGGATGTTTATCCTCTGACTTGAGATACAAGAGATATGTCATGGATGTAGTGCATTTTTGTGAAGCAATCTAACGCTACACGTAGCTGGTAGTTATAAGGGTTGTTTTCAGAAGTGTTGCGAAATTTATGAATCCTGCTTGTAGTCCAAATGGGATTTGTTTCCTTCAAATTTATTTTGAAGTATATCTCTTGGGCCCCTCGTAGGATTGTTAAGATGTTTGTATGGCCATACCCAAGGTCTTCGGAATATGTTCAGGAAGAATTGGTAATCTTAATCAATCATATAAAGCGAAACATAATAGTTAATTAAGAAATGAGTGAGATCCATATTCTTATTAACATGGTATTAGAAACAAAAGGATGAATATGATGATGAATCTTCAAACTTGGTTTTTCGAGAAAACCATACACGAGTTGTACCGGGGGCATTGGCGTGTTGCTAGACGCGAACCAATGTCATTTCACGTTTTGTAAACATATCCAAGTGGGAGTGTTGGAAATGTATATATTTACAAACATGTGAATGTTCGGATTCGAACTCGTGACCACGGGATTGCACACATTAGCGAATGAGAATTAAAGTTAATAATTAATGTTTATGTTTACGATTAATTATTGCACATTAAGTCCGGTTAACGATCGTTAAGTATTTAACGGAAAAATGACTAACGACCGTTAAATGAAAACGAGAAGGACTAGAAATGGAAAAACTTGAAATGAAAAGTTTGGGTCTTCCCTTGGGCTTGTCCTATGGCCGGCCAAGGGTAATGGGTTTCAACCCAATCCCTAACTTGTTCCCAAAGTTTCCCTACTAGTATATAAAGAGGGTTAGGTTCTAGGGTTTCATACACTTATGCATTGAATTAACCCTAGATCTCTCCTCTCCTCTCTCTAGTCATATTCGGCCGAACACCCCATTAGTAAGGGAGTTTGGTTTCGTTTTTCTTAAACGAGGACTTGTGTTAGATCTAGCAATCGTTTGATTCGTTGGTTAATTCGTGTGTACAAGAACATGGTTGTAAGACATTATTCTTACACCAATTAGTACTTCTTTGTTTTGCTCGCTCAAGGGATTTGAAATTCGCAAGAGGTACGTTACGCATACTTTCAGTTAATTAATTTATTTGTTATGATCTTTAAGTCTTCCGCTGTGTACTCTTGATGTCTTTATGTTTTATTGTATTTTATATATCATAAACGCAACAACTTCTTCGTATGTTGAGTTGTGGAAGTTAAACGAGGATGGAGATTGGGAGAAGGTGTCAGCTTATACAATTGATGGGTATCTTCATCACTTTCTGCAGCCACTGCACTTGATGAAAGACGGGAATTGGCTCATGAAGTCCGAGAGTAACTGCTATAATATATATAAAGTAGACCTGGAGAACAAGCACAGCAAAGGCAGCCCGTGTTTATATAATCTCAATGATCGGGAAGAAGGGAAATACATCGAGACTTTTGTGTCACCCAATCAATATATGAATTGAAAAGTACCCAGCATTATCGGTGATCATACTTGCACGTTTGACCTACATTTTTTCATAAATTACTTTCAAACTACCTCATATGATCATGTTGGTTCATTAACCCATGTCCCAAGTCTGTTTAACATTTGTACTGTTGATCTTATTTGCTAGGCTGGTTTGTTTATATATTATACTTCTTTTGACATTTTTTTTTCTTCTTCTTATCAAAATGTCATTGACTCTAATTAGTTATCCTTGATACCAAATTCCAACCCACTTTCATTAGCTAAAATGATCATGTCATATGGTTGTTAAATGAATAAATATAATGGCACGTAAGTACGTGCAGGATACAGTTTTACATTCGATCATCCTTGGTGTAGGTACAGAGATATTTGGTTTAACACGAACTACAAAATCCCAACAGCACCCGGTTCAAATAACTTGAAATCCTGAATTTGGTCAATTGCAAAATTACCCCAAGAAACTGGTAAACCCCGAAATATGGATTGATTTGGGTGGAAAGCGGGTCAAAATCAGGACCCGGTAAAATAGAAAGTTTATTTATTTGCACTTGGGCCACAAGGTCACATATGCAAAATTTATTACATCAACAAATATTAACCTTGGACCTTATATATGACCCTCCATGTGCAATTTTGGGCCTTCTCGCGAGTAACGAACCCGCTAGATAAGACCTTAACCTTTTGTGAACCTTTGATTGATCTTTGACCCTCATGAATACGCTTACCCTTGATTGATCCTTGAACCCCAAGAGTTATCTCTTTTGTTAAACGGTGAACTTTGTCTTTTTTATATATATATTTTTTTATAAACAAATAATTTCAAAAGGAATGAACAAAATCAGCTATTTTAATGGAGAAACTGCAAAAACACCTTAAACAGAGCACGACATGTTTAAACACTTCACTTTGTATATTAAATCATTACATGTTCTCACTCACCAACCTCAAACAAATATAGAGAATAAAAATGAAGTAGAAGAGCATGTATTTTAAAGGAACAAATCAAACTTGAAAAGTATATATCTTTGTGATTCTCAAAGGCAAAAAATATATTATCAAAAAATATTAGTCGCCAAATATTTTAATTACAGGTTCTTTCAGCCGTACAACAGCGGGTATCCTGTTGGTAAATAGTAATACTCGTATTACATCCTAGAGCGTCTTTAACACAAAAGAAACCCACTTTGTTCACAAGAGCAAGCGTGATGCATATATTTACTTATTGGAAAATAATTTTGATACCTAAAATTTACACCTATATAAAAATATAATTGGTGTATTTAAAAATTGATTAATTGGAAATAATGAAACAGAAAAAGTGTATCACACTTGTCTTACGTAGTAATGAATTAGGTCTATTGTTAGATCTTGTTTTTAAGCCTATATATCACCGCTCTTACTTATTTCAACATTTCATTATAACTATATACTATAGCGCGTGTAATATGACACCGTATTGTCGTCGTTATTTTATAAGAGGATAATATTTTTTTCCCCCAAACTATAAGCCCAAAAAAAGTTAGCCAAAAAAATACATTTACAAAAGAGACCTCAAGGTATGTAACAGTTTGCGAAAACTGCCCTGAATTTTTTGCAATTTACGATTTTTATATAACAAATTTTATCTGTCAAATATCTAACATATATCTAGCAATTTGTTTAGAAAAAGTATACAGCCGGGAAACCCTCTGGACAATGAACATAACGAGCTCGATATTGATATACTTTTGAAATACGTACAATTTTGTAGAAAATGTCGACGGTTAATATATATTATTATTTTTCTTAAAAATTATTCAAAATGCACCTTTAACTTACCAAAAACCTTCAAAAAACTATATCTTAAAATTTGTTTAAACTACAAGGGCAAAGACATTACAAACTTATAAAAAAAATGTTGAATTTTAGTAATTTTTTTTTTTTTTTTTTAAATGCCCAATATTGATATGCTTTTAACTAACGAGAAAAAAACTTCACAGCAACGCGCGAGTGCAACTTTTCTCGTTGTTATCATTGCATTCATGCATACATGGCTTTAGTCGGTATATAATATACGGGCATTCACAATGGAGCCTTATTGTTCGATCAATAGCATGGTGACTCATCATGCAATGCATTGTAGAATTTCATGTTATTCATATATTGAAATCTCACTCAATACTGTACAACCAACTATTAAAATACATGTAGTGAGCCTCCTTGATCCTTTTACATTTAAATAATATACATAAACTTTAGGCTAGACGCAATCGCAACCTTTTTATCGGTTGGGCGTCGTAAAAAACAAGGGTCAACCGATGTTGAGATCAGTTGGCTCGGATGTGGTGCTCGGTTGCCACTTCGGTCGACGAGACAAAATTCCAAACATCGGGCTAAAATATGACCGATGTTATTGGCCACCTTTTCTCACAATTTGCAACTTTAATTCCCCATCAATTCAAAATATGACCGTTTGGTCATTTAAACAAAAAAAAAAAATAATAAAAAAAAAATAAAAAAACTTTATTTTAAACCAAATTTACCACTCTTGATACAGGTTTTACTGACCAGGTCTTAATATTTATAGTGTCTCGCTATACCTATGGTTTACCCTAATGCACTAACAGGCGGTTATGCGTTATGGCCGTGTGTAGTAAATGGTAAAAAGTCGTCCCAAAGAGCTATGTGTGTTGGATTATTACTAAGTCTAATTGTCACGGAATAATAATGGTTTCGATAGGGATATAATTAATTAAACTACTAATCTGAATAAAATAAGCGAGATAAATGGTAAAGGGAAATCAATAGAGGAATAGTGGTGCTAAACTAGTCAATCCTCCTAGCTAGTTATGTCTACGTCTACCTACTTCCAATTACTTCAGATGGGGTCAAATTCGAGAGGACATCATTTGGTCAGCCCCCCTAACCTATCAGAAAGATGCCACCACAGGGAGAAATCGGTACCGTCATAAAAGTCCTGTTGTTCCGGTCCCCTAAGCCAAGTCATTAAGTACCGCTACATGCTAGATTCTAAATAGTGAGTGCGCGGCCGTTAGGAACTTAGACACTACACCCCCCAATTCTTAAGTTCATCCAAACGATAGGTGATCAGTTGGTCAAATCACACAAGTAGAAAAGGTCGTCAGTTGGTCATATCTTACCCTTCCCGTCTCAGTCCAAACTAGTGTTTACATATTTTTGTAAAATATACACATAACTAGTATGTAGTATATTGGGCAATATAAATGGGTAGAAACTTAAGTACCACAACCCATTAACCAAATACATTGAATGTACTTGGGTACAACCCAAAGTCCATGACCCATGGAGCTTGACCCATAACCCATTGCATGACATCATGCTTATATCATATATGGATAATATCCATAACCCATGAATCAACCCATAACCCATACCCATGTGACTAGATACATTGTATCTAGCAAAAAACCCATGGATCAACCCATGACCCATAACCAAAATACCCATGGGTAAAGAGGCGTCCCCAGGATCCCTAGCATTAAGCTGAGCGGATCCCTTGTGGGAGGGATCCGTGGGATCAGAACGATGGGGTAAATTTTTTCTTCTATATATAGTGAGCCATTTCTTCATTGTAGCTTACCCCTTTTTAACATACTTTCCCCCTGAGTTAAAAACTCTCTAACCTCAGATCCAAGAGATCTATGTTTGTAGTTTTGTTTTTGTGTGATCTTCTAGGTTCCTCTTAAAGGCAAGATCACCACCTTTGAAGTCGAGCAAGCTCAAGTCCATGAGTTGCCATGCTTCCTCATCATCAAGACCACTGAAGTCTTCTTGTTGATGATTGTTTTTCTTTTCCTAAGAAGTGTTGAAGACATTTTTGAAAGGTGTCTCAAGTGTCAAGACGAAGATATTGGTGAAGGGTATCTATCTTCTATATCATAAGCACTTGTGGTAGGTGCTTAGAAGTCAAGACTAGAAGCATTAGTGAAGGGTGCTTAGAAGTCAAGACACAAGACATTAGTGAAGGGTGTCTTGAAGATCTAGTTAAAGGCATTAGTGAAAGGTGCCTTAGATGTACATTCGATATGGTGTGTTTCGATGTACAAGATAGATTAGTACTAGATCCAAGGATATTGATATCCTTGATGATGTTGTAAAAAGGAGTTGATCTCCTTTGGGATTAGTCGTTGGTGTAGTATTGGGTAGTAGTTCCTCCATTGCAATGGAACTAGGTGCTTAGCGTAGTACCTAATAAAGGGTAGGCAACATTGTGTAGGTTTGGTTCACCTTGGTGTGAAAGAACCTGGTGGTTAGCCTAGCACCGTATAAAGGGTAGGCGACATTGTGTAGGTGTGGTTCACCTTGGAGTGAAAAAACCCGGTGGTTAGCTTTTGGGAAAAAGGGTAAGGCGACGTTGTGAAGGCTTCTCCGCCATAAGGAGTTGGTGTAGTGATTACAAACTCTCGAGTAGGTGACTCGGGGAGTGGAGTAGGGCAAGGAATGTGTCCTTGTAGCCGAACCACTATAAATACTCGCGTTGTGGTTTTGTGCTTCTTACTCTTATCTTTTCACTACATACTTATATATGTTTGTTTATCAACATCCAACACACACATCCAAATAGATTGACATAAGTCGATCTAAATATTTAAAAGGAAGTTTTAAATTGGTAAAACTATTCAACCCGCCCCCCCTCTCTAGTTTTCTACTATTTGGACCTGAGTTTCAACTATACTTAGTAGAAGGATCAAGGGATGAGGTCTCTGACCAATACTCCTATTGCTTCATTGTTGAGGATGATCCCAAGACATTTGAAGAAGCAATGAAGTCCCACGATATTGCTTTCTGGAAAGAAGCAATAAATGATGAGATGGATTCCATCATGGGCAACAACACTTGGGTGTTGGTTGATCTACCACCTGGTAGTAAACCTCTGGGTTGCAAATGGATTTTCAAAAGGAAAATGAAGGTAGATGGAACTACTAAAAATTTCAAGGCTAGACTAGTCATTCAGGGCTTTAAACAAAAGTCAGGGATAGACTATTTTGATACTTATGCCCTTGTGGCTCGTATCAGTACCATAAGACTGCTGATTGCTTTGGCATCTATTCAATATATGATTATTCATCAGATGGATGTGAAAACAGCTTTCTTGATAGGTGAACTGGAAGAGGAGGTTTATATGAACCAACCTCAGGGCTTCATCATGCCTGGCAATGAAAACAAGGTGTGTAAACTGATTAAGTCTCTTTATGGACTTAAGCGGGCACTATCAATGGCATCAAAAATTTGATGAAGTGGTTTTTTCTAGTGGTTATATTCTTAACCAAGCTGACAAATGTGTGTATAGCAAATTTGATGAATCTGGTAAAGGAGTCATCATTTGTCTATATGTTGATGAGATGTTGATCTTTGGCACTGACCAAAATCAGTTGACGACAAAGGAATTTTGTCATCAAGGTTCTCCATGAAAGACATGGGAGGCTGATGTTATCCTTGGTATAAGGATTAAACATGAAAGTAAAAGAATTTATATCTCTCAGTCTCATTATATTGAGAAGGTGTTGAGGAAATTCAATTACTTTGATTGTACTCAAGTGAGTACACCTATGGATACTTGTGAGGAGCTGATGCCTAATAATGGCAAAGCTGTATCTCAACTTAAGTATTCTAGGGTAATTGGCTGCTTGATGTATGCCATGACTTGTACAAGACCGATATTGCTTTTGCGAGGTGGGTAAAATGAGCGGTATAGTAGTAATCCTAGTGCTCATCATCTGGCAAGAAGTTAGAGGGTACTGAAGTATTTGAAGAGAACTATGGATTATAGTCTCTTATATACTGGCTATCCTTCAGTGTTGGAAGGATACACTGATGCAAGTTGGATCAGTAACTGAAGACAACTTCGTCTACTAGTATAGCTGGGTATTCCTACTTGGTGGAGGTGCAATTTCTTGGGCATCCAAGAAGCAAACTTGCATTACCAGTTCAACAATGGAATCTGAATTTGTGGCTTTAGCACCTGCTGGTAAAGAAGTTGAATGGTTGAAAAACTTGCTTCTTGAGATTCCATTGTGGCCTAAACCTATTGCACCTATTTCTATCCGTTGTGATAGTGCAACTACATTGGCTAAGGCTTATAGCCAGATGTACAAGGGTAAGTCTAGACACTTAGGTGTCAGACATAGCATGATTCGTAAGCTTATCATGAATGGGGTGGTATCTATAGAGTTTGTTATATCTCAAAAAAATTTAGCTGATCACTTGACGAAGGGATTGGCTAGAGACTTGGTTATAAAGTCTGCTAAAGGGATGGGTTTAAGTCCAACTTAGTCATTGAATGCTATGACACCCAACTCCTCATAAGGAAACTTGGGAGCTGAGTTCAATGTGGAAAATTTGAACATTGTGGGCTGGAGTACATGTTTTATTTACATCCCAAGGTTGTGCTCAGAACCTGCTGAAAGGAGGATGAAGTCTTCACTTATTAATTGTTAATTTTTATTTGAAAAAGTCCTTGGCAGGAGCATGAATAAAGAGGAACCACCTATGTGAATGTTGAAGTTTTAGAAGCACCTTCAGGGAGCTTTGGACTTTTGGCTCTTACAACATTTATGAATTTGGATATGGACATATGGCTTGTATAGTGTCGGGGAGAGTCATTCGTGTTTGAAAACTTGTGTGTATTTTATCTTCAAGTATTCAAATGGGTTGAAGGGTTCAATTCTTATAGCACCCTGATTCTCAAATATTTGAACGTGTAATGTACTAAGATGGAAATTCAATCCTTAGGATATTTTCGTTTATGCACATGTTTTGTTTGATGTTTGTTTTTCTCTTGAAAAGGAAGTGAACTAAATTTGGGGAGGCTTGTTGGAAAATTTAGTGCACTTGTGGGATTAGTTCACACCTGGTTTTTGGTTAGGAGGTACGGAGTGTACACCCATGAGTTCCCTGAACACCCCGACTCAATAGTGGTTAGTATTGGTAGTGCTAAGTTAGTATTGATAGTACTAAGTTAGTACTGATAGTGCTAAGTTAGTACTGATAGCTAGTGTTAGTATTGATAGTGCTAAGTTTGTACTGGCAGTGGATTGGTTCCTACTAGTAGTGGATTGGTTCCTACTGGCAGTGGATTGGTTCCCACTGGTAGTGTATTGGTTCCTGTTGCTAGTGTAAAGGTTCCCACTGGTAGTGTTGCAGTGTTTAATGTGTAACAGCTTTGACTCATTCAATTGGTTGTTATGACTACTTTATGAGCACGTTTAATTGGTCATGTAACCACTATTTCTATGATAATGAAGGTTTATTATGGGTGATTAATTGGCCGTTAATCATACATAATGTCCATTGATTAGTGTTGAGTTTTCTCTACTATAAATAGAGAGTGACATCTTCAGCTTGAATATACACTGAGAAACATACATAACCAGGAGAAACAAACTAAAACCTAAAAACTGATAAGTGCAAGGGTTATTGAATTGTGCCTAATTTTATAACCAACATTTGGTCTTATCCCAAGTAGATATTCGTAATACCCAAGCATTAGGGTCGAATAGTTTAATTTGGAAAGTGATTACACGATTCCAAGTGATATCTGGTAACCACCTAGTGGTATTGCAGTTGCTACTGATTGTTCTAACCCTGTTATGGGAATTACCTCCAACAAAAATAAAAATAAATCAACATACACAAACTTTAAAGGCATTTAAATCAACAAAAATAAAAATAAATCAACATACCATATGTAAACAAACATGCTTTTTTAAAACCACTTATTTTTCTCTTTATACTTTTCTTTCAACCCAATCCCAAATCCTAAACCCGAATATAAACCAAACGGCACCTAAGTTGGGATAGTCATTGTTTATAGAAAAAATGTTAGACGTAATATGTAATTTTTTGACTAATATTTTTAGTGTTACTATATTTTCTTGTTTATCTTATGACATATATGTGTAAAATTTATTTTTTAACATAAAACATATGTTACCATCATTTTTACTACGTGTATACATATAATAGAACACATGTAATTCATGGGATGGTAATTTAGTTAAAGCCTTATATAAAAAGAAATGCGTATAGAAAAAATAAAAGTTTATAAAAAAAATAGAGTATTAACACCATATATTTTATAAAAATAGAGATTTAATAAATAAACTTATTGACGAAATCTTTTATGGAGAAGTATTTTTGTGTTACTTACAAAAGGTTAAGTGTAATAACATAAGTAACGACATGTGCTCTCTTTAAAACGACGTTTTCGTTGAAAAGAACCACCCCCATCCACCCCCACCCAATGCCTCTTGGACCTATTTTGAGCACAAGCCGATCATATGCATGATTGACTTGGAAGAGAGTTGTGTAGTAATGGATTTTGTGAGATATATTTATGTATAAGTGAAATATGTTTAGATTATTAAATTGGTAGTTTTATCATATCCGATTAGCAGTGGAATAAAAATGTAATGTAATGTAACACTAAGTTAACGATAATAATATCGATCACCGTCAAAATATTTATTTTTAAACACTCGTAAGCAATCAGAGTACTTGTCTCAAAGTAAAAGCATAACCATATAAGTCCCAAACACCCCACAAATGCACAAATCAAAAACCGTTGAGAATTCTTTTTTAGTCACAAAATCAAAAAAAATAAATAAAATAAATAAATAAATCCAATTTCTTAATTTGAAATATTGCTATCTCCCTTACCCTTCTTAGCTTCCATATACCCGGTTTATTGACAGAACAAGACAATTTTCGATTTTTTTTTCATTTAGTGTCTTGCCTCATTTACTACTTTTAACTTGTTAAAATTTTATTTTATGTTTCGTATTTTTTTAGACAATTTATCTATTTTATTAACAGGACAAGACAGTCTTATATGATTTTATGCTCCATAGTTTTTACGTTTTACTACTTTTAATTTGTCAAACTTTACATTTTTTGTTTCGTTTTTTTATTTAAGGGGTTATAATAAAAAAAAAGTTATAAAAATGAAAAAGATGACATGGGTGAAAAGTGAAAACATTCTTACACAGGCACCATGCCACCACATATTTCACTTCAATAAAAACAAAACCCCGCCCAAACAAACATAACATTTTGAAAAGGAGGTGATTTGTACACTTAATAATTTGATTGACACACTTTATTTTAGTATGTATTGCCATTTATATCCTTAGAGGGTGAAAAAGAGTATGAATGATATAAGGGCGTAAATGGCAATACACACTAAAATAGAAATTTGTAAGTGTATTAAGTTGGGATAGTCATTGTTTATATAAAAACTGTTAGACGTAATATGTAATTTTTTAACTAATATTTTTAGTGTTACTATATTTTCTTGTTTATCTTATAACATATATGTGTAAAATTTATTTTTTAACATAAAACATATTTTATCATCATTTTTAATATACCCGGTTTATTGACAGAAAAAGACAATTTTTGATTTTTTTGGTTTGTGTCTTTCTTATTTACTACTTTTAACTTGTTAAAATTTATATTTTATGTTTTGTATTTTTTTAGATAATTTATCTATTTTATTAAAAGGACAAGATAGTCTTATATGGTGTCCTGCTCCATATTTTTTTATGTTTTACTACTTTTAACTTATCAAAGTTTACATTTTTTATTTCGTTTTTTATTTAAAGGGTTTATAATAAAAAGTTCTAAAAATAAAAAAGATGTCACGGGTGAAAAGTGAAAACATTCTTACACATGCACCATGCCGCCACATATTTCACTTCAATAAAAACAAAACCCCGCCCAAACAAACATAACATTTTGAAAAGGAGGTGATTTGTACACTTAATAATTTGATTGACACACTTTTTCAGATGTTCCCACAAGTCTAGACTCCTGAATTGAAACTTCCCCACCCTCTTCCCAATTCATCTCCACCTGAACCTGTGTCCCCTGTCACCTCCTCGGCCCACTCTTCAAATTCTGATTCGGTCCATTCCAGCAGCCCATGTACAGATGGCCCTTCCTCGGCCCAAACACCTCCTGCACTCAAGGTCAAACACCTACTTCATCTGCGGCTCACACTCACACACCCAAGGTCTAGACACCTCGTGATATCCTAACTGGCATGGTGCAGTGTCGTAGATTTCGGTGACCCTCGCCTGCCAGCACATCAGTATATCTTCCATTAGATTTGATTATTCAAGAGCTAGTTCGAACTCATTTGTGCATTTTTTTTCCCATTGAATACAGAAGATAGAGGTTCTTATCAGCCCAGTACATTAAATACCGATTACATGTAAGTTAGTTCTGTCATATTATCGATAGCTTTTGAGGGGTTTTATGCAAATAGCTCTTCAATAATTCGTTTTTGTATTTCTTTTTATTTTTAGGGGTCAATTTAGCAGTGGTGACAAAACTAAACAAGCTACTAGAACTAATAAAGCTGAGACAAGCTCCTCAAGGAAAAATTCAAGAAAATCAAAGACTCAAGAAACATCACAAGGTTTCATGAATCCGAAAGCTGATACTGCGTAAGGGATCACAAAAGATGCTGGCAAGAGAAGGGTTCAAGCTGATGGTCAAGGTTTCTGGGCATTGGATCACAAATGGCTATGGGAAGAGGGTAAGTTGGAAAGTTCTTGTTCTGTTATACTCCCTCCGTCCCATATTAAGTGTCCACTTTCAAAGTGCACAAAGTTTTAGAAAATTCCACTAACTACACTCTCCACCAATCAAATATTATTTTTACCCACTAAACTCTCATCTCATTGGTTGAAATAGATTCAGAACACTTAATTTGGGACATACCAAGATTCTATTGTGGACACTTAATATGGGACGGAGGGAGTAGTAATCATTTAAAATCAAGAAAATGATATCTCTCTGAGTTTGAATTCTTTGTTATAGTAGTCATTTTGAAATTAAGAAACTGCTAGAACCAAATTCAGGTCGGGTTTGGGTTTGGATTGGCATGTCAGAATGCCTTAACCCGAGCACGACATGTTTAAGTAGTTAGGTCAGTTATAATCCTAACCCGTCTACACATAACACAAACATCGCCTATTCAACCTGCTTTTCTAAACTTGTGGGTGGGTCGACATGTTTAACCCGTTTAACCCATTATAAACATAATTTATCTAAAATAAACAAAACTCAAACGGGTTCTTGATTAGACGGACCCTACTGTTTATTTCGAGGTTGGTTTTGGGTCGTGTTTTTGCGTTAGGAATTACCACCCTACTTTTGATGGCATCTCTTTATGTGATGTATGATATAAATAGAATTTTCTTGTACTTTTCAGGTTTTATGTCGCTAAAATGGGCAAGAGATGACCGGCAAAGCTGCTTACATTCACTATAAAAAGGTACTTCTTCTCAATTATGTATCTCCCAACTTTCTCACCTTGTTTTGCTTTATAATTGATAAAGTTTGTTTTAAACTTTTATTTTTTGCGTGTAAATATGATTTGAGATAAATTGTTTCTTTTGTCTTATAGCAATCTGTTTTCAACTTTCATTCATTTAAATCCGTTGTTTTGACAGGAGAGCGGAGGAGGATCTAACAATAAAAAGGCGAAGAAAACCTTCACCAAGAAGAAATGAGTATTGAATATGTGGCTTGTTTGTTAATTTTTTTATTAAGTCATGTTTAATTAAAAAATGACTTAATGCGACAACTTCAGTTTTATTACTTAATATTTCCAGTTATCTTTTTCTATTAAGTCACAAACAAACAGTTTTCATATGACTTAATTAATTCAGTTTTTTTCATATTAAGTCAATTAAGTCGAAATGAAACACCCCCAAAGAATTTGAATGGGCTTTCTCAAACACAGTTGACACTAGTCGTTTCAGAAGTGTTGGTGAATTTTCTGATTCTGCTCGGTACCGGAAAATAAAGAACACAAAGCGGAAGCTTTTTGAACTTTAACTTGTAGTATGGACCTTTTTTTTTACTAATAAACATATTTTAGATCTAAATTTTAGTGTTTCTAAATGAGAAGTTGAAGCTTTTAAGAACTCTTTGGATATCATATTCAAACATCATTGATCAGTATAAAAGTAAGTTTTTTCTAAAATGAAAATCGTCATACTGAACAATTTTGTGTTGCTCAGTAACAACTAACAAAAAGTTGTAATTAACTATTGATATTTCTTGTTCATTAAATTTAATGATAAAAGTGGAGAAATAATTAACGCTTATGACATCATTGCATGATATAATATTCTCAATGCGTTTGCAATTATTTTCGTGGATAATGACTTTGCTATTACCGGATATATGTTTTTTTTTTGTTTGTTTGTAAGTCATGTTGTGGAATTACTTTGGTACATATGGGAATTACTGAAAATTCTCGTACGGAACGAACCGAAAAACTTGAGACGGTTCTTGGTTCCACTTTTTTCTTATTTACGATTCTCGGCTCTTTTAGATAACGATTCCACCGGGACAGTTCTAGTACCATGGACACCACATCGCCTAAATTTTGATCGTTAGAGAAAAGTCATAACTAGATCAAATTAACTCCCGAATTAAAGTTACCCGTCAAAATAACATGTTTGTGAATATATATTATTCTATCAAACTTGACAAAAATTAAATGATATACATTCGACAATGTGAAATCTTAACTTATGCAACTTTAAACTTTAAATAGTTGGGAAATGGATATATTTTTTTATTAATCTTCATGACTCATGAGTATTAACTATTTTTCTAATATCACATGGTTTTATTTTACATGAAAAAGAAAACGGCTGGTTTTTTATAATTTAATAATGACATGTTAATTACATGTGAAGATAAGGTTATTAGTTCTTTATCTATAATATAAATTTTGTGTTGAGTCACTTGATTTTCTCGATCTTTTTCATTCGAGAACCAGAAAGATATATACTTTAATTTTCAAGTTTGAACATGTAATGATAATTAATCATATCTTCATTTTCAGAACAGAAAAGGTTGTCTTTTTTAAGAAAGTTGTGTGGGTATACTCTATGGTTTCGTGTCATGGGTTGGTGTCATGAAAAATGTGGTGTTGCTTCAACACTTTTTGGTCATGACACCATTTTTGCGACATCAAAACACTTCTCTCTTGCCCGTAAAAACTCTTCTCTTGTACTAAAGTGGTGTCATGGGTCCACAATACCCCACTAAATCACAAACACACACAAAAAAGAAAACAAAAAGGGGTTGGCGTGGTGGTGGCTATGGCCGAGGCCGCCACATGCGGTGTGGTTCCTCAGCGCCGTCGGCATGACAGCCATCACCACTATACCGAGCTCTCTAAGGAAATATACAAACTTACTGAAGTGTGGTATAAGTTTTGAGTTGATTAATTATATCTTCATGTTTTTCGATCGGAGGATTTTTAGTCTATAAATCATATGTTATTTTTCTTACTAATTCGTTTAGGATTTCACACTTCTATAAACTCCAAAACTATCTTACAAGATGACTTGACATGGGACCATATATTGTCCTTATTTGGTTATAGTTTGTATATCGTCTCTTAGTGGTACTTATTAATCAATCCATCCACGAGTTTGACATGGGACCATATATTGTCCTTATTTATAGTTTAGCCTTATCCAGTTATCGACACAAAATCATGCATGCATAAATTGACCCACGTCGAAAAAAGCCAATGGAAAAGAACGAAAATCAAATGTGAACAAAAGTCGAACTTTATTAGGAGGAAATTCGAACCATATGTATGAAGAAAAAAAAAAGGTATGTCTGATTTGAATAATTTGGTTGCATTGGTCCAAAAATGATTAGATTTATGTAATTAAAAAGTTTGTGAACCACCTTTTTTTTTTATTAAAATTATACTTTTTACCAAAAGGTCCGGTAATGATTGATTGATTATGATCTATGGGAGGATGTTCGTTTTATGTCTTTAGGGCGAAAAAGAGGAATAAATTTTGAATCTTACAAAATTTTAATCTCCTTCTTTGCCTTATTTTCACCATAATTGTCCACCTTTTCATCGGGGTTCCGCGGGTGTCAGGGACCCTTATGAATTTTTACGATGTAGTATTAATTTTTGAATAAAAAACATTAATTTTTCTTAAACGCATCTTAAATGCACCCTGTTTATCAAAATGTGTTTCTATATTACGGTTGAAAAAATTTTGTGCACCCGATTATATTTTGTCATGATTCCGCCCCGGCTAAAACACCAAGCTGGAATAAAGACTGCCAGATTTTATTATTGTCTAATATCTTTGAATGATTCACGTAATGTATGTGCATGCCTCTATATCAAGCTATCGGCATAATCAGCGTACAAGCTACTCGAATCGACTGAAAAAATATTTGATATAAACTTCGATTATTTGATACTTGGCCATGTAAATTATGTACACGAGCTGTACAGAGTGTGTGCACAATCACCCTACTAAGTACTAACTAATCAAGTGGACTTTGTGCTGTTACTACTAGAGCACTTAAAACTCGAGTTAGCTCTAAAACTTGAAACCTGACTTGGCTTGATTACTAGTTTAGTACAATGACAAATGATAATATCAATCGATCAAAATTTGTACTCGCCAACTTGATTGCTTTTTATATATAGTTCGACTCGATTAATTACTAGTATAGTAGTGGACTTTTGCAAATTTACGCATTACCGCGTAAAGAGGGTGAATACATGTAAAATGATACACACTCAACGTAACTCGCTTGTCTCGCTACAACTCAAGTATTTATACAGTTCAGTTAATCTTAACTAAAAACAAGTCGATTTCAATTCATATATTTCCTAAACTGATCCCAAGTAACTAAGAAGTTAACTAATTGGTATGGTACGAAGTGTACCAGGTAATAACTAGATGTGAAGATGAACGGTCATACTTTCAATGCCACGTAAGACACCTTCTCGATCCAACGTGGCAGTCTTTATTCCAACTTGGCATTCTTTTCATCTCTATATAAACTCATAAACTAACTCACAGTTTTCATATTATAAACAAAAGAATAAAATGGGAAATTGTATAAAGAATCAGCCAGCCATTCACCCCTTTGCCGATGATTTCCGATCACCGAAAGCTTCACCCGAGGAAAGGTTTATTTCCTACCCCGAGAAGATAGAAAATTATTCGGGAGATGTTGAAAAAAAGGAAAAGACAGAGATAAAAATTAAGATATCGAAAAAAAAGATGGAGGAATTATTAGGCAGGAATGATGTCCAAGGGTTAACGGTAGAACAAGTGCTTGCTCGGTTGATGAACGTTAGTGATCGATTTGAATCTCATCAAGTATCTTGGAAGCCTACTCTACAAAGCATTCCGGAGTAAGCATATAGCTATAGATGATCCGTCTTGGGTAAATTTTTTTTACCCAACGTGAGTTTTGTTTCAAGTTTATGTAATTTTAGCTAGAGTTGTACATATGTTTTTCTTATTTTCTTTTGTAAGGTTGTAGTAAGTAAAGAATTAGAGTTCAGCTTGTATAATGGCAAATATGGAACTTTTTGATATGGGAAATGATTAGCACACTTTTCAAAATGATTTGGACACTCTAATATGTTGTATTTGGACATTTATACCCTCACAAGGGTAAAAATGTAAGGGTAACTATGAAAGTATAAATGTCCAAGCACAATAAATTAGAGTGTTCTAATCATTTTATAGAGTGTGCAAAACACCCCTTCCTTTTGATATATTAGCATTGTTTTATCGTTTTTTCTGGTGGCTTTCATGCTCTAACTTATCCGTCAAGCACACATATTCCGTTGGCTGCTATGTGCGCTACCCCCTACATGCACACCATGTCACTGTACCATATACGTGATCGGTAAGTTGTCACTTATTATCATTCAAGTTCTTGGTTTTTAGGGTGATCTGTAAGTTGTCATGATCACTTGAACCAGTTGAATTTTTCAATAAACTTAACCAAGCTTAATTAGTTTTAGTTTTGAACCACTAGTAGTATATAAATACGTTATTACCATTAGCAAGAATCCTTGACATCTTTCTCCAGTGTTAATGGTTTGATTCAAGTATTGAATTGAAGACTCAAAACAATAAAGTCTACTGAGGGAGCCAATGTTCCTAAAATTAAATGGCTCACTCTTTTGTTTGTGAATAAACATAATTGGTCAGGTTTACATCAACTTCAAATGATTTCAATCCAAACTTATAAAAATATTGGAGTTAAGTAAATCTCATACTACGTACTAATGTAGCTTTATTTTAGCTTGGGTGATTTCTTTATCAAATATCTAAGTACTGGTTCAATACTTTCTTTCAGCAAACATAAATAACCCTAAAGTCCTAACAACACGACACCCATCACGTGAACCTACGTTGCGTTTTCGAGTTTTCTTTTTGAAAGAAGAGAAAAGAAGTGGGAAGAAAACAAAATAAATTTTGTGTTTTGAGTAAATTTGGTTAAATTTTGTGGGAAGAAAACAAAATTAATTTTGTGTTTTTGAGTAAATTAAGAGAGAAGAAAAAAGAAGAGGAGAGTAAATTTAGTTAAACTTTTCTCCAAAACCTTCTTTCTAAAAGTAAAGAAATTATATTTTAAAGCTTTTAATAAATATAACAACTTGTTGTGAACAATAGTTGAAGGAATGAAAAGTATTCTTCAATTATTCATAATATAGGAGATACAAATGGTATATATAGATAAGTATTAGGGTAAAATCCCTAATAGCTAATTGGGCCATGGGTTTGTTATAGGTTATATGGACATCCACATAATATTATCCATAACACTCCCTCTTGGATGTACATATTATTAATACGCTTTAGAAATGCTGCCTCATTAAAAACCTTACTAGAAAAAAACCAATGGGACAAAAATCTAGTGAAGGGAAAATAGTACATACTTCCTTTATACGCTCGGGGATGTTGCCTCATTAAAAACCTTGCCGGAAAACCCTGTGGGGACAAAACCGCGGTCAAGGGAAAAAGAGTGCAACGCGTATCTTATCTCCCCCTAATGATCACATCACTTAAGCTCATTTAGTCAGTGAAATACACATTACAGTGTGTTGATAGAATCACATGAATAAATATTCTCTACATGTTCGCATATTCATATTAAGGATTAACATACGTCATACATCTCATTCAAGTACATCATCGTACTTCATAAGTCATTCGTTGCAAACATAATTAATTCAAATGATGTATTATATCATGTATGACCATTGGCGAGAATCGTAAATGTTTCATACACAATTTAGTATGACACTTTTAAATCGATATTGTGATCATCATCTTTATAAATCAAAAAGCCTTTTCCACATCATGTGGCCTCATAAACATGAGTGTCGTTTATCCATATAAGGATAGTTAGCATCTTTCTTTAGTTTTCATGATGCACACATATTTCATCCTTTAGATGTTCAATCATAAGCTAAGACAACATGTGTCTTTTGTTTCAAATTCAACTTCTATGCATTCATTTGCCTTTATAATCATAAATCAAACTGCATGAACAATATTTAAATCTAGATCTCTTTATAAAGTTTCATAGGCAAGTATAATTCTTTATTTGGCACAATACTATACACTAAGGCAATCATTAAACGTATGTCACAAACATGATTAATTCAATATAACCAAGTAGTGTTCTCGAAAACTTCTCTTATATGCTTTAAGCATTAAAAATCACTAGCATGCTTCATGCATTTCAAATCCTATAATAAATTCTTGTATGAGCTCTATTCATTTATATTTTAGAAGCAAATCGATTACTTATTATATTGCCAGACTTATTGGAGCCACCACATGAGAACATATCTCCTTATGATCATTTCCATGTCTTTATGAAAGTATTGTGTGCCATTAGTTGTGCCTTATATACGAAAATTTCAATACTTTAATTTAACTTTCTCCTAAAGACCAATGCATATCCAATAATTTACACATTCATATATACGGACTTCAAGTCCCAATAACCATGTCTCATCACAAGAGACTTCAATCTTTCATTAGTTCTTTGCGTCTTTATATCATTTGGCCATTCATTTATACATCTGCACTTCCTGCAGGTATGCTTCCATGATCCTCACCATGATTATAGCACTATCTTATTTATTTACATAATCATTACCATGTGTATTATTGTATACAATATCACCATCGACGTCGATTCATTTATATTTTCGATTCCAAACTTTACTAGACATTTTATTCTATCATTTGTTGAGATCTCAAAGTTTTTCATGTACCCGGGGTTTTCAATAACCTTCATGTCTAGTTTCTCTTTAGAAGAATTATTATGGGGTCTTTATTAATTACCTCGATTAGACCATCTGAATTATCTTGCTCCATTTTATCTATTCATTCGAGGACTTTTATTTGGAATCGATTAGTCTATCACGTTGCAGACGTGTCATAGACTTACTTTCAATCATTGGTTTTCATTTTGGGACATACATTATAATTGGATCATTAGCAGCGTACGTATGATCTAGTCACTTTATTTAGGTCACAAAACTTGTCTGGCAACTACTAGATCTTGAATGTAAATTGTCCCTTGAACTTTAAGTTCATTTTTATTAGTATGAGGATCAACATTTTTATTATAATTCATTCCATATCTCTCGCTGCTCATTCTCCCCCTGAATGAATTATCAATTACAACATCCTATTGTTGTTCGTTGTGGTGGATTTTCAATACAGGTTTCGCACATTTACATAAACTTTAATAGGAAACATATGGTTCGTGACCATAAACCATTTTATTGGGGAGTATTCATTAATCTTGTTGGCATGATGTGAATTCCTATTCATATTTTATAACATGCCCCATAATCTAAGATTTTTTTTGTTCTCATAATTATTGGCTTTGCAATCAACTGAAGACGTTTTATGAACGTTTCAACAAAAGCAATTCACGTATGAACTTGGGCTACATAAAGTTCAACACTTATTCCAATAATCGCCCAGTACTTAGAAATTTTCACCACCATTCTCAATAATACAATGTGGAAAACCGTGCTCTCATTTTATAAGTCGAGCCACTAATTACGCTAACCTTAAGTTGCGTATTTGATGATCATTTTGACGATGCATCGATTTTAAAACTCAAAATGATCCACATGGCAGATGTATAAGCCTGCATACATCCCCTTTATATTCTTTTCAAAACTTCATAGGACAAAGTCGTTACTATAAATTGGTGATAATAAGTGAACAATGCACTTCCATTGAAAACAATAAAACTAATCAAATAACCTTTGAAGAACTCAAGGTTCTTGAGTATGGTCCGCATCATTATTGATCCGGGATGGTTCAACCGGTCATGCCAATAAATAATCCTGGCTCATAAACTCTAGTTTATGACCACATGCCTTGTTTTATGTAAAAGTCGAATAATATAGAGAGCTCACATTTCTCCAATTAACTCTTTTATGTTTTTCACACAGTTTAATATAATATTCACATTAGCTTATAGCGTTATCAAATAATAAAGCACAATTTATGCTATTAAGCAATTAATCAAGTGTCTTACATGCAAACAAATAAAATCACATAACAACTAAAGACATATAACAAACTTAACTACATTTAGTTCAGTAATAACATATTTAAAAGCTTTAAATTTAACATTTTAACTATTTAAAAAGAGCAAGTGTATTATTTAGCAAAACTTACATATATCACCATATTAAGGAAAACATTTGCATATATCATAAAAATTGTATATATCACCACAAAATCAAATTCTTTTTTTTTTAATATCTCCACAAAATTGTTACATATCTTAAATAAATACAGTAATTCGTGATTAGAATCCTAAACCATATCTCATGTTTAGAATCGTAAATCATATCTTATATCATAGTCGGTATTAAGGTGAAACTTTAGAATAACATAATTATCACCGACTTCTAAGAACTTAACTGCAAACTTTATGTATACTAATATATACCAAGCACACTGATTTTCACATTATAAGATATCACTAAAAATCTATTGTGTCATGCTTTTCAAAGAATTAGATGGTTTTTCATATAAAAAATAAATAAACGGAACATAAACAAGCTTGAAGTTATATATATAAAAAAAAATAACAATAACATGAGGTTATATATATATATATATATATATTTTTTTTTGAAGGAATCATAATAAAACTCGAAGTTTTATCACTTTTTTTCTCTTAACATAACATGAAGTTATTCTATTGATTCTATTAACTGAATCAACTTAGAACTTGAGGCTCTAATAATTTTTAACATAACATGAGGTTATGATATTGATCTTTATGAAAATAATCATATTAGAACTTGAGGTTCTAATTATATTTTTCTTTTTGAGAATCGTAGTTGAACATGAAAACAATAACTTGAAGTTATTGTATTTTGATTCTATTCATCGTAGTAAAACTTAAGGTTCTAAAAATTAATTATCATCATAACATAAAGTTATGATACTTTCTTTTTATTTATTTATTTATTTATTATAATTGATCTTATAATCAAACAATACCTCAACTGAAACAGTTTTAAATCAACATATAATCAAACAATACCTCAAGTAAAACTTCTTTTCTAAATGGGAATATATTAGCTACAATTTATTGTAGCTAATTAGCTACAATTTTGTGCTAAAAACTGTGGGTCCCTGTTTATTTTTGTGGGTCCCTGATTTTTTTTTGTGGGTCCCTGATTTATTGTTTGTGTATTTTGTGAAGGATTGTAGCTAATTGCCTACAAAAATTGTAACCAAATTATCCCTTTTCTAAATACCGCAAACGAAAGTTGGTTAAATATCATTAAAAAAAACACAAATAGCTGATGGTGTCTTTTTAGTAGATCTAACCACCCACGTGTAAACTTACGAATATCATAAGTAGGCTTTTCCTTTTTTTTCTTTTCAATTTCCTCTAATATTTTCTTTTTCTAAGATCCGAAACGTTTGTTTTCATTAATGGTGACGTTAATATAAATTTAAAAAAAAAACTAAATATCAATCAATTGAGCAACTGACATACAAAGGAGCTTGCCTCTTTAGATCTAGCGTATACAAACAAAATAAACATCCAATAAAATGCTAAACCACAGTCCTAAGAAAAGATCAATCAATTGAGCAAGTAATAAAATGTTCTGTAATATCCAACTAGTTGTTTATATAATATAATAATGCTTCACGTCCTAAGAAAAGATCATCGTATTGCATTTATTGATATATAATTATTAACCAATAGGAAGATAAAATTACTTACCTCCTTAGTCGTAGTATCAAAATACTAATCATAACAAAACAAAAACTTCATCAATCAGTATCTCATATCCGGTGAAATCGAAACCAACTTTTAGAGCGTGCTGATAACGTGTTGTGAACAATAGTTGAAGGAATGAAAAGTATTCTTCAATTATTCATAATATAGGAGATACAAATGGTATATATAGATAAGTATTAGGGTAAAATCCCTAATAGCTAATTGGGCCATGGGCTTGTTATAGGTTATATGGACATCCACATAATATTATCCATAACACAACTTTAATAATCTCATATAAAACATAAATATTAAATTTTAAATATAACAAAGAGTATAATTGTAAAATCAATGAGTTATCTTTCTTTTCTCTACTACCTCAGGAGCATGATATAAATATTAATTTCATTTATCTCCTTCTCTTTTCTGTCTATTTTAACTCTCTCTTTTTTTCTGGGTACAAAACTTGGGAACAAAGTGCTAATGTAGAGTTATGTCAATTTCGGTCAAAAATTGCATATATTATATTTGGTTATTTTTCTTGAAATATCATGACGATTTATTTTGAGTTGTTTCATACAAACCGCACGAAGCCCACAAGGAGCTAGCAAATGAGATGGTCACACTTGAATTTAATATACAAATATAAATTTTTGAAAATCTTAATAATAATATTGTGCTCTTTCAATTCAGCAACCTCTATTATTTAATAATACATTTTTATCATTGTCATGGCTCTCGTGGTCTCCAAGCATGTTGAATAAAATATGACCACTCTTGCAACCAAAAACCACTAATGTGATATTTGTATAATATAGCAACGATGAATAAAGTTTCTTGATAATAATTTCTACAACTCGACTGTTTTTGGTTATATATAGAGAGATGAATAATTTATGCCTTATTTGTTTTTTCAGAAGTTTTATATCTTTATTTGCAAACTATGTCTGCAAAAGAAGAGATGCATTTAAAGTCTTTATCTGCCTTTTGAAAGAAATGAATGGAAAAAAAATAGATATGATTTGTGTGAAGAAGTGAGAAGAAGTAAATGTTCATGTCTAATTTATAAAAAGAGCAAATTGCATTTTTGGTCCTTAAGGTATGGCCAAATTGCAGGCTTCGTCCTTAACGTTTCAAAAGTGCAACGATAGTCCCCATTTTGAAGGTGTTGTTGCATGTTTGTCCCTAATATGCAATTTAGGGACCAAACATGCAACGGAAACTTCAAAGTTTTAGGGACTAAATCTGGAATTTAGGGACCAAACATGCAACAAAACAATCAAAATGGGGACTACCGCTACACTTTCGAAACATTAAAATGTGAGAAATGAAAATAAGCATTTATGTCTGCAGAAAAAAAAAATCAATTTTGTTGGAATTTTAGTTCAATTGAGGGTCTTTGAATCACACCTGGTAATGGGTCAGGAGGTACGGAGTGTACACCCTTCAGGTCTCTGATCACCTGAATTTGATAGTGGTAAAGTATGATTCAGTAGCTGATGAAGTTCAAGGAGTCTACTCCTCAGGGAGTGTAACTCCGAGTGGTATTCATCAAGTTAGTTAGTTTAGTTTCGGTTGAAGGATCTCATCAGGGAGTTGTCTCATCAAAAGGTTCATGTCATCAGTGAGTGAACCTCTTAGTGAGCACACTCAAGGAACTACCTTTTCAGATGCAAGCTCATCAATGAGTATAACTCACTGGACTGAAGTTAAACATGGATTGTAAATGCTTTGACATATTCAAAGGCAGTTATAACTGCAACTTAATGGACATGATTAACGGTCATGTAACCACTATATCTTATAATAGATGAACATTATGATGTAATTAATGGGTCGGTTAATTATCATAATTCCATTATTGGATAACCCATTGATTTTATATTCTTACACAGCTACTATGTGCACCGATTCTTGGGGTAGGGCTAGTTATGCAAGAGCCATGGTTGAGCTTAGAGCTGAGAGATACTATAGTAGTAGTTGTTACTTGTTCCTAAATTCAGTGGTGAAGGATTTACTATGAGCACTATCCGTGTTGAGTATGAGTGAACACCTCTCACGTGCTCTAGTTGTCAGGTTTTTGGTCAGGTCCTTGATGAATGTCCTAAGAAGAGTATCCCGAATGTGTTGAACAATTCAAAGAAGCCTAAACAGACTGGTGGACAGGCTGTCAGAGGATTTTTGGTTAATTCAAAGCCCTAAGTCGTATTCCTTTTATCGACCGGTCTGATCTACAAAGAAGAAGGATAAAGATCAAGCACAACCAAAGGTATCTAAGGTTACTACTTGAAACCCTTTTGATGTTCTTGATACATTGGTTGATGAGGGGGACTATGGAGGTTCGAACCCAAAGAGTACTAATGAGATGATTACCTTGGTCCATGAGGAAGAGGAAGGGGGTAAGCAAACCCCTAGTACAAGTGTTAATCCTGTGGTAGATAGGATTAATGACCTTGAAAGTCAAATGTTTTGGAGGGGAAACTTATGTTTGTAGATGATCATGGAAAACCACTGGAAATGAAGGTGACTAATGAGGCATCGGCTAGCAAGCCCAGTACTTCTATGGGTGACCAATTGGAAGAATATTATAAGGATGAAGTTGAGTTTTCTGATGATGAGACCTCTAGATATATGTCTTCGACTATTGGAGGAGGATTATTTGAAGATGATTTTGATTGCTATGATGGATACGAGGCTTGGGTATATGATTTACCTGAACAAATTGAGGCTTTTTGTGATCAATTTGATATTCGTCTTCCCGATCATGTTAGGAAGTAATTTTCCTTCTTTGTGTTTAGTTCATAAGATTGGTAGGTTTGAAGCACAAGTGGTGCATTTGTTTTGCCTTTTATTGGGCTGAGGTGAGGGATTTCACCCTCATCCTATGTACTTAAACATTTTTCTAGAGTAATATATTTTACCAGTGGCACGTTTTACCCTTTACCTAAAAAAAAATAATTCCATTATTACGCATTGAGTATCCTATATATAGGAATACATATTTTGCATAGAGATATACATAAAATATAAACACTTGAAAGCGAACAGGTTCTTGCTTTGTGTCCGAAACAAGAACGAACACCTGGTCTTATCCCATAGAGATATTCGTGTAACCCAGACATTAAGGTTGAATGGTTTCTATTGGAAAGTGATTACATGATTTCAAGTGATATCTGGTACCATTGATTATCTACACCCTGCTGGGAAGCTGCTACGAAGCCAACAATCAATAGAAACTATTTAGTGAAAAGTTTGAAGGGGTAAATTTCAGACGATGGTAAAATAAGATGCATTTCCTTTTGTCAAGCATGAGTGTGGTGTATGTTCTGACTACACCTATGCCAGAGGATTGTGAAAATGCTACTATGGAGCAGTTAAGGAAGAGGAGCAAATGGGAGAATGATGACTCTTGTGTGTCGTGGTCTAATTCTCAATGGTATGTATGATCCTCTGTTTGATATTTATAAATATGTTGAATATGGAAAAGAACTATGGGAATATTTGGAGGCTAACTATATGGGTGAGGATGCCTCAAGCAAGAAGTTCCTTATAAGTAATTTTACTAATTACAAAATGGTCGATTCCAGACCTATCATGGAACAATACAATAAACTTCTTAGTCTACTTGGTCGGTTCACACAGCACAAAATGAACATGGATGAGACTATTTCATTCTCTTATGTCATTGATAAATTCCCTCCTTCTTGGAAGGATTTCAAGCATATGCTGAAACATAAGAAGGAGTAATTAACTCTTGTTGAGTTGGGCAGTCATATGCGCATTAAGGAATCACTCAAAGTGCGGGATAGTGACAAGACAAAAAGTAGCAATGTTATTGGTCCATCAGTTGTCAATATGGTGGAGCATAACAACTTTACCAGGTACAATGACAACAAGGGCAAACGTAAGCATCATGATAACACCAAATATGATCCTAACAAGAAGCCAAAAGCAACTTGTTGGAAGTGTGGAAAACCTGAACACTTTAGAAAGGATTGCAAGGGTGTTAAAGTTGGTAACAAAACCAATGGATCAGGCACAAGTGGTTCAGGAACTGGTTCTAACAATCATCTGAAAGGTCAAATAGTGTTTAATAAGTCTTTTTAGATTTATTATGTTACATATATATCTGAAGCATACTTTGTGCAGGATGATGATGTTGCGTGGTGGGTTGAATCTGGTGCAATAATCCATCTGTGTAAAGATGGAAGTTAGTTCAAGACCTATGAGTCGTTGAATGATGGTTTTATTCTTCATATGGGAAATGGATCAACATCCATGGTGCATGGAAAATGAAGAGTGGATTTAAGATTTAGCTCTGAAAATACTGTTTCTTTGTTTAATGTTTTACATGTTTCTAATGTTAGAAAGAATTTGGTTTATAGTAGTGTTTTGAATAATTATGGTTATAAACAAGTTATTGAATTTGATAAGTTTGTTTTATCTAAATATGGTGTGTTTATTTGCGTAATCAAATGTTCAAGCTTAATATTGTTAATGATATTGGTAATCCAGCCTTTAAGTCGACCTATATATTGAATGACACTACCCTCTGGCATGCTATACTTGGCCATGTACACGATAAAATGATGCAAGATATGTCCAAGGATGGGTTAATCCCAGCTTTTGGCATGGACGCTGAAAAGCGTAAGACTTGCATGTTGACCAAAATAACTAAAAAACCTTTTCAGAGTATTAAATGTGAAACCGATTTTTATAGCTGATACATGATGACCTGTATGATTTGCATGCTACTCCCTCATTGGGGAATAAGAAATACTTTGTGACATTTATTGATGATGTTTTTAGATTTTTTTATGTTTATTTGTTATATACTAAGGATGAAGCATTAGATATATTTAAAGCGTTTAAAACTGAATTTTAATTGCAACAAGTGTCCCTGATCAAAAGATTAAGGACTGATAGGGAAGGTAAGTACATGAATACTCTGTATTTTCAGTATGCTGGTATAATCCCTGAAACAACTACTCCCTATACTCCTCAACAAAATGGTATCTTTGAAAGGAAAATAGAGTACTAAAGTAGATGGTTATTTCATGTTGTCTTATTCAATACTGAGTTAAGGGTTCTGAGGTGAAGTTATGTTAACAACTTGCTATTTATTAAACAGGGTTCATAATCAAAGGAAAAAGGCTACCCCTTATGATCTATGGACTAAAAGGAAACCCAACCTGAACTATCTCAGGGTATGGGGATGTACGCAAGTTGTCAGACACCATGATCCAAAGCTGAAAAGTTTGGGAGAAAGAGGCATTGAATGCATCTTTGTTGGATATATGAGCATTCCAAGGTTTTTGGGTTCTATGTTATCGAACCTAATGAATTTGTTTCAACTAACTCAATAACTTTACCAAAAAAAAAACTAACTCAATAGTTGAATCAAGGGATGCAATCTTTGATGAGAACATATTCTCATTTATCCCTAGACCTATTCAGAAGATTCCTAATGGAACTAATGACATTGGTGTTTCAAATTTCTCTGATGAGGTTGTGGTTCAGCAATCTAAACCTGAGCTCAGGAAGAGCAAAAGTGTTAGGACTCCAAAGTCATTTGGACATGAGTTTTAATTATATTTAATTGAAGGAACAAGAGATGAGGTCTCTAGCCAATACTCCTATTGCTTTATTGTTGAGGATGACCCCAAAACATTTGATGAAGTAATGAAGTCCCAAGATGTTGCTTTTTGGAAAAAAAAATAATAATGAGATGGAGTCCATTATGGGTAACAACACTTGGGTGTTGGTTGATCTACCACTTGGTTGCAAATCTATGGGTTGCAAATGGATTTTCAAAATGAAAATAAAGGTAGATGGAACTTTTAAAAAATTCAAGGCAAGGCTGGTCATTCAGGGATTCAAACAAAAGTCATGGATACACTACTTTAATACTATGCTCTTGTGGCACGTATCAGTACCATAAGACTGTTGATTGCTAAGACATCAATTCACAATCTGATTATTCATCAGATGGATGTGAGGACAACATTCTTAAATGGTGAGTTAGATGAGGAGGTTTATATGAACCAACCTCAGCGTTTCATCATGCCTGGCAATGAAAAAAAGGTGTGCAAGCTAATTGAGTCTCTGTATAGACTGAAACAGGAACCTAAGTAATGGCATAAAAAATTTAATGAAATGATTTTGTCAAATGGTTATCTTCTTAACATAGCTGAAAAATATGTGTATAGCAAATTTATGAATCTGGTAAAAGAGTCATCATTTGTGTATATGTTGATGACATGCTGATCTTTGGTACTGATCAAGATCAATTTGATCTGACAGTAATTTTTATCATCAAGGTTCTCCATGAAGGACTTGGGGGAGGATGATGTTGTCCTTGGTATTAGGATTAAACATTAAAGTAAGAGAATTTCAATCTCTTAGTCTCATTATATTGAGAAGGTATTGAGGAAATTCAATTACTTTGATTGTAATCTAGTGATTACTCCTATGGATACAAGTGAGAAGCTGAGACCTAATAAGGGTCAGGTTGTATCTTAACTTGTATATTCTAGGGTAATTGGATGCCTGATGTATGCCATGACTTGTACCAGACCTGATATTGCTTTTGCAGTGGGTAAACTGTGCAGGTACACTAGTATTATAGTCTCTCACTGACAATCCATTTAGAGGGTATTGAAGTATCTAAAGAGAACTATAGATTATAGTCTCTCATATACTGTTTATCCTTCAATGTTAGAAGGATACATTGATGCAAGTTGGATCAGTAAAACTGATGACAATTCGTCTACCAGTGGTTGGGTATTCCTGCTTGGTGGAGGTGCAATTTATTGGGCATCTAAGAAGCAAACTTGTATCACTAGTTCAACAATGGAATATGAATTTGTGGCCTTGGAAGCTGCTGGTAAAGAGGCTGAATGGTTGAAATACTTGCTTCTTGAGATTCCATTTGCCTAAACCTATAGCACCTATTTCTATCCAATGTGATAGTGCAACTACATTGGCCAAGGCTTATAGTCAGATGTAGAATGGGAATCTAGATACTTAGGTGCCAAGCATAGCATGATCGTGAGCTCATCATGAATGAGGTAGTATCTATAGAGTTTGTAAGGTCTCAAAAAAATTTAGTTGATCACTTGACGAAGGGTTTGGCTAAGACTTAGTTCTAAAGTCTACTAAAGGGATGGGTTTATAGTCCACCATAGTCGTTGAGCATTCAGACGCCCAATTCCCTCTGAAGGAAACTTTGGAGCTGAATTCAGTGGGGAAAGCTTCATGTTCGAGAGGCTGGAGCACATGTTTTATATTACATCCCAAGGTTTGTGCTTGGTCATGCTGAAAGGTCAGATTGAAGAAGGTTACTTCTTAATAGTTCAAATTTTTAAAAAAGTGCAAAGCAGGTGCATGAATTAAAAGGAACTACCTATGTGAGTGTTGAAGTTTTGCCGCTTCAGGGAGCATTAAGCTTTTGTCTCTTAAAACATTCATGAATTGGATATTGACACATGACTTATTTAGTGTCAGGAGTGTTTAAGTGCTTGAAAACTTTGTGTGTATGTTATCTTCAGGTATTCAAATGGTTTGAAGGGTTTAATTCTTAGAACACCTTGATTCTCGAATGTTTAAACGTGTAATGTACTAAGATGGAATTTCAATCTTCGAGATATTATCATTTATGCATTGGTTTTGTTTTATGTTTATTTTCATGCTAAAGAATTATACTAAATTGGGGAGGATTGTTGAAAATTTAGCTCAATTGAGGGTCTCTGATCACACCTGGAAATGGGTCAGAAGGTACGGAGTGTACACCCATCATATCTCTGATCACCCTAAATCTGATAGTGGTAAAGAATGATTCAGTAGGTGATGAAGTTCAGGGAGTCTACTGTGACAACTGGCAATTTATGGAGTCTATTTTAGGTAACCGCATTACGTTAAACTAAACCGAGTGTTTGCCTTTATCACTATTTTTATAAACCATGACTTGATTTTATATCGTCTATTGGTTTTTATGATTTATTTCATTATTAAATAAGTTATCGTATGAGTTTTAACTCTATTTGGTAGGCACTATTCGATTCGGCACTAGAAAAGCCTAAAACAAGAATTATTGTAACTTTTAGACCATAACTCGAAAATTGACAAATAAATAGTCAAAACTTGTGTAAAAACGTAAATAACGATGTTAGAAAGTCGAATGAACATTGTGGGACACTCGTGGGACAATATATGAGCTCTGGAATGGGTAAACGGGATAGTTTACGAAAATGGCGACCACGGCCCCTCCTTTTTCCCTTAGGCCGGCCACCCTCCCTCCCCATTTCATTTTTATTTTAGTCCCTATCTCCTAGTATATATACCCACCCACTACCTTATTCACTACTTTCATTTCTCTCACTAAAAACACACACATACTCACTTTCTCTCTCTACTCTCTCTCTCTCCCCAAATAAATCCTAACCCTAAATTAAACCACCCACCACCGCCGGCCACTGTTCCGGCCACCACGGCCCACCGGCGGCGCATCACCCCCACCTCCACCACCATCTTGAAGCTCTCTTTCTCCTTTTTCCAACCATATATTACACGCTCCATTTGGACTTCATTAACACCCTCAAATTTAACGATTAAGATTCATACTTTTAGGATTTTCATCTAATTTTGCAATTGGTGCTTGAATAAGGTAAATGGAACAAGTTTGGAGCTTGGTTAATCAATAATAAGCCACGAATTGGCTATTAGGGTTTCGACCCTATGAAATAAATTAGGGCTTTTGGGTGGAACATGAAATTAAGTCTAATTAGTGACTAAATAAACAAGTAATTAGTGTTTGGTAAATGTGTGGTGTATCAATTTGATGGGTTTATGCATTTTAGGTCTAGTTTTATATTTTTGGTTAGAATAGATGATGGGTTTTGTGTTTGGTTAGTGTTTGGAGCTTGAATGATTGAATTTGGATGTTGTGGAATGCATTTGGGTTGTTTGATTCACGTGGTCTTAACCGCGACCGTGTCATGACCATTAGGGTCATAACATTGGTTTCGGGTATATTTGGTTAATTGATTGGTTGGCGAGATTGTTTTGAGTTGGTTTGGGATTGAATTGCGATATTGTAACTTTTACATTGGACTTGATATATATATTGTTGACTTTGAGCTATGTCGGCGTTACTTTGACTTTTTAGTCAATAGTTGACTCCGACAAAGCCGTAACATGGACTTTAGTGTAATTTGGACTATTGATTGATTAAAAGCCGAGAAGTTATGACTCGTGCTTGTGGACTCGAAACGAATAACGATATGAGATTAATATTGGAATTTGACGAAATATATATATACTCATGAAAATGCTAATAAACTATGAAATATAAATAATAAATGGGCTTTTGTACCAAAAATGTCGATAACAAGTCTTATCTTGTTATTTACTATTTTTAAATGGAAACTAACGACTAAATTGGAAATGTTTTGTAATAAATAAGTAATTAATGTTTTGAGTACACATTTATCAATAAATGTCAATTGTGGACATTTAATATTAGTTTAAGTATTTAATTGCTTACGTTGTGTGCATGGGTTACGGATAACCAAGCATTAATAGTGTTGATCCACGTGGGTAGCGGACTTATTAGGTTGACGAATCTAATAAGAGCCCGCTAGGTATGTTGGGTAACCTTATTAATGGGTGACTTATCCTTATGACTCCTTAGGATACGATTGATTTATGGGATAATAAGCGACACGAATAAATAAATGAGTTTATCGAGTTGACGAATTCGATAAGGTCTATTATTTGTTCCGAAACTTATTGAACTATAGAGCTTATCGTTTAGAGGTCTCATTGTGTCTCATTGAGTTATATATTGGTTGTTTGAGGGCATTCATTGCATTATATTGAGTCGATACACCCACACGAGGAATACCAAACACTAGGATTAAATGGTGAAACGAGATGCTTTTGGAAATAAAGAAATGCAATATATTGGGGAGATAACGTTGATTTTGAGGAATATATATATTAAAGTTGGTCTACATTAATAGGTTGTGCCGAGTCAATAGTTGTTGTGCTGTGATACCGTTATCTTCTGCTAGTGTTTAATTGTGCTTTGATTGCTTGAGGTGAGTTTCATAGCCCCACTTTTATCTACGTTTTGAACTATTTTGGGGTGAGAATCATGCTACTGTTTTTGGACCGTTTAAACTATTTGGATTTGCTTATATGCTTGACTGTTTATATAGATGCGCGGTAGTTGTTGCCTTAGTCTAGGTTTAACCGTGCCTGACTAAGAATAGACTTCTACCTCGACCTAGTCCGGGGTTGGCAATTGTTCTAGATTTTTCCACGACAGTGCTGGACTAGAGTCACGGGGCCCGAGTAATCCCTGGATGCAGGATATGATTGGAGATCCGGGTAGGATCAGTGTGTGAAGCGATATTTATCTATCTTAGGTCTTGCATAGCAAATCAACTCTTACAGGTCCACTATGATTTTGTTGAACTTAAACCTATGAACTCACCAGCGTAAGCTGACCTTTTAGCATGATTTCTCAGGTATTTGAGAGATGTTTGGATTACTTGATCGGTGGAAGCTTAGCAAGAAGGCGGGGTTCAAGGATCATTTCTGACTCGGATAAACTATGGGGACCTATTTGATTAAACCATGTTTTTGGCCTAATGTTTACTCTTTTGGATAAAATGTTTTAAATGACTAAATTTGGGATTGTTTTTGAATGTTCAATGACTATCTTTTTGTTATACTTGTGTGCGATACCAATCCAATAGTAACGCCCCGAAAACTTGATTAAGTCTTCCGCTGTACCGAGATTTGGGGGTGTTACAGATTGGTATCAGAGCTCAAGGTTATAGAGAACTATGTATTTTATAAACCCTAAACTATAACCACTTTTAAGAAAATTGATCCTCGACCGACGTACGCCCGCTTGCCAAGCCGAAGCTTCTTATTTGATTATGGTATGAACTGCAATTTGAATTATGAGATGATATGTTAAGGGATATTGCGAACTGATTATGGAAACGTTATTATAATGAGATATTATTATTGATTTTGGAAATGAGATATGATTATTGGTTTTGGAAAATGAGATGTGATTATCGAGATATTACGGAATTTGATTTGAGTAAACGATATATTGTGATTTTGGAAATTTTGAACTCGATTGATTTGATATGGGATTATGTGATGGAACGGAACTTATGTGTTTTATTTAAAGGCATGTTTTGAGTAATGCGGTACCTCTACTTTTAAAGCTTTCATTATGTGATATGTGTTTTGGTTAAGTTGATGCGCTTATTAAAACTAGTTGTTTCGAACAATTATACCTACCCTATGCCATTGTCACAGACTATGCCTTCACTAGCTTTTGATGTGTGCGAGGAGGTCCTTCTTTGTTGCTAGTTAGCCAACATTGACTCTCATGATGGTTCGCGAGGTAATCCTTATGAGATTGCCCGCCACACTAGTTCATCATCATCAGATCGCCCTAGCTCATCTAGGCGACTCACTTTATATCGGGTTTTAGCACGAGCACAGACTCCTAGGCTTGCTTATAACCTTTGCCCGCATGTCTGTGAGACCACCATCATCACCTATCCGTTTAGCAGCCCACTCTCTTCTGTCATCACCACCAGCATCACCATGTCTTAGGAGGCCTAGATCTCCTAGTGTACCACCTCAGGATTTACCTGCACAGAGACTTCGACTCATGGACTCTCCCCCTATGGATGAGGGTGAGGAAGAGCATGAGGTTGAGGAGGAGCATGAGATTGAGGAGCAGTATGTTGATGAGGACGAGGATCCTCAAGAGAAGGATGATGAGGATATCCCAGAAGGGGGTACTCCTCCATTGCAGAGTCCTGCACATTCTCCAGGACCAGGTTCTCCTTTGCCTGAGCCTGAGTCCCCTGGACTGCCTTTAGACATCGACTCACCACCTTACTCACCTTAAATAGGTAGCCCATTAGGATCGGAGATACCATCGGAGATTGTTTCTGAGCCCGAGGAGTATGGTGAGAGCAGTGCGATATGGGAGAGGATTACATCGCAGGGTACTAGGCTTAGTCAGTTGACGGATCGATTGGTTGGAGTATATAGGGCTAGTATAGAGGATCTGAGAGTTGATATGGGTACCGTAGTCAGGAGGACTAGGGTTTTGCGTGAGGGTATGTCGGAGCTCCGGGGAGCGGGTTGGGGACCTTGAGAGGGTTCAGCGACAGCTCGTGATCTTGATAGAGCGATTTGGCGTAGGATTGGTGAGTTGGAGAGAGAGGTCGCAGAGCTTAAGAGTGATCGCGACGCTCGACGTGTTTAGTTAGCATCATTGTGGAGAGAGGTTGACGATGTTAGGATGTCAGTGAGTGGTATTCGTAGATGTGGCTAGATAGTATTAGATTTATGGTTTTGTACCATCTTGAAACTAAGTAGTACTTGGTTCGAGATGTAGATCTATTCTAGTTGTCTTAGTAGTATCGTCGTTAGGATCGTTTTTGGATTTCTTCGTATCCTTCCATGTATTTCCAATTTTGAAACCTATGAGTTATGGTTATTGGAACGTGCATCTTTAGTTATGATTCGGTATTTGATTGTTTTGCTTTGGTATAGCATTGTCCTTGTTGACCTTGATTATGTATTGAGCGATAATTAGCGATCCTTGGAACCCAACTCTATTTTAGAGCGAGGATTTGTGAACTTATGAAACTGTTCTTCTTGTCTTCAAAATGATGCCAACAAGACGAAACCCGCTTAGGAACAACCGAGCAGCTCCTGCTGCTGTTGTTGCCCCTGTTCGTCGAGGTCGTCGTCCGACCCCGACCACACCAACTGTTGAGAACCCAAACATTGATAACCCAGCTGTAGAAAACCCAAATGTGAACGACCGTGCTGAGAATGGTCCTGTTCCACAAAACCCTCCACTTGTGAACCCAACCCACATTGACCAGCTAGTGTCGCAGCGTGTCGCTGAACTGCTAGCTGAGGCTAATCTCTCTAACACTTTGATATGTGCTAAAACACATACCATTTCTTTACCAAAATAGACCCAAAATAACCAATAAAAGAGCCGTTTATTGCTAATATTTGATGGTTTCTTGAGTTTATGCATGTGCAGGTACGGATATGACAAAACAGACAAAAGAAAGCCAAAACTGAAGAAAACTGGGCACGAGAGAAAGAAGAGCGCAAAAGCCGATGCTGGGGATGCTATTTATTGGATATGGAAGCTCAAAGTTATATTTTACGGAGTTCGGGATCATCATTGGGAGTTTTCACAAATCACCATTCACCTTCCCACATTTACACTTTACACCCCTCATTAATCTCATTTTCCATTTTCTAAATTTCACAAATGGTCCTTATTTGTTAAATCCTACACTAAAATTAAACCTATAATCCAAAATTTAACACTAAGCCCAATTTACCCCCAAGCCCAACCTTTCCCATCCATATTACCCGTGACCCATTTTCCCCCTTTGTTATTAACTCACGGTCAAACTCCTACTCACACAAGTCAAAGAAAAATAAAAAAAAAATTCCCTTCACCCCTAAACCAGCGTGCTCAAATGAGATAAAAACCTGATTCTACTATTACCCTCCTTCCTTCTCCAAATTACCCACATGTCACATCATTTACCCACATTAAGTGAGCTTCTAGAAAGATCTGACAACGTGTTACCGGAATAACAGCCTTGGATTGCCAAGGTGGACAAGAGAAGCCTTCTCATTGGTCAAGCCACATCATCCATATGATCTAACGAATGTGAATAGAAGGAATGACGAGAAAGGGTGATCAAGGGCAGAGATTAGAAGACCCAGAAGCTTCTCAGTATCCAAGCTCAGGCTATAAAAGCCCTCCTTCATCACAAAAATGCCTTGTCCAATTTCTCATAGCTTTTAGAGAGATTGTTACCATTTTCTGTCATTTACTGTTTTATTAGCATTTAAATTCAAGTTGTAATTCTCTTTCAAGCTTTGTAAAATTTCCTTTTATTAATGAAAGTTGCATTTTCAATTTAAATTCCTTATCAATTCATTTTCAAGTTGTTACTGTTTACATAAGCTCATCTAAGCTCTTAATAAATTTTAGTGAGCTTATTACTGTTTTAAACTCATTGTTCACTCAAATCTCAATTTCAGTCAAACAAAGTCAGGATTATGCAGATGGGATCATGATTGGTTGATTTACTGGTTTGGATCAAAAGTATGGGTGATTTTAGTTTGATTTGGGGTTGATAATAAGTTTTGGATAGGTATTTTGGATCTCAGTTGCAAGCCATAGTGGCTGGCCCACTTGTAAGTTTGAATCTTAATCTCATTATCTGTCCTGTGTTAAGTAATTAGTACTGTTTAATTTTAGTTAATTTAGTATTGATAATCATAGTTATGTTAGTATACATTGTTGTTAATCAGTGCTAGTTTGATTTGATCATTTGTTTTCATATTTGTCATTGTCTGCATCACAGAGGAGGGAGGGCATGGTCGGGTAGTGTTAGGGTATACTAGGGTACTTCGGGTACACCATCCCCACAAAATCGGGTACTTGAAATTTTATACCAAATCGAGCTCAGAAGCCGATCGAGTATACTCCTTTCTTCTCTATTTTTTTTTTGTCTTTTTGTGAAAGGTAGTGTTAGGGTAGGATCGGGTACCACTCCCTCCACTTAGGGTAGTGTTAGGGTAGAATTGGGTAGTTTTGAGTTGGAGGGTTTTTATTGGATAGAGGTGATGTGGCACCCAGGGTATTAGGGTACCACTCCCTCATGCCTTAGGAATAGTATTTAGTTGTTAGTTATTGCTGAATTCATTTGTTAGGAATTAGAAATTCCAGGTACTAAAGAGTCGGTCACCTCAAGTATATATATTCGTTAGAAAGCTCATAGTCGTAGTTATTTTATGTTAAGTAGTATTTAGTTAAGTAACACCGTGGAGGACGGACGGGTCTTTACCCACTGTATGCCTGATCCACAACCCGTTGTGTGGCGTTTTATTGTAAGACTATAAATACTCTCTACCTTCCAAGGTAGAGAGTTGGAGCTCATAATAAGATTTTTCTTTCTCTCACTAAGTTCCCTAAACCTCTAACTTTCTCTCTCTAAAAACCATCTTGTACGCCACTTATGATTATGGTTTAGTGTGTTTGTGAAATCCAATATGTGACAATTGGTATCAAGAGCCATGGTTAGATCATCTCTTACATATCTTTGGATTTCTAGTGGTTTTTAGGAGGTTTTTGAGTTTGAAAAAGTTTAGTGGTTTTTGCATCATTTGGTTGATTTCTAGTGTTAAAGTTTGGGTTTTGATTGTATTTTTGTGTTTAGAATCATCACAAGTGTTTAGGTTTTGATTTAGAAGGCTTGAATCATCGTGGTTGGATTGTTTTTGGATTGAAAAGTGGTGTTTATGTGTTTTTTCATGCTAGCGACTTGAGCCACGGAAAAGTTTTCTTGGTAGCGACTTGCTTTGCAATTTGGTAGCGAGTTATTGTTAAAGGAATTAGGGAGTTGGGTTAGCGACTTTTCTAGTGAGACAAGCCGACAAAAAGTACATGATTTGCTCGTTTTCGTACAGATATATTTTCCGAAGAAATACACAGGTATGTATTTTCCCGGGTCGTTCTCCCAACGAGGGATGAATGGAGATTCCAACTCACGTCGCGTTTACGGATTTGAATGAGAAATAAGGAATTTTGGGTTTCACGTCTAAGATAATGAAACATAAACTAAAACGATCTAGATAAGCATATAAAACAATAACGTAAAGCAAAATTTTCCTAAAACGTAATCTAAGCCTAAAACGTAACTAAGAGAATTCTAAAAATGCAATATAAATCTAAATTAAAGGGATTAAAGCAAATTTTATGAAACGTAAACTAAATTTAACTAATAAGAAATCTAATTTGACAAAAAGAAACTTTAAAACTCAAAACGTAAGAAAAATGTAAAAACGGGCGCGCTCGGGTAAAAACCCGAGCCTAAAACGTAAAGTATTTGGAAAAACGACCCTAGGACTGAAAATCTATTTTTCCTACGAAGAATTCAAGTAAAAATGATTTTAGGAAAAAGCGGAATATTTTTTGAAGTATTTTTCTATTTATTATGATTTAAAAACTAGAAAATAGGAATTAAATGATTAAAAATAACAAAAATAATTGGAAAAATACAAAACTTTTCAGGAAAATACTTTTTGGTAAACTAAATCTAAGAAAAATAAGAAACTTGAAAAATCAGCAACTAATAAGCAGAAAATAAGCTAAAGTCCTTATTTAGCTTTAAAGATAAAAATGTATATAAGTTAATAAATGGTGCAATGGATGACAAGAAAGACCCAAGGGCAAGATGGTTTGTGTGGTGTGTTGTGAAGCGTGGGGCTGTCCTGACAGACCTGGGTTCGAATCCTAGGCTGGTCAGTTTTTGCTTTTTATTTATTTTTCAACTTTTTTGGCTAAACTAAAAAGTAAGCAAACAAAATTCACAAATCCTAACAACATTAAAGCAAGATCTAACTAACCATAACACTAGAATAGCAGATTTAGAAACTGAACTCAGGAACAGAAACGATCCAAACAATCTACATTCTAAACAGTCCTTATGAATCTAAAATGCTAGCAGCTAAGGTACAAACTTATAGATTCCTACGAAATAAGCTAAGTCTTCAACCCTTAACTACTTCTAATCCTAATCTAACTTATTCAATCAAAAATAAGCTAACGCAAATGAAATTAAGCACACACTGCTGTAACAGCTTATAGGGGCAGAAAGGGGATCAAATGCAAGCTAAATATAAACTAATAGTTAAGCTCTAAATGACAAAGGAAAACATTCTAGATAAACTACATTCTACAAACTACAAAGGAATACAGAAATCAAGAAACAACATCCAACATACGAGCAGAAAACCAGCATATAACAAACTTACTTGGACAGAAAATGAACTGATGGTGCAGGGGAGCAAAGCTTAGATCATCAACTTTAAGCTACAAGTATTATAAGTAAATGATTTTTTTCAATTTTTTTTCTTTTGGACAAAGTCAAACAAGCTTATGAAATTGTGATTTTTATTTTTTTAAAATTTTTTATGACAACTAAAAATGACTAAAACTACTATACTAAAACTGATAAAAACCATTTTGTGACAGTTAAGACAGTTTTGAGATTGTAGAAAATTTGACTTGGACTACTTGAAACAAGACTGAGAAACTCTCAAAAACAACTTAGACATTCATGATTCAGAGACTTGAGTATTAAAAGAACATAAATCCTCAAAATTGACCCAATACCAAACACCCCTTTCAACCTTTTACAAAACAGTTTAATGAAAGAACTAGATGAATTTTTGTGGAAACAGATTTGAAATGAACTAATCAACACTAAACTAGACTATTTCAACACAAATGAAACATAGATTAAACCAAAAACACAATTGACTTCCCAATTTGACCCAGTTTGACTTTCGTTGACTATTATCAAAAACTTGCAATTAGAGTTAAGAGAAACAACATTCAGCTCACATAAGCTATGAAAAGCTTATGTGAACTCAATGAATCAGGAAGAAAACCAATGAAACAGTGATTAACAAATGTTTAAGCTAGTAATGAAAATGGGACAAGAAATTGAAATTGGAAATAAAGCTTGCATTAATAATTAGAAAATACAGGTTACAACTAAGATTAAAAACAATTTAACATGACAGAAATTTAAATGGTAACACTTTTTCTAAAAACAATGAAAAAATGGACGACCTTCAATGTGACTGAATTGGGAATTTATAGCAGAGTTGAGACTTGGGATTCTTCTAGGCTTCTAATCTTCACCGTTGGATCATCTCTTGTGTCATCAAATAAATGTCAGCCTTTGGATTGAATTGGTGATGTGGCTGCTCCAATGAGGGCTCTCCATTTGTCCACGTTGGCAATCTTATGACACAATCTCTGACACGTGCGTCAGTACCTTCTAGATGCATTTTAAGTACGGGTAAATTCTTGAGAGGAGCAGGGTAAATTGTGGGGAAGGAAGGAGCACAGTAAACTGTTATTGTTTTTGGGCGCGTTTAGTTTTGGGGATTTTTTTATCTTTGTTTGACTTGGGTAAAGGATTTGTTGACCAGGGATTGTTTGTTGACCGTAAGTGGGTATTGGGAAATGGTTGGGCGGGTTAAGGTTTTAAGGGGATTGGGCTTTAGTATGTTGGGCTTGGGATTTTTAGTATGAAATGGACTTGGACCTTTGATGTTGTATCCAGATTTTTCACATAAGGACCATTCATGTATAGTTTCAAAACACCAAGTACCAAAAGTATAATTGTGAAATTGTGAAGGTGAAAATGAATAAATGGGATAAATGAGGGTTGAAATGGTGAGTTTAGGAAAATGGAGGGTGAAATGTGTAAATGTGGGAAAGTAAAGGTGATGATGTGAAAACTCCCAATCTTGACCCAGAAATCCAAAATTTGATCTTTTAAGCATCCAAGTCCCATAAATCAGCATCCCGGCATCGGCTTTTTGCAATCTTCTTTCTCCCGTGCTCGGTTTTCTTCGGTTTTGGCTTCTTTTTGTCTGTTTTGTCATATCCGTACCTGCACATACAAAAACTCAAGAAACACGCAAATATTAAGCATTAACGGCTCTTTCTTGGTTATTTTGGGTCTAAATTTGTAAAGAAATGATATGTGTTTTAGCACATATCAAAATGCCCCAGACGAGACCATTGTCGTGTCCTCACGCAATGCAATCAACTCACGCTTCTAAAACCAAGGATTTCAAATCTCTTTCTACTAAACCTATGAAGAAGTAGCAAAGATTCCTCAAAAGAGATTAAGAACCCTTAATTCTAAAAATGCCCCGTTTACCTTTAAATTCTCATGTATAGATATTACGGTTAAGCACATTCCGGTTATGAATGACGGTTTGTTGAACTTTCATGTCGATCAATAACTCCAACATTTTTCAAACGACACATTAGGATCACGGTGTAGAAAACACAACACATCGTGAAGTGACCATACTGGATAGAATACATCGTCCCTGATTTTTCACAAGTCCCAAACTAAGCGTAAAACCGAAATCATTGTTAAATATGATTTTAGATGCTAACACTACCCATGGAAGTTACTTGTGTAATTACCTTTTGTTCCCATTTTCCTATTTTCCTCTAGAATTTTTTAATTTTTGTGAGAAATGAATTTCTTCAAATTCTCGTTTCGATAACTTTTATTCCGATAAAGATATAAAGCTAAGTCGATAATTAGTTATCCGCCTTCTCTCAAGAACCATTGTCGTAAAAATGAGGTCCACATCAAGGAATTTTTATTCACTTATATTTTTGACTTTTTTCATAATTTTTCATCATCATTTTTTTTTTTTTTTTTTTTTTACACTTATACTTTTTATTTATATGAGCTATGAACTACGGAGCTTCACGGGGTAATTCCAAGACTATAGGCTTCATGAAATGAGGATCCCGGCTGGCTAGGCTAAGACCTCACTCAATCCCGGCTAAAGATCCAAGGGTCCGATCTCGACACCGCATCTCACAACTTTACTTATTACATTTCACATATCACTTATTACTTTATTTATTTGTTACGGATCCTTGATGTGCACCGATTTTATAACAAATATTCTTTTAAGAAGATAAAGAACTAACTATCGCCAAAAACTCGACATCTCTAATTATTATTAGGCAGATATGGGGTGAAACAATTTTGTGGGAACAAAAAGCCATAAGTACCTTTGATGGGCTCTAAAGAGAACCAACTACTCCACGCTTAGCATCTAAACTCATAAGTAACTCTATCATTTCTCGATCTCTGCAAATTTAAAATCCCAAATAATGAGATCCGCGGATGCTTAGCCGATAATTTTTAGATTATCTATGGTTAAGGGAACAAGCTAGGGCTTAACACGCCCGGTCAAGTCAGAATTCCATTCCTACTCTCACCTGCGGAAAGTCAACAAGGTGTCAAAACATATATTAACTTAGCAAATGCTTCGTCTAATAATCTCAAGTCTCGCATTTTTAAAGTTACTTATTAGAAACTAGCAAATCCTTGTTTAAGCTTCGCATATTTAAAATCACTTAGGGAGACTTGCACATTCTTGGCCTTTTGAGCTAGAATCGCATCTTATAGCCTCTTGTCTAAGCAATTAGCAAAGACTAAGTCAAGAAAAACGCATATTTAAAGTAACTTCTAAGAAACTCGCAACGACTTTTCAATCATAAAACTAGCAAAAGCTTACAAAAATTTTAAAATTTCACATTTTTGCACAATTTTTCATTTTCTAAGGAAAAACGGGGTTACGAGAGTATACAACAAAAATAAGCAAGTGCGGTCAAATCAAATCGAAGATTACCCTACCCCAGACTAGAACGGAACATTGTCCTCAATGTTTAAAGCAAGGGTATCACGAAAATCTAAAAGCCGTTTATTAAGTATGCTAGAAGATAAACGTTAGTCGATAAGATTAGGATATCGGATTTCCATCGGCATCGATCATGAAACTCGAGTGGAGAAAAAAAAAACTTCGAGCACGAGAGTCTTCATATCGGGAACATCCTACACACAACATCACAAACAACCAAACACGAGAAATCGAAGAGGCTAACCCCTTCACGTCACTTATTAGAGAAAATAGAAAGATAAGCATGGGGTGCCTCCCACGAAGCGCTACTGTTTTTGATCACCGAGTCGCTAGCCTGACTCGTCCCCGAATTCATTTGTCCCTGGGGTAGCATGTGGAAAAGATAATCTCCATCGGACTTTCTTTCAAGAGGTTTGGATAAACATTGAAACATAAGAAAGTTCCATTCCGATGAGATACCCACGGTTCTTAAAAAGGAAAAGCAGTGATACCAGGGTCAAAGATGGTATCCTCACTCCCATAAGAGTGAAGAAGAGGAGAAATCACATTATATGGAAGAAACTGAATAAAGATTTTGATAATGATAAAGATCCATTCTTCATCTTCAAAAGCAAATTCCTTAATCTGATTTTGAACATTTAAGCTCGTAGGGTGATTTTCAAAATCTTTGGGAGGAAGAAGCGGGGTGATGTCATCAATAACGAAACTCTTTTGAGAAAGATGCTCTTCTCCCAAACTAAAATTTTCCTCAAGATCAAAATAGACACGATCATACTCCGGAGGAGATATGAAATGAGAGAGTTCACCGGAGAACTCCTCGAGAGAAGTAAATCAAGAGACGAATCCTTGAGCTCGGGCTCCGGAGGATTTTCATTAGACGGCTCTACTTCTTTAATTTCATCAATAGAGATAAACGGAGGTGGGATTTGTGCGGTACTTTGTGAGCTATGAACTTGCACCTTTTCCATTATGGTCTCCGTATCGGACTCATCACTTTCCTCGTCAAAGATTTGATTGTCAAAATTGAGAGTATATTCTGAATCGAATTCAAACAAAGGATTTGTGAAAGTCATTTTGAAAGTTTACGAAATCGAATGAAAGGTGTCTCAAATACCCTTGGGATTGGAACAAGGTCATCAATATTCTCAAGAGGAGTGTAATCGACTTCCTTATCCCCCATTGACAAGGTATCCGAAGGTTCGTTAATGAGCGGATCGATCTTTACGTTCTCTTCTTTAAACGGTTCATCGTCATCACTATCGTTAGAGTCGGAATAGTAAGCGATGGGTGGATGACTTCGGTCTTTGTTTACTGATATAGCTTTCTTGCTTGCAAAAGACGTCAATTTGAGCACTCATAACAGAAATTTTCTCGGAATAATGATCACTCAACATAGTGGTAGAATCGTAAGGAACGTCAGCATCCCACTGATAATGATGTTGTGTCATATTCTCGATCAAATCATACGCTTCTTGAGGTGTCTTTCGCATGAGATTTCCACCAGCTGCCAACATGATTTTGTCTCGATCAATCGTTGTAATACCATAATAAAAGGTTAGGATTTGATCAAGAAGCAAAATTCGATGATCGGGACATTTCTGTAATAACGATTTGAATTTTTCCCAAGCTTCAAATCACAGTTCCTTGGGTAATTGCTAGAAATTAAGAATTTCTTTCCTCAGCTGCATCGTTTTCGAATATGGAAAGTATTTTGAAAGAAACTTGCGGAACATCTCTTCCCAAGTATGAATTGAATGTTTTTCAAGGGTATAAAACCAAGATTAGGCCGTGGGTTAAAAGAAGGGAAGAGATTCAATCGGATATCATCTAGAAAGCGTCACGTTGCTTCATGGATTGAGTAATAGATAAGAACTTGTTCAAGTGCTCATTAGCATCTTCGTCGTTATATCCATGAAATTGGCAATCTTTGTCGAAGAAGGCGAACCATACGATTTTTCAATCTAAAATTGGTTCCCATAACGATCGGTCCTCCTCGACCGTTAAGCGATGGACGATAGAAATCCTCCATGGTCCGAGGATCATGGGGATCAAAGTGAAATCGAGCATTATGGAGAATTAAACAAATTAGAGGGTGAAGAGATAAGAATTAAACATATAGAGGAAATCGAAGATTATTTTTGGGTTTTTGATAAAAGCAAACATAAAAGGAAAACAAATCTGGAAAAGGAAAATATTTTGGGTTTTATAAAGAAATATTTACAAAACAAAGGCGATAACTTCTCGGGGAAGGATCTTCAAATGCAGCTTGAATCGAGGCGGAATCTGAAAACTCACTTCATGCCCTCCCGCAGCGGCCATTTTTGATTTGCTCGTTTTAAATGCAGATATATTTTCGAAGAAATACACAGTATGTATTTTCCGGTCGTTCTCCCAACGAGGATGAATGGAGATTCCAACTCACGTCGCGTTTACAGTTTGAATGAGAAATAAGGAATTTTGGGTTTCACGTCTAAGATAATGAAACATAAACTAAAACGATCTAGATAAGCATATAAAACAATAACGTAAAGCAAAATTTTCCTAAAACGTAATCTAAGCCTAAAACGTAACTAAGAGAATTCTAAAAATGCAATATAAATCTAAATTAAAGGGATTAAAGCAAATTTTATGAAACATAAACTAAATTTAACTAATAAGAAATGTAATTTGACAAAAAGAAACTTTAAAACTCAAAACGTAAGAAAAATGTAAAAACGGGCGCGCTCGGGTAAAAACCCGAGCCTAAAACGTAAAGTATTTGGAAAAACGACCCTAGGACTGAAAATCTATTTTTCCTACAAAGAATTCAAGTAAAAATGATTTTAGGAAAAAGCGGAATATTTTTTGAAGTATTTTTCTATTTATTATGATTTAAAAACTAGAAAATAGGAATTAAATGATTAAAAATAACAAAAATAATTGGAAAAATACAAAACTTTTCAGGAAAATACTTTTTGGTAAACCAAATCTAAGAAAAATAAGAAACTTAAAAAATCAGCAACTAATAAGCAGAAAATAAGCTAAAGTCCTTATTTAGCTTTAAAGATAAAAATGTATATAAGTTAATAAATGGTGCAATGGATGACAAGAAAGACCCAAGGGCAAGATGGTTTGTGTGGTGTGTTGTGAAGCGTGGGGCTGTCCTGACAGACCTGGGTTCGAATCCTAGGCTGGTCAGTTTTTGCTTTTTATTTATTTTTCAACTTTTTTGGCTAAACTAAAAAGTAAGCAAACAAAATTCACAATCCTAACAACATTAAAGCAAGATCTAACTAACCATAACATTAGAATAGCAGATTTAGAAGCTGAAATCGAGGCAGAAACAATCCAAACAATCTACATTCTAAACAGTCCTTATGAATCTAAAATGCTAGCAGCTAAGGTACAATCTTATAGATTCCTACGAAATAAGCTAAGTCTTCAACCCTTAACTACATCTAATCCTAATCTAACTTATTCAATCAAAAATAAGCTAAGCAAAATGAAATTAAGCACACACTGCTGTAACAGCTTATAGGGGCAGAAAGGGGATCAAATGCAAGCTAAATATAAACTAATAGTTAAGCTCTAAATGACAAAGGAAAACATTCTAGATAAACTACATACTACAAACTACAAAGGAATACATAAATCAAGAAACAACATCCAACATACGAGCAGAAAACCAGCATATAACAAACTTACTTGGACATAAAATGAACTGATGGTGCAGGGGAGCAAAGCTTAGATCATCAACTTTAAGCTACAAGTATTATAAGTAAATGATTTTTTTTCAATTTTTTTTCTTTTGGACAAAGTCAAACAAGCTTATGAAATTGTGATTTTTATTTTTTTAAAATTTTTTATGACAACTAAAAATGACTAAAACTACTATACTAAAACTGATAAAAACCATTTTGTGACAGTTAAGACAGTTTTGAGATTGTAGAAAATTTGACTTGGACTACTTGAAACAAGACTGAGAAACTCTCAAAAACAACTTAGACATTCATGATTCAGAGACTTGAGTATTAAAAGACCATAAATCCTCAAAATTGACCCAATACCAAACACCCCTTTCAACCTTTTACAAAACAGTTTAATGATAGAACTAGATGAATTTTTGTGGAAACAGATTTGAAATGAACTAATCAACACTAAACTAGACTATTTCAACACAAATGAAACATAGATTAAACCAAAAACACAATTGACTTCCCAATTTGACCCAGTTTGACTTTCGTTGACTATTATCAAAAACTTGCAATTAGAGTTAAGAGAAACAACATTCAGCTCACATAAGCTATGAAAAGCTTATGTGAACTCAATGAATCAGGAAGAAAACCAATGAAACAGTGATTAACAAATGTTTAAGCTAGTAATGAAAATGGGACAAGAAATTGAAATTGGAAATAAAGCTTGCATTAATAATTCTGAAAATACAGGTTACAACTAAGATTAAAAACAATTTAACATGACAGAAATTTAAAATGGTAACACTTTTTCTAAAAACAATGAAAAAATGGACGACCTTCAATGTGACTGAATTGGGAATTTATAGCAGAGTTGAGACTTGGGATTCTTCTAGGCTTCTAATCTTCACCGTTGGATCATCTCTTGTGTCATCAAATAAATGTCAGCCTTTGGATTGAATTGGTGATGTGGCTGCTCCAATGAGGGCTCTCCATTTGTCCACGTTGGCAATCTTATGACACAATCTCTGACACGTGCGTCAGTACCTTCTAGATGCATTTTAAGTACGGGTAAATTCTTGAGAGGAGCGAGGTAAATTGTGGGAAGGAAGGAGCCTGATAAGCTATTATTGTTTTTGGGCGCGTTTGGTTTTGGGGATTTTTTTATCTTTGTTTGACTTGGGTAAAGGATTTGTTGACCAGGGATTGTTTGTTGACCGTAAGTGGGTATTGGGAAATGGTTGGGCGGGTTAAGGTTTTAAGGGGATTGGGCTTTAGTATGTTGGGCTTGGGATTTTTAGTATGAAATGGACTTGGACCTTTGATGTTGTATCCAGATTTTTCACATAAGGACCATTCATGTATAGTTTCAAAACACCAAGTACCAAAAGTATAATTGTGAAATTGTGAAGGTGAAAATGAATAAATGGGATAAATGAGGGTTGAAATGGTGAGTTTAGGAAAATGGAGGGTGAAATGTGTAAATGTGGGAAAGTAAAGGTGATGATGTGAAAACTCCCAATCTTGACCCAGAAATCCAAAATTTGATCTTTTAAGCATCTAAGTCCCATAAATCAGCATCCCGGCATCGGCTTTTTGCAATCTTCTTTCTCCCGTGCTCGGTTTTCTTCGGTTTTGGCTTCTTTTTGTCTGTTTTGTCATATCCGTACCTGCACATACAAAAACTCAAGAAACACGCAAATATTAAGCATTAACGGCTCTTTCTTGGTTATTTTGGGTCTAAATTTGTAAAGAAATGATATGTGTTTTAGCACATATCAAAATGCCCCAGACGAGACCATTGTCGTGTCCTCACGCAATGCAATCAACTCACGCTTCTAAAACCAAGGATTTCAAATCTCTTTCTACTAAACCTATGAAGAAGTAGCAAAGATTCCTCAAAAGAGATTAAGAACCCTTAATTCTAAAAATGCCCCGTTTACCTTTAAATTCTCATGTATAGATATTACGGTTAAGCACATTCCGGTTATGAATGACGGTTTGTTGAACTTTCATGTCGATCAATAACTCTAACATTTTTCAAACGACACATTAGGATCACGGGTAGAAAACACAACACAGTGAAGTGACCATCTGGATAGAATACATCGTCCCTGATTTTCACAAGTCCCAAACTAAGCGTAAAACCGAAATCATTGTTAAATATGATTTTAGATGCTAACACTACCCATGGAAGTTACTTGTGTAATTACCTTTTGTTCCCATTTTCCTATTTTCCTCTAGAATTTTTTTTGTGAGAAATGAATTTCTTCAAATTCTCGTTTCGATAACTTTTATTCGATAAAGATATAAAGCTAAGTCGATAATTAGTTATCCGCCTTCTCTCAAGAACCATTGTCGTAAAAATGAGGTCCACATCAAGGAATTTTTATTCACTTATATTTTTGACTTTTCCATTTTTTTTTTTTTTTTTTCAACATCATTTTTTTTTTTTTTTTTTTTACACTTATACTTTTTATTTATATGAGCTATGAACTACGGAGCTTCACGGGGTAATTCCAAGACTATAGGCTTCATGAAATGAGGATCCCGGTTGGCTAGGCTAAGACCTCACTCAATCCTGGCTAAAGATCCAAGGGTCCGATCTCGACCGCATGACTCACAACTTTACTTATTACTTTTTCACTTATCACTTATTGCTCATTTATTACGGATCCTTGATGTGCACCCGATTTTTATAACAAATATTCTTTTAAGAAGATAAAAAACTAACTATCGCCAAAAACTCGACATCTCTAATTATTCATTAGACAGATATGGGGTGAAACAATTTTGTGGGAAGAGGACAATGGAGCAACCTTGGATGAAGAGGAGCTGCTGTTTCTTGCTGAAGGGAATGCTAAGACGTATGATGCAGATGTGGATGAGCAGCCTATTCAGGAGATAGGTCACAATCAGCAGAATGCCTTTCAAGTAGGCTGTGATGCATTCGACTCGATGTTGATGATGGACCTCTTGCACAAACAATTTTCATGGCTAGCATTTCTCCAATGGTCTCTCCTAAGATCTCATCTCCACCACAAGTTGGTCCATCCAAAGACAAACTCATTTCTGAGGTACTAAAACTATCACGATGATCTTTGATATGCAAAAGATGCATGACAAAGTACAATCAACTGAAACTATTGAGTCAAATATTGAAGATATGGGTAATATCAATGTTGTCCCATATGATCAATATGTGAAACAAAGTGAAAGTGAAGTTGTATCAAGTGATGCATCTTCTGCAATCAACGATGACTATGTTTTTGATGAATACACGCATGTGCCTCGATGATTCGTTATCTCTGAACTTAATGCCTATAAAGAGCGTGTTGCTATTTATGAACAACGTGCTAAATTTGAGTTGACCACCCGTGAGCAGGAAATGGATGACCAAATGCTTACAACTATTAGAAAAGCGAGGTTTAGAGAAGAAGTGTTAAAACAAGAGTTAAACTCCTTACAAGAAAAGCTTTCAAAAGCTGCTAAGCAAAAACAAGAACTTCAAGAAAATGTTAAATTGCTTAAGCAAGAATTTAGCATTAAGGAATCTAAACTTTTGAATGATTTTTCTAATCTAAAAACCTTGAAAAACAAGCTTGAAAATAAGTTATACGTACAAGGAAATACCATTTGTTCACTTAATCACTAAGCATAGAGTTTTGAGTGATAAGCATAGTACTCCCCTTGTTGAGGAACCAAATCCAGAAGTTGTTAAAAGGCTAGAGCTGCCCATAAGGTTATTTATGATGGAAATGAAATTCTTAAGCCTAGACAGAAACCTAGTTGCTCTGAGTGCGAGGAAGATAAGAAATCTGATGAAGTCACTAGGGAAAAGATGAACAAGAAACTAGATAATCCTAAATGTAAAGAAAAGAAAATAAATATCACACCCCATGATTACAAGAAGGAGAATTGGATTTCCTTGAACAAGTTTAAGCCTCGGACATTGTTAACACCCGAACAAGTGTTCGGAAAAGGATTTAGATAAGCAAAAGTAACAAACCCACCCTTTAGGAAAATGCCTTGGCGACTATGTATCCTCCCAATACACCAATGCATTTAGTTCCTAGGACTATTGCCACTAAAAGCAAGACCTTAATCAGTCAATATGTTATTCTTCAACTATTTGTCGATTTTGAGAAAACTTGTAAGAAAAGGATCACACCCACTGGGATAACTGAAGGGGAAAGGGGTTTTGAACAAACAAAAGAATGCTATCTAACCGAGGTAATGCCTTTCTTCAAACTACTAAAAGATCATTTTGAGAGTCTTAAAAAGGGATAAATTCAGATATTAAAGGAATGGAAAAGGAATTTGATGCAATGATAGTTGAGGTTAGTGACTATGAGCGAGCATTAAAATATAATGAGATTGAGAGGAAGAACTTGCATACCTTGAATGAGAATCTTATTTCCGAATGTATTGCTCAAGATGTGTTTTACACTGCTACGAATTGCTCCATTAATGCTTCTCAATTTCATGAATTATCTGTTGCTCTGAAAGTTTCTCATGATCGTGTCATTGAGCTTGAAAACATTAATTGAAACTTAATGAGAAAATTGATCGGGATGATCACGATAATTTGGTAAAGCATCTTTCTAAACTAGAAGTTGAACATTTTGATTTACAACTAAAATATCAACATCTAAAAGAAAATGCTAAAACCTCAAATATCAAGACATCCTGGATGTTCTGAATTTGATGCAGATTTTGAAATTAGCAAACGTGATGAACAGATTCGAGCTCATTGTAACATGATCAAAAGTTGAAAGCCCAAATCTCTCAATTGAAGGGTGAAAAGAACAATGTGATTGGATCCCAAATGCCTCCTCCTTTAGATTCTCGGTACTCTCAAACTTTTCATCTTCAAAACTTAGTTAATGCCTTACAAAAGGAAAACGAGAGTTTTCTAGATGAAAATGAAAAAGTTAAACGACACTTTAAAGAGTTATATGATACAATAAAAGTCACCGTGACCAAAACAACGAAAAAATAACGTCTTTACAAAAGGAAATTGAGAATCTGAGAAGTCGAGGAAATGGGAAGCGCCACTTGTTTTTAATAAGAATGTTGTTTCAAATTCACCCTTAAAGTGCAAATATATTGTGACGGTTAAATATATTCCTCCTCATCATAGGAATAATAAACCTGCGTTTCATGACTATTGTGCTCACCTTAAGGATAGTATAGAATGTCTCCGTGAGATTGTTGAAGAGGACTTCATTAATAAACCTCTTGATAGAGAAATTAGGTTTGCTTTCCTCCGGGCCAAAGCGATCTCAAAATTGCTTGAATGTGTAATTGCAACATGTCCAAAATCCTTAGGTGAAAAAGGCAAAGCTGTGAAACCTTGTTCTATGCCTTGTGCCAAGCAGAAATCCGTTCTATGCCCAGTCTTAAGAAAGTAAACACTAATGTGCCTTCAAGTAGTTAAGATTCGGATATGTTAGTGCTAAGAAAGTGAACTTTAGTGTGCCTGCAAATAGCTCAAATCACAGTCTTAAGAAAGTAAACACTAATGTGACTTCTAGTAGTTTAGATCCTTGCACATCAAGTTCAGGAATGCAAAATTAGATCAACCAACTAATGTTCCCATTCCCTCTCAGGAGTAATCGGTGACATTAAAGCGGCAGGTCAAAGTCTCAAGACAATACAAGGAATGATAGGACCTTGCAAGCTAAGAATGTGCATTGGAAGAGAGTAGAAGACCAATCTAGGAACTTTAAGCTTGAGTTGAATAAAGCGAATCGTGTTGATTCTAGTATTAGCCTTAAGTAATGTAATTAATTGAATTCGATACTATTTGCAAACCTTGTAATGATGTGCGCTTGAACTCTGTTGCTAATCATGAATGTAGTGTGAATGCTTTGTCTAATCTTGTCAAATGCCGATTAAACTTGTTAAGGCTAATAATCGTGCAAAGAAGGCAAAAAGGCAAAAACGAAAGATTGTTAGAAAACAGTGGAAACCCACGGGAAGAACATTTATAAAGATAGGTTATTATTGGATACCTTTTGGTCATAAGAATAATCAGTTTTGCTCTCAAACTGCTAAGACTATGCCCACTAGAATATGGATGCCTCTTGGTAGAACTATTCCCTTAAGAAGTGAACATACTTTGAATAGGTCAAATCTGAGACACCCGACATTGCATCTATTCCTAATGATTCCATTGCTTCTACTTCGATATGGATGTTTCTATTTCGATGTGGGTGTTCCAATTCTTGTTACTAACCAAGTGGAACTCATTCTTGCATGGGGATCCCAATTATCCGATTATCTATTCTTGTCGTGTTCAAGCTGCAGATCATTCAAATCGATTACGTGGTACTGGACTCAGCTGTTCCAAGCATATATTTGGAGATCGGTCTCGCTCATGAACCGTGAGCAAATTCATCGGAGACGATTAGATTCGGGAATGATCATTTCGGTGCAATTAAGGGTTATGGAGATTATATTGTTGGAAAAAGTGTTTTCTCCAGGGTATATTATGTGGAAGGTCTTGGTCATAACTTTGTTCTCTGTTGGTCAATTCGTGATTACGATCTAGAAGTAGCTTTTAGAAAACATACATGTTTCGTTAGAGAACTTGATGGTAAGGAACTTTTAAAAGGAACACGTGGCTCAAACCTATACACCATCTCTATCGAAGATATGATGAAGTCTTCTCCAATTTGCTTATTGTCAAAGGCTTCAAAAACAAAGTCATGGCTATGGCATCTTCGTCTCAATCACTTGAACTTCGGCACCATCAATGATCTCTCCAGAAAGGACTTAGTTGTAGGTTTACCTAGACTTAAGTATGAAAAGGATCATCTTTGTTCAGCATGCCAATTGGGAAAAAGCAAGAAGTATGCCCACAATCCCAAACCTACAAACACACGGTCTCGAAGTTCTTCATACAATTCACATGGACTTATGTGGACCCATGAGAGTGCAGAATATCTTTGGAAAGAAATATGTGTTAGTTGTGGTTGATGATTTCTCTAGATTCACTTGGGTAAAGTTCCTAAGGTCAAAGGATGAAACTCGAGATATCATCATCAAACTCATCAAGCAGACTGAGTTAGATCTTAACAAAGCGGTCGAATCATCGAGCAGACAATGGGCTGAGTTTGTTAACAAACAACTTGGTGAGTTTTATGAAAGTATTGGAATTAGTCACCAAAGAAGTGATCCTCGAACTCCTCAACGAGCGGTGTAGTTGAAAGCAAAATCGAACTCTTGTGGAAGCGCCAAGGACTATCTGATTTACTCAAAAGTTCCAATGTTTCTCTGGGGTGAAGCCATTGCCCTTTGCATGCTACACCCAAAATCGATCCACGATTCGCTGATCATGGAAAAACTCCATATGAACTTGTCCACGAGAAAACCGATCTTTCATTCCTTCATGTGTTTGGTGCTTTATGTTATCCAACTAATGACGGTCAAGATTTAGGAAAACTGAGAGCTAAAGTGGACATTGGAGTTTTTGTAGGCTATGCACCAAACAGAAAAGGTTACTGAATCTATAACAAGAGAACCCGAAATATCATGGAAACAATTCCGTCACGTTTGATGGTGACGGTCAAATGGCTCTGGACATTCGGTTCTAGACCCGCACTTCAAAAGCAGTCCCATTGGTTCATTTCTTGTACCAAACTCCTCATCAGCAACTCCATATGTACCCCCCTTAGAAGATGATTTAAAGAAACTGTTTGATCCAATGTTTGATGAACAATATGAGCCAAGTAACAATGATATGTCAATCCAATCAACAGAGGCTGCTTCTATCCCTGTCAATGAAATTAACCCTTCAACTTCTATGTCATTAAGCCAAGAAGCGCCTGCTGCTGACCAATCTGGTTCATCAACAAATCTTCAAACATCAAGTGTACATAATGGAAATGCCTCTGATTCACAGGATGAAATCAATCCCTTTTCTACTCCCGAAGATGCTCCATTTGAAAATATATTTGCTCCTGAATCATCATCTGAACCATCTTCTACAAGAGACATCAAGTCTGCTACTTCAGTCCCTCAACAACAGCCATATGAACACCAATGGACTCACGATCATCCATTAGACAACATCATTGGAAATCCCTCTCGTCCAGTATCCACATGGAAACAACTTGCAATGCTTCTTCAACTCCGTACTCTCTAAGATCGAACCAAAAGATGTTAAAACAGCCATGAATGAAGGCAATTTGGTTCAATGCCATGCAAGAAGAAATTCATGAGTTTGATCGTCTCGATGTATGGGAATTAGTACCTGCTCCAGATTGTGCTATGATCATTGCTCTCAAGTGGATCTTCAAAGTAAAGCATGGTGATGTTTTAAAGAATAAGGCTAGATTGGTTGCAAAAGGATACCGTCGGGAGGAGGGCATAGAATTTGAAGAATCATTTGCTCCAGTGGCTCGAATCGAGGCAATCAGAATATTCTTAGCTAATGCTTCAAGTAAGAACATGGTAGTCTATCAGATGGATGTAAAGACGGCATTTATGAACGGAGATCTTAAAGAAGTCGTCTCGTCGGCCAACTGAAGGCTTTGTGAATCTAGAGCATCCTACTCACGTTTATCGTTTGAAGAAAGCTCTTTACGGTTTAAAGCAAGCTCCAAGGGCATGGTATGATATGCTATCAAAGTTTCTTACGTCTCCGGCTTCACAAAGGAGATTGATCCAACATTGTTCACGAAAGTCAGGGCAAACATTTAATTCACGTTCAAATTTATGTTGATGATATTATCTTTGCCTCGACTGACCCCAATGAATGTGATCATTTTTCAAAAGAAATTGGGTTCCAAATTTCAAATGTCAATGATGGGACAAATGTCATTTTTCTTGGGATTACAAATTTCACAAAGTCCAGGAGGCATTTTCATAAATCAATCTAAATATGCAAATGAGATTTTAAAGAAATTTGGATTTGATTCAAGTGAACCCGTTGACACTCCCATGATTGAACGAACCAAGCTTGATGAGGACCACTCAGGGATCATGGTAGACCAAACAAAATATCTTAGCATGATCGGATCCACGATGTACCTCACAACGATGAACGATATTACTGCTGCTGTATGCATGTGTGCTAGATACCAGGCTAAGCCTACAAAAAGCACCTTGAAGCGGTTAAACGGGTCTTTCGGTATCTCCAAGGAACCATCAATATGGGACTTTGGTACCCGAAGGACACCGGTATGTCACTAACAGCATATGCAGATCATGCAGGATGTCAAGATACTCGTCGGATGCGTGCGGAGGTGCTTTCGGTTCTTAGGTGATAAGCTGGTGAGTTGGTCATCAAAGAAGCAAATGAGTACTTCTATTTCCTCTACAGAGGTGAATACATAGCCATGTCATCTTGTTGTGCTCAAATCCTATGGATGAGATCTCACTTAACTGACTATGGCTTTGTATTCGACAAAATCCTTTGTACTTTGTGATAATAAAGTGCTATTGCTCTCTCATGCAACAATGTTCAACACTCAAGAGCAAAGCATATCGACATCCAACATCATTTCATCAGGGAACAAGTGGAAAGAGGTGTGGTGGAACTCTATTTTGTGAGGACTGAATACCAGTTAGCAGACATCTTCACCAAAGCTCTTCCAAGAGAACGTTTTGAGTTTATTCTTCCACGACTTGGATTGAAAAGCCTTCAGGAGGAAGACGAGGAGTAAAGGTCTTTCCTTCATCTATCTCTTGTAAATATTTTTTTGAAAAACAAAATACAAAATTATAAAATCTTCAAAAATCAAATAGAAAATTATAAAACTTGAAAATTCCAAAAATATCATCATTTTATCTTATTTTTCTCGATTCGAAAAATATCTACGGTTTTTTTTTTTTTTTTTTTTTTTTTTTTTTTTGTCATTCAAAGAATGACACGGGACTTTAGATATTGTTCGAATGTTCATTTAAAAAAAAATTTAGAGAAAGAGAAACAAATGGTTTATTGTCATTTCAGGTAATAACCCGCTTTTCATAGAAAGAACAGAGCCATGCTTTATCTTGTTTTTCAAATCTCATGCTCTGATTCTATAAACATTTATCTGCTGAAAACTAATTGCTTTATACAATAACTCGGACTCAAGTTTTGAAAATCATCCGGACTTATTTGTCAAAATATCTATCTCTCAATCAATAACCTGTGTCATTGATTGAGGGGGAGAATGATTTCAATTAATTCAAAAAGTTTGTTGTCATACAATTGTTTTCAAAAGATAATCATGCATGTTTAACCAATGGAGTTTAAAGTCTCAAAATCAGATCCTTATCAGTTAAAACGCTTTCATAATCAAGTCACAATTCTCCTTAAAACCTATCAAAATCAATTTAAATCTACAGAGATCACAAATCTCAAATGTTTTGATAATTATGATCGGGGGAGAATTTGTGATTTAAATTGGATTTAAACTGATAATTCGATAAATGGTTTCATAAGTGATTAGCATGTTTGCCTCCCCGTAAGTGACAAACGATTTCAAATTTTCCATGCACACGTTGAGGGGAGCATCTATCTTAAACCACAAATATTTGAAACGTGATCAATTTATCTCAATGTGCAGTCTTTTCCTAATATGTGCAAAACATTCTCATACATCTATGCACATATTGAGGGGGAGCAAACTTGTGAAAACCTCATCCTTTCTTAAAATGTTTTATCTACTCAAATTGATTAGGAAGTGATGATGATCATTTTAGAAAATGTTAATCAAAAGATTGGACCTTTCATTCTCAATCTAACGATTTCTAAGATCTCTTGCCTCCATGTGCTAAACAATTTCTAAATTTTTATGCATATGTTTCTAAAATATCAAAACAATTAAGATACAAAATGCTTTGATTCTATATCACAAGTATCTTGATTGATCTTCAAATGGTTTTCAATTGGTTCCAATGTCAGATGAACAATACCAAATAGACCGACCAACTTTACTTTATGTATGGTGATATAAGGATGATAAGGTTAGGTTGAGGTCCCATGATCCGCCCGAACCGGAGGGATCTACCCAGGGACAATCCACTAGATAGTGTAGAAGTCCTTAGGAATGATGAAAAAGGAGAAAAATGAGATATGGGAAAAGTGCGGTGAGACTGAGCTAGTTACGGAATAAACCCAACAAGGTTCTAGTAATGAAGTCTCGGTAAGTAATCTTGAAGGGGTTGAAGAATGAAAAAGAATTGAATGTGAAAAGGGTGAAAACAAATAGCCCTCCATTTATTCAACCTTAGGGCAGAAACGGGTTCAATTCATATACTACTGATGGTAACATCGGTATTGAAGACAAGACGTCATGGACCCAGTGGCGTTTGCACTTCAACTTTCCAAACCACTCAAGTTCCTCTTAAAAGGGCTTGTTTCATTCTCACGGGGAACCTACATAATCTATCGACTTTCTCTTAGAGATTGTTGATATTGAAGAAGGAGACCCTCTCCCTAGTCTCCGATATAGGATCCAAATGTGCACAAATTGAGTCTAGAGCCACGAGATCATCAATAAATCTCCTTTGGACACTGTCAATGAAGACTCTCTATTTCACACAATGTGGAAAGAGAGATAATATCTTGAGTCCTATGCATTATCCTTGTGGTATTGCCAGAACATCTGAGTGATATGCAAACATATTCACAATGAAGATGGAAAGCCTTCTGGAGCCATCATCAAACAAGCTCCTGGTGGGTGGCATGTGAGATCTATCCAATAGCTCAACCATGTGATAACGAAACGAAACAATGGGGCGATTCAATCTTTTGAATCAATCCTGGTCAGGTTATGGATTGACAGATACCTTTGAAAAACCGGTCATTATGCTCAAAAACTCTTTTCTCTAGCACAGCGACCGTGTACGAATATTTTCAAATCAAAAGGTGTTTATGATTGATAATTGATTTTCATTAAAACCTTCGTTGTATTGCAAAACAATTTCTATTGAGCGATACACGATTGTTTTTCAAATCTCTTTTCATCAATCATGAATCTTAATTATTTGGTTCACTCACTCCGTGTTGTATTCTTTGAGGCGTTCGGTTTAACAACAGCTAGAGCAGCTACGAAACCTGTCCAAGGAAATTCTTGAATTATACGATCACGGCGTACTTATCTTGATCAGCGAGGAACCGTGGGCCGTGTACCTCAATTCGACGAAAGTGGTCAAAGACACTCTCGTACGCTTTATTGCTAACGTCTTATGCGGGTACACCCGACATTTGCATGATCGAATGGAGCGGTCAATCCATAGCCGCATGCTCACACTACACATTCATTTCTAAAGAAATCATGATTAGTGCATCAATGACTCTGATATTATCACTCCATGCTTCTGGTACACTGCTGCCAATATCATGAATCTACAAAGCTTCCGCTACTCTGATAAGAAGAAATCATGATCCAGAATGTGAGCATGTCGGTCCAAATTTCACAACATCACATAACATCAACACCACAAAGGAAGAGTCAGAGATTTAATGTGGCTGATGATCTCAAAGCTGGCTCAAAATTCATTATCACATGGATCGTAAAGACCTCCACTTGGATTAACCAAACATGCAATGTGAAGAATCAATGACTACGAGCTCTGAGCAAAGTACTACATCAAGAGTGCAAAACAATTTATAATGTAATATCTGTTTGTATTCAATTTAAGTCTGAGGTGATTTTGATGTGACCTCCCTTAGGGGGATATTGTTAGGATTTAGTAAGTCCAGTTATTAAAGAGTCGGTCACCTCAAGTATATATATTAGTTAGAAAGCTCATAGTCGTAGTTATTTTATGTTAAGTAGTATTTAGTTAAGTAACACCGTGGAGGACGGACGGGTCTTTACCCACTGTATGCCTGATCCATAGCCCGTTGTGTAGCGTTTTATTGTAAGACTGTAAATACTCTCTACCTTCCAAGGTAGAGAGTTGGAGCTCATAATAAGATTTTTCTTTCTCTCACTAAGTTCCCTAAACCTCTAACTTTCTCTCTCTAAAAACCATCTTGTACGCCACTTATGATTATGGTTTAGTGTGTTTGTGAAATCCAATATGTGACATCATTGCATCATTTAGGTGTTATCTCATCATTTGAATCTGTTTTTAAGAAAGTAATGGTTTAGATTAGTTGCTTATCTATGGAAATTTACATCAGTCACATATAGGTGTGTTTGGATCAGAGATTTGAATGGTGTTAGAGGTAGGAATTGTGATGGTTCGCATTAGCAGTAATCTCTTATAGGTTGAATTAGTCAAATGAGGTGATAATATTGCACTTGCTTTCACTGAAAAGTCAAAATCTGTTTTGGATCCAATTTACTTGCAAATCAGATAGTTAAAGGATTAGATTCACTTGAATTTAGATATAGGATCACTATAGGTTGAATTATTAGGTGTAATTTTAGCTTAAAACAACATTTAGAAGCGAATCATAAGCTGTTCAAGTTCATGAAAGTCAAAACAACAAGTTTCTAAAAAAGTCAAAAATCCCTTGTAACTTGCAAACTGCTTCTTCTTTTATATTTTTAAAATATTCATTTCTAGTCCTTTTTAGCTGGGATTTTGGATTCTAGATCTCTCGTTGGTGGTTGTTAATAAGCCTATTTTATTTTAATTTAAGGATTTTTATAAGCTAGTTGAATATGAGCTTGAAGTTAGTAGTGTAGGGCCGTTTGGCATAAGGCTTAGGAAACGTGAACTTGTGCTTATTTGCTGTTAGCTTGTGCTCATAGGATCCAAATCAGTTGCATTAGCTTAGTTTTGGTTAGTTTAGATCAGTTTGAGCCTTAGGTAGCTTATAGTTAGCTTTTAGCTTATTTCAAGTGCTTATTCACATTAGTTGTGTGCCCAATTCATATTTCCTGCGCTCCAAAATAGTTTCTATTATTTTTCCCTGCACTTCAGTATTATTTTATAGTTTTCTGGAAGTTTTCATAATTTTCCATTACTGTTTGCTATTTTTCTCAATTAAATCTAGTTTTTACCACTTTTTAATTAGCTTTTATTGCAAATAATTCAGAAAAGGTTCCAAAAAATATTGTTTCATTTTTCTCAGAAAGAAAAATATAAAACATCAAAAAAATATCTTTCCATTATTTTCTTAATTCAAATAGTAATTTTTAGCAATTTAATTAGTTTAAAATAGTTTTTAAATCATAGAAATTATAAAATAATTCATAAAAATACAAATCCAAATTTTAAAAGTCTTTTTAGTTATTTTAGAATTTTGAAAAATAGTTTCATAATTTTCTAACTTGTTTTCATAATTTTGAGATATTTAGTTTTACTTTTTAAATTAGAAATTAGTTTTTAATTCAAATAAATTCAAGAAAAATCCTAAAAATTAGTTTTAATTATTAAATAGTTTTCAAATATCATTTTAGGTTAGAAAATATTTTTAGATCATTTTTAGGACTTATTTTGGTATTATTTGCATTTAAGTCGCGTTTCATTTAAAGTCGTAGTTTCTTTTTTTAGCGTAAATTTGCATTGTTAATTGCTTCCCCATAGATTTAGATTCCCTTTTAATTGCTTCCCTTAATTTCCCATTGCCCCGTAGTGTCAAAATTCCAAAAATCTCTTTTAACACATTCAAATCCCGATAATCGCGACGTGAGTTGGAAATTCCATTCAACCCTCGTTCGGAACGATCTCGGTGCTCAAACCTAACACATTTGAGTTACCCAATATACTACAAACTTCTATTATTGATCTCCTTCCGGAGGAATCACACTTCTAGTGGAACCCTGATGCTGAATCGAACTCGAGGTTGTACCTATAAAGAGTTCTGATTCTGTGGTCCCATTGAGTTTGGAGGAACTGAGGGAGTAGTTTACCTGACTAGGTGGTTGGAGAAAACTGAATCTGCGTTTGTTGTGAGTAGCTGTGATGAGGATTGTAAGGTTAAGTATGCAACATTCACCTTGAAGGACGAGGCATTGACACAGTGGAACAACTATCACGGATCGGTAGGAATTGATGTAGCTTATAGTATGACTCGGACTCGGTTTAAGACTCTCGATTAAGACTTCTGTCCTAAGAATGAAGTTAAGAAGTTAGAGAGTGAGTTCTGGAACCATAAGGTTAAGGGTGCTGATATGGCGACTTATACTGCGTTTCAAGAGTTATCATTGCTTTGCCACGAAATGGTTCGCACCGAAGAACTTAAGATTGAAAGGTATACTGGTGGATTGCCTTTGGCTGCTCGAAATGATGTCATCGCTGCCAAGCCAGTTAATTTGCAAGAGGCAATTGTTGTGGCTCAGAGTTTGATGGACTCTTGTGTGCTAGAATTAGGAGAAAAGGGTAAGAATGATAGGAGTGATAAGAGGAAGAGGAACGAAGTTGCAAAAGGGAATGGCAACAAACGGCAAGAGACAACCAAAGTGTTCGCCATAGGAAATGGAGGTAGGAAAGATTATGAAGGTAGTAAGCCTGTGTGTGGTCGTTGTAACCGAAACCACCATGGACTATGCCCGAATGTGTGTAGGAAGTGCTCTAAGGTAGGACACTTGGCCAAATACTGTAGGTCCCGACCACTTGCTGCAGCGCAAACTGCACAAGGAGCGGACTGGAAGGCCACTGTCCCCTGTTTTGGATGTGGAAAGAAGGGACACTTTAAGAATGAGTGTCGAGAGCCGTAGATGAAAGGAAATCCCGGTAATGTAGGAGGATTTGTTAACCGAGGTGTAGGAGGTAATGGCTTAAACCCTGTGAAGCATGAGGTTGTGGAAAACCAGGGAAACCATGGTGCTAGAAATCAGCAGAGAGACATGGGAACAGCGTGTGTCTACGCTATTGGGAAGGAAGCTGGTGAGGACCCTAACGTAGTTACGGGTACGTTCCTTCTCAATAATCGCTATGCTTCCATACTGTTTGATACTGGTGTGGATATGAGTTTCGTATCCACCAATTTTATCCCAATACTAGGAATCTCCTAAACACCTCTAGGGTTTAGTTACGATGTGGAATTAGCGAATGGGAATAGAGAGAAGATAGACACCGTAGTTCGAGGTTGTACCTTGAGTTTCCTAGACCGCCCGTTTAGTATAGACTTATTGCCGGTTACCTTAGGAAGTTTTGACGTCATTATCGGAATGGATTGGTTATCGAAGAACGGTGCACAAATCATTTGTGATGAGAAGATTGTGCGTTTACCGCATGGCGGAAAAGTTCTAAGCATACAAGGAGATTGGAGCGACTGTGGAAGTCCTTCCCGGTTGAGAATCATCTCCTGTATTAAGGCCCAGAAGTACATCGATAGAGGAGGTTGTCTTTTCTTGGCTCGAATTTCTGAAAAGAAAAATGAGGAGAAGAGTGAAAGACACCTTAACGATGTACCCGTTGTTAGAGAATTTTCGGATGTGTTTCCCGACGATCTGCCACGGATTCCACCTGTCCGACAAGTGGAATTCCAAATAGAGTTGATACCCGGTGCGGCACCCGTAGCCCGGGCACCTTATCGACTTGCTCCAAGAGAATTGGAGGAACTGTCTAAACAGCTGGTAGAGTTTTCAGAGAAGGGATTCATTCGACCAAGTTCGTCACCGTGGGGAGCACCAGTGTTGTTTGTAAAGAAGAAGGATGGATCGTTTCTGATGTGTATCGATTATAGGGAATTGAATAAGTTAACAGTGAAGAACCGATATCCGTTACCTAGAATAGATGACCTATTCGACCAACTCCAAGGAGCTAGTGTCTTTTCTAAGATCGATTTACGATCTGGTTATCACCAGCTTAGAGTTCGAGAGGAGGATATCCCTAAGACTGCGTCTAGAACTCGTTATGGACATTATGAATTCCAAGTGATGTCGATGCGGTTTGACCAACGCCAGCATGATTTTCATGGATCCCATGAACCGAGTGTGTAAGCCATACACGGATAAGTTTGTGATAGTATTCATAGGCGACATCTTGATATACTCTAAGAGTAGTGAGGAGCACGAAGAGCATTTGATGCTCATTTTAGGATTCTGAGAGAGGAAGGCAGTATGCAAATTCTCTAAGTGTGAATTTTGGATTCCGTCCGTGCAATTCTTAGGTCATGTGATAGATAGTCGAGGTGTTCATGTTGACCCAGCTAAGATTAAAGCCATTAAGGAATGGGCAGCTCCTAAGAACCCATCAGAAATCCGACAGTTTCTAGGGTTAGCAGGCTACTATAGGAGATTCATTGAGGGATTTTCCAAGATAGCTAAGTCGCTAACCAAACTAACATAGAAGGATGTTAAGTATGAATGAGGAGAAAAGGAAGAAGAAGCATTTCAACTTCTGAAGGAGAAGTTGTGTAGTGCGCCCATCCTAGCTTTGCTTGAAGGAAGCGAAGACTTTGTCATGTACTACGATGCTTCACATAAAGGCTTAGGTGTTGTTTTGATGCAACGTGAGAAAGTGATTGCTTATGCATCCCGACAACTTAAGAAGCATGAGAAAAACTACACCACCCATGACCTTGAGTTAGGTGCAGTAGTGTTTGCTCTTAGGATTTGGAGACATTACCTGTATGGAACCAAGTGTGTAGTATTTACCGACCAAAAGAGTTTGAAGCATATCTTAGATCAGAAGGAACTAAACATGAGACAACGTCGTTGGTTGGAATTTCTTAGTGATTACGACTGTGAGATTCGTTATCATCCTGGTAAGGCTAATGTTGTGGCTGATGCACTTAGTCGTAAAGAGGACATTCCACCCCTACTTGTTAGATCCTTAGGAATGACCATTGTTTCGCCCTTACCATCTCAAATTTTAGCCGCCCAAGCCGAGGCATTGACGGAAGAGAACCGTCCTTATGAGAATCTTCATGGAATGGTGGAAAGTGAAAACGGCTTCTTGAAGCGTTCCGATGGAACATTATGCTTCAAAGACGAAGCTGGATACCATTTCATGGTGGAATGCGTGAGTTGATTATGCACGAGTCGCATAAATCAAAATACTCTATTCATCCCGGAGTCGATAAGATGTATCAGGATCTTAAGAAACTTTATTGGTGGCCTAATATGAAAGCCGATATAGCTCAGTATGTCGGTTGGTACGACTTGTTCTAAAGTAAAGGCCGAACATCAAAACCATCGGGGCGTTTAGTTCAACGAACTCGAGAATGGAAATGGGAGCGAATAACCATGGACTTTATCACTAAATTACGAGTTTAGCGGCAATGACGCTATCTAGGTAATAGTTGATCATTTAACTAAGTCTGCTCACTTCTAAGCTATTAGTGAAACCGATAGTCTTGATAAAATTTCTCGATTGTATCTTAAGGAGATAGTATCGCGTCATGGAGTACCGATATCTATCATTGAGATGGGATAGTCGTTTTACATCCCACTTTTGGAAGTCGTTCTGAGACAGCATTAGGAATGAATTTGGATATGAGTACTTACCATCCACAGACCCGATGGTCAAGCGAGAGAAACATCGGACTTTAGAAAACATGCTTAGAGCATGTGTTATTGATTCGGAAAAGCACGGGAGAGACACCTCCTTTGTACGAATTCTCTTACAACAATAGTTATCACTCTAGCATTAAGGCCGCCCCATTTGAGGAACTGTATGGCCGAAAATGTCGTTCTCCTGTTTGTTGGGCTGAAAAGTTGGCGAGAGTCAACTTACAGTCCCGAACTAATCCTAGAAACCACTGAGAAGATATGCGATTAAATCGGTTGCAAACCGCTCGTGATAGACAAAAGAGTTATGCCGATAAGAGACGTAAACCATTAGAATTTTAGGTTGGAGATCGTGTTATGTTGAAAGTTTCTCCTTGGAAAGGAGTGGTTCGTTTTGGAAGCGTGGAAAACTCAATCCCGATATATAGGTCCCTTTCCAATCTGGAAAGAATCGGACGGTAGCATACCGCCTAGAGCAACCATCGGGCTGAGTAGTGTACACAATGTCTTTCATGTTAGTAATCTTAAGAAATGTCTTTCGAAGGAAAACATAGTGGTGTCTTTAAGAGATATTCGTATTGATGAGAAATTGAATTTTGTTGAGAACGATTGAGGTTATGGACCGTGAGATCAAAAGGGTGAAGAATAGCCGTATTCCGATTATTAAGTTCGTTGGAACTCCGGCATGGACGGAGTTCACTTGGGAACGTGGACGCGTTTTCGTAGGAAGTATCCTAAACTTTTCATGACATCAAGCAGCTCGGAGTGAAACCGGGCGGGTTTCTTGAGGTTGGGAGGCTGTGACAACTGGCAATTTAGGGAGTCTATTTTAGGTAACCGCATTACGTTAAACTAAAACGAGCTTTTGCCTTTATCACTATTTTTATAAACCATGACTTGATTTTATATCGTCTATTGGTTTTTATGATTTATTTCATTATTAAATAAGTTATCGTATGAGTTTTAACTCTATTTGGTAGGCACTATTCGATTCGGCACTAGAAAAGCCTAAAACAAGAATTATTGTAACTTTTAGACCGTAACTCGAAAATTGACAAATAAATTGTCAAAACTTGTGGAAGCGTAAATAACGATGTTAGAAAGTTGAATGAACGTTGTGGGACACTCGTGGGACAATATATGAGCTCGGGAATGGGTAAAAGGATAGTTCGAAAAAATGGCGACCACGGCACCTCCTTTTTCCTTAGGCCGGCACCTCCCTCTCCATTTCATTTTTATTTTAGTCCCTATCTCCTAGTATATATACCCACCCACTACCTCATTCACTACTTTCATTTCTCTCACTAAAAACACACACATATTCACTTTCTCTCTCTCTCTCTCCCCCAAATAAACCCTAACCTAAATTAAACCACCCACTACCGCTGACCCCTTTATTCGGCCACCATGGCCCTTGGCCATCACCCCCCACCTCCACCACCATCTTGAAGCTCTCTTTCTCCTCTTTCCAACCATATATTACACGCTCCATTTGGACTTCATTAACACCCTCAAATTTAAAGATTAAGATTCGTACTTTTAGGGTTTTCATCTAATTTTGTAATTGGTGCTTGAATAAGGTAAATGGAACAAGTTTGGAGCTTTTTTAATCAATAATAAGCCACGAATTGGCTATTAGGGTTTCGACCCTATGAAATAAATTAGGGCTTTTGGGTGGAACATGAAATTAAGTCTAATTAGTGACTAAATAAACAAGTAATTAGTGTTTGGTAAATGTGTGGTGTATCAATTTGATGGGTTTATGCATTTTAGGTCTAGTTTCATATTTTTGGTTAGAATAGATGATGGGTTTCGTGTTTTGTTAGTGTTTGGAGCTTGAATGATTGAATTTGGATGTTGTGGAATGAATTTGGGTGATGTTTGATTGATGTGGAATGGGTCATGCTACACCGGGCGCATTACATAGCCTTGGCTTGCGTCACGTGACCACTTGGGCCATGGGTCGGGTCAGTCGATTTGGTAGCTTGTTGGTTGATGTAATTGAGGTTTGGGTGAGACGCGTGGAGCCGAAAAGCTTCTAAGGCTTGTTTGGTTCACGTGGTCTTAACCGCGACCGTGTCATGACCATTAGGGTCATAACATTGGTTTCGGGTATATTTGGTTAATTGATTGGTTGGCGAGATTGTTTTGAGTTGGTTTGGGATTGAATTGCGATATTGTGACTTTTACATTGGACTTGATATATATATATTGTTGACTTTGAGCTACGTCGGCGTTACTTTGACTTTTTAGTCCATAGTTGACTTAGACAAAGCCGTAACATGGACTTTAGTGTAATTTGGACTATTGATTGATTAAAAGCCGAGAAGTTATGACTCGTGCTTGTGGACTCGAAACGAATAACGATATGAGATTAATATTGGAATTTGACGAAATATATATATACTCATGAAAATGCTAATAAACTATGAAATATAAATAATAAATGGGCTTTTGTACCAAAAATGTCGATAACAAGTATTATCTTGTTATTTACTATTTTTAAATGGAAACTAACGACTAAATTGGAAATGTTTTGTAATAAATAAGTAATTAATGTTTTGAGTACACATTTATCAATAAATGTCAATTGTGGACATTTAATATTAGTTTAAGTATTTAATTGCTTACGTTGTGTGCATGGGTTACGGATAACCAAGCATTAATAGTGTTGATCCATGTGGGTAGCGGACTTATTAGGTTGATGAATCTAATAAGAGCCTGCTAGGTATGTTGGGTAACCTTATTAATGGGTGACTTATCCTTATGACTCCTTAGGATACGATTGATTTATGGGATAATAAGCGACACGAATAAATAAATGAGTTTATCGAGTTGACGAATTCGATAAGGTCTACTATTTATTCCGAAACTTATTGAACTATGGAGCTTATCGTTTGTGTCGCATTGAGTTATATATTGGTTGTTTGAGGGCATTCATAGCATCATATTGAGTCGATACACCCACACGAGGAATACCAAACACTAGGATTAAATGGTGAAACGAGACGCTTTTGGAAATAAAGAAATGGAATATATTGGGGTAGATAACGTTGATTTTGAGGAATATATATATTAAAGTTGGTCTACATTAATAGGTTGTGCCGAGTCAACAGTTGTTGTGCTGTGATACCGTTATCTTCTGCTAGTGTTTAATTGTGCTTTGATTGCTTGAGGTGAGTTTCATAGCCCCACTTTTATCTACGTTTTAACTACGTTTTGAACTATTTTGGGGTGAGAATCATGCTATTGTTTTTGGACCGTTTAAACTATTTGGATTTGCTTATATGCTTATTTATATAGATGTCTTGGTAGTTGTTGCCTTAGTCTAGGTTTAACCGTGCCTGACTAAGAATAGACTTCTACCTCGACCTAGTCCGGGGTTGGCAATTGTTCTAGATTTTTTCCACGACATCTTTGGACTAGAGTCGCGGGCCGAGTAATCCACTGGATTAGGGATATGATTGGAGATCGGGTAGGATCGGTGTGTGCAAACGGTATTTATCTATCTTAGGTCTTGCATAGCAAATCAACTCTTCCAGGTCCACTATGATTTTGTTGAACTTAAACCTATGAACTCACAGTAAAATTTGACCTTTTACATGATTTTCGAATTATTTGAGAGATGTTTGGATTACTTGATCGGTGGAAGCTTAGCAAGAAGGCGGGGTTCAAGGATCATTTCTGACTCGGATAAACTATGGGGGCCTATTTGATTAAACCATGTTTTGGGCCTAATGTTTACTCTTTTGGATTAAATGTTTTAAATGACTAAATTTGGGATTGGTTTTGAATGTTCAATGACTATCTTTTTGCTATACTTGTGTGCGATACCAATCCAATAGTAACGCCTCGAAAACTTGATTAAGTCTTCCGCTCTACCGAGATTTGGGGGTGTTACATCTACTCCTCAGGGAGTGTGACTCTAAGTGGTATTCATGAGACTGATGAGTTCAGTTTCGGCTGAAGGATCTCATCAGGGAGTTGTCTCATTAGAGGGTTCATGTCATCAGTGAGTGAACCTCTAGTGAGCACACTCAGGGAACTATCGTTTCAGAGGTAAGCTCATTAGTGAGTATTACTCACTGGACTGAATTCAAACTTATATTGTAATTTTTTTGACATATTCAAAGGTAGTTATAACTGCAACCTAAAGTCAATAATTAACGGTCATGTAACCACTATATCTTATAAGAGAGTAACATTATATGTAATTAATAGGCCGGTTAATTATAATAATTCCATTATTTGGCTTTGAGTATCCCATAAATGGGAACACATATTTTGCATGGAGATATACATAAAATATATACACTTGAAAGTGAATAGGTACTTGTTTTGTGCCTAAAACAAGAACGAACATTTAGTCTTATCCCATAAAGATATTTGTGTAACCCAGACACTAGGGTCGAATAGTTTATATTGGAAAGTTATTACACGATTTCAGATAATATCTGATACCATTGATTATCTACACCCTGCTGGAAAGCTGTTACGAAACCAACAAATTATGCACGCTCGCAAACAAAAAGAAGTGAAAAGAGGTGAGGAATAGTTGTGCTTCACTTTCTAAAATGTTAAACATTTTCAAGTACATCTATACTTAACTCACCATTTAGGGCTCATTTGGTTTGTAGATGGGTTTAAGATTAGGATTAGGATTGTGATGGATTGGAATTTGGTTTAGGATTTGGATTTGGGGTGTGAGAAAATATTATATTTAATTTAATATGATTATTTAAAGGGATTGAGTCGTAGAATAGCAATGTACTTTTTCAAATGCCTCGTTTTGGTACGTGTACTTTTTTTTTAAGTTGTAGAATAGCAATATATACATTTTCAAGTGTCTCGTTTTGGTACGCGTGTACTTTTTGTTAAGTTGTAAAGTAAATGTACTTTCCATAAGTGTTTTAATTTGGTACGTCATACTTTTCATAAGTGTTCCAATTTGGTACGTCATTAGCCTACCAAAATGAAACACTTATGAAAAGTACATTGCTATTATACACCTTAAAAAAGTACACGTACCAAATTGGAACAAAAGATGAAAGTACATTACATAAAGTGGAACGAAAAATAGTACACGTACCAAAATGACATATTTGAAAAAGTATATAGCTATTTAACGGCCAAAACCCTTATTTAAATGGTCAATGGAGGAATTGATAATTAAATTTATTATTTTATTAGATATAAAGAAGAGAGATATAAAGTGAATGGAAAGTTGGCCTCACATATCTATTAAAACCCGACCAAATTGTCTACTTTTATACAACCTCAAATATTTGGACTCATCCCAAATTTCGAGAACCACATTCACGTACTAAACAACCTTTTTCACCATCAACCCCAAATCCAAATCCATAATCCACCAACCAACCAAACGGCCCTTAGTTTTTTTGTCTACGTAACATATCATCTATACTAATAGACTTTTTAAAAGCCATGCCCCGGGCACAATGTAGTGACTAAATGAAAAGGTGTTTTTGAATATACAACAAGATTTATTTATGATTTTTTGTTTCATCTATCTACATAATAAGTCTCCATGCAGTGGGAGGTCGTCCTCGTCGGTTGACCGACTCACGACTGGGTCGCCACTATTGCTTGTAGTCGCTCTTTGTGTATCAGTCGGCTCCTAAACAAGCAAATGCTTCGTGGTCTCGACTGATAACTCACTTAAAAAAAATTGTACTCTTACATTATTAAGAAAAAAAAACATTTTTAACTTTTTAAAAATTTAAACCTTTTTACCCTATAAATACCTCATTCATTTCACCATAAAAAAGAAACGAGACAAAGACAACTTCAATAATTCACGATC
>OU343222.1:25207397-25314673 GCA_910596185.1 Chrysanthemum makinoi
ACCAATGACATCAATTTTTTTTTTCAACGGCATGTCGAACGTGGATTTAAAAATAACAGATGTTTGTGGAAAGAAATAATTGCTGGTATATATGTAATCATGTGTCTATACATAGATGGTATACTTATCACTGAAAGTGATAACAAAATGATCAAATCCACTATGAATGTTGGAGTCAAGATTTGACATGACCTACATTGGTGCTCGATATGGTTCTTGGAACTAAGATCATATGAAACCAAATGGATTTGTTTTGAAGTAAAAAAGACTATAAGGACAATATTCTTGAGAGGTTCAATGTGGGGGATTCCGGCCTAGCTAGAACTCCAATGACATCTTTTAAATCTATTAATAATAGAGGTAGAGGTGTTGCCTATTTTGAATACTCAGAGAATATTGGACGTCTTATGTGTCTAATGACGTCTGTAAGACTTGATTTAGAAGTTATAATCAAGTTAAAGTAAATATACCATAATTCCAGTGATGACCATTTGAATAGTATTAGACAAGTACTATGATATTTACGATATTGCATTTTGGAAGATATCCAACTGCTATCTAATGATAGAGTAATGCAAATATGGATTCTTACATAAAAGAATCTAGATCCACTAGAGCGGATGTATTGACTCTACGTGGGAAGCTGTGTCTTGGAAATCTTGAAAGTATTTCAAACATACTTTTATAGCTAAATCTATGATGGAATTTGAATTTATCATTTGAGATAAATTTATAGAATATGCGTATATCTGCGTTAATTAAGTAGAGGACATACCAAATGGCTAGCGTAACGACCATCTATATAAAGTGTGATAGTCAATTGGAAATTGACAGAGCTCATATCACAATGTAAAATGGTAAGTCAAGACATATCCATCATAGACGTTGATTGGTGCGACAACTACTCTCAGCTAGAGTTATCACGATTGACTACGTAAAGTCAATAGATAACTCGCGATCACGCTTTATGAAAGACTTTACAGGAGTTAGTTTAGTAATTCGTATAAGGAATGGGACTAAAGCCCTTAAAGGAATGAGTTTATATGAAGGAAAACCTAACCCAATTGACTGGAGATCCCAGATCTGGTTCAATAGGACAACCTAATCATATAAATGTGGGGGAAGTCACGTCAATATGGGGGAGTTACTTAACATTGTAACTTCCTAGTCCATTCCTATAACAATTGTGACTTGTTGAGAGGTTAAACATATGGCTTTAGTGATTCATGATGAAATCACAAAGCATAATGGTTCAAGATGAAATCACAAAACATATGTTTTAATGATTCAAGATGAAATCACCTATGCGAGAGAGAAGTGGGGTCGCTTTGAAGGGAATTGTGGGGGGCGCAAATCCTAAGAGCTCTTGCAGAACCAGAAAAATGTTCAGGACCATAATGAACATGACTATAAGGGCTTAACAATGTTAGGGAGAGTCTTGTGTGAAATGTATTGTCGTCTACATAAACACACTCAGTTCAAAGACATCGCGTATACTGACAGCTATGGCAAAGTGCATTTCACAAGGGAAGGTTCAAAGGACCACACCTACCTATCCTTTGCAAGATTCAACTATTGGAATTTCATCGTAAATTTTGTGTATTACGATCGATCTCCATTCATGTGGGGGATTGTTGGAAAATTGGTTGGCTAAAGTGACTTTTGACCAACTTTGGATACAATTATCTATATGTATGTGTCACATATATGAGTAATAGTTTGTAGGTTCGCGTTCTCCTCGAAGAGAGCTTCGCAATAAGCCTTTATGTGTCCAAAATAGAGTTGATGTGAATGAGATATCGGGTCTCAAAGTTAGGCATTCGGTACCATGCCTAAAGAGGAAAAATAGTTTATTTTCAATCCCACATCGGTGGGATGAGTAAACTTAAAGTGGGTGTCTATTGTGTATAAATAGAGGCCCTAATTTCACAAGTTTTACACACATCAAATCAATAGTTATTATTGATTTCCAAGGAATACGCATCGCTTAAGATGAAATTCCTGGCAGTTTAGTTAAGTCCGACAGTACAACTTACTGTTTTGGCTGTTGTACCCTGGGAAACAGAAGGCGAATTTGTTTTAAAGGAAGCGTGTTAAACACGTGCCTCGGCTTTTAGTGCTTCTTTGTTGATCTTTATTTGGTGATCAAGTAAGTCTTTTGACTATTTTATTATTTTATTTAATTACGTTATCTGCTTACATTCTGTTTGTTTTTAATTTTCTGTTATTTATTTACTGTTAATTTTATTTATTGTAATATAGATTTTATTAATAAAAGTGTAACCGTTTCCCTAATTTCATTTATATGAAATCTGACAATGAATATCAAAACTCTTTGTTGTGTGATTATTTTTGCGAGGACGATATGTAATACAAATGAGTTTTATGAATTCACATAATATTAGGAAATGTACAAACTTCAAGAATCCATAAATGGATATATGCATGCATCTAGGAGATGATTCTTATGTTTAACTATTAAATCCAAGTTTTGGTTTAAAATTAAAATAAGATAATTTCTAAGTATTCTTGAAAGCTAGTGGGAGTATTATGTTTATTTTCTTTAAATATTATATGTTGTGGGTTGTAACATTCCATCTAAAACAAAATGCTAAGTTTTAGTTTGAAATGGAACTTCACTTGAAAGATTTAGAAAATAAGACATACAACCTTGGAATATATGTTTATTATTAATAATAAACATGTGCGGTAAAATAAATGAGTCTAATAGAACATGATATATCATTTGGAAAATAGATATGTAGAACATGAACGAAATCTTCGTTTGACACGAGAATTTTTCATGTACATCATGTTATTGTTGTATCATGCTTGAATGCAAGATGATTTGACAACATTGATATCTAATGAAGTTATTAGATAACTAGTGTAATAAATATTCTAATGGAATATGTTTGAATTTAGAATTACATTCCTCAGCCTGGATTTGCTCTCAAATTCTATGGATGAGCAATACAACAATTGTTGTGAAATTGTCATAGCTAACAAACTTGAAAGTTTGAAGGCATCAAACATTACACTGTAGATATTGAAGTTTACGAAATTTTAAAGAGCATATTGTTGTTTGTATACAATGATGATAGTATAGAGATGACACTCAATACTAGTCATGGGAGGATTTCATCCTTGTAAATAGCCATGTGAACTAGTTGTGCTCAACTAAGAGCATAGTTGCATTATACAATAAAGAATAAGAATACTTTAAACTTTAAAATGTTTAAAAGTTTGATTGTCATAAATTGGTGGTTGAGGATGTCACACATTTTATGAAATATTATGTGGCAATATCAAGATATTTTGAATGCACACATACAAGAACTTCACTAGCTGAATTTTTGAAATAAGTATTCTCAAAATTCTAATAGATCAAGTTAGTTGAAATTATGCCTTGTCAACAAGTATGATTGTCATTACTTGAGGCATAATTCATTAACAAGTATTATCATGCATTGATCTATTTAGTATTTGGATAAGGGATGTTATGAACAAATATTATTTAAATGAAATAAAATATTGGTTATGTTTATTTTTCATTTTCTAAATATTATATCCTATATTGCATGTTTAATCCGTGAATAACTTGTGTTATTCTAAAAGTCTGTTGTCGATCAATGATGTGGGAATGTCATTGAATTAAGAAAAATATGAGTTTTGGTAGAATATACTTTAAGTATATTGATGCGTGGGACATGCCAAATCATGATATTCAATTAATTGAATATAGGACAGATCCCAACGTTACATGATGATACTTTATGGATCTTTGTCATTAAGTATATCATGAAGTGTTTATCCTCAGACTTGAGATACCAGATAACTGTTGTGAATGTAGTGCATTTGTGTAAGATAGTCTAACGCTATCCGCAATTGGTAGTTATAAGGGCTATTTTCAGAAGTGTTACAAAGTTCATGAGTTATGTTTGTAGTCAAGAGAATTTGTTCCTTTGAATTTGTTTCAAAGCATAATACTATATTTGGGGCCCTCGTAGGATTGGAAAGATATTTGTAAGGCCTTACCCAAGATCTATCTGAATACGTTCGATGATTTGGTAATCTTGTTCAATCAAATACAACGAGAAACAGAATATTAACTTATGAAATGACTAGATCCATATTCATAGTTAATGTAGTATTAGTAACAAAAGGATAAGTAAAAACGATGAATCATTAAATGGTTTTTTCCAGAGACCATACTCATTCGATCTGGGTCATTGGCGTTTTAAAGCTAGACTAACCAATGTCATTACTATATTAAGTAATATCCAAGTGGGAGCGGAAAGGTTTATGGATATTATTAATATAAGTATGACCGATTCGAACTCGAGACTTCGGATTGCATACATTACATTATGAATCAATGTATAAATAATTAATATATAAAATGTTGTATTTAATTATTTTATCACGAATAAAACAATTAACGGAAGTTGGGATTTAACGGAGTTTTGATTATCGGTCGTTAATTGTCAACGGGATATGAAGAAAAGTTAACAAGCCAAGAGAAGGTTTTTGGAATCCCCTTTTGGGCTTGTTTTGGCCGAAAACTATAGAATCCCACATCGGAAACTATAGTAAACTTGACATCTACCATAAGGCTATAAATACATCCCTATGTATTCATCCTTTGGTACACTAGATTTCAATAGAAGGCCAAACTTCTTCTTTCTTCCCTCTTGTTCTTGGTCGACGAAGTGGATCCCCATTGTAAGGGATTTACGAGTGACCTTGAGCATAACAAAGGTGTTTGGTTAATCTATTGTGATCAAGAACCTAGATTTTCTCATTGATTCGCTACTAATACGTGTGTACAAGAACGAAGGGCCAATGCACTTGTGTTGGTATTCTTGGGTGTCGACTTTAGTTGGGTCGAATTGCATAAACCCTAATTTTAGGGTTTAGGGTTTTGTTCATTGTTCTTGATATCATGTGTTCTTAATTCGCTAAAAGGTACGCATGTTCTCTTATTTCGGTCAATTAATTTACAAGTATTATTCCTATTACTTCCGCTGCATGCTTTGATGATGTTTACATGTTTACTGTAATTGTTATGATTAGTAAAACCCAACACTATTGGCATGCCACCTCAGCGCCACATCATACACCTCCCAATAACACCAATAACTCAAACAACCCTCTCTCATAACACCACTAACATCACATGTAAGTCCCGTAAAATACCCCACCAAATATATCATTCACTAACAATAAAAAAAATACACACACACAAAAAAAAAGGTGCATTTGGCTTGAGCTAGTGGAGTGGCTCAAAACACAAAGGAGTGCATTTGGCACAAGTTGGCATGTTGGCCGGTAAAGTTGGCACACCAATAGCTCACCAATGGTTCAACAATGGCACCCCATACCTTGTGCTCTAAGGCTGCATGAAGTGGTGGATGTCAGGGTCATCTTCCCTTTCATCTCTTCACCAATGAGACCATTTTGAGTGTGTGTCATGCGTGACAAAAGGAGGAAAAAGGAACGAAAGGTGACGTGCCTCACCATTCGTAAATTGTGGATTTGTGGCCCTCATGGGTGTTTTTATTAGATAAAAATACATCATTGGTCCCTAAACTTGCCAAAAGCATCGTCTGGGCCCAAAACATGAGATAGTCGTCGCCATGAGTCCAAAAGTTGGGTTTTTGAGGCCGATTGCGTCCTTTGACCCGTTTGGTAAATGTCCGTTTTCAGTTATATATTCAAGGGCATAATAGACCAATCACTTTTATGACTACACCTTAGTTAATCCAACCCAATTCGTTTCCCTTTTATTGTTTCCCTCTGTGATAAAACTCTGCTCATGCAAAATTATACTGTTATTCACTTGCATTTTGTGGACTATTTCTAAGCATTGATAGAGACCAATAATTTGCAATAAGAAATTTCCTCTTATCTGCAATAGGGACCATTTTTTAAATTCAATATCATTACCCTACACCAATAATATTGCTTCAATGAATTTTCTTATCTCTTACAATAATACAGAGTTATCGTGGAAAATTCTTAGCAAGTTGGTCATAATGTCTCTAATGAGGAATAACCTCAATTCGCAGCCATATCGGCCGACAAAAATATGTAAATATATACGAAAGTTCTTCGCATAAACTCTTTTGTTGACAAGTGTTATTTCTAACTTCAATGTTAACATAAATATTTTTCTACGACAAGCACAACTTAATGCCATATAAATCCTTATGATGTTGATAATAATATTAGGAAGATTTACATCTATATCCTTACTAAAGTTTCTAATTACATCAATATCCTTGCAAACTTTATATTTACTTCAATATCCTTCTAAGAAGACTAAAATACACAAAATTATCCAAAAGCTCATTTTCAGTATATTTAAAGGAATTTAATACCAAAAACCTTTTCTTAAAATTAATCAAGTCTTTTCCCTTTTTTGAATAGCTCGACGTTTAGAAGAAAAGCTTGCAACTAACCAATTACCAAATGTATTTTTTTAATTGAATCACTCTAACAATAACTAAAAGAAGAATAACATTTGTGTAAATCCTAGACTGCTATTAATCTGTTATTCCATACTCTTTCAATACTATTTTCATTTTATCATAAACATAAATATACATGCCATCTCTTTTCACTTTATTCTTGTATGTGATTTTCATATTTCCCGGCCACTAAACTGATTGATTGCCCGACTATTACATATTTATTTTTCTACCATTTCTATATAACAGGTGTTTTGCAATTGAATCTCATTCCTAACAAAACCTTTAGAACTGTGTGTTTGATTAAGTATGAGAGAAGGTAAATATCTGTACTACTTATAATACATAAAGCACTCTCTCTCTCCATTAAATTTTAGACTTTTCAGACTTAAAAGTGTTAAAGCATGATGTACAACACATTAAAGCCCAAAAATTCAGACTTACAACCACATATGCATTATATACAACACATTAATACAAGCTTCTTGACCAAACAATTAATACACCCCATCACCAATTAATACAAAATGTAAAGCATAATGTACAAATCTATACTCAATTATTTCCGGCAATAAATATGACTCCGGCTACTGTTCCGGCTACTTGCCGTAGAGTGAGGTGCAAAAAATTAAAAAATGTTAGATCTAATTGGTCCATGGTTCATCAGCAAACAAATTAATCTAAACGCGTGAAATCAGATTCGACCATTCATACCAAAACTAATCATATCCAAGACTCAACCCAAGACCCTCACTATCACTCCTCAACTCTCCTTCTATCAACAAAATAACACGAATTGAATAAAAAACGATCGCAGATCGATTCAATCTTTTTAAATCTTTAAAAGATTTTTGAAATTTAACGAATATCATCATAAATCCATGCTTGTGTCACTATCGGAATATAAAGACAAGATTATAACAACTATGTTATATCTTTTCTTAAGTTCGTTCAACAACAACATCAAACTGAAACAACACAACAAGAGGTAAACCTACCCGAGACCATTTTATTGATCTTGAAGAAGTCTTCTTTGAAACTCAGACGTCAAACAAGATACAGGTTGAGATGACTGAAGGAGACTCTAGCTTCTTTTCTTTTCTTTTTTTTTTTTTTTTTTAATGAGATCGGTAATGTCAATTGATGTTAATGGATGAGAAAGTAGTAGCAGGAAATATGTTAGGTGAGATAAGATTGTGGTAGGCGCATATATTGATGAGTGATTTGAGGTTTACACACGTTTAGGTTAAGTAAAATAGGTGTATGAAAGTTTTTTATAACCGGACTGTAGTTTGGGCTTCAATCTAGCTGGATTGGGTTTTAATATCAACATGGGCTAATTGAGTTTGTATAAGAATTGCAATTGGCTGAGTTGAAAAACATGGTCTGGGCTTTCGAAGGGAATTGTCAAAGCTTATTACCCGAATTTTATCTTTTGGATATAAATTTATGATAATCTATACTACTTATAATAGATGAATAAATCTCTCTCCTCATGGTCTTAAAATTAAGACTTATAAAATTCAAATTCTATTGTACAATACACAATGCACTATTAGTGATCTTTCTCATCAATCTTAATTTTAAGACTTACAAGTCTTAAAACTTAATGTACAAAATACAAAGCAATATTAATGTGGTCAAGATATTTAACATAGTCAATTAATTAACTGGTCAATAAATACAATTAATGCAGTTATTAAAACACCTCTTACACAATGAATACAAATTATCAAGCACATTGTACAACCAACTTAAACACAATTCCTGCATTAAATGTCACTAATACAAATAATAAAGCACATTATAAAATATTCAAGCCCGAACAGGACGGCCAATGAGCCCGAGCCCGAACGGGTACGTTCCAAACGGGGTCGAGCCCGAACGGGCACGGTCCAAACGAGGTCGAGCTCAAACGGGCATGGGCCAAATGGGCACGGGTTAAACAAAATTCTTGATATTCGTAAATTTATTGTCAAAAAAAAAAACATAATAAACTAAAATACATGATTCACCGGAAACTTTTACTTCAGGGTACCCGCCGCTGCAACGCGCGGGTACCCTGCTAGTGTAATGTAACATGTTAAATAGTATTAAACAAGCTATTATTGCTAACTCTTTTATTTAAATATGATGGAAATTTGTTTTTGGATATGTATGTGTATTTTAAAGATTTGTAAGGATATTGAAGTAATTATTTTGTAAAGATATTGATGTAATTTTAAACTTTTACAAGGATATGAATGTAAATGTATTAATTGGTAGGATGTAATGGAAACAGGAATGAAAAAGATATTACAAATTAAAAAATGTCTTTGTGTACCATTAAGGACCATTTGGTTCTTAGCATTCAATTCCAATAAATTTGACGCAATAGATTTTCTTATGATTTACAATAATACAAGAATACTTTACAAAATTCTATAGCTAGTTGGTCATAAAGTATGTAATGATAAAAGAAACATCCTCAAAATTCTTAGCCAAGTTCATCGAAAAATTTGTTTATTATATTGTGGAAATTTCCTTGTCGTTTTCATCAATCTAACTCAATGATATAATAACACATTAGCTATTGAACTATTAACCATAAAGTTTATCAATGATAGTTAAAACTTCATCCGAATACATAACATGTTAATTGGAACTTGTTTATGATATATATGATAGATTATACAAGCCTTCATTAGATTTATTTGTAACATGAATTACCATCACTAACATCTTTTTTAAATTAAACAACAATATATCCTAACTTCAAATTTGAATGATTTTAATTCTTCAAAGAAAATAAAAATAGTACGCATTATTAGTGGATAAATAGGCCCAAAATCCACAAACCGGGATTTGGGTCTATTTATCCAAATACGAATGATGTTACACCACATGTTCCTATTGACGACCAACAGTATTTCAAATATTTTATGTATTTGAATTGGCTCTTATATTTCTCTAGAACTTTATTGGCGGCCCTTGCCACTTGTTTATTGTTGCCTCTTTGCAATTAATTAATTTTTTTAATGTTTAGAGCGTTGATCCAAAAGTATACATAAACCTACTTCTTCAAATATTGTTATTGATTAATCGGCCCGCCTAGGCTATTTTCACAACACCGATTGTACGTAGTGTTGTTATTATCTTATGCATATTTAAGAACTTTTTCTAAGTTTACATTTAAGAAGTATATGTTTCAACATAGAAATGGTTTTCCATGTATAATGCGTTCGTGAAACGAAATACATAATATTATATATCAAACAAAAAATACCAGACTTGCTCTCCGAAGTGAAGAACAATGACTTAGTTATATAAGAATTAAACAAATTAGACGTATTAGGTAAACTAATACAGTTGTGGTGTTTGACCATTGTCACATTTTACTATATACAATGTTTGAAAAAATATATACAATAGAAAAGTAGAGGAACACAGAATAAGCTCAGAGTGCTATATTGGTAGGACAAAACTTGTTTTCAAAATTTTAGGAGGGGCTTAAATGTATTGCATACATAACTTGTCACTACAATAATAAGCCTAAATAGGTTTTACCAAGAATTAAGGCAGTGTTATAAAAACTTTGTAATGGGACGGGGACACAAAAGAGTCAAAGACTCGTTTTTGTATTAATATTCTCACAGATTGTTCAATCCGTTCATTTTTTAGGCTAAGCTGATTACATTACAACGAAATATATAAACCCATTATTTTATATTAAGGATGTTTCTACGAAGCATATGTTGGGATTTTAGAACAAGTTAACCAATTAACCTCTACGAGTACGCAGCGGATATTGGATCTAGTTAATGCAATTATGTTAAGCACGTATTTAATAAAAAAATAATTAATACAATATTAACTAATTTAAAGGGATATAGAAAAGTTAACATTGTTTGGCAATTGATCTCTAGTAACGGAACAAGAAACCAAAACGAAACCTTAACTATCTAAAATAGATACCTCGAAGAGTATCACACACAACACGAAAACCGTATACGTTCGATAAAGAAGCTAGTCGAGAACGTATTAAAACCCATCAACACTTGACTCACTTGAATATAACACGAAAAAGAATACCACCAAGTACCACAACTTGTTTCTTATCCGAGGTCCAAAAAACTAGCCTAAGAAACTGTTTTAATATTACCCGATATCGGACATCACGTCCGATATTGTATTGCTTTGCTGTCCGAGAACCAACCCATGAACAGGAAATAAATCCCACCTGCTGCTGCTATTCGAAGACAAGGAACCAGCATAGAAACTACTAATAAAACTCTAAACACGTGAATCAATAAAAGATGCAAGTTTAGAACATGGAACAAAACCTATAAACCTTAATCAACTTTGTAGCAAATTGAATAAGAAGTTGAGCTGGAACTTCGATTGGTTTAGAGTAGTTTTAGGGATATATAATATTCGTACAATGCATGCAATTGAGGTGGGTGTGTTTGCTTATATAGCAAACTAACTGATTCTTTGTTTGAGCCAAAACTTGGTCAACAAGTCTTAAACCCAATCAAAAACCCACTTCCCTTTTCTGCCCGATCAGATGGATCCCCAAGGGCCCAAGCCAGTCCATATTCAAACCAAGTCATGTCCAAGAATAGTCCATGGGTCGTTCAAATTAATCTGGTCAAGAACATGGAAAACGGGTATATATAATTCAAGTAAAAATACGTTCGCACGTATACTCGTGTTTTATCGTGGTGCCCCCATCGGCTCACACACTTCTAGTCGTTTACGTGTGTTTATAACTCCCACAAACCAATAGCTCCCACTTGGGAGTTGGAGTGTCGAATGGCACACAAAACTAACGACGGAAACGCCTAGCAAACGCTCTCACTCGCTTTTTAACTAAAAGTGTCTGAGAGAATAGTTTCGTAAAAGTTTCTCAGTAGCATGGTCATTCAATGTCTTGCTCTAATCATCCTTTGTTATAGATACCGTTAAACCATGGATTATGGATCTCAAATCTTTCCATATAGTTTAACCATTTAGAATCTCGTTATAGATTTTAATTAGATATTCCAAATGTAATCAAGAATCATCTTGCATTACCCTTTGAGTTTGGCCAAACAATTATCTGATTAAATCTGGAGAGGCGCCATGGTATCTTTCTGCACATATCAAGTGGAGCAACAAATCCTTTATTGACAACAAGTGTTGTGGATGCTGCTTCAAATCACTCTGAAATATAGGTTTTATAACTACCTTATTCAGATAGCGTTTTGCGTATACTTACAAAAAATGATATCCATACATAACAGAACTTGCTTGCATCTCAAGTCTAAGGACGAAGATAACAAATCATTTTTAATATTTTACTTATGACAAGGATCCAAAAGTAAATGTTTGAAAGTTGGGGAATCTAATATGCATCTCTAGTGAATACATATGAGTTTGGCAGGAACAATCCACATTCTCGTTAGAATTATAACCAACACTCATATTTGCCTTATCATAACAATATTCGCATATTGTTAACCGAAAATGGAAATATTTAGAATAATAAAATTATTCAAAGATTAAACATGCAAATATAGGATAACAATTATTATATGAATGAATAACAAATACCAAGTATCTTTATTCATCATAAAGTAAAAATTGTCTTTCAATCCCAATTATCCAAATACTAAAACAGATATGCATGAAACTCATTTAGTAAGTTGAAGCCTAATGTTTCCAATATTCTCAACCTTTCTTTTACAAGAAAAACTAAATAGTCATCTGAGTAAACTTTCCGAATACTTGTTTCAAATTTCACATATAGTGAGTGATTTGAAATATAAGATGAGTGTCTTATCTCATATGCTCATACTATTGCAAGTGTTATAGTATGGAGATGTCGTCTTACCTTGCCTGAGGTATTAGAAATCAACGACATACTGACAGTCATCTTTACAGTTTCTAAAAGTGTAAAGTATTCTCAATCCTTAATGTGTAATGCAACAATGCTCTATGTTGAGCACAACTAGCTAGCAGATTTATCATAAATGATAAAATCCTACTACAACTAGTATAAATAATCCTCTAGCATCATTTGTACTTATACAACACTATGCTTTTTAATTCTTAAACATCTATATTAACAATAATCTAAACACTCTCAATTAGATATAGTTGTTGTCAGCTCATTTTGTTCTTGTACAAAAGCAACAACTAGTCTTATACACAATATATAATATATACATGATAAATCCTTAGTTAAAACAACATAAGGTTTCCATCGACGTAATAGATTATTCCAAGTGAAATATATCATTTTAAGACTTGCTCAAATGATATATTCCATTTGTGTCAGACTTAATTTTCCGCATTTGTTTATTCCAGATAAACATTTATTCCAAGGTTGTTTGTTTTATTCCCTAAATTCCAAATGAAGTTTCATTCCAAGCTTAAGGATCAATATCTAGCTTAAATAGAATGATATCTTCAACATGTAAATTTTAAAGAAAAACACAATGCTCCCACTCAATGTCAGATGTACTCAAGAGTTGTCTTAATTCAATTAGAATCATATTGTAATTAAATTCAAGATCTCAGCTCTTAGATGCATGATTCAATCCAAACATGGATAGTATAAATTTTGTATACATCATAAAGATAATGTAGATTCATAACCTTTTTGATTACACACCGTCCTCGCAAAAGGTAATCATAAAGAAAAGTTATAAAATCTTAATTGTCATATTTTTCATACAAGGAACATTTATGACAATTCAATATCTTTATATAATTAATGCGTGTATTATATAAGAAAATGTAATCATAGTCAATTGCTTAAGTATGATTAAAAACTTGTTATAAAATGCCATGCATTAACATGGATACAATTTTGTCCTTGTGAGTCATTCTTCAAAAGAAAGTCATTCCAACCTCATAGGTTAACTTTTAGGCGAAATAACAATCAAGCTCAAAACTCGATTTGCCTTTTAAGGATTGTATCTTGTCATTCATAGTTCTAAAATATTTATCAGATTCAAGATGTGATAATGTATTTTAGTAGTTAGTTGATTTAAAATAATCTCCTAACTTATATTCCTCAGCATTGATGTTAAAAATATCACTTCAAGTGATGAGGCATCCTTGCGGATTTATGAATGAGGGTAATCATTATACTTCGGTCAACATTTTCATGTTTTAACCTTAGTATGACATTAATAAGTAGATTTTAAAAGGTTAAGTATTTTGTTCTCAAAAACTTTGAGATATGTATATGCTCCCACTTACTTTTGTAAATAGATACAATTCTCTAAATACTAAGTATTTAAGCAACAATAAATTGTTCTTTATGGAGAACCACAAAATACATTTTAAGTTCTCATCTCAAGATTTGTTAATAAAATGCTTCATAAGATTTTAACAAATTCAAAACTTAAATCAAGACATAATGGAATTCCTTCCAACAACTCAAATTAAGGTTTATGGAAAAACTCTAATTTAGTATCACTCTTTAACCAAAAATTCTAACAACTGTTTTGTGTTTTGTCAAGCTAGGAAGAACACCAAAAATATAATCTTCAAGCTAGGAAGTGTAGAAAAATCAAAAAACAAAATGGTTTATGATTCAATTGGTTTTAGTGGAAAACATAAAATCCCTAATGAATTAGGGTTTTCAATTATGTGTTGTCTTGAATACCTTCTAGGTTTGAACTATATTGAGTGTATCCATGACACACGCAATTTCTAACCTTGATATGATTTTGGAGGTAGAGCAATTAAAGCTATCAGGAACCAAACAATATGAATAAGGTTTGATCCAATACATTAGACATACCATAATGAAGTGGTATCCTATGAGTTATTAGAATTGTGAAACTATATCAGAATTCTATAGATAACTTAATTCTCTTTGGACCAAATACTTGTCAATTGGGTCGAGCCAAATTGCATATAAAGTATTTATGAACCAAGTGCATGCAATAATGTATATTCATTGAACAATACAAGAACCGTATGTTCACGTGTTCACAAGAAGACAGAACTGTTCAAGTATTATATGTTTATGTGTTTACTAGAAAACAGAACATGTCAATAATACATTATAAGTCTTTGAATACTTCAAAGGCCTTATGTTTATGTGTTAACCAGAAGACATAACACTTTTACTATATGTACTTTATGTTATAAGTCATTGAATAATTCAAGGACTCTATATAATTATGTCTTAACATGTAAGCAAAATTATACTAACAAAAGTAATCATGAACGCAAACTCTTGAGTTATATAGTAATTTCAAATTAATTATATACTTCAGAATTATGATCATTATCATATAACCATAATTCTGTTGACTAAAACATGTAGTCAAATGTTAAAGTATTTTAACACTATATCATGACCTTTGAATGTAGTAGGGCAACAACCATCTAGCGTGTTCAAGTCCTAGTAGAATCATTATTAGAATTTAGTAGGGCAATGAACATCTCACATGTTTAAGTCCTAGTAGAATTCTTGTTTACACGTAGTAGGGCAATAAACATCTAACATGTTTAAGTCCTAGTAGACTTATTAGTTTCCTTTACCTTGCGGTCAAGAGATACCAATAATATCGTTGTTCCTTGCACACACTTTGAGATTTCTCCCACTTGTGTAAGGTACAACATCATATTATGAAAACAAACAACACGTGAATGATTGTTCAAACAATATGATAATGTCATATATATCATAAGTAGTTTTAGAACCATAACCTGTAATAAATAATTGTGAATTATTATTCTATAGATAACGTTTCAGGAAGCGACAGCAGGAAGGAAACGAGTTATCTGATAAAATAAAATGCAATTTTCCTTTAAGCAATGGTTGTGCATATTCGGAAAGTAATGGATTATTTCAAAGCTAGTTTGAAATGATATGGGTGACTAACAAGAAATAAATCCTGTAGCTCCCACTGAAATTGACAATATTACATGAGTCATATTTCAGTAATAAAATGCAGCTGCTCCCACTGGATTTGTCAACATTGTAAATATTACATTTCCAGTCGAAAGCATATAGCAGTTTTATATACTTTCTAATTCTTTTCAAATTCCTACGAGTAGCATGTACTTAGGTATTGAACAGAGTATATGAGGTTCTACTTATGCAGACAATGGACTAGCCATTCTTTTATTCAATTAACTTGAATCTTTAGCATGCAATTCCTCATTTATCGTCTACATAGCCCCAAGGGTAATTAGCACTTTAGGAATAATAAGAGTCCAAGAAGATTACCTAGAAAATATGCTAGTAATTTTTTTACTCTTTGCGGTTTAAACTCATACATCGTGACAATTGCAGGATGTTATTTATTTTGGTAACTCTAAACACAATGTTTCCAGTTACACAAAATATTCTATCTTTCAATTAACTCTAGACCACGAAAGGGTAATGAAAGATCATAAATGAGTTCATTGATTTGTAATCCTATCTTAGTTTGTCAACTAAGGAGAAAAGATATGTATAAGTCTCACTCTTCTTACTAGGAAAAGAGACTAAGATTGTCTTTCAAAGAAAAACAACTTTGTTTACGAATTATGTTGCAATAACACAATTGATCAGAACATAAAAAGTTCAATTCAAGTATTTTCGATAATTACATTCTTAAAAGAATTAACTACCCAATTAATTACTAATTAAGACTAAGATCCATCTTGCAAACCCATTTAATTACCATAGGTCTGATTAGTTTATAAAAAAAAATAGGACAAGAGGTAAGCGACGAGCGTTAATTGCAAAATGCAACTCTTAGATTTATGAGACCTTTTAAGGCATTAATATCAAGTAATAATGTCAAAAGCATGTTTAGTTCTCATCTCTTATGCCTCGGGTTCGAGGTCTGACCAAGTTAACTCGAGATAAGTCGATCAAGTATGAACGTGTAAAAATAACCAGAGGTCTCACCAGTGAGAAATAATTACCATGGGTTGGAAAGGCCCTTAGGTCTGACCAGAAAAGTCAATCCAAGTGCACGTGTTCATAGTTGGATGGCATAGACTTAAAATTAAAAATAGGTATGCACATATAAATGTGGTAAAATTCGTGTACAAAGAAGCATGCAAAACAGCTTTGTAACACTAATTTTAAAAACTTTTGGTAATGACACTGTAGTTATCATCATGGTTCACGGTAGCTCCAATCGAACGCACAGGGAGACAGAGGACCAGGTAAGCGCTGAAGCATAACCTACACATCCTTTCGGTGTGACTGTGGGCACCTCTTTGAACCCCCTTTTGAGTTTGTTCTAGTGGGTGAGCCGTAAATCCCAAGTGTCCATAGCGTCTAGTTTTTAAATTCTTGAAAACGTGTTTCATATGTTAGGTCACTTTATTTTACAAAAACGATTTTCCACTAATCAAATAGCAGTTCACAATGAGCATGATATTTAGGCGTGTAAATAAAGACCAATATTAATGTTATGGTTACGATATGTATTATTCCATATTGCATACAATTAGGTGTCAAAGCAAGTAATAATGCATACATAGGAATCACAAACATATAATCATAAACATCAATATAAAACACATATTGTTCCGAGTTCTCTTGCGAGTCTTCTCCAAACGGAGAACCATAAGACCGTCACTAGGATACAATACCTAGATCGCCCCATACATCGCAAAAGCAATTGAGTGGGTCTTGTGGCCAGAAAACACATAAAAACGCATGGTAATCTCAATTAACAAGTAATTACGCAATTTTATGTATTTAATAAACAATATGTAATTCTAATTATCATTATAATTATAATTAACAATTCATTAATTCTAATTAACATTTAATTCTAATTAGCAAGTAATTCTAATTAACATGTAATTCTAATTATCATGTAATTCTAATTAACAAGTAATTCTAATTAAAAAATTAATTCTAATTATCAATATAATTTTAATTTGTGTGTGACTAGTTATTTTTATTAAAAATTGACAAGTATTGCATGTAGTTGTCAAAGCAAAATAAAACAAATAACTAAATTAGGTTTCATGCAGCCTTTTAAAACATGTTTATTAATCTGAAACGTGTAACCCATAATCGCAAAAACGAGGTGGCTCGTGATGCCACTGTTGGGATTTTAGAACAAGTTAACCAATTAACCTCTACGAGTACGCAGCGGATATTGGATCTAGTTAATGCAATTATGTTAAGCACGTATTTAATAAAAAAATAATTAATACAATATTAACTAATTTAAAGGGATATAGAAAAGTTAACATTGTTTGGCAATTGATCTCTAGTAACGGAACAAGAAACCAAAACGAAACCTTAACTATCTAAAATAGATACCTTGAAGAGTATCACACACAACACGAAAACCGTATACGTTCGATAAAGAAGCTAGTCGAGAACGTATTAAAACCCATCAACACTTGACTCACTTGAATATAACACGAAAAAGAATACCACCAAGTACCACAACTTGTTTCTTATCCGAGGTCCAAAAACAGCCTAAGAAACTGTTTTAATATTACCCGATATCGGACATCACGTCCGATATTGTATTGCTTTGCTGTCCGAGAACCAACCCATGAACAGGAAATAAATCCCACCTGCTGCTGCTATTCGAAGACAAGGAACCAGCATAGAAACTACTAATAAAACTCTAAACACGTGAATCAATAAAAGATGCAAGTTTAGAACATGGAACAAAACCTATAAACCTTAATCAACTTTGTAGCAAATTGAATAAGAAGTTGAGCTGGAACTTCGATTGGTTTAGAGTAGTTTTAGGGATATATAATATTCGTACAATGCATGCAATTGAGGTGGGTGTGTTTGCTTATATAGCAAACTAACTGATTCTTTGTTTGAGCCAAAACTTGGTCAACAAGTCTTAAACCCAATCAAAAACCCACTTCCCTTTTCTGCCCGATCAGATGGATCCCCAAGGGCCCAAGCCAGTCCATATTCAAACCAAGTCATGTCCAAGAATAGTCCATGGGTCGTTCAAATTAATCGGGTCAAGACATGCAAAACGGGTATATATAATTCAAGTATAAAATACGTTCGACACGTATACTCGTATTTATCATGTGTACCCCCATCGGCTCACACACTTCTAGTCGTTTACGTATGTTTATAACTCCCACAAACCAACAACATCAGTGTTGAATGTGAACGTGATCTTTTTGTGTGGAAAAACTTTGGAATAAGATAAGGTCACAAAAGACTCTTTTTGTGTAAACAAACATAGAAAAAAGACCAATAAGAATTTATGCTTTTTGACTAGGCTTGTTTTATTTAATCATTCACCATTGTAGTGGTGGTTATAAAGTATTCTTTTCCTAAATATTTTAATAATACATAATTAATTAACAGACATGTATTGTTGTCAACAACAACAACAACAACAAACCCAATCCCGCCTATGCAGGGTATGGGGGAAATAAGATGTAGACAGATCCTACCCCTACACCAGGGTAAACCCGAGTGTAGAAAGACTACTTCCAATGAGACCTCCGGCAAGTGCATGTGTGCTAGTGCGAGAGGAAATAGATAGCATACGACTAAACAATAGGCAAAAGTGAAGTAAAAGAAAGCAAGCAAACAAGCAAACAGGACAAAAGTAGGCAACAAACGGGGGCAACACAGAGAAAAGCAAAGTAGCACCTAGGCATAAAGCTAAAGCAAAAAACATGTAGCACAAAAAAACCATACGCAGGGAGCAAGACAAAGCATGCAAACCTGAGGGAACAACAACAGAGCAACGCAAACCACGCACGGGGCCTAAGACTACGGCAAAGCAAAAGAGGCCATAAAACAAAACACGCTAGGAGGCAAAAGGGGACACCTAAAAGCCAGACACCTAGCACCATTACCCGCAAATCCTAATTCTATCCATCCACCCCTTCCTATCTGAGATCATGTCCTCGGTCAAACTAAGCTCCATCAACATATATAAATGTCATATATGTCATATATGCATAAATGTCAACATATATAAATGTCATATATGCATAAACTTTCACTAAGTAGTTAAGAATAGAATATAGCGTGTATATTGATATCAGCTATACTAAGATAATAAGATGAACTCACCTCAATGACTTTCTATATATTTGTTATCTCGGTAATAGGTCTTCAAAGTTTCAGATGTGGGTAGTTTTTTTTTATGTTTTTGGTTACCTAAGTTTCCGACTTGACATTGCAAGCCGACTAATCCCAATGCGATTACCGTTTTGGATGGCCCGGAGTCGACGCAAGTGGACCTCCTTGGCCACAAAGGATTAAATTTCTCCCCCTTAGATTCGAACCCTTGACCTTTTCTTTGAAAGACTGACATTCTTACCGTTGGGGTTAGATGTGGGTAGCTTTTAAAACTTTTTTTATGATAGTTACATTACTTATGAAACCATACCAATTTAATTTATTTTAAACATGATAGTATCCCAACTTGTTTCATAAAGGATACAATTTGACTTTTTTTTATAAAGTCAACCATTTAGTTGAGATTCGAGTCCCAAAATGAAAGAACATAATGTTACGAGTTTATGATTATTTCATCTCACATGTTACAGGAACAAAGCATGGTGTCACGTCCTTGTACGGTATCATCTTCCGCAATATTATGATAAAAGTACAAATCTTTTAGACTCTAGTATCATAACAATATCATGACGTATCACTTACATGGACAAAGGACTGATTTCGTTTGTTTTGCGCTTTTTTTTTCCTTTTTTGGTGCTTCGGTCTATAATCACGTGTTGGTTAGCAGCTCGTTTTTCTTTGGCATTTTGTGTAAAATTTGATTAATTTGGTACAAAAAATAGAAAATGATGGTTCAAAAACTCATCACTTGTTTCACTACAGATAACATTTATTCTAGGTTTATAATTAACTTTCTGACCCATTATATATATTCCTACAAGCAATGATCTTTGGCTTCTCTTTTTTTTAATCATGGTTTTCGAGCTTTTAGCCGACCAATCCACTAGATTTGCCGCCGCACACACTCAAGGCCGGTTCTTGGCAAGTGCAACCTGTGCAAAGGCACAGGGCCACCAATGATGTAGGGCCACATTTTGTGAAGGTGATCTAATATATTAATCAATATATGAGACTCATATTCTATAAAATGTCAAATGTATAATGAATTCTTATTAAAGAGTCTCCATTTTAAAAGCTGATAAAATATACACAGAAGAAATATGGTTAACGATTTGGGTTGTACAAGTTAGTTACAAGTGATAGTCCTTTTACTTCCTTAATGATTGTAGATATGCACATTAATAACCACAAGTTAAATGCAATTTAGTGGGTAAAAAAATGCATAAGTATCTCAGAATAAATTTGATGTCTTTCTTGTAGTGATACTTTTTTCTTTTATTTTGATTTAATGCTACAACTATGTTACTTAAATCTTTATACGTGATATCATATTGAACGATACATCTTAATTACGACACATCATAATTATAAAGTTTAGTGGTTTATTGGTTAAGTTTGTTTATGTCATTGTGGCCTATTTTAATGTTCACTGATTTTACATATATTTAAGATTTCACGTTTAAAGAGGCCTCATTTTTATTTATGCCACAGGGCCACTAAAAACTACAAGACGGCCCTGCACACACTCAAATCACGTAAAGTCCTCTTATTTCATGGGTTGTCGTGGCCACTTCAAATAGCAATAGCAAAAGCAATGTGAACAAACGAACATTGGATATAACTGTAGCAGATAGTGTGAACAAGATATGTTCATTTGAAAACATTGGAATGTCGTGGGGACAACAAATGACTCCTTTTGCTAAAAGAAATTACAAAGAAAAAGACCATATTAAAAAATCATGACAAAGATTCCTTTCGTCATGATTGCAGCACACATTAAATCATGAAAATATTTCATATGAACTTTACACATCACATGCAAGCCTTTGATTTACAAAATTCAATCAAATAACTTTATGTACAACAATTCATGAAAAATAATACTTCTTAGATATAAAGATAAACTAACCTCAAGCACCTTCTTGATCTGGACTTCAACTTGTGCATGTTCTTCTCATTCTCCCCACATATATATTGGCAAATATTCAGTTCGTGTCACTAATGATTAAGAAATATACTGGTTAGTCATAGTCTATCAAAGAAGTCTGTACTCGAAGATTCTTGGATTGATCATCATCATATTTTACTTCGACATGAACACAAATTACCCATTGCATACTCTAATGCAAAATACGATGACATAAAGCTCATAAACATACAAACTATTCTAGTCATATCTTATTAAATATTTAAACTACATTTCTAACACCTTAACCATCTCGAAGCATGTACATATTTTTAACAAATAGTACTAACTTAATTTTATAGACGTATACTTGTGATTTGTCACATATTTCTTCATAAAACTAACACATTTATTAGAAATGGTATATTTGAAAGTACACAATGGCTAAAAGGGTATTTAGCATTTTGTTGAGGGGTTTCATATATTCATTATATATCTAGCAAAACTAACTCGTTTATTAGATACGGTATATCTAAAAGTACAAATTGGCTAAATAAGCATTTAACAAGTCGTTGAGGGGCTTCAAGTATAACTAGCAAAACTGACTTTGAAATAAACTTGATTTTTTTATAACATGTGTCATAAATATGTAAAAATCAAAACTTCAGTTTTCTCATGGGTCAAATAAAATCAACATGCAATGTAACCTTATATATTTAACCATCAAATAAACTACTAATCTTGCATAAATGGCATTTCAACAACTAATTAAGGTTTAAAATACAATTAAAAAGTATAAGCAAAAATTTGCCTTAAATTGCGTCTTATCTCATATTTGATGAAATCATAACTCTATTCTTCAATTTTTTTAATAAACTTGCATCTCTTGTTAAGGTTTTTGGGGGTAAATACGAAAGGTCATAAATATACATAGTATTGTCATAACAGGCCCTTCAACTTTCTTTTTTATATTTGACAATATCAGCAGTAATAAACACTCACTATGTTTATTACATTGAATAAAAATTCAGTGAACTTGAAGAAAGTCGATACTTTGACTAAAAAAGTCAAATGTTTTTATTTTTGATAATTTTAACCCAAAGAGCATATAACAGTACTTTTGTGTATGATCATACATCACTTGTAGAATCTACACATATATTTGTATATGATCATCTCCAACTTCATATCAAAATCCATTAAGTAACTAGTCTAACTTTTCTGATCATACATATATTCAATAAAGTAAAACTTGTATTAGTAACCTAAAACAATCCTACTTTAGGCTCAAACTCACTTCTAAGTTCTACCAACATGATATCCAATTATAACTGTAAGAGATCTTAAAAGCTTCAAAATCTCATTTAGAAACAACACTAAAGAAAAGCTTCTGCTCAGAAAATTCACCAGCACTTCTGAAGCGACTAGTGTTAACATGTATTTGAGCAATCCCATTCAGACTCTTAGTGTCTCGACATGAGTATATACCAATCTCAAATTTCAGCCACGTGATCAATAGTCATTTCTTCTTGGTCCAATTATAAAATGACATGTGTCACTTCTCAACTAAAAATTCATCTTTATTTTCAAATTAAAATATCTTTTTATCTACTTATTTATATTATAATCTAATTTCACCATATTTTCTAAAATTTTATACTATTTAATTCAACATCCATTTTAATATATTTTTATGAGTTTTTAGTGGGTTTATTTTATTTTAATTCAAATTTTTACAACTTTAACCTTTATTTCATTTATTTCAATCAATATAATCTTGATTCGTCAAAATCATATACTTTTGGGGGAGTGTTTGACGCGTAAGAGATTGCGAGGGTATTTTTATATGCGGGAATAATGATGTCGCGTGAAAGTTACGGGTAACCCAAACAAACACTTACAACTAACACATATACATTCGAAGTGTTGTGAAACGAATTCACTAAACGGGTAAGCAAACACATATAACTATACGTATCGCCGCCGCTGTCACCACCATCTCATCACATCACCACCTCAAAACATTTTTTCGCTACAAAATAGTCATCGGGTACCCGCCGCCGCATTGCGCGGGTACCCTTCTAGTATCATACAACACATATAGAGATGCCATCAAAAACTGGGGGTAGCAATTCCTAACACGACCCAAAACTGACACAGAAATAAACAGGTAGAGTCTGGTCTAAACAGTTTTCTGGCCATAGGTGTTAAACAGGTTGACCCAGCAACCCGTTTGAGGTTTTTTATTTTAGATAAATTATGTTTATAATTGGTTAAACAAGTTAAAAAGGTCGACCCACCCACTAGCTTAGAAAAACGGGTTGAATAGGCAATCTTCGTGTTATATGTTACTATGTTAGTGGGTTAGGATTGACATAATTGACCTAACTACTTAAACGTGTCGTGCTCGGGTTAAGGTGTTCTGACATGCCAATCCAAACCCAAACCCGACTTGAATTCATGAAACCTTGTGACATTTCTTGAGTCTTTGATTTTCTTGAATTTTTCCTTGATGAGCTTATCTCAGCTTTATTAGTTTTAGCAGCATGTTTTGTTTTGTCACCACTGCTAAATTGACCCCTAGAAACACAAGAAATGCAACACAAAAAACATGAATCATGATAAACGATTTTATGAAAAATTAGCTAATCTTTTATGCAAATAACACCGTAAAAATCTATCAATAATATGGCAGACTTAACTTACATGTAATTGATATTCGATGTACTGGGAAGCTCAGAACCTCTATTTTCTGCATTTAACGGGAAAAAGTTGCACAAACGGTTTCGAACAAGCTCTTGGATCCTCAAATCATTATGGAAAAAATACTGATGAGCTGGTGGGCGAGGGTCACCCAAATCTACTACATTGTCCATAACCTGACTATTACAGTTACTTTTACCAATATTACTCTGAACTTTACTTTTTTCTTTCATGGAACTAAAATATTCCTCGCAGACCTCGTCGAGTGCTGGTGTCGGGATATGGAAACTCTTCTCGTGTTCAAAATCTTCCCATAAATCTTTTCTGGCTGAAGTATCGAGTGATTCACTTACTCACTTATTTTCTCAGCTGATTTAAACTTATAGAATGCTCCTTGTTCAAATAAGATTCCGACTTACTGCTGGTCTTGTTAGTAGCAACTTTACTGATTGAAGGAATATCAGAATCAGAGTCGGAATCAATCAGCTGAAACTTTCTAAGAGGACTGACGTTTAACTTTGGAAACGGTTGTTTGCTGCAGTTTGTGATTACGAATTCTGGCGCGTTTGAGACATTTGAGAGATTTTGCTTTTTTTTTTTCCTGATTCTCTGGTCAAAACACCTAGTCCGGTAAGCTGGAATATGGAACTGTTACTGACTGAATAGTGTTGTGTTGGAAGAGTTTCATCTGCATTTAGCAATAATAACAACCAGTGAATATGGGAATGATAAACAAGCGCACATGACAGTAATTAGCACACTGGTTTATAATGCGCGTGACTGCTACTTGATGGAATCTTATAAATCATAAAACTAGCACAAATACCATCCCTTTCCATCAACAACTGTCTTCACATCAGCAGCTACTAGAATATCTACCGAATCACGATTCGATGTATTATTCGGTGTGATTTGGGGTTCTTGGAGATCATCGAAATCGAAGTCGAAACCTAATGAGAATGAAGGTGCTTCAAAATCACCCATTATGATTAATTAATTATTAGAATTGTGAATTGAAAGTGTTTAGGGTTTGATTAATCTATTTTTTAACTAATAAAATAGAGTTTTTCTACCTCCTTCTTCATCAATATTTTCCAAATATATCTTGGCCTAAGGTTGTGACACCTGTCCACAAAAGCTTTTTGAATTCTTTCTTTAAATGTTGTTGTGCATGTAGGTTTCATCCGATTTTTGTGAAGCATTAATTCACAAAACATGTCCCTAAATTGAAAATTGTAACATTCCAAACTCTATAGTCCTAATTCTGGTATGCTTTATATAAACAGAAGGTTTAGAACTCATTTATAGAAGGATATTAATATAGTCAAACACCGCGTTATACTTTTGGAAGGAAATAATATTTACGTTGACTTTATTTAACAATTCTACTTTATTTCAAAAGTGATTGACAATTCGTTCCAAGTTAAAAGATATTACTTCCTAAAATTTATAGTAAATGATGTTATTCTATAACCTCAATTCTTGGTTTGAATTTCGGGCAGTACGTTTGAAATTCCAAATCATATACGAGAAACTATGCCATCTAATGCAGTATTACGTTATATGCAACTTGGTAGGAATTTTTCACACCTCTCGAGTTGACTCTATTTTCAACTGGCGTTTGTGTGGTTTGCAAGAGATTAAACTAATAAAAGTTTTTGTGTTTTCATTGGTTATGCTACATCCATTATGGTTAGATCATTTGAGAAAAGCATTCAAAGTAAAATAAAAATAACAAAAAGATACGAGTGTTTTTTTATGGGCATATAAAATTTAATCTTTTTAAAAAATTTCATTTTATGACAGGAGCCCGAGGTATTCATAATGTCAAAGGAGTGTGAGATATGGTCTGTGGTTCCTTTTCATGTTTGGAGGTGAGTATTGCCAATAAAAGTGGATCCTTGAAACATTGCCGATAAAGAATAAATGAAGGAACATATTCACTTCATGACCAATTTTGTTGTCGATTTGATTTAGAACCAAAGGTAAGCAGATAATAATCACTTTACTTTGAGTCTCTGGATGAAACTAAGTATCTATTTATTTTAGAGTAAATAGCATTTTTAACATTTACATGTCTCTACATCCTGATGTTGCTATGCATGAATAAAAAGTGATAGTTTTTTTTAACACAATAAAAAAGTGATAGTTGAATGCTCAATGGACAACATTAAAAATGAATAAAAGGTTTAGCAATAAGTTACTAATTATCTTTCACGCACAAAGTTAAAGATTATTGGTTGCTTTTTGTCTAACTTCACTTTGATGCTTTATTCTGTATTGTGCAATGCAGGAATCAACAATTGTCGTAAATTATACGTTTTTGTGTAAGTTGGTTTTGCAGATTTTGCTTCATTCCAAATATGTAATCCAATTTAATCAAAAGGTTAGTTTTCGTTTTTTTTTTCTTCTTAATTTGCTTCAGTAGACTAGGATGTTCTGTTTTCTTATAATCGGCATCTTAACTGAATGTTATGATTCTGCATTTATGTTGAGACAAATACCAAAAGAAATATTAAATCAGTTTAGAGTCCAAGTTAATCAAAAGGCTATGGAGTAAAATGTGTATGTTATTATAAGGTTGCTCTTTTAAGCTTTTTTATCTTAGCTTTATTAAAATTATATATTCATTTGAATAGCGTTTACCAGTGTAATTCATCTACTATAAATGTACTTTGTTGATCTATCATTTCTGCAGATGCCTCTATAAAGCGTGTGGCAAGATATATGGACATGCATGTTTTATGACAAAATTGTATTCAGTTAATTATCTTCTCGGAGTGATGATAATTGTGACGGTTATATATAATAAGTCGTGTTAATATTCACAATATGTTTTTACGTTTACAATACATGTTTTACTGACACTTATTGTTTGAATTGCAAACACAAGTTGTAATTTGATTCAGGGTGCTATTGATTGAAGATGCCGTTAGATTATTTCCAGAGCAGTGTGTGTTTACTATGCTTTTGCAAATGCTTCATCACTCATACGCAAAGTCTGCATTTTTATTTGATACTTCTTTGCAAAACCTGATTGTTTGTTATTAGTATTGCATGTTTAATTTTATTTTTCATCTTTGTTTAAGGCACATAAATACGACATGGATATTATCCAATATGAACGATACCAAAAAAAAAAAAAAAAAAAAAAAAAGATATCGGTTTAGATATACGATTGAATTGGAGAGTCACATACGTACTATTTTAGATAAAGTATTTTTTTTGAGTAATGTTAAATTATATATTATCTTTTGTTTTGTTTTGAACGCTAAATTGGATGATGATGATGACCAATTTTTTACTATGGATAGCTTTGGATGCAAGTATTGCTCAGTTTCATAAATGAATCATCTTGCTGCTGATATCATATATCGAGTGATCACATGTATATATTATCTATGTTGAGTTCATTGCATTAAATTTATGTACGATTTATATGTCCTCATTTGAATAGAAGTATCGTGTTGAGAAGCATTTTTTGTTTGATATCACAACAACTACAACAAAGCATGCTTATCCAATGATAATAATCACGTCCTCGAATAAATGGTTACTGTTAAAGATAGTAAAAGTGTCTGTATCTTTCCAGGTTCGATAGTGTTGAGAAGGTATTAGCCACCGGGTGATCATCAACAAAAGCCAAGTACATTTCTTAGGCAAAAGAATTCATATGTCACACCATGTTTTCAAGCATTGTCGACTATACATATACGTGGTAGCGTCCAACGTTAAGAGCAAAAAAAAACCCATAAATTTAGCCACGCAACCTCATGAATAGCACAACTAATGTGGTCTACAAAGAAATGATCGATCATATGTAACTGAACTCACTCAAGTTTTTCTTACACGTTAATCATTATTTTTTTTATCAACTTTTTATGTTTAAAGTTTTTAAATCCAATATGCATATATCAAATGGCCGGTTGGCAAGAACTTTATGTATCTAATTGGTTATCAAAGATAAGCTAAGTCATCGACACTTGGGTCAACATGTTTGGATTTGCGCAATAAAAACAAGTTTTCAAAACCAAAAACTACAATTGTGCTTATGCGACTTTATGTTCTCTAATGATTATTTGACTATTTGTTTGATTACACATATGTTCCATTCCTACGGACTTTTTATTTTTGACCGTATATACTCATGTATTTCTTTTTAAAGCTAATTGCGTAATATACACGTTATCATCAAAAATTTGGCCTCTCTTTAAAATACCCGTGAATTTCACGGGTCTATTAGCTAGTGTGGTTATATGACGGATTTGATTTATTGATCTGTGTTTTGTACGTTTTTTGAATTTTGGGGGTTTTGGAAATATGTTTTGGCGGGTTTTGTTTTTATTGAAATGAAACGTGTGTCAACATGGCGCTTGTGTAAGGGATAGGGATAATGTTATGCTTATTGAGATCGTACATTATCATTATTGTAACTCATTTATTTTATTTTAATTTAAAAATATAATCACAAGAAACATAAACATTACCTCTCATGTTCAAATATACATGAGAGGATCCATGTCCTTGTGTACAATGTTTTCACCCATGACATTTTACTTTTATAGTTTTTCTTTATTATAAACCCGTGAAATAATAAAACGAAACAAAAATGTAAAGTTTGATAAGTTAAAAGTCGTAAAATAAACAACAGAAAACCATATAAGACTATCTTGTCCGGTAAATAAAGTCAATAAATTGTCGAAAAAAATGTAGAACATAAAATATAAATTTTGACAAGTTAAAAAAATAGTAAATGAGAAAAGACACGGAACGGAAAAAATAAAAAATAAAAAAAATAAAAGATCAACAACTATCTTGTTCTGTCAATAAAGCGGGTATATGGAGGGTAAGAAAGGTTAGGGAGATAGCAATATTTCAAATTAGGAATTTTATTATTTTTTTATTATTTTTTTAATTTTATCGTTATTATTTTTTATTTTTTTGGATGTTGTAACTAAAGAAATAAATTCTCACCAGTTTTTTATTTGTGAACTTGTGGGGTGTTTGGGACTTATATGGTTGTGCTTTTTGATTTGTGCACTTGTGGAGTGTTTGGAACTTATATGGTTATGCTTTTACTTTAAGACAAGTATTCTGATTGCTTACGAGTATTTAAAAATAATTATTTCTATGGTGATCAATATTATTATCGTTAACTTAGGTGGTGTTTGTTTTTTAAGAGGTTCTGAATCTAAATCTGAACCACACATCTGAATCTGAATCTGATGCGTAAATGTCTGAATTTGAATCCAATTAGACTGTTTGTTTTTTTTTAAACGTCTGAATATTGTAAATGTTGTAAATGTAAACCAGTTTCAATCTTACAAAACATAAACACATCGAGCATTAAAGAAAACATTTGAGCCATAAATTTAACATAGTCTAGCAACGTGAAAATAAAATGTCATAATCTAAAACATTCAAGGACATTGTGCCGCAATTGAATCCCGTAAACTAGTCATATATTCTTGTTCAGCTGCACTTCCATGTGGTTGAACCTCTTCATCAACAACATTATCATGTTGTAAATTGCTATTATCATGTACTTCATGGTGATCATATAACGAGAAAAGGTCATCGCTTAAGCGCTCCTTCCGAATAAAATTATGAATAGCAAAGCATGCAACAGTAATATCTCTTTGTGTATCCAAAGGATATGAGGGCATCTTCTTCAAGATTGGAAAACGTGCTTTCAAGACACCAAAAGCACGTTCAATTACATTTCTAAGTTTCGCATGTGCATGATTGAATTTTTCTCTACTATTCATTGCACGGTTTCGGCGAAAATCTCCAAGCCAATACCTAACATTCCGATACGGTGCCATAAATCCACGGGTGTGTCTATAAGCAGCATCACATAGATAGTACTTATCTGAAGGGGGCATTGGAAAATCAGCTTCAGGATCTATCAAAGCCTCATTCAATATTCTAGCATCGTGTGCCGTACCTTCCCACCCGACAACAATGTATGTAAATATCATGTTGAAGTCACATATTGCCAAAACATTCTGATAACAATCACCTCGACCTCTTGCCCTGTATAGATGTTGTTGTGTAAATGGAACAGAAGCATGTATCAAAGTTCCATCAAGAGCACCAACCGCTCCCTGTTTTAAGAAAAGAAAATTGTTATGATCCAACCAAAACGAATGGCAATACTCGTTAAAATATAGTAATTACCTTAAAAATACGTCGTTCCCTCCTATTATTTCCTGGAATGTCTGGGTTTGGATTAAATGATGTTGGTTGTATAACTTCTTGAGCAAACACCAACATTTGATCCAACACTTCGTGAAAACACTTATGAATTGTTTGTTTCGAGCGTTGAAACCTACGCTTCAAAACCGAAAACTGTTGGTTGTGTCCAATTGTCATTAGGAAAATAGCCATTTTCTCCTCTACCGATACATGTTTGCTATCTTTTAACCAACCTTTTATTTTAAATATGTGCACAGTCTAACAAATGAATCACGAGACATGCGCAATAACTCCATACATTGTAAGTCATTTCCTTCTAAAAGCTCTTAAGTGTATTGATACCCGATCATTGCCGACGTATTATCTCTTTTTCGTTTTAATGTTTTTGGACGAAAGTACTTAAAATAAAAGTAAACAAGAAAGATGAAGCAAAGTCTTTCTTGAAATCCCATTTAAACCTGTAAATTTAAACTTGTAACAATTAATGACACAACATAGTTATTTATGTTCATGCATTAGACAAATATTCAAAGTACCAAAACATCAAATAGTTCAAAATCGCAAAGTACCAAATGACATAAAACATCAAATAGTTGAAGATTACAAAGTACCAAATGACACAAAACATCAAATACTTCAACATTACAAAGTACCAATTGACACAAAACGCAAAATAGTTTAACACAAACACCTAATAGTTAAACATTCAAATAAGACCCAATTGCTTCCCAACCATTTGAATGTAGCCCTTTATCACGTTCAGGTCCGATGGTAAGGTCATCCAAGTGTCTCTATAGTCGCCTCCTGGTTGACTAAAGATAAGAAATGCCGTTAAATATAGTGGATCACTATATTCCAACTCGAGGACCTTTAATTTTTCATCACACTCATCTGCGGATGGCCCTTTATTCTTAGAAAAACCACCTTTAGCCATGTTAATAATAGCTTGTTTCATATCTTCCTCAAACTCAAAAATACCATCTTTAGCTTTTTTCTTTGGCCTAAGTCGACTAGGTGACTTACCTCGACTAGGTGACTTAGGAGGAGGAACCGGAGTACCACTTTCAAAACCATTGTCATATTCATTTTCAAAACCATTGTCATATTCAGGTGGAGGAACTAAAGAACCACCTTTATCAAGAGGAACATCTTCAATTTGAAGTACTTGGTTAACGGAATTATGGGAAGATGATGGTAGTGTTCGATTCCGTTTCTCAAAAACTTGACGTTTTGGATCTGTAGCAGCACACTTTTCATACAAATCGGCACAAAGGTGGGGATAAAGCAATGGACTATTTCTCAAGTTATTAGCTTTGTTTTTTGTCTACATAAAAAATGCACAAAAAAATATATCAATAATATAAATATTAGTACAAGATAGAGTTTATTTGAAAAACACTATTCACAAACACACCTTAACATTAAGGTCTCTCCACTCTTCTTCCATAAAGTTAAATGAATTTGTTTCATAGTTGTAAACGTTTCCCGTTTTTCCTTTCAAGCTTGCCCAAAGATGATACTTTGCTTTATAGTAGTCAAACTTATTCTTCAACTTTTTTTGAGTAGTCTTTATTCCGTAAGTGTCCTCAAGAGCTTGAGCTACTTTTTTCCAAGAGTCCACGTATAAACTACCACCATTAAGACTAGGACCTAACCTATTGACCTCATCGATACATGTCTCCAAAAAAAACTTCAATTGTTCCGCCGTAAAATTTAGTTTTTCACTTGAGTCACCCATTCCTATAATCAAAGAGACCATCTAAATCAAACAAAGTCATGTATAAAATATTCTAAACTAGTTAACATCAGTAACAGGCTTGCAGGAAGACCTCCACATCACTATAGCTTTGCATCAATTGTAACCAAGTTTGGTCCCATTTCTATTATAAGTACCTATTGACCATTTTGATAGTTTTTCCTGATGTGGCAAACCACATATCAAACTTTGATTAGAAGTCATAAAATGTTCGAATTACAGGCTAGCTACTTTTTTTGGATTAAAGAAAATATAGTACAAAACTGATGTGGTAATTTGATTAAACAAGTCTACCAATCGAATTAAAGGGAATCGAATTAAAAGGGTGTTTTATGTATAGCTTTGATTACATTGCATATTTTAAAGGTAATTTGATTACATTGCATATTTTAACAAAATTAGTTTTCTGTATAGCTTTGCATCAATTATAATTATTTTAACAATGATGATGATGATGATGATGATGATGAAAAAAAAATGAAAAAAAAGAAATCCACAATGATGAAAAAAGAAACAAAAAAAGAACAAAAAACAAACTGTTTAGCAATGGATTAAAGAAAACAACAGACCTGGTGTAGGAGGATGTTGTAGGTGGCGTCTTGTAGCCGGAGAAGAGGTGGCCGGTGGTGGGTGGTGGCCGGAGAGGGGAGAGGCAGTGATATAAGGGTTGAAGTGGTAGGTAGAGGATATGGGAGAGTGAAAGGTTTTTTTTGTTTTATTTTGTGTCAAGAGGCATTATGATAGCTATTTCATGTCTAGACGATTAAGACATTATTCCCTCTGACCGCATCTAAACGAACAAAAAAAAAACAATCTAAGCGCCCAAAATGTCTGACCGGTTAAGACATTTGGCTCATTAAGAGCCTGTTAAAACATTTTAAAAAAAACAAACACCTCCTTAGTGTTTCATTACATTACATTTTAATTCCAATGCTAATCAGATGTGGTAAGACAATCAATTTAACAATCTAAACATATCTCATTTATACATAAATATAACTCACAAAAACCACCACCACACAACTCTCTCCCAAGTCGGTCTTGCATATGAACTGCTTGTGCTCAAAATAGGTCCAAGAGGCGTTGGGTGGGGTGGGATGGGGTGGGGGTGGTTTTTTTCCAATGAAAACGCTGTTTTAAAGAGAGCCATGTCGTTACTTGTGTTATTAAACGTAACCTTTTGTAGGTAACACAAAAATACTACTCCGTAAAATATTTTGTCAATAAGTTTATTTATTAAATCTCAAATTAAGTATGTCTGAAGAAATTATCTTGAATTCAGTAAAAAAAGTATATGCAACTCCTTGTATATTTATCAAAATCTAGTTATTTATCTGAAAAAATAATTACATGTAACACTTTTTATAATACAAAGTGCATCTGCTTCAAAACAAGCAAAACCAATATTGGAAAATAAGCGATTTCAAATTCATGATATAATTTCACAACTAATTTTGTTCATAAAAAGATCAAAGGTAGAACTGAAATTCGTGGTTTGATTGCTAATTGATTTGGTAAAGTCTCTTTGGTTGTGGCCAGACTTTCTTAAGTTTAGTTCTAGGCCTCGTCTATAACTGATGATCATTGCTAATCATTTAACAAGATCGTTGTTAAGGGTGGGAATTGCTATTAATTACGAGTACTTGACATAGTATTTATTGGGAATGGGCAACTACTAAAAGGCTCCAAATTAATGGGGCCTAATATATGTTGCAAAAAGTGTTTGATGAATATACAACTCGTTCAAAAAAAAGAATATACAACTCGTACCCATTAAGGCTACCCACAACATTGACCCCAACGACCTTTAATTTTCTTGCCATAAGAGCTTTCTCTCTCCTGCGACATATAGGCGACCTTTTAGGCACAGGAGACCGACATTTATTTTATCATTTTTTACAACTTTTTTAATTACAAAATTAAAATTCATTAATACTAAAACACATTACATAAAATAAAATTAAAACATTACAATAATAATTAAAAACTTAAACTAATCATATAAGTTATAATATTATGTGATTTCTTGCTTCATCTCCATTAGCTTCTCTTATAGCTTTGGAGGACAAAGTCTCGTCAATCGTGAATTATTGAAATTGTCTTTGTCCCGTTTCTTTTTTATGGTGAAATGAATGAGGTATTTATAGGGTAAAAGGTTTAATTTTTTTAAAAGTTAAAAATGTTTTTTTTTTTTCTTAATAATGTAAGAGTACAATTTTTTTTAAGTGAGTTATCAGTCGAGACCACAAAGCATTTGCTTGTTTAGGAGCCGACTAATACACAAAGAGCGACTAAAAGCAATGGTGGCGACCCAGTCGTGATTCGGTCGACCGACGAGGACGACCTCCCACTGCGAGGAAACTTATAATGTAGATAGATGAAACAAGAAATCGTAAATAAATCTTGTTGTATATTGAAAAACACCTTTTCATTTAGTCACTACATTGTGCTCGGGGCATGGCTTTTAAAAAGTCTATTAGTAGTATAGATGATATGTTACGTAGACGAAAAAACTAAAGGACGTTTGGTTGGTTGGTGGATTATGGATTTGGATTTGTGGTTGATGGTGAAAAAGGTTGTTTGGTATGTGAATGTGGGTCTCGAAATTAGGAATGAGTCCAAATATTTGAGGTTGCATAAAAGTAGACAAGTTGGTCGGGCTTTAATAGATATGTGAGGTCAACTTTCTATTCATTTTATATCTCTCTTCTTTTTATCTAATAAAATAATAAATTTAACTATTAAATCCTCCATTGACCATTTAAATAAGGGTTTTGTCCGTTTAATAGCTATATACTTTTTCAAATATGTCATTTTGGTACGTGTACTATTTTTCGTTCCACTTTATGTATTGTACTTTCATCCTTTGTTCCAATTTGGTACGTGTACTTTTTTAAGGTGTATAATAGCAATGTACTTTTCATATGTGTTTCATTTTGGCACGCTAATGACGTACCAAATTGGAACACTTATGGAAAGTATGACGTACCCAATTAAAACACTTATGGAAAGTACATTGCTATTCAAAAACTTAAAAAAAATACACGTACCAAAACGAGACACTTGAAAAAGTATATATTGCTATTCTACAACTTAAAAAAAGTACACGTACCAAAACGAGACATTTGAAAAAGTACACTGATATTCTACGACTCAATCCCTTTAAATAATCATATCAAATTAAATATAATATTTTCTCTCACCTCAAATCCAAATCCTAAACCAAATTCAAATCCTAATCCTAATCTTAAACCCATCTACAAACCAAATGAGCCCTAAATAGTGAGTTAAGTATAGATGTACGTGCAAATGTTTAACATTTTAGAAAGTGAAGCACAACTATTTCTCACCTCTTTTCACTTATTTTTGTTTGCGGGCGTGCATAATTTGTTGGTTTCGTAATAGCTTTCTAGCAGGGTGTAGATAATCAATGGTATCAGATATCATCTGAAATCGTGTAATCACTTTCCAATATAAACTATTCGACCCTAGTGTCTGGGTTACACCAATATCTTTATGGGATAAAACTAAATGTACCTATTCACTTTTAAGTGTTTATATTTTATTTATATCTCCATGCAAAATATGTGTTACCATTTATAGGATACTCAAAACCCAATAATGGAATTATTATAATTAACCGGCCTATTAATTACATATAATGTTACTCTATTATAAGATATAGTGGTTACATGACCGTTAATTATGGCCTTTAAGTTGCAGTTATAACTACCTTTGACTATGTCAAAGCAGTTACAATCTATGTTTGAATTCAGTCCACTGAGTAATACTCACTAATGAGCTTACCTCTGTAATGATAGTTCCCTGAGTGTGCTCACTAGAGGTTCACTCACTGATGACATGAACCCTCTAATGAGACAACTCCCTGATGAGATCCTTCAGCCGAAACTGAACTCATCAGCCTCATGAATACCACTTAGAGTCACACTCCCTGAGGAGTAGACTCCCTGAACTTCATCGCCTACTGAATCATTCTTTACCACTATCAGATTTAGGGTGATCAGAGATCTGATGGGTGTACACTCCGTACCTCCTGACCCATTACCAGGTGTGATCAGAGACCCTCAATTGAACTAAATTTTCAACAATCCTCCCCAATCTAGTATAATTCCTTAGCATGAAAATAAAAATAAAACAAAACCAGTGCATAAATGATAATATCTCGAAGATTGAATTTCCATCTTAGTACATTACACGTTCAAATATTCAAGAATCAGAGTGTTCTAAGAATTGAACCCTTCAATCCATTTGAATACCTGAAGATAACATACACACAAAGCTTTCAAGCACTTAAACACTCCTGACACTAAATAAGTCATGTGTCAATATCCAATTCATGAATGTTTTAAGAGACAAAAGCTTAATGCTCCCTGAAGCGGCAAAACTTCATCACTCACATAGGTAGTTCCCTTTAATTCATTCACCTGCTTTGCACTTTTTTAAAAATTTGAACTATTAAAAAGAAACCTTCTTCAATCTGACCTTTCAGCATGACCGAGCACAAATAATATAAAACATGTGCTCCAGCCTCTCGAACATTAAGCTTTCCCCACTGAATTCAGCTCCAAAGTTTCCTTCAGAGGGAATTGGGCGTCTGAATGCTCAGCGACTATGGTGGGATATAAACCCATCCCTTTAGTAGATTTAGAACTAAGTCTTAGCCAAAACCTTCGTCAAGTGATCAACTAAATTTTTTTGAGACCTTACAAACTCTATAGATACTACCTCATTCATGATGAGCTCACGATTATGCTATGCTTGGCACCTAAGTATCTAGATTCCCATTGTACATCTGGCTATAAGCCTTGGCTAATGTAGCTGCACTATCACATTTGATAAAAATAGGTGCTATAGGTTTAGGCCATAATGGAATCTCAAGAAGCAAGTATTTCAACCATTCAGCCTCTTTACCAGCAGCTTCCAAGGCCACAAATTCAGATTCCATTGTTGAACTGGTGATACAAGTTTGCTTCTTGGATGCCCAATAAATTGCACCTCCACCAAGCAGGAATATCCAGCCACTGGTAGATGAATTGTCATCAATTTTACTGATCCAACTTGCATCAATGTATCCTTCTAACATTGAAGGATAACCAGTATATAAGAGACTATAATCTATTGTTCTCTTTAGATACTTCAATACCCTCTAAACGGATTGTCAGTGAGAGACTATAATACTAGTGTACCTGCACAATTTACCCACTGCAAAAGCAATATCAGGTCTGGTACAAGTCATGACATACATCAGGCATCCAATTACCCTAGAATATACAAGTTAAGATACAACCCGACCCTTATTAGGTCTCAACTTGTCACTTATATCCATAGGAGTAATCACTAGAGTACAATCAAAGTAATTGAATTTCCTCAGTACCATCTCAATATAATGAGACTAAGAGATTGAAATTCTCTTACTTTAATGTTTAATCCTAATACCAAGGACAACATCATCCTCCCCCAAGTCCTTTATGGAGAACCTTGATGACAAAAATTCCTGTCAGATCAAATTGATCTTGATCAGTACCAAAGATCAGCATGTCATCAACATATAAACAAATGATGACTCCTTTACCAGATTCATCAAATTTGCTATACACATATTTGTCAGCTATTTTAAGAAGATAACCATTTGACAAAATCATTTCATTAAATTTTTGATGCCATTACTTAGGTTCCTGTTTCAGTCTATACAAAGACTTAATTAGCTTGCACTCCTTTTTTTCATTTCCAGTCATGATGAAACGATGAGGTTGGTTCATATAAAGCTCCTCGTCTAATTCACCATTTAAGAACGTTGTCCTCACATCCATCTGATGAATAATCAGATTTTGAATTGATGTCTTAGCAATCAACAGTCTTATGGTACTGATACGTGCCACAGGAGCATCGTATTAAAGTAGTGTATCCCTGACTTTTGTTTGAATCCCTGAATGACCAGCCATGCCTTGAACTTTTCAAAAGTTCCATCTACCTTTATTTTCATTTTGAAAATCCATTTGCAACCTCGAGGTTTGCAACCAAGTGGTAGATCAGCCAACACCCAAGTGTTGTTACCCATAATGGAATCCATCTCATTATTAATTATTTTTTTTTCCAAAAAGCAACATCTTGGGACTTCATTACTTCATCAAATGTTTTGGGGTCATCCTCAACAATAAAGCAATAGGAGTATTGGCTAGAGACCCCATCCCTTGTTCCTTTAATTAAATATAATTGAAACTCAGGTCCAAATGACTTTGGAGTCCTAACCCTTTTGCTCTTCCTGAGCTCAGGTTCAGATTGCTGAACCACAACCTCATCAGAGACATTTGAAACACCAATGTCATTAGTTCCATTAGGAATCTTCTGAATAGGTTTAGGGATAAATGAGAATATGTTCTCATCAAAGATTGCATCCATTGATTAAACTATTGAGTTAGTTTTTTTTGGGTAAAGTTATTGAGTTAGTTGAAACAAATTCATTAGTTCAATAACATAGAACCTAAAAACCTTGGAATGCTCATATATCCAACAAAGATGCATTCAATGCCTCTTTCTCCCAAACTTTTCAGCTTTGGATCATGGTGTCTGACAACTTTCCTACATCCCCATACCCTGAGATAGTTCAGGTTGGGTTTCCTTTTAGTCCATAGATCATAAGGGGTAGCCTTGTTCCTTTGATTATGAACCCTGTTTAATAAATAGAAAGTTGTTAACATAACTTCACCCCAGAACCCTTGCATGACTCAGTATTGAATAAGACAACATGATATTAATCATCTTCTTTAGTACTATATTTTCCTTTCAAAGATACCATTTTGTTGAGGAGTATAGGGAGCAGTTGTTTCATGGATTATACCAGCATACTGAAAATACAGAGTATCCGTGTACTTACCTTCCCTATCAGTCCTTAATCTTTTGATCAGGGACACTTGTTGCAATTAAAATTCAGTTTTAAACGCTTTAAATATATCTAATGCTTCATCCTTAGTATATAACAAATAAACATAAAAAAATCTAAAAACATCATCAATAAATGTCACAAAGTATTTCTTATTCCCCAATGAGGGAGTAGCATGCAAATCATACAGGTCATCATGTATCAGCTATAAAAATCGGTTTCACATTTAATACTCTGAAAAGGTTTCTTAGTTATTTTGGTCAACATGCAAGTCTTACACTTTTTAGTATCCATGCCAAAAGCCGGGATTAACCCATCCTTGGACATATCTTGCATCATTTTATCATGTACATGGCCAAGTATATCATGCCAGAGGGTAGTGTCATTCAGTATATAGGTTGACTTAAAGGCTGGATTACCAATATCATTAACAATATTAAGCTTGAACATTTGATTATGCAAATAAACAAAATCAATAAACACACCATGTTTAGATAAAACAAACTTATCAAATGCAATAACTTGTTTATAACTATAATTATTCAAACCACTACGATAAACCAAATTCTTTCTAATATTAGAAACATGTAAAACATTAAACAAAGAAACAGTCTTTCCAGAACTAAATCTTAAATCCACTCATCATTTTCCATGCACCATGGATGTTGATCCATTCCCCATATGAAGAATTGAACCATCATTCAACGACTCATAGGTCTTGAACTAACTTCCATCTTTACGCACATGGATTGTTGCACCAGAGTCAACCCACCACGCAACACCATCATCCTGCTCAAAGTATGCTTCAGATATATATATGTAACATAATAAATCTAAAAAGACTTATTAAACACTATTTGACCTTTCAGATGATTGTTAGAACCAGTTCCTGAAACACTTGTGCCTGATCCATTGGTTTTGTTACCAACTTTAACACCCTTGCAATCCTTTCTAAAGTCTCCAGGTTTTCCACACTTCCAACAAGTTGCTTTTGGCTTCTTGTTAGGATCATATTTGGTGTTATCCTGATGCTTACGTTTGCCCTTGTTGTCATTGTACCTGGTATAGTTGTTATGCTCCACCATATTGACAACTGGTGGACCAATAACATTGCTACTTTTTGTCTTGTCACTATCCCGTGCTTTGAGTGATTCCTTAATGCGCATATGACTGCCCAACTCAACAAGAGTTAATTACTCCTTCTTATGTTTCAGCATATGCTTGAAATCCTTCCAAGAAGGAGGGAATTTATCAATGACATAAGAGAATGAAATAGTCGCATCCATGTTCATTTTGTGTTGTGTGAACCGACCAAGTAGACTAAGAAGTTTATTGTATTGTTCCATGACAGGTCTGGAATCGACCATTTTGTAATTAGTAAAAGTACTTATAAGGAACTTCTTGCTTGAGGCATACTCAGCTATATATTTAGCCTTCAAATATTCCCATAGTTCTTTTCCATATAAAACATATTTATAAATATCAAACAAAGGATTAGACATACCATTGAGAATTAGACCACGACACACAAGAGTCATCATTCTCCCATTTGCTCCTCTTCCTTAACTGCTCCATAGTAGCATTCTCACAATCCTCTGGCATAGGTGTATTCAGAATATACACCACACTCATGCTTGATAAAAGGAAATGCATCTTATTTTACCATTGTCTGAAATTTACCCCTTCAAACTTTTTACTAAATAGTTTCTATTGATTGTTGGCTTCGTAGCAGCTTCCCAGCAAGGTGTAGATAATCAATGGTACCAGATATCACTTGAAATCGTGTAATCACTTTCCAATAGAAACTATTCAACCTTAATGTCTAGGTTACACGAATATCTCTATGGGATAAGACCAAGTGTTTCTTCTTGTTTCGGACACAAAGCAAGAACCTGTTCGCTTTCAAGTGCTTATATTTTCTGTATATCTCTATGCTAAATATGTATTCCTATATATAGGATACTCAATGCGTAATAATGGAATTATTTTTTTTGGGTAAAGGGTAAAACGTGCCACTGGTAAAATATATTACTCCAGAAAAAAGTTTAAGTACATAGGATGAGGGTGAATTCCCTCACCTCAGCCCAATAAAAGGAAAAAAAATGCACCACTTGTGCTTCAATTCAAACCTACCAATATTATGAACTAAACACAAAGAAGGAAAATTACTTCCTAACACGATCGGGAAGACGAATATCAAATTGATCACAAAAGCCTCCGTTTATTCAGGTAAATCATATACCCGAGCCTCGTATCCATCATAGCAATCAAAATTATCTTCAAATAATCCTCCTCCAACAGTCGAAGACATATATCTAGAAGTCTCATCATCAGAAAACTCAGCTTCATCCTTATAAGATTCTTCCAATTGGTCACCTATAGAAGTTATGGGCTTGCTAGCCGATGCCTCATTAGTCACCTTCATTTCCAGCTGTTTTCCATGATCATCCACAAACACAAGTTTCCCCTCCAACATTTGACTTTCAAGGTCATTAATCCCATCTACCACAGGAGTAACACTTGTACTAGGGGTTTGCTTACCCCCTTCTTCTTCCTCATGGACCAAGGTAATCATCTCATTAGTACTCTTTGGGTTCGAACCTCCATAGTCCCCCTCATCAACCAATGTATCAAGAACATCAAAAGGGTTTGAAGTAGTAACCTTAGATACATTTGGTTGTGCTTGAGCTTTATCCTTCTTGTTTGTAGATCAAACCGGTCGATAAAAGGAATACGACTTAGGGCTTCGAATTAACCGAAAATCCTCTGACAGCCTGTCCACCAGTCTGTTTAGGCTTCTTTGAATTAGTCAACACATCCGGGATACTCTTCTTAGGACATTCATCAGGGACCTGACCAAAAACCTGACAACTAGAGCACGTGAGAGGTGTTCACTCGTACTCAACACGGATAGTGCTCATAGTAAATCCTTCACCACTGAATTTAGGAACAACCACTACTATAGTATCTCTCAAATCTAAGCTCAACCATGGCTCTTGCATAACTAGCCCTACCCCAAGAATCGGTGCATATAGTACCTGTGTAAGAATCTAACATCAACGGGTTACCAAATAATGGAATTATGATAATTAACCAACCCATTAATTACATCATAATGTTCATCTATTATAAGATATAGTGGTTACATGACCGTTAATCATGGCCATTAAGTTGTAGTTATAACTGCCTTTGAATATGTCAAAGCATTTACAATCCATGTTTAACTTTAGTCGAGTGAGTTATACTCATTGATGAGCTTGCATCTGAAAAGGTAGTTCCCTGAGTGTGCTCACTAAGAGGTTCAATGACATGAACCTTTTGATGAGACAACTCCCTGATGAGATCCTTCAATCGAAACTGAACTAACTAACTTGATGAATACCACTCGGAGTCACACTCCTTGAGGAGTAGACTCCTTGAAATTCATCAGCTACTGTATCATACTTTACCACTATCAAATTCAGGGTGATCAGAGACCTGAAGGGTGTACACTCCGTACCTCCTGACCCATTACCAGGTGTGAACCAACGACCCTCAATTGAACTAAAATTCCAACAAAATTGAATTTTTTGTTTGTTTTTTCTACAGAAATAAATGCTTATTTTCATTTCTTACATTTTTATAAAGAGTAAATTTCATTTTTGGTCCCTAAGATATGGCAAAATTGCAGATTTCGTCCTTAATGTTTCGAAAGTGTAGCGGTAGTCCCCATTTTGAATGTTTTGTTGCATGTTTGGTCCCTAAATTGCAAATTTAGTCCCTAAAACTTTGAAGTTTCCGCTGCATTGGTGGCCCCTAAATTGCATATTAGGGACCACACATGCAACAAAACCTTCAAAATGGGGACTATCGTTGCAGTTTTGAAACGTTAGGGACGAAGCCTGCAATTTGGCCATACCTTAAGGACCAAAAATGCAAATTACTCTTTTTATAAATTAGACATAAACTTTTACTTCTTCTCTCTTCTTCACACAAATCATATCTATTTTTTTTCCATTCATTTCTTTTAAAAGTACAAAAAACAAATGGTCTTTTTCTTTTGCAGATAAAGACTTTAAATGCATCTCTTCTTTTGCAAATAAAGATATAAAACTTCTGAAAAAACAAATAAGGCATAAATTAGTCATCTCTCTATATATAACCAAAAACAGTCGAGTTGTAGAAATTATTATCAAGAAACTTTATTCATCGTTGCTATATTACATAAATATCACATTAGTGGTTTTTGGTTGAAAGAGTGGTCATGTTTTATTCAACATGCATGGAGACCATGAGGGCCATGACAATGATAAAAATGTATTATTAAATAGGGAAAATGACAAAAAAATGTATCGAACTTGACACTTGTTGTCATTGTGTGTAGCCAACTATTTTTTTTTTCATTGTAACACAAACCTTTTGAATTTTTGTCATTGTATGTAGCCAGTTAGGTGAATTTGTGTTATTGTATGTACCCAGTTAGGCTTAGCGTTACATCGTTAGTCCTTTTATATTAACGGTCGTTAGTAAGTAACTTAAAATTTCGTTCTCTTACGTTTTTATTCGTTTTCATCCGTTATTATACGTTTTCTTCCCTTTTTACACGATTTCGTCCGTTTTTACACGATTTCGTCCGTTTTTACACGTTTTCTTCCGTTTTCGTCCGTTTTTACACGTTTTCTTCCGTTTTTACACGATTTCGTCCGTTTTTACACGTTTTCGCTCGTTTTCTTCCGTTTTCGTCCGTTTTTACACTTTCTCTTCCGTTTTTACCGCGATTTTGTGTTTTACGTTTTTCGCTCGTTTTTACACGTTTTCTTCCGTTTTTACGCGTTTTCGCTCGTTTTTACACCATTTTACACGTTTTCTTCCGTTTTTACACGTTTTCTTCCGTTTTTACACGTTTTCTTCCGTTTTTACACGATTTCGTCCTTTTTACCGCGTTTTTATTTCGTTTTACGTTTTCTTCGTTTTACGATTTAGTCCGTTTTTACGTTTTCGCTCGTTTTACACGTTTTCTTAGTTTTACGTTTTCATCCGTTTTTACACCATTTTACCGTTTTTTCTTCGTTTTCTTCGTTTTTACCGTTTTCTTAGTTTTACCACGTTTTCTTCGTTTTTACACGATTTCGTCCTTTTTACACGTTTTCTTTCGTTTTTACACGTTTTCTTCCGTTTTTACATCGATTTTTGTTTTACGTTTTGCTGCGTGTAAAAACGGAAGAAACGTGTAAAACAGAAGAAAACGTAAAAACGTGTAAAGCGACGAAACGTGGAAACGCGTCGTAAAAACGGAAGAAAACGTGTAAAAACGGACGAAAACGGAAGAAAACGTGTAAAAACGTGTAAAAACGGACGAAAACGTGTAAAAACGGACGAAATCGTGTAAAAAGGGAAGAAAACGTATAATAACGGATGAAAACGAATAAAAACTTAAGAGAACGAAATTTTAAGTTACTTACTAACGACCGTTAATATAAAAGGACTAACGATGTAACGCTAAGCCTAACTGAGTACATACAATAACACAAATTCATCTAACTGGCTACATACAATGACAAAAATTCAAAAGGTTTGTGTTACAATGAAAAAAAAAATAGTTGGCTACACACAATGACAAAAAGTGTCAAGTTCGATACATTTTTTTGTCATTTTCCCTATTAAATAATAGATGTTGTTGAATTGAAAGAGCACAATATTATTATTAAGATTTTCAAAAATTCATATTTGTATATTAAATTCAAGAGTGACCATCTCATTTGCTAGCTCCTTGTGCGCTTCGTGCGGTTTGTATAAAACAACTCAAAATAAATCGTCATGATATCTTTTATATAATAAAACAAAACCCTTAGTGGGAATTTTTCATTTAAAAAAATCAAACCATACCTTATTTGGTAATATTTTTTTTTAAATTAAAAATTTTTCATGAATTTTGAAAAATAATTAACTCTATTTTTTTCCTAATTTAGCTATAAAAGTTTAAAAAACGTTTTCATATCATATTCTACAAAAAAACATGTAAATACACATGGGCCTTGATGCTATTTTTCCATAATTGGTGGGAAAGAATGTAATTTATAAAACAAAACCGGACTCCACACATTCATCTCCAATTCCACAATACATTCATAAAAACCACGACATTCCCTTTTCACAAGCTTGCAAATATAACTGACGATGACAATCATTGATTTTGGGTGTTTATCGAACCCCTAATTCTACACCACGACTATTTTTGATAATGTAAGTCAAAATATTTTTGATACAAATTATTGTTGTTGTTTAGTTAATCGATCTTTCTGGGTTTTGGAGTTCATGCATTAGTATTCTTATTAAGTATTGATGCTATCATTGTACGATTTGGGAGCATTAATGAAGTGTGCAACAAGTGTTTGATAAAATTCGTCATTAGCTTATAAGTTATTACACACATGTTGGTTTTGATAACGTATTGTCAATACCACTATCTAATCACTGCCATTGGTTCCTTTTTCAGGTTCATTTTTGTTTACAATTTCTGAGGCCAACTCCCCGTCAACCAAGTATTCAAAGAGGCCAACTTTCTCTAATTATACTTCATACTTGCTTTTAGTATTAGTTTCAAGTCTATGGGGTGTTTGGGATTGCATATCTTATATTGTTTTTATGATAATGGGTCAAAATTCAAAACGGGTCAGTCTGAAACAAGTCATGTTGTAGAACATGATAAACCAGACATCCCATCTTGAACCACTAAACTATCTTTTTTTACTCCTTAAACTTTCATATGCACCCAAAGTAGACATTTACTATCTTTTAACCCGTTTGGCTGTTCTCTTTTAACTATCAAGAATTTTGCAAAAGTACATGCTTGAGGTGTATATCTCCGCCTAAACAAAATGTTCTAGAGGTGGAAAAATGGGTGGGTCAACATGGTTACGCTCATCGTAAATAAATGATGGTCTTTTTTTAATTTGAAAACAACCATAAAATAGGATGTTTTCCAGAATATTAACAAAACTTTTCAAAAGTATTCATGGGAAATTTTTGATTACGTGAAAAAATATGTGTTGGGTCAACATGGTTACGGGTATGTTGAATGGGAGTGTTTGGAGTTTATATAGATAAGGGTGTTTGGATTTAGATTTAACAAATAAGATTAGTTATGCAAAAAGCATAGAACTTAGATTTTTATAGACAACCAGTTGTTGGACTTTTGAATAGTTTATGGATAAAAATTGCAACACTAATTTTTATGTTTTTGTATTTTATCATGAGATTATATTTCCATTGGTTTAAATATGCGTTTTCATTTCTTTTCTGTATTGACATATGCTTATTGAGTTTGGTGGTCTTTGAGTTGGATTTTTGTTCTGCATATGATGCCGAAGGCGTGTGCTTATTGTAAATATCGGGAGTTATATGGGTGGTGTAGACTTGTGGCATAATAAAAATGAAAGCACTGATAATTGTGATCCTCAATCTAAGCACGATAAAAGGTTGGAAGTTGTGAGCATATCTGGAACTTGGCATCTGGGAAAGCTTCGGGTGATAATTTTGTTTCAATCTTCTTTCTCTTTTCCAAATATTTGTTCAAAGTTATATAATTAAGACTCATTATTAATTCTATCTGAAAAATTCCATATTTATAGATTTTGATGGCATCTTGATTTGACAGGGTTTGGATCAGCTACATTCTGGTCTACAGTAGCAAAAGTCACATATGTTGGGTTCCCAACCTCTTCACGAGCTACGAATGCCCACGCCACAGCATCAGCAGTAGCTTTTGTTAGCACAAAAAACTATGACATCACAATCGCCTAATGATGAAAGCAGAAGGCTTAGAATGCTTATTAATATATTAGGGGTTCAAAAAAAAAAGAATGCTTATTAATAATTGGAGTATGAGCATGGGTAAAGATGGTTTTCTAACTCGGTGGGTGATGTAGATCCAAATATTGGATCATTTATGCATGTATTACCTCGTGGCGATCCAGATTATGTTACTCAAGGTGACCTTTGTTAATCTTTTCATTGTTGCCTTCTTTATAAAAGTGTTAATTTCTGCCGTTCATGTGAAAGCGGGTCAATAGGGTTATTTTTATGTATAATGGGTTGGATGGATACACTTTATTTCACTAACTAAAAAGGAAACGTTTTAAACAGTTTAGAGGCAGTCCTAATAATCAATAACATCCCAAGTTGCATTATTCAGGACAATCAATAGTTTCTGTAATCATCTTCAATATTTTGATTATTTATAGAATCAAAGAAATCGAGAAAACACAATTGATGTGTTAATATACAGCTTTCAAACTCGTACGAGTCACGAGTCGACTCATACGAGTTGAGTCAATCGAAATTGGATCTGACTAGGTGTGTCAAACTTTGTAATCATCTTCACTAAAAAGATGATTAGGTGTGAATGAAAATTGGATATGTCTCGTGAGTCGTGACCGCCTCAGATTTTTTGTACTTAACCAACTTAGATTTTTGGTACTTAACCCACCCATTTTTTCAGTCATGTAAGTTGATGAAGTAGGATATCTTGGCAACTTTACAGTTTTCTTATCATTGTCAATTAAATTTATATCAAATAGGCTTTTTTACACTTAAGTCACTTGGCATTTTGAGTCTTTTGACATTAAAAGAAAAGGTATGTTATATTTCGAAACAAGTTGGACCTTTCTGTTACTTGGGCATGCAAGAAAAAAGAAATGTCTTCTAAACAAACTCAAACATGCGTTTTGTAGTTAGAAATGGCTCAGCTGCAGCAACAGAGGAACGGGTTCCCACAACAACAGCATCTTCAGTATTCTCTTTTTGCTCCCTCAATTCAAAATTAGAGTCTAAATCTTCAGCAAGACAAGATGTTAGGATCAAGAAGTGTAACTGGAGATGGGAGCGCGTAAAACTCCTTTAGAGGAAACGATCAGGTCACTTCTTTAGTGTGCCCAAGTAAACTGATAACCTATTGTGATTCTTATTGAGATGCGTTGCTTATAAGCAAGTCATCTTATTTCCTGAGAATAAGCATTCAAGAATCCTTTTAAATTTCTATTAGTTCGTCAGGATTAACACAAATGGAAATAAGCTATTGTTGTAAAACCATACAAATATTTATCCATGCCACTTGGTTTCTAATACATTCAAGGCTTTTAAAACCAGAATGGAAGAAAAAAAAAGCATCCTGTGTCATATTCGGGTACCGCAAACAGTACGGGAACCGCAAACACTGCATGACCATCACCAAGTTCAGCGTCGTCAACACCACCAACTCATAGACCTGGGGATGTGATCTCAGTGCCTACTTTGGTGCATAATGGAAATTCTTGAAAGCCTTAATGATGTTTGATACTGATGGTCCCGCTAATCTTACATCCCTGTTAAATCAATTGGCGAGTGTGAAGTAACATTTGTGGTTACATCATTAAGGTCATCTGAAAGTCCTTTTGACACGGGTTTACTCCCAAGTTTTTAAAATGGCCTCAAAATATCATTTTTGTCCCCAAATGATATGACTATAAAATGTTGGAAGTTAAAAAATGTAGTAGTTTCACATTCTTCATTGTTCATTTTATAAACTATTGTATAATCTATGATCTTAAACAAGCACATGAAGTCATACAAACATCATAACTATTATTGCGTCGCATTTTGAACATCAGTTTATGTGTGCTATTTTAAGTACATTTTTGTTGGTTCAAAACAAGACAAGAAAGTATGAAACATGAAGTTTTCAAAATCTACAAGTAATAGTTTTGTTACTAGTTCAAGGGCAACTACGATGTCTAAACTAAATATTGTAAATCGAAGTGGCATTGGCAACCACCCAAGTCCGTTCCTTTAGAGTTCATCTATACGTTTACCCATGGTAGTTGTACCCATCACGATTATATACCTTTAGAGCATATAAACTTTTCATGTATATATAATTTTAGGTTTGAGTTTTGACAACAATAAACCCAAATTGTATTGTCGGTGTAATGTAAAGAACGATTCATCCCATATTATATTGTCGGTGAAATATAAAATTACTCCCGATCTACTAGATACTTATAACTCCTTCTTTGGATAGTTCAAATGCACGGAGATGCCATGCTTAAAGTGTATAAGATACAACTCATTTCACATCCTCACTTATATAACTTGCATTTATAAATGGGAACTTTATGTTTGTAACCTGTTTTTTAAGTCCATTTTCTTATTAGCCTTCAGTATTCTGGTGCATCTTTAGTTCTTTCAAGGTTTTTTTTTTTTTTTTTTGGTTCAAGTGTTGGTAAAAAAAAATAACAGGTTTGCTACTTTTAGTTGATGCAATTTCTCTCTTGATTATGTTTAATATTGCATGTATGTGGAGATCCAATAAACTATAGTTTACCTAAATTAGAAATGCAAAAACATAACAAACGGTAAGTGAACTTGGTTTATAAAGCTTTGTGATAAAACTTTCTACAAAAATATACATAACCATTTACTACTTCAATAAAAGATAATTAAAATCCAAAACTAAGAATCAAACTAAAGGAAATAAAATTAAACTGTTTGTTTTAAAATAAATAAAAATTCATTATTAAAAATATAAGAAAAAGTCCCGTGCGTGCACGGGCATTATAACTAGTTTCAAGGAAAACAACCAAATATAATATATGCAATTTTTGACCGAAATTGACAGAACTCTACGTTAGCACTTTGTTCCCATGTTTTGAAAAAAAAAAAAAAGAAAAAAAGAAAAAAAAAAAAGGAATAAATTAAATTAATTTTTATATCTTGCTCCTGAGGTAGTAGAGAAAAGAAAGATAACTCATTGATTTTACAATTATACTCTTTGTTATATTTAAAATTTAATATTTATGTTTTATATGAGATTATTAAAGTTGTTATATTTATTAAAAGCTTTAAAATATAATTTCTTTTAAAATCATCTCACTTTTAGAAAGAAAGTTTTAGAAAAAAGTTTAACTAAATTTACTCCCGTCTTCTTTTTTCTTCTCTCTTAATTTACTCAAAAACACAAAATTTATTTTGTTTTCTTCCCACAAAATTTAACCAAATTTACTCAAAAACAAAATTTATTTTGTTTTCTTCCTACTTCTTTTCTATTCTTTCAAAAATAAAACTCGAAAACGCAACATAGGTTCACGTGATGGGTTTCGTGTTGTTAGGACATAGGGTTATTTATGTTTGATGAAAGAAAGTATTGAACCAGTACTTAGATATTTGATAAAGAAATCACCCAAGCTAAAATAAAGCTACATTAGTACGTAGTATGAGATTTACTTAACTCCAATATTTTTATAAGTTTGGATTGAAATCATGATGTAAACCTGACCAATTATGTTTATTCACAAACAAAAGAGTGAGCCATTTAATTTTAGGAACATTGGCTCCCTCAGTAGACTTTATTGTTTTGAGTCTACAATTCAATACTTGAATCAAACCATTAACACTGGAGAAAGATGTCAAGGACTCTTGCTAATGGTAATAACGTATTTATATACTACTAGTGGTTCAAAACTAAAACTAATTAAACTTGGTTAAGTTTATTGAAAAATTCAACTGGTTCAAGTGATCATGACATGACAACTTACAGATCACCCTAAAAACCAAGAACTTGAATAATAATAAGTGACAATTACCGATCACGTATATGGTACAGTGACATGACGTATATGGTACAGTGACATGACATACATGTAGGGGGTTAGCGCAACTAGCAGACAACGGAAAGCTATATGTGTGCTGGATGGATAAGTTAGAGGATGAAAGCCACCAGAAAAGACGAGAAAACAATGCTAATATATCAAACATATCAAAAAGTTTCATATTTGCCATTATACGAGCTGAACTCTAATTCTTTACTTACTACAACCTTACAAAAGAAAATATGAAAAACATATGTACAACTCTAGCTAAAATTACATAAACTTAGAACAAAACTCACATACTTTGGGTAAACAAAAATTACCCAAGACGGATCACCTATAGCTATATGCTTACTCCGGAATGCTTTGTAGAGCAGGCCTCCAAGATACTTGATGAGATTCAAATCGATCACTAACATTCACCAACCGAGCAAGCACTTGTTCTACCGTTAACCCTTGGACATCAGTCCTGCCTAATAGTTCCTCCAACTTTTTTTTCGATATCTTAATTTTTATCTCTTTCTCAGACTTTTTTTTCACTATCTCCCGTATAATTTTCTATCTTCTCGGGGTAGGAAATAAAGTTTTCCTCGGCTGAAGCTTTTGGTGATTGGAAATCATCGGCAAAGGGGCGAATGGCTGGCTGCTTCTTTATACAATTTCCCATTTTATTCTTTTGTTTATAATATGAAAATTGTGAGTTAGTTTATGAGTTTATATAGGGATGCAAAGAATGCCAAGATGGAATAAAGACTGCCACGTTGGATCGAGAAGGTGTCTTACGTGGCATTGAAAGTATGACCGTTCATCTTCACATCTAGTTATTACCTGGTACACTTCGTACCATACCAATTAGTTAACTTCTTAGTTACTTGGGATCAGTTTAGGAAATATATGAAATCGACTTGTTTTTAGTTAAGATTAACTGAACTGTATAAATACTTGACTTGTAGCGAGTTATGTTGAGTGTGTATCATTTTACATGTATTCACCCTCTTTACGTGTACGTAAATTTGCAAAAGTCCACTACTATACTAGTAACTAATCGAGTCGAACTATATATAAAAAGCAATCAAGTTGGCGAGTACAAATTTTGATCGATTGATATTATCATTTGTCATTGTACTAAACTAGTAATCAAGCCAAGTCAGGTTTCAAGTTTTAGAGCTAACTCGAGTTTTAAGTGCTCTAGTAGTAACAGCACAAAGTCCACTTGATTAGTTAGTACTTAGTAGGGTGATTGTGCACACACTCTGTACAGCTCGTGTACATAATTTACATGGCCAAGTATCAAATAATCGAAGTTTATATCAAATATTTTTTCAGTCGATTCGAGTAGCTTGTACGCTGATTATGCCGATAGCTTGATATAGAGGCATGCACATACATTACGTGAATCATTCAAAGATATTAGACAATAATAAAATCTGGCAGTCTTTATTCCAGCTTGGTGTTTTAGCCGGGGCGGAATCAGGACAAAATATAATCGGGTGCACAAATTTTTTTCAACCGTAATATAGAAACACATTTTGATAGACAGGGTGCATTTAAGATGCGTTTAAGAAAAATTAATGTTTTTTATTCAAAAATTAATACTACATCGTAAAAATTCATAAGGGTCCCTGACACCCGCGGAACCCCGATGAAAAGGTGGACAATTATGGTGAAAATAAGGCAAAGAGGGAGATTAAGATTTTGTAAGATACAAAATTTATTCCTCTTTTTCGCCCTAAAGACATAAACCGAACATCCTCCCATAGATCATAATCAATCAATCATTACAGGACCTTTTGGTAAAAAGTATAATTTAAAAAAAAAAAAAGGTGGTTCACAAACTTTTTAATTACGTAAATCTAATCAGTTTTGGACCAATGCAATCAAATTATTCAAATCAGACATACTTTTTTTTTTCTTCATACATATGGTTCGAATTTCCTCCTAATAAAGTTCGACTTTTGTTCACATTTGATTTTCGTTCTTTTCCATTGGCTTTTTTCGACGTGGGTCAATTTATGCATGCATGATTTTGTGTCGATAACTGGATAAGGCTAAACTATAAATAAGGACAATATATGGTCCCATATCAAACTCGTGGATGGATTGATTAATAAGTACCACTAAGAGACGATATACAAACTATAACCAAATAAGGACAATATATGGTCCCATGTCAAGTCATCTTGTAAGATAGTTTTGGAGTTTATAGAAGTGTGAAATTCTAAACGAATTAGTAAGAAAAATAACATATGATTTATAGACTAAAAATCCTCCGATCGAAAAACATGAAGATATAATTAATCAACTCAAAACTTATACCACACTTCAGTAAGTTTGTATATTTCCTTAGAGAGCCTGGTATAGTGGCTGATGGCTCAAGCCATGCTGACGGCGCGAGAAACCACACCGCATGTGGGCTGGTCGGCCTTGGCGCCATGGCCACCAGCTCACGTCCCCCCCCCCCCCCCCCCCTTTTTTTTTGTTTTCTTTTTTGTGTGTGTTTGTGATTTAGTGGGGTATTGTGGACCCATGACACCACTTTTGTATTTTTTTTTGGGAACGGGCAAGAGAGAAGTGTTTTGATGTCGCAAAAATGGTGTCATGACCAAAAAGTGTTGAAGCAACACCACATTTTTCATGACACGAAACCATACAGTATACCCACACAACTTTCTTAAAAAAGACAACCTTTTCTGTTCTGAAAATGAAGATATGACTAATGATCATTACATGTTCAAACTTGAAAAGTATATATCTTTCTGGTTCTCGAATGAAAAAGATCGAGAAAATCAAGTGACTCAACACAAAATTTATATTATAGATAAAGAACTAATAACCTTATCTTCACATGTAATTAACATGTCATTATTAAATTATAAAAAACCAGCCATTTTCTTTTTCATGTAAAATAAAACCATGTGATATTAGAAAAATAGTTAATACTCATGAGTCATGAAGATTAATAAAAAAAAATATCCATTTCCCAACTATTTAAAGTTTAAAGTTGCCTAAGTTAAGATTTCACATTCTCGAATGTATATCATTTCATTTTTGTCAAGTTTGATAGAATAATATATATTCACAAACATGTTATTTTGACGGGTAACTTTAATTCGGGAGTCAATTTGATATGGTTATGACTTTTCTCTAACGATCAAAATTTAGGCGATGTGGTGTCCATGGTACTAGAACTGTCCCGAAGTGGAACCGTTATCGAAAAGAGCCGAGAATCGTAAATAAGAAAAAAGTGGAACCAAGAACCGTCTCAAGTTTTTCGGTTCGGTTCCAGTACGAGAATTTTGAGTAATTCCCATATGTACCAAAGTAATTCTACAACATGACTTACAAACAAACAAAAAAACATATATCCGGTAATAGCAAAGTCATTATCCACGAAAATAATCGCAAACGCATTGAGAATATTATATCATGCAATGATGTCATAAGCGTTAATTATTTCTCGACTTTTATCATTAAATTTAATGAACAAGAAATATCAATAGTTAATTACAACTTTTTGTTAGTTGTTACTTAGCAACACAGAATTGTTCAGTATGACGATTTTCAGTTTAGAAAAAACTTACTTTTATACTGATCAATGATGTTTGAATCTTTGAATGGAATCAATGAATTAAAGGTTAAGGTTTATGGGTTGTTAGGTTTAGATAGGGTTTTTTTCTATTTTCTTAAAAGGCCGCATACTTGCATGTACACAATATCCCAAAAAAAACCTTATAAAATTACATATTTGCATTACAGTCGGTTCTTTTGGGAAAAGAGCATAACCGGACGGTTCCGACCCGAACCGTCTCGAGAACCGAATTTTTGGAATTTTAGGAACCAAGAACCATACCATGGTTCTAATATACGGTCCCATTCCTGATTGGTACCGGTACGGTTCCTTGGTTCTTTTAGTTCCTCGGTTTTTTTAGACACCCCTAGGCGATGATAAGCTGATTCGGATAAAGAAAAAAAGATTGATATCAAATTCAAGAGCTATTTCTTTGAAAGAGCTCATTAATTTGCAATGTCATAGTTGGGCTTGCAGAGGCCCCTGTGCATAAATTTATATGATAAGTAAATATAACGGTAAAAATGTATTGTAATGATCTCCTTTTTTATCTATGAGTTTGTTTATATCTCCTACCGACTTGAAGTAGAGTTTTACAATTATTGAAATCTTATTTCATACTACATCTGTCTCATATTGACTGTCCCATTTGACTTTTTTTAAGTCTTTCTTTGTCAACTTTGACCTTAAATATTTTTATTTGTGTTATATAATACTTGATGAAAGTTATATCAATGGAAATACATTTAAACCCTCATTCTATTCATATATTTTGCATCTAGTATTATATAAGACAAATAAAAATATTCAAGGTCAAAGTTGAAAAAAAAAGACTTTGAAAAGTCAAACTGGACAGTTAATATGGGACGGGGGAGTATATTGTTAACTTTTTGATGTTTGAAGTGAACTTTGAGATCTAAAATATATAAAGAATCTATATTTTGGGGCCGTTAAAATTTAAAGCCATTGTGCAAATGCACAAATCGCATAACTTTATATGGGGCTATGCTAAGCTATACCTTTTGGGTTGCAAAGTAATATGTATTGCTTTTACGTATTAAAGACGTTATTGTCCTTTTCAACGTATGTAAAGTTACAATAATATGATAATTACATTGTACCTTTAGATAAACCTATAGATCAATGAGGATACCTATAAATGTTGTTTGCCGACTATCTTTCATGTTAACTTTTTGTATGGCAGATTTTGACTCATGCTCCCATGCATGCATGCTAGTCAAATTGTGAAGGTTGCAAAGTCAACAATTTTATTCTTGAAAGGGAAGACTCAATCACTTAAACATAATTGGACAATGATGATCGTAGAAACTAGTGATCAAAGTGAAAGTTGAACTCATCGTACAACTTCTTATGAAAAGTTCAACACATTAACAAACTGAAAAGGATACATGTGTAACAAACTGTACGTTAATTTGATGATCCATAACTCCCATTGTTTGATGAAATCTTGATCGACCTTTTGTCTCCCTATGATTTTTGAGAATAAAAATCGACGTTCACGAATTAAGGGTAATGGCATGACAAGCCCTTCAACTTTTTCTTCTTTTTTTACATGAAGGCAACTACACAAAAGTATTATACATACAATAAGAGAAGTAATGTAGTTTACACACAATAAGAGATTTTTCCTTTTAAACGTCACCTTGTGCATATAACATAATTTCCCCTGTGTAAAAATGTACTTCGCTTGTCAACAATGATAAAGAAAAAGTTGGCAATTCCCAGTCAATTGTTCCAAGGCTCTTCATTTAATCAACATCATATATTTTACTTTGACATACACACGCGCATTTCCATTGCAAACACTAATGCCAGATACGTTCATATAACGTCCGTAAACATATCTTATACATGTATATCATTTTTTATCTACATTTCCAACACGTTAATCAACTCAGAGTAGTTCTATCTTGATGTAACTATGTATATTTGTGATTTGTCACGTATTTCGCTACAAAACTAACACATATGTTTGAGAGCACACAGTCGCTAAATAGGTTTTTTTAACAATTTAAGAGCTTCAAGTATAACTGGCAAAACAGACTTTCAAATAAGCTTAATTGTTTAAAACTTGTGTGGCCAATCTGTGAAAAAGCAAAACTTCAGTTTTTTCATGGGTCATCTTCTTGACCCGGTTTTGACACAAGTAAAAGATCCAAATCTATAAACATACAAAATCAAGCTCCATTTTCTTACTAAAATCAACATGCAACGAAATCATACCTCCATTCTTCAAAAAAAGTATTTATAGAATATTGTCATAGCATGCCCTTTAACTTTTTTTTTTATTTGACAATACCAGCAGTAACAAACACTATGTTCGTTACATTTGATTAAAAAATCATTAAATTTGATGAAAGTCAATACTTTGACTAAAAAAAGTCAAATGGTTTTGTCCTTTATCATTTCAACCCAAAGAGCATAAAACGATACACTCTTGTGTAGAATATAGAATCATTTGTACATGATCATTTCCATCTTCATATGATCATATCAAATTCCCACAATTTTCATAAAAAACATAGTTGACTTTCTAATATTGACTGTACTCTATTAATTAACTAGCCTAGGGGGTGTTTGTTTCGGCTTATGTATGGGCTTATTAGCTTATATAGGTTCGGATTATATAACATAAGCCACAATTTGTGGCTTATTTGTCACTTACAGGCTTATATAACATTGTCAATGTTATATAAGCCCGTAAGTGTTAAAATAAGCCACAAAATTGTGGCTTATGTTATATAAGCCGAACACGGCTTATGTCTTATTAAGCTTAAACAAACACCCCTAACTTCTAATTAGACATATATTCAATAAAGTAAAACATATATTTGTAACCTAAAACAATCCTACTTTAGGCTCAAACTAACATTTAGGCTCAAACTCACTTCTCTACCAATATGATATCCAAAGAGTTCTTAAAAGCTTCAACTTCTCATTTAGAAACACTAAAATTTAGATCTAAAATATGTTTATTAGTAAAAAAAAAGTCCATACTACAAGTTAAAGTTCAAAAAGCTTCCGCTTTGTGTTCTTTATTTTCCGGTACCGAGCAGAATCAGAAAATTCACCAACACTTCTGAAACGACTAGTGTCAACTGTGTTTGAGCAATCCCATTCAAATTCTTTGGGGGTGTTTGATTTCGACTTAATTGACTTAATCTGAAAAAAAACTGAATTAATTAAGTCATATGAAAACTGTTTGTTTGTGACTTAATAGAAAAAGATAACTGAAAATATTAAGTAATAAAATTGATGTTGTCTGCATTAAGTCATTTTTTAATTAAACATGACTTAATAAAAAAAATTAACAAACAAGCCACATAATCAGCACTCATTTCTTCTTGGTAAAAGTTTTCTTCGCCTTTTTATTGTTAGATCCTCCTCCGCTCTCCTGTCAAAACAACGGATTTAAATGAATGAAAGTTGAAAACAGATTGCTATAAGACAAAAGAAACAATTTATCTCAAATCATATTTACACGCAAAAAATAAAAGTTTAAAACAAACTTTATCAATTATAAAGCAAAACAAGGTGAGAAAGTTGGGAGATACATAATTGAGAAGAAGTACCTTTTTATAGTGAATGTAAGCAGCTTTGCCGGTCATCTCTTGCCCATTTTTAGCGACATAAACCTGAAAAGTACAAGAAAATTCTATTTATATCATACAGCACATAAAGAGATGCCATCAAAAAGTAGGGGTGGCAATTCCTAACGCAAAACACAACCCAAAACCAACATGGAAATAAATGGGTAGGGTCTGGTCTAATCAAACCCGTTTGAGGTTTTTTATTTTAGATAAATTGTGTTTATAATGGGTTAAACGGGTTAAAAAAGTCGACCCACCCACAAGTTTAGAGAAGCTGGTTGAATAGGCGATGTTTATGTTATGTGTAGACGGGTTAGGATTATAACGGACTTAACTACTTAAAGATGTCGTGCTTGGGTTAAGGCATTCTGACATGCCAATCCAAACCCAAACCCGACCTGAATTTGGTTCTAGCAGTTTCTTAATTTCAAAATGACTACTATAACAGAGAATTCAAACTCAGAGAGATATCAGTTTCTTGATTAGAAATGATTAATATAACAGAACAAGAACTTTCCAACTTACCCTCTTCCCATAGCCATTTGTGAACCAATGCCCAGAAACCTTGACCATCAGCTTGAACCCTTCTCTTGCCAGCATCTTTTGTGATCCCTTACGCAGTATTAACTTTCGGATTCATGAAACCTAGTGATGTTTCTTGAGTCTTTGATTTTCTTGATTTTTTCCTTGAGGAGCTTGTCTCTACTTTATTAGTTCTAGTAGCTTGTTTAGTTTTCTCACCACTGCTAAATTGACCCCTAAAAATAAGAAGGAATACAAAAACGAATTATTGAAGAGCTATTTGAAATAAAACCCTTAAAAGCTATCAATAATATGACAGAACTAACTTACATGTAATCGATATTAAATGTACTTGGCTGATAAGAACCTCTATCTTCTGTATTCAATGGGAAAAAGTTGCACAAATGAGTTCGAACTAGCTCTTGAATAATCAAATCTAATGGAAGAAATACTGATGTGCTGGCAGGCGAGGGTCACCGAAATCTACGACACTGCACCATGCCAGTTAGGATATCACGAGGTGTCTAGACCTTGGGTGTGTGAGTGTGAGCCGCAGATGAAGTAGGTGTTTGACCTTGAGTGCAGGAGGTGTTTGAGCCGAGGAAGGGCCATCTGTAGATGGGGGCCACTGGAATGACCAAATCAGAATTGGAAGAGTGGGACGAGGAGGTGGCAGAAGACACAGGTTTAGGTGGAGATGGACTGGGAAGAGGGTGGGAAAGTGCCGATTTGGAAGTCTAGAAATGTGTAAAATGATGAAAGCTAAAGACTTGTGGGAGCATCTGAAAAAAGATCTTTCATGAAAATATGCAACTTACGGAACCTTGATTGTGTCGACTCGTCCATAGCCAAGTACTTGCAGATAATTAGCCTAGCAGATAGTTTGACAAATTTGGGATCAAAAGTTCTTGATGAAAATCATGTTACCTATGCCAGTAATGGTCTATGCGATAAGTTTGCTTGGCCATTAGAGGGTGTTTGGGGTTGACAAAATCAGTTTTTTTTGTGTGTGTTTGGACAGAGGCTAAATGATTGTGATGTATGATCATGTAAGAGCAAACTAGTCAGTTTCAAAGTTGCTTAATCAAACTAATTACCTAATTCTGATTATTTTACCAAACACTAGCACAATTGAAGGAGAAACTGTTGATTTGCTTATTGAGTCTGATAAATTGCTCGTAGTTAAAACAACTTGCTTCGAATAACCATGTTTGGATAAGCAATCCTAAATTCTAAAAAACTATATCAAACCAAAGCAATAATCATATTAACAAACAAATTCTATCAGTAATGTTTAACATCTGAATCGTTAATAATGGAAGTACAATGGGTGCATGTGTAAGCCGTGGCTAAACTTAGCGTTGTGGACAAAATGTAAATAAATAAACTTAGCGTTGTTGCCAAAGTGAAAAACTACGACTTTCGAATAAGATATCAACTTCATTCTTCTCCCGGGTCATTCTTCTTGACCCGTTTTCAACCCAAGTATAATCCGAATAATAACTGAAACCAAATTGGAGGTCACGTTTGATCAACAACCACCAATATTGCATAAACTGAATTCTAGTATAGAGTATAGACCAATTAAAAAGTATAAACTGAAACTTAAAATTTACGGTTTGTAGCTCAACCATGACAAATAGTTTGACTCAAAAGTCAAATAGTTTATGCTTGATGATTCCATCCACATGTAGAGCTTATTTATGTGAATCAAAATCTTATATGTGATATTACATCACTATTAACACTTTCTTAAGTTTATTTTTAGCATGATCATCTCCAACCCTTTATCATAGTCCCACCATTTTCATCGAAAACACAGTTTGACTTTCTGAACAAGTCAACTGTGCTCCATGAATCAAAATAAAGTTCAAATTCTTTATTGATCTGAAGTAATGAGTACTAGTACAACATCCAAGTTAAGATTATAGCTTGATCTAACAGTGTAAACATTAAAAACTACTAATACAAAAGGTAAAGTGACAATCATACTGGAGAAATTCATCAATGACCAAAACGTATAAAGCCAAAATACCTGTCATTTATCACTGATGCTTATATTTCCCATGAGTATAGCACTTGTAGACCTTTGGTGATATAACACACTTTATCTTAGCCATGTTGTTTGGAATATCTCGTAAACAGTTACAATTCGTTATAATTAGCGTCCCTAGAGATTCTATTCGGCCAAGACCATCGGGTAACTTCTCAAGAAGCAAACATGATTTGAGTTCGAGAGATTTGAGATGTTTCAACTTACAAATGCTATCTGGAAGATCTCTAATCTTTGTAGATGAAAAGATTAGCTCCTCTATACATTCTAACTGGTCAAGGTCCCGGGGTGCTTCTGTAATACTGCCTTCAAGTGTAAGCTTTCTTATACATTGTAAACTACAAATGCTTCTTGAAAAATTCTCAAGGTTTGTACAAGCACACAGACCTATGGAAATAAGCCTTTCAAGATTTCCAAACGTTGCAGCTGGATCTTCTTTATAATCACATGAAAACTGAAACTTTGGAGAATCATTGTCGGAATGCAATGGGCAAACATCAGTGGGTTCTGCAATCAGATGTAACTCAGATAAAGAACCAGCCTCAGCTGGTTGATGCCGTTTGTCAAACACAAAAGACTTAAACCTCCCACAACCACTTAAGTCTAAGAAGACAAGCTTTTTCAGACATCCAATGGGAGCATTGATTTCTACCAAATCATAACAATTTTTAAGATTTAACCTACTGAGATTTGGAGTCAGCCCTAGGTCAAGGGTCGTCAACTTTGAATGACGGAGGTTGAGCTCTTCGAGCTTTAGACTATCATCAGGCATTTTAAGCTCTACCAAGTCATTACAGCCTTCGAGTATTAGCGTCTTTAGATTCGGAGTATTCCTGAGGTGAAGGTTTGTCAACTTTGAACTAATGAGGGAGAGACATTCGAGCTTTGAATGATTATCAGCAGGTATATGAAGCTCTACGAAATCATGACAATAGTCAATAGTCAACTGCACAAGATTTGGAGCCAACCTAAGGTCAAAGGTCCTCAACTTTGAAAACCTGATTTTGAGGAACCTGAGCTTATGAAGAACCTAACATAAGTACAAATTAAACAATTAATATTGATGCAATGACAAACCAATAGATATATAGGATCATAATGAATCATGAGAAACAACAAATTAACCATTATTCTACCTTTTCTTCTCCATCTTCCCAAAGTTGAACAATATTGCTGCGACTTATTTCAAGTTCAACAAGATATTTTCCTTGAAATGTAAAACCCCACCATCTTATACATCGTAAGGAACTTGGAAGGTATTCGCTAACTTTATCAAATTGAACAATATTCCTCTTAAAATAATCCTCTATGAAAATAAATCTAAGATCCTTCATTTTTGCTAGACCTTTTACTGCAATTTCAGCACTTAAATCCGATAAGTCTAAGTCTAGATTTAGTTGCTTGGGTACCCTGAAATCGAAAAAATAAAACCCCTTAATTTTGTCGGAACCCTAAATTTCCAAAACGCTCAAAATCACTGATCAATTTTCGAATTGAGAGTGAATGAAGATGATATCAAATGAATTGAATGATAATTTGATTCGAATTAATGAATTTTTGAATGATTATTAGAGAGACAAAGTAAATTTGGGGAAAACTTGTTATGTGATTTTTATAAGAAAAGTGACGGTCAAATATAGTCAAACTAACAAAGTTAGGAATTTGGACCAAACCAATGAAGGATGTTTCATTTTAGACCAAACCCGAAAATTTTCAAACTATTGGACCAAAAATGAAATATCTAGAAAACCATACGGACCAATTTATACTCAATTTCCTCAATTCTTACCATGTCATTAGTCAATATATACTCAATTTCCTCGTTAACCCACAATCGGCTATGTCTTTGAGGTTCATTAGGGTGTGATCGACGAACAATATTCCTTCCCATTTCTTCTAAATGGTCATGCATCCCCAAAGACCCATTGTTAGAAATAGTTATAAGAGATTTCTGCTCAAGAACTCTTAAACCAACTTTAGCATGAAATCCACGGCTTTCAAGCATTCTAATTGCATATTCTTTGACCCAACCTTTTAGTATGCATGCAACATCCAAGAATATTTCTTTGTAATCACCATCTAGACCATCAAAGCTTATTTCCAATCTTTCCATAGTTGCCTTTAATGGAATTTTTTTTAGTCTTTCTATAGCATCTACCCAGTAAGGTTCACTCTGACCACAAAGAAACGAACCCAAAACTTTGATCGTTAAGGGAAGACCATGAGCATATTGTACAACTTGTCTTGATAGCTCTTCGTACCTTTGAGTTGGAATCTCTCTTCCAAATGCATACCTACTGAAGAGGCATCCCGCTTCCGCTTGAGATAACAAAGTCACATTATGAATCAGGCTCACTCGGTGGGCTACAAATACTTGTTCATCTCTTGTTGTAATTATGATTCTACTTCCCGGCTCAAACCAATTACAGTCACCGGCTAACGCCTCAAGCTGGTATTTATGATCGACGTCATCAAGAACAACAAGTACCTTTCTACCACGCATCCTCCTTTGCATCATACTTTTACCGCCAAAAACACTACTCACTTCAATGTTTTGATCCTTTAAAACATCTGAAAGTACTTTTTTCTGCAACTTCTTTAGACCCTCCGTAGAGGCTTTTGAAACTTCCCTGACATTTTCAATAAAGCTTTCACCGTCTTGAATGGATATATGATCAAAAACAGCTCTGGCCAAGGTTGTCTTCCCCGCACCTCCCATCCCCCATATCCCTAGCATGCGAACATCGTCAACACTGGTTTCTAAAGATGAAACAACATCCTTTACTCAAGTCTCCATGCCGACTAACTTTTCATCCAAGCCGAAATTGATGGAGCGCAACTCTAGTGAAATTTCTTGAACAATCTTTTGGATAAATTTAGCTTCATGTCTGTATGTAAAATAAAATTCAATATGCTTGTTAAAAATCCTACTTGAACAATCAATTTCAGATAATAACACATACAATTGTATATTAAGTAATGGCACAGAATCAGCTATCAGTTAGATACTAGATGAATAACTGATAGGCTGGGAATAAGGTAATTTTTTTACGGGTCAAAACAGCTATCAGTTAGATACTGCTTTTAAGGTTATATGTCACTAGAGAAAAAATCTTAAGGTTGTGAATAAAAAACTGCTTTAAGGTTGTATGCATTAAAAATACACCATGTTAGGATATAAATAGTTATTTACCCATTTGAGATGAAACATGTTTTTTTGAAAGACATTAATTATTTATACATTGGAACCCACCGGAATCATTCAATCGTAGATAAAAATTTACTCACCCATTTGCAATGCTTTTCAACTCCCAGCCAGCCAAATCAGATACTTCTTTCAAAGCCTCCCTCCATTTCCCAGCAGCTTCTTCCTCTTTATGTTTTGCAAATGCATCTCCAACTGACCCACTTTGTTTGCGAACTTCAGTGGGCTCCACATCATAGAACACGGGATAAGCAGTATGCCCAAAACCTTTCCGGCATTCCATAATATTAACAAGCTCTTCCAAGCACCAAGATGAAGAAGCATAATTCTTGGAGAAAATAATAATGTAAAATTTCGAGTCTTCAATGGCATTAATAAGCTCATCACTGATCATATTCCCTTGCTTGATTTTCTCATCATCTTTGTATGTGTAAATGCCTTTATTCTCTAGAGCATGATACAGATGATCAACAAAGTTCTTTCGAGTGTCTTCGCCTCTAAAGCTTAAGAAGACATCATACTTGAAGCTCTTTTGAATGAATGAACTTGAAGTGGACGCCATTAAAGTTATAACTGAAAAAGTACAATATTAAGCTGAACACAAAGAAACTTGGATGAAATGAATAAGCCTAAAGAGGTTATACTGATAATTAAGGTAGTGTTATCACAGATGGTTCAATTCGTTCATTTTTTGAGGTTACCAAGGATCAATGATCAATGTGAACGGGATCTTTTTGTGTGGAAAAACTTTGGAATGAGATGCCAGATGGGGTCACAAAAGACCCTTTTTGTGCAAACAAACATAGAAAAAAGACCATATAAGAATCTTTTTTGTCTAGGCTTGTTTTATTTAATCATTCACCATTGTAGTGGTTCCTTTCTTAAATATTTTAATAATTAATTATTTAAAAATTTCAATATACACAATCCATTATTCTACATGTATTATTGCCATCAACATATAAAAATGTCATATATGCATAATAAGATGAACAATCACCTCAATGACTTTCTATATATCTATTAGAGGTGGCAAAACGGGCGGGCACGGGCTACGAGTCAAACAGGCTATGGGCCAAACGGGCGCGGGCCAAATGGGCTCATGTTATACGAATCGCTTTTAAAAAGACCCAAAACGACGAAATAAATTCTTCGAACATAACACATTTATATTTAAAAAATTAAATACTCCCTCCGTCTCAATTTAATTGTCCATATTTCTATTTTTAGATGTCTCAAAAAGATTGTCCCCTTTCCTTTTTTAGTAAAAACTAGAGAATCTAAACAGGGAATATTCTATTTGTGTGGTTGAAAATTAAAGTGACCCCACTTTTATTAAACTTTGTGATTTCTCTCTCCTGACAATTAAATTGAGACGGAGGGAGTATAAGTTTTTCATTAAAAACAATCTAATGTTCGAAAAAAACATGTGCCCATTATGCCCATTTAATTTTAAATGGACAATACATGCCCATTTCAATAAAAGAAGGGCCCAAATGTGACCAAATCTTTTAAAAGTTTGCCCATTTAGCCCATTCTTTTGATTTTGGGCACAAATTGCCACCTCTAATATCTATTATCTGAGTATAAGGTCTTGAAGTTTCAGATATGGGTAGTTTCTAAAACTTGTTTATGAAACCATACTAATCTTTTTACTTTAAACATGATACTTAGTATCCAATTCATAAAGGATGCAGTTTGACTTTTTTTTATAAAGTCAACTCATTAAGTTGAGATCAATCACCAAAACAAATCAATAAATAATCTCATATTAACAAACAAATATTAATCACTTTAACAAATCGATCACCAAATAAAAGAAATACTTTTACCTTTAAAACAACTTGTTTAATCCTAAATCCTAAACATGATAATGATAGTATCCAACCTTTTTCATAAAGGATCATGCAGTTTGACTATTTTTATAAAGTCAAGTCATTAAGTTGAGATCAATCACCAAAACAAATCAATAAATAATCTCATATTAACAAACAAATTCAATAAAAAAATTATCCCAAACAAAACAAAGATTAATCAGTTTAACAAATCGATCACCAAATAAAAGAATTAGTTTTACCTTTAGCATTATTATCCTCGGGTGACAAAAAATCCTCGATACATCAACAACCGAACCCAAACCCAAATCCACTGTAGTGTTACCCGCTTTCTACCCAAAACAAACAAGCCACATTTTGGGGGTTTTGAATTCCTTGGGGTAGTGTTGCAATTAATTAATCAATCCATTAGGATTCAGTAATCAAACAATAATAAACTATGAGTTATAGCCTATGACCAATTATTTCACCTTCAATTCAATTAAACAAGAATAAACAAATATTGAATCTATCTGTTCATGAATTTGGTGGTATACGTGTATGACATAAGAGGTCCTCTAACTCTTTCATTTTCTTCATTTCCCACCCCTTTTGTTAAACAGTTTTCCCGCTCTTGTTTTATACCTTCAAATGTGGAATGCTTTACAAGAACAAACATGTCAACTTCTCTTGAACATAAATATATAAACAAAAACTCGTTTAGAATAGAAATTTTCAAATGCTTACTTTTATTTTAATGCTTACTAAGGGACAAATCCTCACCATCTATTTAGTTTGATCTAATAGTGTGGATTAACCTAATATTTATTAGATAAATCTAAGTCCATGTTTTTTTCTTGTCTTTTGTTTTTTTTATACACAATTTTTTTTTGTCTTTTTTTCTTTTTTTGTTTTTTTTTTAATTATTCACGTTTTTTGTTACAATCACGCTTTTTTTTAATAAACGTTTTTTGTTAATATTTACGTTTTTGCTTTTTCTTTTAATTCACATTTTCTTATATTCACGCTTTCTTTTGTTTGTTTTTTTATTCACGTTATTTAAGTTTTTTTTAATTCGCGTTTTTTTTCTTCCCTTTCATACGTTTTCGTTTGTTTTCATCCGTTTCCATACGTTTTCATCTATTTTTCGTCCGTTTTCATACGTTTTCGTCCGTTTTCCTACGTGTTTTTACGTTTTCATACATATTCATCCGTTTTCTTACGTTTTCGTCCGTTTTTGTACGTTTTCGTCCGTTATAATGTTTTCGGCCGTTTTAAACATTTTCATACGTTTCTGAATATCACAAGTGATATTCTGAATAGCACAAGTGATATTCTGTGATTCTGAATATCACAAATGATACTGTGAATATTGCAAGTGATATTATGTGATATTCTAAATATCACAAGTGATATTCTGTGATATTCTGAATACCACAAGTGATTTTCAACTAATGTTTTGTAACATGAAAATCACACGTGATAATCAAAATATCACACAGTGATTTCCAGAAAATCACAAATGATATTCACAATATCACAAACTGATATTCAGAAAATCACAAGTGATATTCAAATAATCACAAGTGATATTCATAATATCACAAAGTGATATTCAGAATATAAAAGAGTGATATTCAGAAAATCAAAAGTGATATTCAGAAAATCACAAAGTGATATTAACAAAATGAGTAGTGATAGGCATGCCTAAATCACATGCCTAACTTTATGCCTAACTAAGATCTTGAAACACATGTCACGATCAATGGTATGCAATAGGAGAAAGAGGTAGTGCAATCCACATGTTGCTTATTTAATGGGTTAGGTTAATCTTTAGGTTTATAAATTAGGCATATGAATCATTTTCCTAACAGAATATCATTTGTGTTTTTCAGAATATCACAAAATGATCTTTAAATAATCACAAGTGATATTCTGAATATCACAGAAATCACTTGTGATAGTCAGAAACGTATGAAAACGAACGAAAACTTAAGAAAATGGACGAAAATGTAAGAAAATGGACGAATTCGTATGAAAACGGGCGAAAACGTATGAAAGAGTCAAAACACGTCTGAAAACGTTTGAAAAATGGACGAAAATGAAAGAAAATTGATGAAAACGGGCGAAAACGTATGAAAACGGGCGAAAACGTAAGAAAACGGATGAAAACGTATACGAACGTATGAAAATAGATGAAAACGTATGAAATCGAAGGGAAAAAAACACGAATTAAAAAAAAAAGTGAATTTAAAAAAAAAAAAAAACGTTAATTTAAACAAAAAAACGTGAATAAGAAAAAAAATGTGTATAAAAAAGGAAGACAAAAAGACAAGATAAAAAACATGGACTTAGGTTTATCTACTAAATCTTAGGTTAATCCTCACCATTAGATCAAACTAGATGGATGATGAAGATTTGTTCCTGGTAAGCAAAATAAAGTGACTCCTCGTTTATAAATTTATAAAGAACACTCGTTTATAACAACCCCTGAACTTAGATTTTTCGAAATCATTTAGAATGATTCAGTGAAAAACTCAGTTGGTGGTGAAAGTCAATAATCTGACTCAAAAAGTCAACTCTTTTTATGCTTAATACTTTCATCCCAATTTAGAACATAACTATATAAACAAAAACCTCTTTATGATAATAAAATCACATAATAATACTTACTGAACTTAATTTTGATAGTATAATAGTCAACCAGGTATAAAATAGCACAATTTTCATCAGAAACACATTTTGACTTTCAGAAAAAGTAAACTCTGTTAGCTGAAGTTCATAAGCTAACTTATTAATTCATATTGATTACTTATCACGCATATTCCTAGTTGGGTATTATACCTTTATTAAATAGTCTATAGTTAAATGGTAATAATTTGATCATTTCATCTCATTGCAAACGACGTCAATACTACAAAAGAAATATGAGCCGGTATTACATGTATAACAGCACCTCAAGAGTATATTGACATCACTAATAAACCTTTCATTAAAAGCACAAATTGACTTTGTGAACAACTCAGTTGCGTAAACTGAACTCCATGAATAAACCTTGTAACATTAATTCTAAATGATAAAAAGAAAAACAATCATTGTTTGTGAATGTACCTAATAACATATCATACATTGATGCTGATAAAACTATCCTATTAATGACCAACAAAGTATCTTCAGTTCTTCACACCACACTAGCGCTTGACTTGTAAGATGATACAACAGAGAAATTTAGAGTGATCAATGTCCGCAAATGAACACAATGACGCTCCCAACATTTGGCGAAATCTTTCAGACATGGAGAAACTGATAGAGCCAGAACAAACCTTTTGAGCTTCCAGTTCATTTTGGTTCGATGAAGTGCTGATTGGAAATCAAACATGCAGGAAATGGTTCAGTTTTTATGATCGACAATAAAATACGTATCAAATACTAGAAAATTAATTAACATTGTTTCAATTTCAAAACTCGGATTAACATTAGACAGATTTTCAGGTAAACAGAGAAGTACCTGTTGAAATAGTTGTTTACAGAGGACTAAACAACAGTGTAGCAGAACGTTTCGTAATCACCAACACCAATATCGGAGGTTCGTTTCGCGGGTGTTAAGCCACATAACTCAATAGTTCTTTTAAACCCAATAATACGCAGACCTTTCAATTGAAAAATGCTCTGTGGAAGACGACATAATTTTGTACCTGTTATATCTAACTCTTCTAAACATTTTAAATGCCCAAGATCCTCAGGCAAATCATTAAGCGTACAATAGAGCAAATGAAAATATTTTAGGCATTTCAGTTCAAAGATGCTCTCTGGAAAACCTCCAGAAAATTGACAGCCCCTTAAAATTAGCTTCTCTAAACACTGTAATCGGCCAAGATCCTCCAGCAACTTCTGACCCCATCCAATTTCAAGATATTTCAGATGTTTCAACATACAAATGCTATCTGGAAGACGACTAATCCCAGTATCTGACAACATTAGCTTCTCTAGTGATTCTAATTCACCAAAATCTTCGGGTAATCTCTCAACACCCGGACAAGAGTGAAGTTCGAGAGATTTCAGCTGTTTCAACATACAAAGACCATATGGAAGATGTTTTATCTTTGCTCTGGACAAACAAAGCTCCTGCAGGGATTCTAATTTGCCAAAATCCTTGGGTAATTTCTCAAGATCCGCACAACATTCAAGTTTGAGAGATTTCAGCTGTTTTAACATACAAAGACCGTCTAGAAGATGCTTTATCTTTGCATGGGATAAACAAAGCTCTTGCAGGGATTCTAATTCGCCAAAATCCTTTGGTAATTTCTCAAGATTGTCACAATATTGACGTTTGAGAGATTTCAGCGGCTTTAACATACAAAGACCATCTGGAAGATGTTTTATCTTTGCTTGGGACAAAAAAAGCTCCTGCAGGGATTCTAATTGGCCAAAATCTTTGGGTAATTTCTCAAGATCACCACAATATAGTTTGAGAGATTTCAAATGCTTTAACATACAAAGACCATCTGGAAGATGTTTTATCTTTGCTTGGGACAAAAAAAGCTCCTGCAGGGATTCTAATTGGCCAAATTCCTTGGGTAATTTCTCAAGATCCCAACACTCTTCAAGTTTGAGAGATTTCAGCTGCTTTAACATACAAAGACCATCTGGAAGATGTTTTATCTTTGCACGGAACAAACAAAGCTCCTGCAGGGATTCTAATTGGCCAAATTCCTTGGGTAATTTCTCAAGATCCCAACACTCTTCAAGTTTGAGAGATTTCAGCTGTTTTAACATACAAAGTGTAAAGCCCTAAAAATCGTAACCGCGTTAAATGACTATTTTGCCCTCTATTTAATATTTATAAAATATGTAAAATTCGTCAAGCTCATTAAATGTAAAATTTAACCTAACTTGTAAAAGATTGTCAAACCTAATGTACAAAATAAATAAAATCTTCTGACACTTTACGTCTATACATATTACACGTTTATATATTACATGAACCGAAAAATTCATAAATTACAAAACACATATAAACTTTAATGTAAAAGCCCATCTAAGTTATAGATTGGAATTTGGACTTGGGCTTGGCCTTTGTTTTCCCTTGGCTCATCAAAAAAAAAAACGGGTACCCCTCCCCTCCTTTTCATTATAACCTCCACAAAATTGAAGCACACCAAAACCCTAATTCAATTTCACCCAAAAGTGGCGGCATCAAATCCCATCTCCTCTCCATTCGAAACCCTAGCAGCCTCCATTAACATTTTATTCAGCCTCAAGGTCAAGAAGAAGAAGAGTTTGGAGGTGTTTTGATCGTGGTGCTCTTGGGTCTTTGCATTTTGATCCGTGAGTCTCATCTCGTGCTCTTTTGGTCTCGTTAAAATTCAGTGCCTAAAGATTCATTGAAGAAGACGTGGCGTCGTATCTTCGTGTTCGTTCATCAGAAGATAAAAGAAAAAGGGGGAGAGGGGAGACTATATTTGCTTTTCCCTCATTTGCGTTAAGGTACAGATATTCTGACCTTTTTAGTAAAAGTTTTCTCATGATCTCCTTTTCTTGTCATTTCCTTATGCTTATTAGGATTCCCTATGCCATTGCTATGATTCCTTCCGTGGCTTATGTGAATCTCTGTTTGTCTGAACTTCTGTTTGTTGAACCTTGCTATGAGTATGAATTTCTGATTATGAACTTCTGATTATGAACATATGATTATGAACCTCTGATTATGAACGTATGATATGTGACTGTGATATGAACCTTTGATTTTTGAACATTTAATATGAACCCTTTCTGATTGTTTGACATCTGTTAGGAGCTTATCTGAACTTCGTTTTACTGAACCATGCAATATCTGATTTGAACTTTATGTTAGGAAGACTTTGATATGCACATTTGTTGAACCTTGCTATGTTTGATTATGAACTTCGCTAGGGACACTTAATGTTGAATTTCGACTATGGAAGTATGATATGTGATTATGATGCAATAAACTTCGACTTCGAATATCTGAATATGAACCTTATGATATGAACTATCTGATATGTTATCTGTGACCTTTGTGTTTGATTATGATCTGTGTCATATCTGAAATTCTGTTTGACCTAAGTTAGTTGACACCCGAGCCAAATAGTTCACTAGTCATGGGGGTTCCATGTCCGTGTCAGTGATGCACCTCTGAGATGACTCTAGGGCAGTAGAGTGATGTTCTGCCACGTCCCTTTCCGGTATATGTTTGTTGATAGTATGGCCACTATCTGTCTGTTGGGGCGTATGGATGCATCCTAGATCTGATCTGTTATCCGATGTGATTTGTCCGGTGAATGATGTCGTGTTGCAATCGCACCGTCTTCACAAAATTCGGGGAGCTAGCTACTCCAAATTATTTTCTGAGATTAATTCTGAATAAGTATGATGTTCTGATATGATATGTTCTGGGCTCGTGGTAGTTTAACTAAACCCTTATCTGTTATTTCTATGTTAAGTATTCTGATTATGATTCGGTATGTTCAAGTGTTTATAATTATGTGTTAGGTTTATTATATGTTATTGAATGTATTTATGACGTACATGTTCATGTGATTTTACTAATTGTCATGCTAGGATAGGATTAATATGTTTAAACATGATTCGTATATCTGATGTTATGTTAGTTTATCATTGTGTGAATTCGTTGATCTGCAAGATGACTATGATAGTGGGTATTTGATTGTTCTGTAAGTTCTTTCCGTATAATCTGTTCAGTTAATATTGTGAATCTTCATTATTTGTTAATATACCTATTTGTCTATAATTGATCTGCTATGTTTAGACTTTCTTTATGTTAAGATTTGATATGGGAAATGGTTTAGCGGTGATATCTGTTCGATAATTGCTAATGGCTATGCTATGTTTTGTTTGGTCTATTTAGTTATAGTTTGCCTACTGTGTTTTCTATTTGTATGTGTGTGAACGAATGCCATGATTGGACCGCTATTGTTCCGCTGCTACTATACTGTTTAAGTGTGTTAAATGTAGATCCATTGACTAGCATGAATGCCATGTTTACTTTCTAGGAACTGCTTCCGTTAGCCTTTAGAATCTTCGTTTGATTTCTATGTAATCTATTATTCTTGATATGTTAAGTGTTTGGTTATTCTGATGTGTTTGCGTTTGTGTCATTTAATGTGCTATGAGGTGTTTTAACCATTATGTGTTCTTCGGATTTCGTATCTTTGTGTTTCCGCAGAATCTTCAATGATTCAGTATTCTCATTCCTATTCGTATCTTTGTTTTGTTTAGCTTTTGTTTCGTTATATCTGTTCATTGGGCTTTGTAAGCTCAGCCGCATTTTCTTTTCTGCCGCAGGGTTTTAAGCATTCAAGATGAGCTTATGGGATAGCTGATCTGGGTTGAGAGTAGATGCTGAGAGCAAGATTTGAAAATAGGGATCTTAGATTTATTTTGATTATTAAGTTATTTATATTTTCTTTGTAAGTTTTGTAAAGGCTTCCGATATTGTATAGTACTTAAGGTTCTGATATGAAACCATATTTGTGATATCTTTACCCTTGTCGGGTTGGGGTGTTACAATTTATGGTATCAGAGCCTAGGTTTTAGGACCCTTAGAGCTTAGGCTATGACCTGTGAGGATTGGGTAGACATTAGGTTTCCGTCTGTTTAGATATCTTTCGATTCCTTTTGACTGTCGTTCAGATTTGACTTCGATATTCTTTTGTCTTCACTGAGTTGGCCCTCCTCTTTTCGCATTGAATTTTGTTATTTTGTTTTCGCTCGTCCATTTTTCGACCGTTAGATGGAGACTACCCGTGGAGCCGAAGTTGATGGTGTCGACCCGCATCGCCGCAAAAGACCATTCCCTGAGCTGGAGAGGTTCGCGAAGCAGAAGCCACACCCGACCTGCCGTGCAGCTGGAGCATCAGGATCTGCTGGAGGAAGCTAGACGGACCAACCAAAGACGCAAAGACGGAGACAATATTCAACCGTGGCGAGAGGGTTCATCTACTTCATATGATTTGGGCACGACGTGTGTTACTCTGATTCGTTTGTCACGCGTTTTGAGGCAGTTTGATATCTTGCTATGTGATTTTGATCTGCATTACTTTTCTTTGATTCGTTCAGAACTCGGTTTGAATCGTGAAGTTTTATCGTTAGCATTCGGTATATCTCAGTTTTCTTTTTGGACCGACAGTAATGAGTCATGAGGAACCGTTTTATGCAAGTTGGTGGCCTCGTTTGTTTGATAATATGGTAAGTTGTGTGATGTCTATATGTGGTATGTATGTGATCTGACCTGTTTCAGTATGTTGCTTGTTATCTGTATGTGATATGTTTTGTTTTGATATTAGTTATGTGGGTTGTCACGACCCGAGACAGAATATGATGTTAATAACGACTTGTTATGTGATGCAAGTATTATGACGCCTGATCAACGTGATAATACCGAGATCATATAATTTGAACTTATTGAAATCATATGACGTCTGGGAAATGCATGTGGTTGATACGTGAATGGACTTTGACTTGTATCTGTTATTTGTCACTCCTCATGTTCGATTGAAATTTTGTACCTCTTTGCGAGATTCTCATTGACAACTGTTGTATATAAGTTTTGTACGCTTGGAATCCGAAATCGTTATGATCCGTGTGAACCTATAGATTGCTATCTCTGCCCTAAGTTTGTATGTCTCCACGCACTTCGGTGATTAGTAAGACCGTTAGGATTCGTTCTGTCTATGCATATGTTGTTTTCATCATTAGATACCTGAATAAGTTAGAGTGTGTTGTTTGATTTTCTGCATCTCATCGGTTATCTGCCATTACTTTGATGAGTATATGATTATCTTTATAATGGGTATTTGACTGCTGAATTGATTTCTGAAAAGTATAAGCATGAATGTTCGGACAAGAATCTGTTTGTTCTAAAATAAGTTTCGCGTTTGCTCTATTCCTTGAAATTCTGAAGTCCGATTCGTTTTCTGTTCATTCGTCTTGTTCAATTTTCGAGGACGAAAATTTTCTTTTAGAGGGGATGAGTTGTAAAGCCCTAAAAATCGTAACCGCGTTAAATGACTATTTTGCCCTCTATTTAATATTTATAAAATATGTTAAATTCGTCAAGCTCATTAAATGTAAAATTTAACCTAACTTGTAAAAGTTTGTCAAACCTAATGTACAAAATAAATAAAATCTTCTGACACTTTACGTCTATACATATTACACGTTTATATATTACATGAACCGAAAAATTCATAAATTACAAAACACATATAAACTTTAATGTAAAAGCCCATCTAAGTTATAGATTGTAATTTGGACTTGGGCTTGGCCTTTGTTTTCCCTTGGCTCATCAAAACCGGTACCCCTCCCCCTCCTTTTCATTATACGCTCCACAAAATTGAAGCACACCAAAACCCTAATTCACTTTCACCCAAAAGTGGCGGCTGCCAAATCCCATCTCCTCTCCATTCGAAACCCTAGCAGCCTCCATTAACATTTTATTCAACCTCAAGGTCAAGAAGAAGAAGAGTTTGGAGGTGTTTTGATCATGGTGCTCTTGGGTCTTTGCATTTTGATCCGTGAGTCTCATCTTGTGCTCTTTTGGTCTCGTTAAATTCTGCCTAAAGATTCATTGAAGAAGACGTGGCGTCGTATCTTCGTGTTCGTTCATTCATTTGCTTTTCCATCATTTGCGTTAAGGTACGATATTCGACCTTTTTAGTAAAGGTTTTCTCATGATCTCCTTTTCTTGTCATTTCCTTACGCTTATTAGGATTCCCTATGCCATTGCTATGATTCCCTTCTGTTTATGTGAATCTCTGTTTGTCCGAACTTCGTTTGTTGAACCTTGCTATGGTTGAGTATGAATTTCTGATTATGAACTTCTGATTATGAACATATGATTATGAACCTCTGATTATGAACGTATGATGTGGTGATATGAACCTTGATTTCGAACATTTGATATGAACCCTTTCTGATTGTTTGATCTATTGCTTATCTGAACTTCTGTTTTATTGAACCATGCAATATCTGATTTGAACTTTATGTTAGGAAGACTTTGATATGCACATTTGTTGAACCTTGTTATATTTGATTATGAACTTCTGCTTAGGGACACTTAATGTTGAATTCCTGATTATGGAAGTATGATATGTGATTATGATATAAACTTCGACTTCTTGAATATCTGAATATGAACCTTATGATATGAACTATCTGATATGTTATCTGTGACCTTTGTGTTTGATTATGATCTGTGTCATATCTGAAATTCTGTTTGACCTAAGTTAGTTGACACCCGAGCCAAATAGTTCACTAGTCATGGGGGTTCCATGTCCGTGTCAGTGATGCACCTCTGAGATGACTCTAGGGCAGTAGAGTGATGTTCCCGCGTCCCTTTCCGGTATATGTTTGTTGATAGTATGGCCACTATCTCTGCTTTGGGGCGTATGGATGCATCCTAGATCTGATCTGTTATCCGATGTGATTTGTCTGGTGAATGGTGTCGTGTGCAATACGCGTCTTCACAAAATTCGGGGAGCTAGCTACTCCAAATTATTTTCTGAGATTAATTCTGAATAAGTATGATGTTCTGATATGATATGTTCTGGGCTCGTGGTAGTTTAACTAAACCCTTATCTGTTATTTCTATGTTAAGTATTCTGATTATGATTCGGTATGTTCAAGTGTTTATAATTATGTGTTAGGTTTATTATATGTTATTGAATGTATTTATGACGTACATGTTCATGTGATTTTACTAATTGTCATGCTAGGATAGGATTAATATGTTTAAACATGATTCGTATATCTGATGTTATGTTAGTTTATCATTGTGTGAATTCGTTGATCTGCAAGATGACTATGATAGTGGGTATTTGATTGTTCTGTAAGTTCTTTCCGTATAATCTGTTCAGTTAATATTGTGAATCTTCATTATTTGTTAATATACCTATTTGTCTATAATTGATCTGCTATGTTTAGACTTTCTTTATGTTAAGATTTGATATGGGAAATGGTTTAGCGTGTGATATCTGTTCTGATAATTGCTAATGGCTATGCTATTTTTTGTTTGGTCTATTTAGTTATAGTTTGCCTACTGTGTTTTCTATTTGTATGTGTGTGACTGCCATGATTGGACTGCTATTGTTCCGCTGCTACTATACTGTTTAAGTGTGTTAAATGTAGATCCATTGACTAGCATGAATGCCATGTTTACTTTCAGAACCTGCTTCCGTTAGCCTTTAGAATCTTCGTTTGATTTCTATGTAATCTATTATTCTTGATATGTTAAGTGTTTGGTTATTCTGATGTGTTTGCGTTTGTGTCATTTAATGTGCTATGAGGTGTTTTAACCATTATGTGTTCTTCTGGATTTCTGTATCTTTGTGTTTCCGCAGAATCTTCAATGATTCAGTATTCTCATTCCTATTCGTATCTTTGTTTTGTTTAGCTTTTGTTTCGTTATATCTGTTCACTGGGCTTTGTAAGCTCAGCCGCATTTTCTTTTCCTGCGGCAGGTTTTAAGCATTCAAGATGAGCTTATGGGATAGCTGATCTGGGTTGAGAGTAGATGCTGAGAGCAAGATTTGAAAATAGGGATCTTAGATTTATTTTGATTATTAAGTTATTTATATTTTCTTTGTAAGTTTTGTAAAGGCTTCCGATATTGTATAGTACTTAAGGTTCTGATATGAAACCATATTTGTGATATCTTTACCCTTGTCGGGTTGGGGTGTTACAATTTATGGTATCAGAGCCTAGGTTTTAGGACCCTTAGAGCTTAGGCTATGACCTGTGAGGATTGGGTAGACATTAGGTTTCCGTCTGTTTAGATATCTTTCGATTCCTTTTGACTGTCGTTCAGATTTGACTTCGATATTCTTTTGTCTTCACTGAGTTGGCCCTCCTCTTTTCGCATTGAATTTTGTTATTTTGTTTTCGCTCGTCCATTTTTCGACCGTTAGATGGAGACTACCCGTGGAGCCGAAGTTGATGGTGACGACCCTGCATCGCTGCAATCCCGAGCGGAGAGGTTCGTGAAGCGGAAGCCACACCCGACGCCGTAGCTGCTGGAAGCATCGAGGATGCTGCTGGAGGAAGCTAGACGGACCAACCAAAGACGCAAAAGACGGAGACAATATTCAACCGGTGGCCGAGAGGGTTCATCTACTTCATATGATTTGGGCACGACGTGTGTTACTCTGATTCGTTTGTCACGCCGTTTGAGGCAGTTTGATATCTTGCTATGTGATTTTGATCTGCATTACTTTTCTTTGATTCGCTTCGAACTCGGTTTGAATCGTGAAGTTTTATCGTTTAGCATTCTGGTATATCTCAGTTTTTCTTTTTGGACCGACAGTAATGAGTCATGAGGAACCGTTTTATGCAAGTTGGTGGCCTCGTTTGTTTGATAATATGGTAAGTTGTGTGATGTAATATATGTGGTATGTATGTGATCTGACCTGTTTCAGTATGTTGCTTGTTATCTGTATGTGATATGTTTTGTTTTGATATTAGTTATGTGGGTTGTCACGACCCGAGACAGAATATGATGTTAATAACGACTTGTTATGTGATGCAAGTATTATGACGCCTGATCAACGTGATAATACCGAGATCATATAATTTGAACTTATTGAAATCATATGACGTCTGGGGAAATGCATGTGGTTGATACGTGAATGGACTTTGACTTGTATCTGTTATTTGTCACTCCTCATGTTCGATTGAAATTTTGTACCTCTTTGCGAGATTCTCATTGACAACTGTTATATATAAGTTTTGTACGTTTGGAATCCGAAATCGTTATGATCCGTGTGAACCTATAGATTGCTATCTCTGCCCTAAGTTTGTATGTCTCCACGTACTTCTGTGATTAGTAAGACCGTTAGGATTCGTTCTGTCTATGCATATGTTGTTTTCATCATTAGATACCTGAATAAGTTAGAGTGTGTTGTTTGATTTTCTGCATCTCATCTGTTATCTGCCATTACTTTGATAAGTATATGATTATCTGTTATAAGTATTTGACTGTTGAATTGATTTCTGAAAAGTATAAGTATGAATGTTCTGACAAGAATCTGTTTGTTCTAAAATAAGTTTCGCCTTTGCTCTATTCCTTGAAATTCTGAAGGCCGATTCGTTTTCTGTTCGTTCGTCTTGTTCAATTTTCGAGGACGAAAATTTTCTTTTAGAGGGGATGAGTTGTAAAGCCCTAAAAATCGTAACCGCGTTAAATGACTATTTTGCCCTCTATTTAATATTTATAAAATATGTTAAATTCGTCAAGCTCATTAAATGTAAAATTTAACCTAACTTGTAAAAGATTGTCAAACCTAATGTACAAAATAAATAAAATCTTCTGACACTTTACGTCTATACATATTACACGTTTATATATTACATGAACCGAAAAATTCATAAATTACAAAACACATATAAACTTTAATGTAAAAGCCCATCTAAGTTATAGATTGTAATTTGGACTTGGGCTTGGCCTTTGTTTTCCCTTGGCTCATCAAAACCGGTACCCCTCCCCCTCCTTTTCATTATACGCTCCACAAAATTGAAGCACACCAAAACCCTAATTCACTTTCACCCAAAAGTGGCGGCGTCAAATCCCATCTCCTCTCCATTCGAAACCCTAGCAGCCTCCATTAACATTTTATTCAACCTCAAGGTCAAGAAGAAGAAGAGTTTGGAGGTGTTTTGATCATGGTGCTCTTGGGTCTTTGCATTTTGATCCGTGAGTCTCATCTTGTGCTCTTTTGGTCTCGTTAAATTCTGCCTAAAGATTCATTGAAGAAGACGTGGCGTCGTATCTTCGTGTTCGTTCATTCATTTGCTTTTCCCTTATTTGCGTTAAGGTACAGATATTCAGACCTTTTTAGTAAAGGTTTTCTCATGATCTCCTTTTCTTGTCATTTCCTTACGCTTATTAGGATTCCCTATGCCATTGCTATGATTCCCTTCTGTTTATGTGAATCTCTGTTTGTCTGAACTTCTGTTTGTTGAACCTTGCTATGGTTGAGTATGAATTTCTGATTATGAACTTCTGATTATGAACATATGATTATGAACCTCTGATTATGAACGTATGATATGTGACTGTGATATGAACCTTTGATTTCTGAACATTTGATATGAACCCTTTCTGATTGTTTGATCTATTGCTTATCTGAACTTCTGTTTTATTGAACCATGCAATATCTGATTTGAACTTTATGTTAGGAAGACTTTGATATGCACATTTGTTGAACCTTGTTATATTTGATTATGAACTTCTGCTTAGGGACACTTAATGTTGAATTTCTGACTATGGAAGTATGATATGTGATTATGATATAAACTTCTGACTTCTGAATATCTGAATATGAACCTTATGATATGAACTATCTGATATGTTATCTGTGACCTTTGTGTTTGATTATGATCTGTGTCATATCTGAAATTCTGTTTGACCTAAGTTAGTTGACACCCGAGCCAAATAGTTCACTAGTCATGGGGGTTCCATGTCCGTGTCAGTGATGCACCTCTGAGATGACTCTAGGGCAGTAGAGTGATGTTCTGCCACGTCCCTTTCCGGTATATGTTTGTTGATAGTATGGCCACTATCTGTCTGTTGGGGCGTATGGATGCATCCTAGATCTGATCTGTTATCCGATGTGATTTGTCTGGTGAATGATGTCGTGTGCAATACGCGTCTTCACAAAATTCGGGGAGCTAGCTACTCCAAATTATTTTCTGAGATTAATTCTGAATAAGTATGATGTTCTGATATGATATGTTCTGGGCTCGTGGTAGTTTAACTAAACCCTTATCTGTTATTTCTATGTTAAGTATTCTGATTATGATTCGGTATGTTCAAGTGTTTATAATTATGTTTTAGGTTTATTATATGTTATTGAATGTATTTATGACGTACATGTTCATGTGATTTTACTAATTGTCATGCTAGGATAGGATTAATATGTTTAAACATGATTCGTATATCTGATGTTATGTTAGTTTATCATTGTGTGAATTCGTTGATCTGCAAGATGACTATGCTAGTGGGTATTTGATTTCTCTGTAAGTTCTTTCCGTATAATCTGTTCAGTTAATATTGTGAATCTTCATTATTTGTTAATATACCTATTTGTCTATAATTGATCTGCTATGTTTAGACTTTCTTTATGTTAAGATTTGATATGGGAAATGGTTTAGCGTGTGATATCTGTTCTGATAATTGCTAATGGCTATGCTATGTTTTGTTTGGTCTATTTAGTTATAGTTTGCCTCTGTGTTTCTATTTGTATGTGTGTGACTGCCATGATTGGACTGCTATTGTTCCGCTGCTACTATACTGTTTAAGTGTGTTAAATGTAGATCCATTGACTAGCATGAATGCCATGTTTACTTTCCAGGAACTGCTTCCGTTAGCCTTTAGAATCTTCGTTTGATTTCTATGTAATCTATTATTCTTGATATGTTAAGTGTTTGGTTATTCTGATGTGTTTGCGTTTGTGTCATTTAATGTGCTATGAGGTGTTTTAACCATTATGTGTTCTTCTGGATTTCTGTATCTTTGTGTTTCCGCAGAATCTTCAATGATTCAGATTCTCAGATTCTCATTCCTATTCGTATCTTTGTTTTGTTTAGCTTTTGTTTCGTTATATCTGTTCACTGGGCTTTGTAAGCTCAGCCGCATTTCTTTTCTGCGGCAGGTTTTAAGCATTCAAGATGAGCTTATGGGATAGCTGATCTGGGTTGAGAGTAGATGCTGAGAGCAAGATTTGAAAATAGGGATCTTAGATTTATTTTGATTATTAAGTTATTTATATTTTCTTTGTAAGTTTTGTAAAGGCTTCCGATATTGTATAGTACTTAAGGTTCTGATATGAAACCATATTTGTGATATCTTTACCCTTGTCGGGTTGGGGTGTTACAATTTATGGTATCAGAGCCTAGGTTTTAGGACCCTTAGAGCTTAGGCTATGACCTGTGAGGATTGGGTAGACATTAGGTTTCCGTCTGTTTAGATATCTTTCGATTCCTTTTGACTGTCGTTCAGATTTGACTTCGATATTCTTTTGTCTTCACTGAGTTGGCCCTCCTCTTTTCGCATTGAATTTTGTTATTTTGTTTTCGCTCGTCCATTTTTCGACCGTTAGATGGAGACTACCCGTGGAGCCGAAGTTGATGGTGTCGACCCTGCATCGCTGCAACAGTCCCTGAGCTGGAGAGGTTCGTGAAGCAGAAGCCACACCCGACTGCCGTGCTGCTGGAAGCATCAGGATGCTGCTGGAGGAAGCTAGACGGACCAACCAAAGACGCAAAAGACGGAGACAATATTCAACCGGTGGCCGAGAGGGTTCATCTACTTCATATGATTTGGGCACGACGTGTGTTACTCTGATTCGTTTGTCACGCGTTTTGAGGCAGTTTGATATCTTGCTATGTGATTTTGATCTGCATTACTTTTCTTTGATTCGTTCAGAACTCGGTTTGAATCGTGAAGTTTTATCGTTTAGCATTCTGGTATATCTCAGTTTTTCTTTTTGGACCGACAGTAATGAGTCATGAGGAACCGTTTTATGCAAGTTGGTGGCCTCGTTTGTTTGGTAATATGGTAAGTTGTGTGATGTAATATATGTGGTATGTATGTGATCTGACCTGTTTCAGTATGTTGCTTGTTATCTGTATGTGATATGTTTTGTTTTGATATTAGTTATGTGGGTTGTCACGACCCGAGACAGAATATGATGTTAATAAGGACTTGTTATGTGATGCAAGTATTATCACGCCTGATCAACGTGATAATACCGAGATCATATAATTTGAACTTATTGAAATCATATGACGTCTGGGGAAATGCATGTGGTTGATACGTGAATGGACTTTGACTTGTATCTGTTATTTGTCACTCCTCATGTTCGATTGAAATTTTGTACCTCTTTGCGAGATTCTCATTGACAACTGTTATATATAAGTTTTGTACGTTTGGAATCCGAAATCGTTATGATCCGTGTGAACCTATAGATTGCTATCTCTGCCCTAAGTTTGTATGTCTCCACGTACTTCTGTGATTAGTAAGACCGTTAGGATTCGTTCTGTCTATGCATATGTTGTTTTCATCATTAGATACCTGAATAAGTTAGAGTGTGTTGTTTGATTTTCTGCATCTCATATGTTATCTGCCATTACTTTGATAAGTATATGATTATCTGTTATAAGTATGTGACTGTTGAATTGATTTAAAAAAGTATAAGTATGAATGTTCGGACAAGAATCATTTTGTTCTAAAATAAGTTTCGCGTTTGCTCTATTCCTTGAAATTCTGAAGTCCGATTCGTTTTCGTTCGTTCCGTCTTGTTCAATTTTCGAGGACGAAAATTTTCTTTTAGAGGGGATGAGTTGTAAAGCCCTAAAAATCGTAACCGCGTTAAATGACTATTTTGCCCTCTATTTAATATTTATAAAATATGTTAAATTCGTCAAGCTCATTAAATGTAAAATTTAACCTAACTTGTAAAAGTTTGTCAAACCTAATGTACAAAATAAATAAAATCTTCTGACACTTAAATACGATATCTATACATATTACACGTTTATATATTACATGAACCGAAAAATTCATAAATTACAAAACACATATAAACTTTAATGTAAAAGCCCATCTAAGTTATAGATTGTAATTTGGACTTGGGCTTGGCCTTTGTTTTCCCTTGGCTCATCAAAACCGGTACCCCTCCCCCTCCTTTTCATTATACGCTCCACAAAATTGAAGCACACCAAAACCCTAATTCACTTTCACCCAAAAGTGGCGGCGTCAAATCCCATCTCCTCTCCATTCGAAACCCTAGCAGCCTCCATTAACATTTTATTCAACCTCAAGGTCAAGAAGAAGAAGAGTTTGGAGGTGTTTTGATCATGGTGCTCTTGGGTTTGGGTCTTTTGCATTTTGATCCGTGAGTCTCATCTTGTGCTCTTTTGGTCTCGTTAAATTCTGCCTAAAGATTCATTGAAGAAGACGTGGCGTCGTATCTTCGTGTTCGTTCATTCATTTGCTTTTCCCTCATTTGCGTTAAGGTACAGATATTCAGACCTTTTTAGTAAAGGTTTTCTCATGATCTCCTTTTCTTGTCATTTCCTTATGCTTATTAGGATTCCCTATGCCATTGCTATGATTCCCTTCTGTTTATGTGAATCTCTGTTTGTCTGAACTTCTGTTTGTTGAACCTTGCTATGGTTGAGTATGAATTTCTGATTATGAACTTCTGATTATGAACATATGATTATGAACCTCTGATTATGAACGTATGATATGTGACTGTGATATGAACCTTTGATTTCTGAACATTTGATATGAACCCTTTCTGATTGTTTGATCTATTGCTTATCTGAACTTCTGTTTTATTGAACCATGCAATATCTGATTTGAACTTTATGTTAGGAAGACTTTGATATGCACATTTGTTGAACCTTGTTATATTTGATTATGAACTTCTGCTTAGGGACACTTAATGTTGAATTTCTGACTATGGAAGTATGATATGTGATTATGATATAAACTTCTGACTTCTGAATATCTGAATATGAACCTTATGATATGAACTATCTGATATGTTATCTGTGACCTTTGTGTTTGATTATGATCTGTGTCATATCTGAAATTCTGTTTGACCTAAGTTAGTTGACACCCGAGCCAAATAGTTCACTAGTCATGGGGGTTCCATGTCCGTGTCAGTGATGCACCTCTGAGATGACTCTAGGGCAGTAGAGTGATGTTCTGCCACGTCCCTTTCCGGTATATGTTTGTTGATAGTATGGCCACTATCTGTCTGTTGGGGCGTATGGATGCATCCTAGATCCGATCTTTATCCGATGTGATTTGTCTGGTGAATGGTGTCGTGTGCAATACGCGTCTTCACAAAATTCGGGGAGCTAGCTACTCCAAATTATTTTCTGAGATTAATTCTGAATAAGTATGATGTTCTGATATGATATGTTCTGGGCTCGTGGTAGTTTAACTAAACCCTTATCTGTTATTTCTATGTTAAGTATTCTGATTATGATTCGGTATGTTCAAGTGTTTATAATTATGTGTTAGGTTTATTATATGTTATTGAATGTATTTATGACGTACATGTTCATGTGATTTTACTAATTGTCATGCTAGGATAGGATTAATATGTTTAAACATGATTCGTATATCTGATGTTATGTTAGTTTATCATTGTGTGAATTCGTTGATCTGCAAGATGACTATGATAGTGGGTATTTGATTGTTCTGTAAGTTCTTTCCGTATAATCTGTTCAGTTAATATTGTGAATCTTCATTATTTGTTAATATACCTATTTGTCTATAATTGATCTGCTATGTTTAGACTTTCTTTATGTTAAGATTTGATATGGGAAATGGTTTAGCGTGTGATATCTGTTCTGATAATTGCTAATGGCTATGCTATGTTTTGTTTGGTCTATTTAGTTATAGTTTGCCTACTGTGTTTTCTATTTGTATGTGTGTGACTGCCATGATTGGACTGCTATTGTTCCGCTGCTACTATACTGTTTAAGTGTGTTAAATGTAGATCCATTGACTAGCATGAATGCCATGTTTACTTTCCAGGAACTGCTTCCGTTAGCCTTTAGAATCTTCGTTTGATTTCTATGTAATCTATTATTCTTGATATGTTAAGTGTTTGGTTATTCTGATGTGTTTGCGTTTGTGTCATTTAATGTGCTATGAGGTGTTTTAACCATTATGTGTTCTTCTGGATTTCTGTATCTTTGTGTTTTCGCAGAATCTTCAATGATTCAGTATTCTCATTCCTATTCGTATCTTTGTTTTGTTTAGCTTTTGTTTCGTTATATCTGTTCACTGGGCTTTGTAAGCTCAGCCGCATTTTCTTTTCCTGCGGCAGGTTTTAAGCATTCAAGATGAGCTTATGGGATAGCTGATCTGGGTTGAGAGTAGATGCTGAGAGCAAGATTTGAAAATAGGGATCTTAGATTTATTTTGATTATTAAGTTATTTATATTTTCTTTGTAAGTTTTGTAAAGGCTTCCGATATTGTATAGTACTTAAGGTTCTGATATGAAACCATATTTGTGATATCTTTACCCTTGTCGGGTTGGGGTGTTACAATTTATGGTATCAGAGCCTAGGTTTTAGGACCCTTAGAGCTTAGGCTATGACCTGTGAGGATTGGGTAGACATTAGGTTTCCGTCTGTTTAGATATCTTTCGATTCCTTTTGACTGTCGTTCAGATTTGACTTCGATATTCTTTTGTCTTCACTGAGTTGGCCCTCCTCTTTTCACATTGAATTTTGTTATTTTGTTTTCGCTCGTCCATTTTTCGACCGTTAGATGGAGACTACCCGTGGAGCCGAAGTTGATGGTGTCGACCCTGCATCGCTGCAACAGTCCCTGAGCTGGAGAGGTTCGTGAAGCAGAAGCCACACCCGACTGCCGTGCTGCTGGAAGCATCAGGATGCTGCTGGAGGAAGCTAGACGGACCAACCAAAAACGCAAAAGACGGAGACAATATTCAACCGGTGGCCGAGAGGGTTCATCTACTTCATATGATTTGGGCACGACGTGTGTTACTCTGATTCGTTTGTCACGCGTTTTGAGGCAGTTTGATATCTTGCTATGTGATTTTGATCTGCATTACTTTTCTTTGATTCGTTCAGAACTCGGTTTGAATCGTGAAGTTTTATCGTTTAGCATTCTGGTATATCTCAGTTTTTCTTTTTGGACCGACAGTAATGAGTCATGAGGAACCGTTTTATGCAAGTTGGTGGCCTCGTTTGTTTGGTAATATGGTAAGTTGTGTGATGTAATATATGTGGTATGTATGTGATCTGACCTGTTTCAGTATGTTGCTTGTTATCTGTATGTGATATGTTTTGTTTTGATATTAGTTATGTGGGTTGTCACGACCCGAGACAATAATATGATGTTAATAAGGACTTGTTATGTGATGCAAGTATTATGACGCCTGATCAACGTGATAATACCGAGATCATATAATTTGAACTTATTGAAATCATATGACGTTTGGGGAAATGCCTGTGGTTGATATGTGAATGGACTTTGACTTGTATCTGTTATTTGGCACTCCTCATGTTCAATTGAAATTTTGTACCTCTTTGCGAGATTCTCATTGACAACTGTTATATATAAGTTTTGTACGCTTGGAATCCGAAATCGTTATGATCCGTGTGAACCTATAGATTGCTATCTCTGCCCTAAGTTTGTATGTCTCCACGTACTTCTGCGATTAGTAAGACCGTTAGGATTCGTTCTGTCTATGCATATGTTGTTTTCATCATTAGATACCTGAATAAGTTAGAGTGTGTTGTTTGATTTTCTGCATCTCATCTCGGTTATCCGCCATTACTTTGATAAGTATATGATTATCTGTTATAAGTATTTGACTGTTGAATTGATTTCTGAAAAGTATAAGCATGAATGTTCGGACAAGAATCTGTTTGTTCTAAAATAAGTTTCGCGTTTGCTCTATTCCTTGAAATTCTGAAGTCCGATTCGTTTTCTGTTCTGTTCCGTCTTGTTCAATTTTCGAGGACGAAAATTTTCTTTTAGAGGGGATGAGTTGTAAAGCCCTAAAAATCGTAACCGCGTTAAATGACTATTTTGCCCTCTATTTAATATTTATAAAATATGTTAAATTCGTCAAGCTCATTAAATGTAAAATTTAACCTAACTTGTAAAAGATTGTCAAACCTAATGTACAAAATAAATAAAATCTTCTGACACTTCGTCCTATACATATTACACGTTTATATATTACATGAACCGAAAAATTCATAAATTACAAAACACATATAAACTTTATTGTAAAAGCCCATCTAAGTTATAGATTGTAATTTGGACTTGGGCTTGGCCTTTGTTTTCCCTTGGCTCATCAAAACCGGTACCCCTCCCCCTCCTTTTCATTATACGCTCCACAAAATTGAAGCACACCAAAACCCTAATTCACTTTCACCCAAAAGTGGCGGCGTCAAATCCCATCTCCTCTCCATTCGAAACCCTAGCAGCCTCCATTAACATTTTATTCAACCTCAAGGTCAAGAAGAAGAAGAGTTTGGAGGTGTTTTGATCATGGTGCTCTTGGGTCTTTGCATTTTGATCCGTGAGTCTCATCTTGTGCTCTTTTGGTCTCGTTAAATTCTGCCTAAAGATTCATTGAAGAAGACGTGGCATCGTATCTTCGTGTTCGTTCATTCATTTGCTTTTCCCTCATTTGCGTTAAGGTACAGATATTCAGACCTTTTTAGTAAAGGTTTTCTCATGATCTCCTTTTCTTGTCATTTCCTTATGCTTATTAGGATTCCCTATGCCATTGCTATGATTCCCTTCTGTTTATGTGAATCTCTGTTTGTCTGAACTTCTGTTTGTTGAACCTTGCTATGGTTGAGTATGAATTTCTGATTATGAACTTCTGATTATGAACATATGATTATGAACCTCTGATTATGAACGTATGATATGTGACTGTGATATGAACCTTTGATTTCTGAACATTTGATATGAACCCTTTCTGATTGTTTGATCTATTGCTTATCTGAACTTCTGTTTTATTGAACCATGCAATATCTGATTTGAACTTGTGTTATGAAGACTTTGATATGCACATTTGTTGAACCTTGTTATATTTGATTATGAACTTCTGCTTAGGGACACTTAATGTTGAATTTCTGACTATGGAAGTATGATATGTGATTATGATATAAACTTCTGACTTCTGAATATCTGAATATGAACCTTATGATATGAACTATCTGATATGTTATCTGTGACCTTTGTGTTTGATTATGATCTGTGTCATATCTGAAATTCTGTTTGACCTAAGTTAGTTGACACCCGAGCCAAATAGTTCACTAGTCATGGGGGTTCCATGTCCGTGTCAGTGATGCACCTCTGAGATGACTCTAGGGCAGTAGAGTGATGTTCTGCCACGTCCCTTTCCGGTATATGTTTGTTGATAGTATGGCCACTATCTGTCTGTTGGGGCGTATGGATGCATCCTAGATCTGATCTGTTATCCGATGTGATTTGTCTGGTGAATGATGTCGTGTGCAATACGCGTCTTCACAAAATTCGGGGAGCTAGCTACACCAAATTATTTTAGATTAATTCGAATAAGTATGATGTTCGATGATATGTTCGGGCTCGTGGTAGTTTAACTAAACCCTTATCATTATTTCTATGTTAAGTATTCTGATTATGATTCGGTATGTTCAAGTGTTTATAATTATGTGTTAGGTTTATTATATGTTATTGAATGTATTTATGACGTACATGTTCATGTGATTTTACTAATTGTCATGCTAGGATAGGATTAATATGTTTAAACATGATTCGTATATCTGATGTTATGTTAGTTTATCATTGTGTGAATTCGTTGATCTGCAAGATGACTATGATAGTGGGTATTTGATTGTTCTGTAAGTTCTTTCCGTATAATCTGTTCAATTAATATTGTGAATCTTCATTATTTGTTAATATACCTATTTGTCTATAATTGATCTGCTATGTTTTGACTTTCTTTATGTTAAGATTTGATATGGGAAATGGTTTAGCGTGTGATATCTTCGATAATTGCTAATGGCTATGCTATGTTTTGTTTGGTCTATTTAGTTATAGTTTGCCTACTGTGTTTTCTATTTGTATGTGTGTGACTGCCATGATTGGACTGCTATTGTTCCGCTGCTACTATACTGTTTAAGTGTGTTAAATGTAGATCCATTGACTAGCATGAATGCCATGTTTTTTCAGGGAACTTCGTTAGCCTTTAGAATCTTCGTTTGATTTCTATGTAATCTATTATTCTTGATATGTTAAGTGTTTGGTTATTCTGATGTGTTTGCGTTTGTGTCATTTAATGTGCTATGAGGTGTTTTAACCATTATGTGTTCTTCTGGATTTCTGTATCTTTGTGTTTCCGCAGAATCTTCAATGATTCAGTATTCTCATTCCTATTCGTATCTTTGTTTTGTTTAGCTTTTGTTTCGTTATATCTGTTCACTGGGCTTTGTAAGCTCAGCCGCATTTTCTTTTCCTGCGGCAGGTTTTAAGCATTCAAGATGAGCTTATGGGATAGCTGATCTGGGTTGAGAGTAGATGCTGAGAGCAAGATTTGAAAATAGGGATCTTAGATTTATTTTGATTATTAAGTTATTTATATTTTCTTTGTAAGTTTTGTAAAGGCTTCCGATATTGTATAGTACTTAAGGTTCTGATATGAAACCATATTTGTGATATCTTTACCCTTGTCGGGTTGGGGTGTTACAATTTATGGTATCAGAGCCAGGTTTAGGACCCTTAGAGCTTAGGCTATGACCTGTGAGGATTGGGTAGACATTAGGTTTCCGTCTGTTTAGATATCTTTCGATTCCTTTTGACTGTCGTTCAGATTTGACTTCGATATTCTTTTGTCTTCACTGAGTTGGCCCTCCTCTTTTCACATTGAATTTTGTTATTTTGTTTTCGCTCGTCCATTTTTCGACCGTTAGATGGAGACTACCCGTGGAGCGAAGTTGATGGTGTCGACCCACGCCATGCAGTCCCTGAGCTGGAGAGGTTCGTGAAGCAGAAGCCACACCCGACTGCCGTGCTGCTGGAGACATCAGGATGCTGCTGGAGGAAGCTGGACGGATCAACCAAAGACGCAAAAGACGGAGACAATATTCAACGGTGGCGAGAGGGTTCATCTACTTCATATGATTTGGGCACGACGTGTGTTACTCTGATTCGTTTGTCACGCGTTTTGAGGCAGTTTGATATCTTGCTATGTGATTTTGATCTGCATTACTTTTCTTTGATTCGTTCAGAACTCGGTTTGAATCGTGAAGTTTTATCGTTTAGCATTCTGGTATATCTCAGTTTTTCTTTTTGGACCGACAGTAATGAGTCATGAGGAACCGTTTTATGCAAGTTGGTGGCCTCGTTTGTTTGGTAATATGGTATGTTGTGTGATGTAATATATGTGGTATGTATGTGATCTGACCTGTTTCAGTATGTTGCTTGTTATCTGTATGTGATATGTTTTGTTTTGATATTAGTTATGTGGGTTGTCACGACCCGAGACAGAATATGATGTTAATAAGGACTTGTTATGTGATGCAAGTATTATGACGCCTGATCAACGTGATAATACCGAGATCATATAATTTGAACTTATTGAAATCATATGACGTCTGGGGAAATGCCTGTGGTTGATACGTGAATGGACTTTGACTTGTATCTGTTATTTGTCACTCCTCATGTTCGATTGAAATTTTGTACCTCTTTGCGAGATTCTCATTGACAACTGTTATATATAAGTTTTGTACGTTTGGAATCCGAAATCGTTATGATCCGTGTGAACCTATAGATTGCTATCTCTGCCCTAAGTTTGTATGTCTCCACGTACTTCTGCGATTAGTAAGACCGTTAGGATTCGTTCTGTCTATGCATATGTTGTTTTCATCATTAGATACCTGAATAAGTTAGAGTGTGTTGTTTGATTTTCTGCATCTCATCTGTTATCTGCCATTACTTTGATAAGTATATGATTATCTGTTATAAGTATTTGACTGTTGAATTGATTTCTGAAAAGTATAAGTATGAATGTTCGGACAAGAATCTGTTTGTTCTAAAATAAGTTTCGCGTTTGCTCTATTCCTTGAAATTCTGAAGTCCGATTCGTTTTCTGTTCTGTTCCGTCTTGTTCAATTTTCGAGGACGAAAAATTCTTTTAGAGGGGATGAGTTGTAAAGCCCTAAAAATCGTAACCGCGTTAAATGACTATTTTGCCCTCTATTTAATATTTATAAAATATGTTAAATTCGTCAAGCTCATTAAATGTAAAATTTAACCTAACTTGTAAAAGATTGTCAAACCTAATGTACAAAATAAATAAAATCTTCTGACACTTTACGTCTATACATATTACACGTTTATATATTACATGAACCGAAAAATTCATAAATTACAAAACACATATAAACTTTAATGTAAAAGCCCATCTAAGTTATAGATTGTAATTTGGACTTGGGCTTGGCCTTTGTTTTCCCTTGGCTCATCAAAACCGGTACCCCTCCCCCTCCTTTTCATTATACGCTCCACAAAATTGAAGCACACCAAAACCCTAATTCACTTTCACCCAAAAGTGGCGGCGTCAAATCCCATCTCCTCTCCATTCGAAACCCTAGCAGCCTCCATTAACATTTTATTCAACCTCATGGTCAAGAAGAAGAAGAGTTTGGAGGTGTTTTGATCATGGTGCTCTTGGGTCTTTGCATTTTGATCCGTGAGTCTCATCTTGTGCTCTTTTGGTCTCGTTAAATTCTGCCTAAAGATTCATTGAAGAAGACGTGGCGTCGTATCTTCGTATTCGTTCATTCATTTGCTTTTCCCTCATTTGCGTTAAGGTACAGATATTCAGACCTTTTTAGTAAAGGTTTTCTCATGATCTCCTTTTCTTGTCATTTCCTTATGCTTATTAGGATTCCCTATGCCATTGCTATGATTCCCTTCCGTTTATGTGAATCTCTGTTTGTCTGAACTTCTGTTTGTTGAACCTTGCTATGCTTGAGTATGAACTTCTGATTATGAACATCTGATTATGAACCTCTGATAATGAACGTATGATATGTGACTGTGATATGAACCTTTGATTTCTGAACATTTGATATGAACCCTTTCTGATTGTTTGATCTGTTGCTTATCTGAACTTCTGTTTTATTGAACCATGCAATATCTGATTTGAACTTTATGTTAGGAAGACTTTGATATGCACATTTGTTGAACCTTGTTATATTTGATTATGAACTTCTGCTTAGGGACACTTAATGTTGAATTTCTGACTATGGAAGTATGATATGTGATTATGATATAAACTTCTGACTTCTGAATATCTGAATATGAACCTTATGATATGAACTATCTGATATGTTATCTGTGACCTTTGTGTTTGATTATGATCTGTGTCATATCTGAAATTCTGTTTGACCTAAGTTAGTTGACACCCGAGCCAAATAGTTCACTAGTCATGGGGGTTCCATGTCCGTGTCAGTGATGCACCTCTGAGATGACTCTAGGGCAGTAGAGTGATGTTCTGCCACGTCCCTTTCCGGTATATGTTTGTTGATAGTATGGCCACTATCTGTCTGTTGGGGCGTATGGATGCATCCTAGATCTGATCTGTTATCCGATGTGATTTGTCTGGTGAATGATGTCGTGTGCAATACGCGTCTTCACAAAATTCGGGGAGCTAGCTACACCAAATTATTTTCTGAGATTAATTCTGAATAAGTATGATGTTCTGATATGATATATTCTGGGCTCGTGGTAGTTTAACTAAACCCTTATCTGTTATTTATATGTTAAGTATTCTAATTATGATTCGGTATGTTCAAGTGTTTATAATTATGTGTTAGGTTTATTATATGTTATTGAATGTATTTATGACGTACATGTTCATGTGATTTTACTAATTGTCATGCTAGGATAGGATTAATATGTTTAAACATGATTCGTATATCTGATGTTATGTTAGTTTATCATTGTGTGAATTCGTTTGATCCGCAAGATGACTATGATAGTGGGTATTTGATTGTTCTGTAAGTTCTTTCCGTATAATCTGTTCAGTTAATATTGTGAATCTTCATTATTTGTTAATATACCTATTTGTCTATAATTGATCTGCTATGTTTAGACTTTCTTTATGTTAAGATTTGATATGGGAAATGGTTTAGCGTGTGATATCTGTTCTGATAATTGCTAATGGCTATGCTATTTTTTGTTTGGTCTATTTAGTTATAGTTTGCCTACTGTGTTTTCTATTTGTATGTGTGTGACTGCCATGATTGGACTGCTATTGTTCCGATGCTACTATACTGTTTAAGTGTGTTAAATGTAGATCCATTGACTAGCATGAATGCCATGTTTACTTTCTAGGAACTGCTTCCATTAGCCTTTAGAATTTTCGTTTGATTTCTATGTAATCTATTATTCTTGATATGTTAAGTGTTTGGTTATTCTGATGTGTTTGCGTTTGTGTCATTTAATGTGCTATGAGGTGTTTTAACCGTTATGTGTTCTTCTGGATTTCTGTATCTTTGTGTTTCCGCAGAATCTTCAATGATTCAGTATTCTCATTCCTATTCGTATCTTTGTTTTGTTTAGCTTTTGTTTATATATATCATTTCTGGGCTTTGTAAGCTCGGCCGCATTTTCTTTTCTGCTGCGGGGTTTTAAGCATTCAAGATGAGCTTATGGGATAGCTGATCTGGGTTGAGAGTAGATGCTGAGAGCAAGATTTGAAAATAGGGATCTTAGATTTATTTTGATTATTAAGTTATTTATATTTTCTTTGTAAGTTTTGTAAAGGCTTCCGATATTGTATAGTACTTAAGGTTCTGATATGAAACCATATTTGTGATATATTTACCCTTGTCGGGTTGGGGTGTTACACAAAGACCATATGGAAGATGTTTTATCGTTGCACGGAACAAACAAAGCTCCTGCAGGGATTCTAATTGGCCAAATTCTTTGGGTAATTTCTCAAGATCCCAACACTCTTCAAGTTTGAGAGATTTCAGCTGCTTTAACATACAAAGACCATCTGGAAGATGTTTTATCTTTGCACGGGATAAACAAAGCTCCTGCAGGGATTCTAATTGGCCAAATTCCTTGGGTAATTTCTCAAGATCCCAACACTCTTCAAGTTTGAGAGATTTCAGCTGCTTTAACATACAAAGACCATATCGGACAAATAAAGCTCCTGCAGGGATTCTAATTGGCCAAATTCTTTGGGTAATTTCTCAAGATCCCAACACTCTTCAAGTTTGAGAGATTTCAGCTGCTTTAACATACAAAGACCATCTGGAAGATGTTTTATCTTTGCATCGGACAAACAAAGCTCCTGCAGGGATTCTAATTGGCCAAAATCCTTGGGTAATTTCTCAAGATCCCGACACCCTTCAAGTTTGAGAGATTTCAGCTGCTTTAACATACAAAGACCATTTGGAAGATGTTTTATCTTTGCACGGGATAAACAAAGCTCCTCTAGACATTGTAACTGGTGAATGTCCTTGGGCACTTCTGGAACACTGGCTTCAAGTGTGAGCTTTTTTACGCATTTCAAACTACAAATGCTTCTAGAAAAACTTTCAAGGTTTGTGCAAGAACAAAAACCTATAGAAATAAGCTTTTCAACATTTCCAAACGACGCGGCAGCTGGATCTTCTTTATAAAAACATGTAAATAGGAACTTTGGAAAACTATTGTCCGGGTGCAATGGGCATATATCTATCGACTCGCCAATTAGATGCAACTCTGGTAAAGAACCAACCTTTAGTGGTTTAGACTGTTTGTCAAACAAAAAGGATTTAAACCTCCCACAACCACTTAAGTCTAAGTAGACAAGCTTTTCTAGACATCCATCAGGAGCATTAATATCTACTAAATTCGAGCAGTCTTTAAGATCTAACCTCTCCAGATTTTGAGTCAGCCCAAGGTCAAGGGTCCTCAACTTTGAGTTACTGAGGTTGATGGATTTCAGGTTTAGACATCGGAAGGGCATGCAAAGTTCTACCAAATCATAACATCCTCCAAGACTTAACGCCTCGAGATCCAGAACCTGCTCAATCTTTAGTTTCTTCAACTTTGGATTATCAAAACTGAGGGATTTGAGGTTTGGACATGGAAAGGGAATGTGTACTTCTTCCAAATCATAGCATTCTGAAAGACTTAACATCTCGAGTTTTGGAGTCAACCCGAGGTTAAGTTCCCTCAACTTTGAATTACGGAAAATGATGAATTTGAGCTTGGGACATTCTCTGGGCATGCGAAGTTCTGCCAAGTTACATCCTTCAAGACTAAATGTCTCAAGATCCGAAGTCAGCCCAAGGTCGAGGGTCCTCAACCCAGAACCATTAAGCTTGAGGACTGTGAGTTTTGGACATCGAGGCATGTCAACTTGTAGCAAATTAGAGCATCCTTCCAGACTCAACGTGTCAAGATCCGGAGTCCGCCCAAGGCTAAGATTCCTCAAATTTGAAAAATCAATGTTGAGATATTGGAGCTTTGGGCATCCATAGGGAATGCAAAGCTCTTTCAAATCTCTACAATGTTCAAGATTTAATATCTCAAGCTTTGGAGTCACCTCAAGGTTCAATATTGTTAACTTTGAGTAACTGAGGTCAAGGAATCTCAGCTTATTAAGGACCTGTCATTAACAAAACGAAACAAGATAAACATATAATAAGAAACCAATGTAGATGTGTCATTGTATATAATTATGAAAAACAGCCAATGAACCATTATATTACCTTACTTTTTCCCCATTCCCAAATTTGTGTTAGTGAGCTAAAAGACATGTCGAGTCCAACCAGATTGTCTGCTTGAAATGTTTCATGTAAAGACAAGAAAGTGTAAGATCTCCAACTAAGATATTGTAAAGAATCTGGAAAGCACTGCCTAACTTTGCTGTCATTCCAGTTAGCTCCAGAACACATGTAAAGAACTTTAAGTTTCCTCATGTTTCTGAGACCTCTCATAACAGTTTCTAACTTAAGTTCCGATTGCGACAGCTTTATACATCTTATTGCTTCATTGACCTGAAAGCCAAAAATCAGTAATCAAAATTGTGTCATAACAAATGAAAATAAGTTAGTTTTCTCAAACTTGAAATTAAATCTGATACTTACCAGATCATTATCCAATATATATTTAATTTTCTCTTCAGTCCACAGTCGGCTATGTCGGTTAAGCTCATTGGGGTGGGATCGACAAACAATACTTTTGCCCATTTCTTCAATAAGGTCATGCATGCCCAAAGACCCACCTTGAGATGTATCTATGAGAGATTTCTGCTCAAGAACTCTTAGACCAATTATAGCATTAAATCCACAGCTTTCAAGCACTCGGATTGCCTTGTCTTTTTGCTCACCTTTCAGTATGCATGCAACATCTAGGAATATTTCTTTGTAATCATTTTCTAGAGCATCATAACTTGTTTTCAAGATTTCTTGGGTTTCGTGCTCCGGAACTTTTTTTAGTCTTTCTAAAGCATCTTTCCACTCAAGATCATTTTTACCACACAGAGATGAGCCCAAGACTTTTACGGTTAAAGGAAGGCCGGCAGCATAACGTACAACTTGTCGTGACATCTCATCGCATCCTTGACTTAGAATTTCATTCCCAGATGCATATCTCCTAAAGAGACAAATGGCTTCCTCATCTGTCAACAAATTGACATTACGAATCAAGCTCACTCCATGTGATACTAGCACTTGGTCATCTCTTGTTGTAACGATAATTCTACTTCCAGACTTGAACCAACTAAGATCACCAGCTAACGCTTCAAGCTGGCATTTATGATCAACATCATCTAGAACAATAAGAACCTTTGTACCATGCATCCTATTTCCCATCATCCTTTTGCCATCACGAATACTACTTACAATAATGTCTTGTTCATTTAACACGTCTGCAAGTATCTGTTTTTGCAGCATCTTCAAACCCGACAGAGATTCTTTTGAAACTACCCTTACATTTTCGACAAAGCTTATTCTTTCGAAATGAAGGGAAATTTGATCACAAACAGCTTCAGCTAAAGTTGTCTTCCCACTGCCTCCCATCCCTTTAATTCCAATTATGCGAACATCTTGAGTATCCATTTCTAAAGATGAAAGAATCTCTTTTATTCGCGTGTCCATCCCTACTAACTTTCCATCAACACTCACATTGATGAAACATAACCTTTTAAAAATAACGTCAACAATTATTGGGATCAATTTAGATTCATCCCTGTAACATCAAAGAAGATATATATTTTAATTTGCTTGCTTAAATCCCACATAAACAGTTGATTTTAGATCTATAACATAATAGTAATAGCATACTCATCATATAATCACTATAGATAAAAAAGAAATAAACTTAAGAAATATTTAATTGATATTATGAATTGAATAAACTACCCGCTAACAATCTTCTTCAACTCCCACCCTGCGAGATCGGATGCTTCTTTCATTGCTTCTCTCCATTTTCCAGCAGCCTCCTTGTTTTCATGTATGGAAAACGCTTTTCCGACTAGGCCCTTTTGTTTTCGAACTTCGGTGGGTTCCACATCATAGAAGACGGGAAAGACAGCTGTCTGGCCAGTCTTCCGAAACTCCATGATCTTTACCAGCTCACCTAAGTACCAAGATGAAGATGCATAAGTCTTCGAGAAAACAATAATGAAAAATCTTGAATCTTGAATGGATCTCATGAGCTGGTCATTTATTGTTTCCCCTTGCTCAATTTTTTCATCATCCTTATATGTTTCAATGCCTTTTTGCATAAGAGCTTGATAAAGATGGCCAACGAAACTATTACGGGTGTCCTCGCCCCTAAAACTCAGAAACACATCATACTTGAAGCTCTTTTGAATGGAAGAAGATGAAGTAGACGCCATTCTGTTGGTAGTTATTATCTAAGGATCTGTTGTTGGAGAAAATTATCTTAACTATTTGCAAAGAAACATGGGTAAGATTATCAAAGTGTATATTGAGAAGACAAAGACTCAATAACATAAGGCTGTTATTTGGTCGAGAAAGATAAGATTCATTTAAGGGATATAGACTCGTTTTTTACTTTGACTTCAACATACATCTTATTACTTTCCCAAACCAATATGAACTTTACTTCCATAAAATTACCTGTTCTAATAATTAGAAAATAGACATGTTAACTAATCTCATTGGATTGATTGATCTTTGAACGAGTAAAATCAAATATTACATTGGCATCATAAAATGAATAGCCCTCAAAAATAGTTAAAAAGATTTTCTACAAGTTGAGAGCCTGCAAGTATAACTAGGGCTGATCATCGGGCTAAAACCGGACCGGACCGAGAAAAACCGGCCCTGACCGAGACCGAATCTGGCAAAAAACCTAGATCGAGACCGAGACCGAAATATGGTCGGTCCGGTCCGGTCTCGGTCGGTCTGTCGGTCGGTCCGATCCAGGCTAAATTTTCGGTTTGTGGTCCGGACCGGACCGGACCGAGACCGAATTTGCCAAAAATGGTAGACCGAGACCGGACCGCCGGTCCTTCGGTCCGGTCGGTTTCGGTTCGGTCGGTCGGTTTTGTCGGTCGGTCCGGTCCATCCGGTCCGTTTGCTCACCCCTAAGTATAACTACTAACAATTTGATAGAAAACTAACATTGTAGTGAACTATTTTTTCACGGGTCATCTTCTTGACCCAGTTTGATCTGCATTTTTAAACAGATGAAATCAAGCTCCATTTTGTTACAAAACCACCATGAAATGTTACCTTTTATATTTAATCATCAAATTCTCTCCTGCTTGTGGGGTGTTTGGGACTTATATGGTTATGCTTTTTGATTTGTGCACTTGTGGGGTGTTTGGAACTTATATGGTTATGCTTTTACTTTAAGACAAGTACTCTGATTGCTTACGAGTATTTGAAAATAAGTATTTCGACGGTGATCAATATTATTATCGTTAACTTAGTGTTACATTACATTTTTATTCCACCGCTAATCAGATGTGGTAAGACTATCAATTTAACAATCTAAACATATCTCATTTATACATAAATAATAACACAAAACCACCACCACACAACTCTCTCCCAAGTCGGTCTTGCAAATGATCGGCTTGTGCTCAAAATAGGTCCAAGAGGGTGGGGGGTGGGATGAGTGGTTTTTTTCAACGAAAACGTCGTTTTAAAGAGAGCACATGTCGTTACTTGTGTTATTAAACATAACCTTTTGTAGGTAACACAAAAATACTACTCCATAAAAGATTTTGTCAATAAGTTTATTTATTAAATCTCAAATTAAGTATGTGTGAAGAAATTATCTTGAATTCAGTATAAAAAAAGTATATGAAACTCCTTGTATATTTATCAAAATCTAGTTATTTATCTAAAAACACATATATATGCAACACTTTTTATAATACAAAGTGCATCTGCTTCAAAACAAGCTAAAACAATATTGGAAAATAATCGATTTCAAATTCATGATATAATTTCACAACTAATTTCACAACAAATTCATGATATAATTTCACAACTAAAGTCTCTTTGGTTGTGGTCAGACTTTCTTAAGTTGGGTTCTAGGCTTCGTCTATAACTGATGATCATTGGTAATCACTTGACAAGATCGTTATTAAGGGTGGGAATTACTGTTAATTACGAGTACTTGACATAGTATTTATTGGGAATGGGCAACTACTAAAAGCCTCCAAATTAATGGGGCCTAAGATATGTTGCAAAAAGTGTGTGATGAATATACAACTCGTTCCAAAAAAAAAAGAATATACAACTCGTAGCCATTAAGGCTATCCACAACATTAACCCCAACAACCTTTAATTTTCTTGCCATCACAACTTTCTCTCTCTTGCGACATAAGCGACCTTTTAGGCACAGGAGACCGACATTTATTTTATCATTTTTACAACTTTTTTAATTACAAAAATAAAATTCATTTAATACTAAAACACATTACATAATAATTCAAATAAAAATAAAAAATTACAATAATAATTAAAAACTTAAACTAATCGTATAAGTTATAATATTCCTTGATTTCTTGCTTCATCTCCATTAGCTTCTCTTGTAGCTTTGGGGGCAAAGTCTCGTCGATCGTGAATTATTGAAGTTGTCTTTATCCCATTTTTTTTTATGGTGAAATGAATGAGGTATTTATATGGTAAAAGGTTTAAATTTTAAAAAAGTTAAAAATGTTTTTTTTTTAATAATGTAAGTGTAACACCCCAACCCGACGAGGGTAGAAGTGTCACATTCTGGTGTCATATCAGAACATACAAGTAAATTTTTACAAGCGGAGGTCTTAAATAATAACGTACCAAGTCATAATCACAATTGACTTACAAGGAAAATTACAACCCAAAATGTCTAAGATAAAATGAAATCTCAAACAATAGCCCGCCAAAATAAGTCCAAATAACAAGGTAACTAGGGTTAGTCCACTCAGATAATCCAACTCTCAGCCCATCAAAGCCCATCTTCAAATCTAAAACCTGCCGCAGGAAAAGAAATGCGGCTGAGCTTAAAAAGCCCAGTTAACAGATATAGCAATGCGAAAGCTAAATAAAATCTGAAATGCAAAATGAAACAAAGGAACGGATAACAAAGTAGCAGCAAAATGAGAGTAATGAGTCAAAGAGGATCCTGCAGAACACAATTATACAGATATCCAAAACGAACAGATAACAAGGAGAACGAAGCAAACCAAAGCATCGATGACATATAAACAAGCACATACAAACCAGACATACAAGAACTGAAACATAAGCAAGCATAGCAGGCGTCGCATCCACACAACATATATGTCATACAATCAAATCAGGAAATCAAAATACAAACAAGCCAAACAGATATCTACAGGAAAGCGGAAGCAATTAATTAATCAGTGAGCATGGCCATTCACACAGGTCAAAACTCTTAATAGAAGACATGATCAGTATCATAACGGTAGTCAAAACATGGCAGTCACAAGTAACAAGTAGGAATACAGTATGAACACTATAATTAAATGAATTAAACACATAGCAGAGCAATTAAACAAGTTAACAAGCTAGACGTAATAAGTTGAACCATTTCCCAATCAAACCATAACATAAACAGAAATGCAAACATGGCAGGTCAACAACAAGCAGATAAGGATACCACGAATAGTCATAGTCCACGAGATTAATCGAACGAGGTACAAAAGATAAACAGATCAACAAACGATTTCACACAAGCATGGTTACCAGACAAATCCAAAAGGATCACATGACAGTAAGACAACATATCATTAGATGGAAACAGGTAAATCTTATAATCGCATATTAATCATATCATAACAAGGTAATCAGTATTCATATAAAGCATGAATATCATAATCAAATCCAATAAGCATATAATAACCCGGCACGTGAATGGAACTATAGTCTGAAGTAACGGAATGGAAGTGTGACAGATCAATGTAATGGAGTATCTATATCTTGGTGAAAGTGAATCATATAAGGGTACTGAGTAATGAACAAGTAATACAGATTATGGTGCATTGGGGAAAACGGAAGGTACAATATAGGTATATCAAAAGTGTAAAGGTTATCAGAAATCTACCCGAGCCCAGAAACATATCATATCATAAGTAGCCATTGTATTGGAGGGTGACCTCGAATACCATACATAATAGGAGGCCTCGATGCAGATGGAGTAGCTAGCTCGGAATTGTGAAAGCCGGATTGCACCCGACATCATTCACCATATATATCTCCAAACAGATCAAATCCCTCTAAACATATCATATCTAGGATGCATCCATACCCGAAACATAGTGGCCAAATCATATACATATAGTGAGCTCATAATCATATCATAATGGGGGCCGTGTGGAACATCACTCAACTACACTAAAGTCATGCCATTGGTGCATCAATGACAAAGTCAGGTTACCTTCCTGACTAGGAAACATATTTGGCTCGGGTATCAAACTGAAGGGTCAAAGCATATTCATATCATATCATAAGGGCTCATATCCAAGATTCAGAAGTCAAAGGTTCATATCAGGGGTTCCATAACATAAGTTCATAATCAGAGGTTCATATTCAAAGGTTCATAATCAGAAGGTTCATGCTCATAAGGTTCATAACCATAAGTTCATAATCATAACAAACAAATATCATTGCGAACAAAATCATATCAAAGGATCATATTAAAGGGAATCATAGCAGGGGTATCATAAGTGGAGTAAAGTCAAGGATCGAAAAGTTATGAAAAATCCCTACTGAAAAGGGATAGAATATCTGAACCTCAAACCGCGAATGAAATTCATATCAGAAACACAAGTATCAGGAATTACTCCTTCTTCATCGAATCTACATGAATTAATGATCGCATATATACATAAGTCCACTTAATGTCAAAACGGGTTTTAATATTTGGTTTTATTTCTTAACGTGTTTTTAAGGGTTGATCATATTATCTAACGACACACATTTCTTAAATGTTTCCCGTATAATGTGATGCCGAAATGCGAGCGAGGACCAAACTCGGAAACATAATAAATTCCCCCCCCCGCTATTAATCATGTCGAAATAATAAAACATAGCACCAAACGAAAATATGTTACATGTTTTATTATGTATACCGAGGCCCACTTGCCCCCAAGCCCACTCACGCCTACACAACTCAAATTCTGATTCAGTGGTAAACGAAAATCATGCATGAGGCTCATTCAAATGTGTTAAATCTACCTTATACATTTACATGCATTAGTACACACATGCACTCAACACACTTATTACATACACAGCGTGCCAAATTTTGATTCCGAGACTCAACCATTCGAAATGTAAACACATATAGCCCTCCAATATGCAACGTACGAGAACTCAAACTTGAAAAGACGAATCATCATTTTACGTGGCATGCTAAACAAATATTCGTGCAAAAGAAAAAAGAAACGAAATGGTTATGAGACGAATACCTTCGGAGCCAATGAAGAAAAAACGATGCTACAACCCAACGACTCATTTATGACACAGCCCCCATGCACGCACACTCGAATATACAACTTTTAACAAGGAACATGCATATGAATGAAATTCAATTCTATAGCTTGCTTGGTTGGTTTACTGATCGACACAAAAGGCTGAAATAAAAACATCATAACAACACACAAGGTCGCGACACGAAACGATCACAAAGCGTATAAAGTTCTATGGTTGTTTGCATGTTTTCATGTTACATATTTATATAGATCACAAGGATGAAAAGGGGGTACCCTCCAACGAGTTCAAACGGATCAAAATAACGAATCGAGAACGCATAGCCAAAACCTCCTTCACCGGGTAACACCACGATCAATACCACCTTCTTGAGTCTCCTTTGTACCACCTTTGTACCATTCGAAGATCAAAAGAACAAGCTGCCGCCTCTCCAATATTTTCTAGGGTTTTTGGTGAAGAGGGTGATGGATATATGTGAGATATACGGTTTTATAAAAAAACGCATGGGGTGGGATAAAATAAGGAATTTCCGTTTTTTTAGAATGAGAGAAAGTAGGGACATCATGATCTTCTAATTTTCAAAGTTATTTGCTCTAATCTTTTCTCATTTAAAAACGTGTGGTTTGCTCACCAAGTGTGGAAGTCGGTTATCATAATGGAACAAAATAAATCAATAAAAATAAAAAATAATAACAAACTTGAACCACTCCAACATATACAAGTTATTTTAATATATATATATATATATATATATATATATATATATATATATATATATATATATATATATATATTTGGGATCAAATGAGATCATTGTTAAAGTTCTAAAAATAAGATCAATGCAAGAACCAATAAGAAGAGGACATGTGGCAAGATATTTAATACATATTAAAAGAAAAACAAAAATTAATAATATAATTAAAAGGGTAAACTGGGTATTTATCACTCCATTATCTATTTAACCCTAATAAAAGCCACCCCTTTTTTTCATTGTTTATATTGCCTCCTGCTTATTTGCAAACCACGCTCTTCCACCATATCCTCTAATCGGCACTCAAAGAACCACCAGCGACCCATCATTCTTGGATCTTCCAAGCCGACTTAACCCTACCCCGAACCCTAGCCGTAGTCAAATAAATGCAACAAACCCTACCCCGAGACCCATCATTCTCAAAGACCGTTGTCGGTTTGTATACCATATGAGACCGTCGAAGACGGCTGTATATTATATCAGAACAGCGGCAACGTTTGTATGTCAGATCAGACCTCCAACAATGTTTGTAATCCCCGTTTGCCTTTTGCCCAGAACCGCCACCACTGCCGTCCTTTTCGTCAGCGATAGTTAAAAATGTATCAGGGTTGGAAGATAATCGAAGAAGATGATACATGATTATACCATAAAGAAGGTACCACGATGTGTAGCCTGTTTTGGGACTCAAGTAAATTGATGCATGATTATCGAAACTGATACATGATTATCAGATTATCAATCAGTTGGGTTTGTGTAAAATGTTGTGGTACTCAAGTAAAATGATACCTTATTATTGATTTTCTGTTTCTGTATCAGTTTTGGTGGAGCTCAACATTGGTCATTTTGTAATCTCTTTTATTGGGTTTCTCATTTTCTAGATCTATTTTTAAAATCTGTATTTTTTTTTACCAGATTTGGTACATAATATATCCGGTGTACCGGAATCAACTACTTTTCAGTTTCGATATGTTCTTGGTAGGATTGTGTCGGTTTTGTATGCACGTTTATCAGATGGGATTCTTTTGTTTTAAAGATTTGTTATAGTCTAATGTAAGTGTGGTAAGTGTTGGAACGATATGTACTTGATGGTGGTCTCGTGTTTCAATGGGTCTCGTGGTAAGTGTTGGAACTATAAGTTGCTCGTGTACAAGTTGGGTCTCGTATGTCTCGTGCTTTTGTTAATGTACGAGATGTATCAATATATGTACTTGATGTATATGTTAATGTAAATACACTTTTCAATGTACCTTATGTAGTAGTACATTTACCTAGTGGTCTCGTGTTTCAATGTACCTGATATTATGTATATGTTAATGTAAATAAACTTTCCAATGTACCTTATGTATTACTCCGTAGTACATTTACCTAGTGATCTCGTGTTTCAATGTACCTGATGTATTATGTATATGTTAATGTAAATACACTTTCCAATGGTGGTCTCCTGTTTCAATGGGTCTCTTAGTTTTCATGTACATGATGCATCGTGTTATGTATAAAAAAAAGTGAATCTCTATAAAAATAAAAGCTAAAAATTCGAAATTTGTTTTGACCATATTTGATTTTTAATTCTTTAAAATACTCTTGAAACTCTATTTAATTACTATTATGCCACTCATTTATGGTTAATCTTATCTAGCACTAATTAAATAGATCTAACGGTGTAGATTGGGTCTTACTTTTAGAATTTTAAGCTTGATCTTACATTAACCCTCCCCTATATATATATATATATATATATATATATATATATATATATATATATATAGATAAAAGATCAAATAAAAGACAAATATCCGTAAAGATAAAAAGATTTTTTTTTTTTCAAAAAAGTTCACGAAAAATTCCCAAAAATCCCACAATATCGGTATGATGGTGCATGAAAAGTTGTGAAAAACTTTTTTCTAAAAGTGGATATTTTTTTTCCGAAAAAATTATGAAAATATACGTTTGCGCATTAAATCTTTTTTTTGTGCATCAAAAATTGGTTTTTGCACCCAACTTCTTTTGACTTTTTGCATCAAAATAACATTGCGCATCAAACTAAAACAAGTTAAAATTTTTGTGCATCAAAATTTTTTGCATATCAAAATTTGTTTTTGTGCATTAAAAACGTTATCAAAACTCAAAATTATAAAAATGTTTTCACAAAAGTTTTATGCACCAACATACCGAACTTGTGGGATTTTTTGGAATTTTCGTGAACTTTTTGAAAAAATATTTTTATTCTTTTACGGGATATTTGTCTTTTTATTTTAACTTCACCCTATATATATATATATATATATATATATATATATATATATATATATATATATATATATATATATATATATATATAACTATATATATAACAAGATTAGCTATAGATAACTTTTAATTAGTTTTATGTAATGTAATTTTCAATATAAGGTAAAGTTTATATTTATAATCCATACTTAGGGTAAATTCAAATTGGTTCGAAAAATGATGGCCTAAATTTTTGGGTTTTACAAATCTTCCCTTCTAAAAAGAAAATTTCGTCCTCGAAATTTGAAGTTGCGGAAGTACACGGAGACGTACAAGTTTAAGGCCGACATAGCAATCCATAGTTCCCACCTGGTCATAACGATTTCAGTTCAAAGCGTGCAAATTTACGTAGAAGATGTCGGTGAAAATCTGCTTAAGAGGTACAATTTCAAACGAACGCACGAGGATCAAGGATATGATATAAGTCTAGTCCATTCACGTACCATCCCCAGGCATTTCCCAGGACGTCGTATGATTCCAATAAGTTCAAATTATATGATCTCGGTATTATCACGTTGATCAGGCGTCATAATACTTGCATCACATAACAAGTCCTTATTGTCATCATATTATGTCTCGGGTCATGACAAACCACATAGTCAATATCATAACAAAACAGATAACAAACACATAGCGAGTAACATACCAAAACAGGCCAGATCACATACATACAACATATACTACATCAAACAACTTACCATATCACCAAGAAGAAGGTCACCAACTTGCTCGAAACGGTTCCTCATGACTCATATAAGTCCAAAAGAAAAACGAGATATTAACAAATGCCAAACGATAAAACTTCACCATTCAAACGAGGTTCGAACAAATCAAGAAAAGCTTGATCGAATCACTTATGAGAATCAAACCCGCACTCAAAACGCATGACAAACAAATCGGGTAACACAAGTCGCGCCCAAATCATATAGTAGATGATAGACAACCTTCGACCACCGGTTGAATCTTGTCTCAGATCTTTTGCGTGCCCAGGTTGATCCGTCCCTCCTCCAACAGACATCCCTAATGTTCCGGCCAGCATGGCGTAGGGTACGACTTACGCTTCACTGAACCTCTCCGGCTCGAGCTGTTCGCAGCAACGCGGTGTTCGGCACCATCGCCTTCGGCTCCACGCGTAGTCTCCATCTAACGATCGACAAGCGGATGTGCGAAGACAAATAATAAAAATCAAATCGCTGAAGAGAATAGAGCAAACCCATTGAAGACAAAAGATTCGAAAATATGGCGAGCGATAATCCAAAAGGAATGGGAATATATAGACGAGGCCAGGCCTAATGTCTACCCAATCCTCACTTGGTCAATCCTAAGGTCAACAAAGGCCAAACCACGGGCTCGAAACCATAATTGTAGCTTACCCCA
>OU343222.1:25314773-25404670 GCA_910596185.1 Chrysanthemum makinoi
CCCCAAGCTCATAGCAAACTCGAGGGTCTAAAAATAAAAATAACATACTATTTAAAACAATTAATTTGAATTTCAGGACCTTTTTTTTTCATTAGGACTTTTGCGGCTCGCTACAAAAGATGACTAATGGAACTACAATAAGATTTCCTCAAAGGAGTTCAGATACTACAATTTTTTTTCATCAAATAATCCAAATTAAAAAGCACCCCAAGAAACAAACAAACATGAGAGAAGTTTCTTTTGTCAGTTAACCTAGAGTCCACCAATTTCACCAAGTGGTCTAAAAAATTCACAAGCTAATAGTTACCACATGTTTTCTCTCTTGCAATTTTTCCTCAATAGTTCCATACCATCTCATCAATTGGAGTTTGCAAAGTATTTGATGAAGGTACCCTCCACTTCGATGCAGAAATTGATGAACCTAAAGTGTAAAACATTATTAATTACCTTATAAGAGCTTACATGAAACCATACCCTATGTCTTTGAAGGGAATGTTGAGTATCATCTTTCTTCACTCATGAATTAATAAAACACCTTATCAAAATTTAGGTAGCTTGGTAATAAAAGGGAGTTGTTTGAAATGGCTTCTTAGCCTTGCCATAATACAATGTTTTACATCATGTTTTACGCTTCATGAAGCTCTGGTTATTTGAAAAGACATTAATACGTCTTCAACATTAATCTTTATGTCAATTGGTGAAACTAACATGTTACATACTTCTCATTCTTTAATAGATTGTAGCAAGCTAATTAGAAAGTCATTAAAATTTAGTTTGATTGGATCTTCTAGCATTATAATATACTTTTTGACTCAAAAAGGTTCTTTTTTATGTCAATATACAAACACGGGCGTAATAACATATGTAGTACAACAATTGTCCTTGTTACTAATGTAAAAACTCAACCAATCAAACCTTTGGTAATCTTTAATATTAATTTGATATCTAAAGCGAATGTTACCTCGAACATGAGGGTTATTTGAACTTAACACTTTAATGATGACTTTTGAAACCTTATACTTCTTATTCTTGAACGTGACACTTGATAAGCCTTATCTTGCGATCTCAAAACAAATCATCAATAAGCACAAACCCACAACTTAACTACATAAAATATAAATCAATACATTAAACAATAAGTAGATGAACAATATACCTTGAAATCATGTACGGACTAAATACCTTTGATTAATCAGTTTAGGGATGTTAATTAGGTTTTCTTTTTCTTTGTTATGTAGGGGATTTTTGTAGCGTATGGTTTTTCTTTTTGTTTGTGTTGATGAAGGCTAAAAGATAGAAGTCCTTTTTTTCTTTCGATTTTACAATTTGAACCCAAACTATAAGCAAGTAACCAGCGAGATACATGCGTATTGTCATATTCTTTCTCCATCAATTTTATACCGAATTTTTTTAATGTTGACCAAACTAATTTAATTTTGACTTTTAATTAGCCCCGTCGCCCGATTTAAACTTCGTGGCAAAATCAAGCTTTCCTATTGGTCCAATTTTTTTTTTCAATGAGAAGGGTTTTGCAAAAACACTCGAAATGATATATTTTATTATATAAAAGATTCGGTTACAAAGCAAGATAAAAAGAAAGTCCGCATAACCCATTTTAGATATCATCGTACCTCTTAAAAAAATGGATCTTTATGTTTTCTAGGGAAAAAACAGTTGTTTGGAAGGAAGGTTCTTTGGGGGTTGAAGTTTTAGAACCAACTTTCGTTTTTATCATTTAATTATTTATTTAATGCGTGAGTTTTAGTTTAATTTTCTTTTTGTTTTAGTTGTAGGGATATTTTGGGTTATCCCATTTTAGTTGTAGGGGATACTTTGGGTTATCCCATTTTAGTCGAGATACTTTGGTTTATTACGTTTGGTAAGGGATACTTTGGTTTATCCCACTTGAGTACGAGATACTTTGGTTTATCCGATTTGTTTTTCTTTGTGAAGATGTGCTTCCGCTTGCTTTCGAATGTCTTCATCAACAATTATTAATTTGCTTTAATTTATCGTTTATTAGCTTTTCATCTCGGTCCGAGCTTTTGCGATTTAGCCACTCGGTTGCGGGGAGGAAGTACATGTATGTTATGGGGCTCAAGCCCAAGCCCGAGTCTAGAAGACTTCATAGTGTAATATTTATATGTCGATGTAATTGTAGTAGAATCAATAAAATCAATAATTATCATTATCATTCTACAATAATCAATAGAGGGTTTTGTTAGGATTAATGTTAGGAAGCCTCGATTGTATTAGTTTTGTTGTATAATCCCACATATTTCTATACTTGAATTTTTAGGGTTTCTATCATTCGAAAAAAGTGATTTGTGAGTTGGAGTATTGGTTGGTGAAAATAGATTATGGGATGTATTTGTTTTGTGTATTATTGCTTGAAAGACTTCGAGGTTAGGCTTGGCGGTGGGAAATGGGTTTTTAGTGTGTGATGGTCGGGAAGTGGTGGTTGTGTGTGCGGTGGGAGGTGGTGGTGGTGATGGATGGCTAGTGAAAAAGTACAAAAGTCTTTTTGTGTATTAGTTAAGCATAATCGAGAGGGTGTTTTTCTTTTTCTTTCTAGACTAAGGGGTGTTTGGTTGAGGTAATTTGGAGTATATTAGGGTATTTGTATTTCAATTCCCTTCAAATATCATGTTTGATAACTCAAATGGAACATTTGAAATAATTTAAATTTCCACGAATTGCCAAAATGGAGAGAATTAGAATGCCTCCAAAAAGTGAAGAATTTTAATTTACTTGAAAAAAAAATTATAAACTTTATTTCTTATTTTTTTTTATAAACTTTTAAATAGAATATTTATGAAATTTTTTTTATAAATTTTATTTATAAACTTTTTTTTAAACTTTTTATAACTTTTTTTTATAAGTTTTTTATAAACTATTTTAATAAATTTTTTATAAACTTTTTTTTTTTATATAATTTTTTTATAAATTTCTTATAAATTTTTTATAAACCTTTTTTTATAAATTTTTTATAAACCTTTTTTTTAATTTTTTTATGAACTTTTAAAAATAATATTTATGAAATTTATATTAAAAAAATATTTATAAATTTCACTACAGCATCTTGAGAAGGTATTTTAAATTCGAATTTTAAATTTTAGAAAAATTTTCTAGAATTTAAAATTCGGAATTCAAATTACATTACTTGCACTAAGAGGCTTATAAATATATGTGAGATCATCATCTGGCCACATTGGAGAGGAAGTAAGAAAATAAGTGGGTCATATTTAAAAGAAATATTATTAAATTATTTGGGACCCGTCCCTAGCTTAGTAAGGGTAAAAAGCATCCCTCCCTGAGTCATTCTTTTTAAGCATAATAAGTTATTTAAAAATTCAAAAAGCATAATGAGTCATATAGTTGGTACATAGAGTATTTACAGATCTTACTCAAACATCTAAACAACTTCTCTGCCTTTGACAAACCATGTATTTTTTTTTTTTTTTTTTTTAAAACGGTTATAGTTACTTACTTGTAGAACACGAGCACTAGATGCGGTCTACACATTAGCTTGTCTTGACCGAGTACAACACAAGGTCCTAATTCAATTGAATAGTGTGATTTTATTCATTTATCCTGTAAGATTTTTCATTTTCAATGTTAGGTAAAATATGAGTAGAACATGAATTCAAACTCTAGTCATAATGAAGGGTGAAAGATTGATGACACACTCAACCAAGACAAATTGCTTTCCATATCCTATATTCCACAATTTGTCGACAAACATGAAGGCAATGTTACATAAAATATGAACTGGCAGCATAACTTATATCCATAATGCCAGACTTGAGCCCTTTTTGTTTGGTGTCACATGGAAAAAAACAGCAGTGTCGTTTTTATTGAGACAATTCAATAAGAACCTTGAACATAGATTTTCAAAATCATTCTGTAAAAACTACTAGTACTAAAAAAAGTTTGATTAGCTTCACTTGATACTAGTAACTACCCTTAGATATGTTCTTCAGAATGATTCAAATGAAAAACTCAGTTAAGTTGGTGAAAGTAAATAATCTGATGAAAGTCAACTCTTTTTATGCTTAAAACTTTCATCCCAATTTAGAACATAACTATATAAACAGAAACCTCTTTATGATAATAAGAAATCACATAATAATACTTAATGAACTTAATATTAATATGATAATAGTCAACCAGGTATAGAATACCACTATTTTCATCAAAAACACAGTTTGACTTTCTCGAAAGGTCAACTCTATTAGCTGGACTTCCTAAGCTAACTTAGCTTATTACTCGTAATTCATATTGATTACTTATCACATCTTCCAAGTTGGGCATTATTTTGTTATTAAACAGTCTATAGTTCAATTGTATTATTTGATCATTTCATCTCGGTGCACGCGACGTCAATACTACAAAAGAATATGAGCCAGCATTATATGTATATGAGCACCTCAAGAGTATATTGACATCACTTATAAACCTTTCATTAGAAGCATAAATTGACTTTCTGAACAAGTCAGCTGCGTAAACTGAACTCCATGAATAAACTTTGAAACATTAATTCTGAATGATAAAAAGAAAAAAAATCATTATTCGCGAATGTACCTAATAATATATCATACATTGATGCTCATAAAACTATCCTATTGATGACCAACAAAGTATCTTCAGTTCTTCACACCACACAAGCGCTTGACTTGTAAGATGATACAACAGAGAACTTGAGAGTGATCAATGTCTGGAAATACACACAATTACGCTCCCAACATTTGGCGAAATCTTTCAGACATGGAAAAACTGCTTGATCCAAAACAAACCGTTAGGCCCCGGGGATTGAGCTTCGAGTTCATTTTGGTTAAATGAAGTGTTGATTGGCAATCATACATGCAGGAAATGGTTCAGTTATTATTATTCATAGTAAATTATGTACCAAATGGTAGCGTCATATCAATTTCAAAACTTGAATTAACGTAAAGACAGCTTTTCAAAAAAACAGAGAAAAAGTACCTGTTAAAATTGTTGTTTACAGAGGACTAAACAACAGTGTAGCAGAACATTTCATAAACACCATTATCGGAGGTTCGTTTCACAGGTGTTAAGCCACATAACTCAAGAGTTCTTTTAAACCCAATAATACGCAGACCTTTCAACTGAAAAATGCTCGGTGGAAGATGACGTATGATTGTACCTGTTATATCTAACTCTTCTAAACATTTTAAATGCCCAAGTTCCTCAGGCAAATCATCAAGTGTACAACTGGGCAAATGAAAATATTTTAGGCGTTTCAGTTCAAAGATGCTCTTTGGAAAACCTCCAGAAAATTGACAGTGACTTAAAATTAGCTTCTCTAAACATTGTAATCTGCCAAGATCCTCCAGTAACTTCTGATCCGGTCTCAACCATCCAATCTCAAGACATTTCAGATATTTCAACATACAAATGCTATCTGGATGACGACTAATCCCACTAGATGACAACATTAGCTTCTCTAGAGATTCTAATTTGCCAAAATCTTCGGGTAATCTCTCAAGACCCCGACAAAAGTGAAGTTTGAGAGATTTCAGTTTTAACATACAAAGACCATCTGGAAGATGTTTTATCTTGCACCCGGACAAACAAAGCTCCTGCAGGGATTCTAATTGGCCAAATTCCTTGGGTAATTTCTCAAGATCCCCACAATCTACAAGTATGAGAGATTTCAGCTGTTTTAACATACAAAGACCATCTGGAAGATGTTTTATCTTTGCACGGGACAAACAAAGCTCCTGCAGGGATTCTAATTGCCCAAAATCCTTGGGTAATTTCTCAAGATTACCACAATATTCAAGTTTGAGAGATTTCAGCTGCTTTAACATACAAAGACCATCTGGAAGATGTTTTATCCATGCCTGGGACAAACAAAGCTCCTGCAGGGATTCTAATTGGCCAAAATCCTTTGGTAATTTCTCAAAATAACCACAATCTTCAAGTTTGAGAGATTTCAGCTGCTTTAACATACAAAGACCATCTGGAAGATGTTTTATCTTTGCACCAGACAAACAAAGCTCATGCAGGGATTCTAATTGGCCAAAATCCTTGGGTAATTGCTCAAGATGCCAACAACGTTCAAGTTTGAGAGATTTCAACTGCTTTAACACACAAAGACCATCTGGAAGATGTTTTATCATTGCACCGGACAAACAAAGCTCATGCAGGGATTCTAATTGGCCAAAATCCTTGGGTAATTTCTCAAGATCCCGACACCCTTCAAGTTTGAGAGATTTCAGCTGCTTTAACATACAAAGACCATTTGGAAGATGTTTTATCTTCGCACGGGATAAACAAAGCTCCTCTAGACATTGTAACTGGTGAATGTCCTTGGGCACTTCTGGAATACTGGCTTCAAGTGTGAGCTTTTTTATACATTGCAAACTAAAAATGCTTCTAGAAAAACTTTCAAGGTTTGTGCAAGAACAAAGACCTATCGAAATAAGCGTTTCAAGATTTCCATATGACGTGGCAGCCGGATCTTCTTTATAAAAACATGTAAACAGGAAGTTTGAAAGATCCTTGACTGGGTGCAATGGGCTTGTATCTTTGGACTCCGTAATGAGATGTAACTCTGATAAAGAACCAACCTCAAGTAATTTAGACTGTTTATCAAACAGAAAGGATTTAAACCTCCCACAACCACTTAAGTTTAAGTAGACAAGCTTTTTTAGACAACCAACAGGAGCATTAATTTCTGTTAAGTTTAAACAGTCTTTGAGATCTAACCTCTCGAGATTTGGAGTCAGCTCAATGTCAAGGGTCCTCAACTTTGATTGACTGAGGTCTAGGGATCTGAGATTTAGACGTCTTGAGGGCATGTGAAGTTCTACCAAATTATACCCAATAAGACTTAATATCTCCAGATCCGAAGTCGGCCCAAGGATAAAATTCTTTAACCGTGAACTATTGAGGCTGATGGATTTGAGCGGACATCAAAGGGCACATAAAGTTCTTCCAAATCACATCCAGCAAGACTTAAGTTATCGAGTTTTGGAGTTGACCCAAGGTTAAGATTCCTCAACTTTGAATTATTGAGGATGAGGGATATGAGTTTTGGATATTCAAAGGGCATGCGAAGTTCTTCCAAATCACATCCAGCAAGACTTAAGTTCTCGAGATCTGGAGTTGGCCCAAGGTCAAGGTTCCTCAACTTTGAATTATTGAGGACGAGAGATATGAGCTTTGGACATCCAGAGGGGACGTGAAGTTCCTCCAAGTCACATCCAGCGAGACTCAACGTCTCGAGATCCGGAGTTAGACCCAACTGAAGGTTCCTCAACTTTGAACCATTAAGGCTGAGGGACTTGAGTTTTGGACATCGGAAGGGTACATGAAATGCTTCCAAATCACATTCAGCGAGACTTAATGTTTGAGATCGAGTCGACCCAAAGTCAAGGTTCCTCAACCTTGAATTATTGAGGCTGAGGGATTTGAGCTTTGTACATCCGAAGGGCAAAAGTTCTTCCAAATCACAACATCTTACAAGACTTAACACCTCGAGATCTGGAGTCGGCCCAAGATTAAGGTTTTTTAAATTTGAACCATCAAGACTGAGGGATTTGAGCTTTGTACAACCGAAGGGCATGTAAAATTCTTCAAATCACAACATCCCACAAGACTCAACGTCTCTAGATTCGGAGACGGTCCAAGGCTAAGGCTCTTCAACTTTGAATAATTCAGGCTTAGAGATTGGAGCTTTGGACATCCATCGGGTATGTAAAGTTCTATCAGTTCTTGACAATGTTCAAGATTTAAAATCTCGATATTTGGAGTCACCCCAAGGTTCATTGTTTGCAACGGTGTGTAACTAAGGTCAAGGAACCTGAGCTTATCAAGAACCTATCAAATAGAGACAAAGAAGATGAATATATATGATATAATAGCAAACAATATTGATGTATAGCATTATACTAGTAAATCATGACAATTAACCAACTGACCATTATTCTACCTTTCTTGTTCGCCCTTTCTGAATGTTTTCGATTATGCTAAAAGACATGTCAAGTCCAACAAGATTGTCTGCTTGAAATGTTTCATGTAAAGATGAGAAAGGGTAATCTCGCCAACTGAGATATTTTAACGCATTTGGAAAGCGTTGGCTAACTTGATTATCTTTCCAATTAGGTCCGGAACACATGTAAAGAACTCGAAGTTTATTCATGTATCCTAGACCTCTCATAACAGTTGCGAGATTTAGTGTCAATGGCGACAATTTTATACATCTTGTTGCTTCATTAACCTTTGCCTGTACACCAAAAAGAAGTAATAAAAACATGTGTCATAACAAATGAAAATGAGTTAGTTTTATTCACTTTAGAAATAAATTGATCCATACCCAATCACATGCCAATATATTTTCAATTTCCCCATCATTCCACAATCTGCTTTGTCTGTTAGGGTCATCGGGGTGCGAACGGAAAACAATATTTTTGCCCATTTCTTCTATATGGTCATGCATGCCCAAGCTCCCATATTCAGTAACAGTTATGAGAGATTTCTGCTCAAGAACTCTTATACCAATGTTAGCCTTATATCCACAGCTTTCAAACACCTGTATTGCTTTGTCTTTCTGCTCACCTTTTAATATGCATGCAACATCTAGAAAGATTTCTTTGTAATCATTCTCTAGATCATTAAAGCTTATTTCCAATACTTCTTGGGTTTCCTTCTGTGGAACTGTTTTTAGTCTTTCTAAAACATCTTTCCACTCAAGCTCATTTTTACCACACAAAAACGAACCCAAAACTTTTATCGTTAGAGGAAGACCGGCAGCATACTGTACGACTTGTCTTGACATCTCTTTGAACCCTTGATTTGGAATTTCTTTCCCAAATGCATATCTACTAAAGAGGCAAACTGCTTCCTCGTCCGTCAACAAACTGACATTACATATCAAGCTCACTCCGTGTGATACTAGCACCTGCTCATCTCTTGTTGTAATAATAATGCGACTTCCGGACTTAAAATAATTAAGATCACCAACTAATGCCTCAAGCTGGTCACTATGATCTACATCATCTAGAACAATAAGAACCCTTTTACAAAACATCATCTGTATCATTGTGTTTTTCCCATCCAAGACACCACTATTGGAGATCTTTTTATCATGGAAAACATCCCTTAGTATTTGTTTTTGCAGCTTCTTCATACCGGACAGTGAAGCTTTTGAGACTTCCCTAACATTTTCAACAAAGCTTTTTCCTTCAAACTTATTGGATATTTGATCATAAACAGCTCTGGCTAAAGTTGTCTTCCCCCCACCTCCTATCCCCTTGATCCCGATCATGCGAACATCTTCACTACCAATCTCTAAAGATGAAAGAACATCACTGATTCGGGTCTCCATGCCCACTAACTTTCCACCGGCGCTTGAATTAGCGGGATACAACTTTTTGAAAATAACATCAACAATTATTTGGATCAATTCAGATTCATCCCTGTATCATTAAAGATTATATTATTAGCTTGCTCAAAGCGCACATAAACAGTGAGGATTTATAACATAAAAGAATTAACATTTATATAAATATAGTTATCATGATAAAAATTGAATGAAATCTAATTACCCGTTAGCTGTGGCCTTCAACTCCCACCCAGCCAGATTTGAGGCTTCTTTCATAGCTTCTCTCCATTTTCCAGCAGCCTCCTTCTTTTTGTGTTCGGCAAAGGCTTCTTTAACTGCCCCACTTTGATAGCGGACTTCAGTGGGCTCCACATCAAAAAAGACAGGATAAACATTCTGCTCGGTCGTCTTGTTACATTCCATAATCTTGACAAGCTCATCTAGGCACCAAGATGAAGATGCATAAGTCTTGGAGAAAACAATGATGTAAAACCTTGAGTCCTCAATGGATTTGATGAGTTGCTCCTTGATCGGTTTTCCTTGCTCGATTTTCTTATCGTCCTTGTAAGTTTCAATGGAACTTCGCTGAAGAGCTTGATAAAGATGGCAAACGAAATTGTTACGGGTGTCACCACCTCTAAAACTCAAAAAAACGTCATACTTGAAGCTCTTTTGAATGGATGAAGATGAAGTAGACGCCATTCTAGTTGTTATCTAAGGATCGGTCTGTTTTTGAGAGAATTATCTTAACTATTTGCAAAGAAACATGGGTAAGATTATCAAGTGTATATTGAGAAGACAAAGACTCAATAACATAAGGCTGTTATTTGGTCAAGAAAGATAAGATCATTTAAGGGATATAGAACTCACGTCTATCACTCGTTTTTTACTTTGACTTCAACATACATCTTATTACTTTCCCAAACCAATATGAACTTTACTTCCATGAAATGACCTGTTCTAATAATTAGAAAATAGACATGTTAACTAATCTCATTGGATTGATTGATCTTTGAACGAGTAAAATAGTTAAAAAGATTTTCTACAAGTTGAGAGCCTGCAAGTATAACTACTAACAATTTGATGAAAACTAACATTGTAGTGAACTATTTTTTCACGGGTCATCTTCTTGACCCAGTCTGATCTGAATTTTTAAACAGATGAAATCAAGCTCCATTTTGTTACAAAACCACCATGAAATGTTACCTTTTATATTTAATCATCAAATACACTCCTGCTTGTGGGGTGTTTGGGACTTATATGGTTATGCTTTTTGATTTGTGCACTTGTGGGGTGTTTGGAACTTATATGGTTATGCTTTTACTTTAAGACAAGTACTGTGATTGCTTACGAGTACTTGAAAATAAGTATTTCGACGGTGATCAATATTATTATCGTTAACTTAGTGTTACATTACATTACATTTTTATCCCACCGCTAATCAGATGTGGTAAGACTATCAATTTAACAATCTAAACATATCTCATTTATACATAAATATAACGTACAAAAACCACCACCACACAACTCTCTCCCAAGTCGGTCTTGCATATGATCGGCTTGTGCTCAAAATAGGTCCAAGAGGCGTTGGGTGGGGGTGGGATGGGGTGGGAGTGGTTTTTTTCAATGAAAACGTCGTTTTAAAGAGAGCACATGTCGTTACTTGTGTTATTAAACATAACCTTTTGTAGGTAACACAAAAATACTACTACGTAAAAGATTTTGTCAATAAGTTTATTTATTAAATCTCAAATTAAGTATGTCTGAAAAAATTATCTTGAATTCAGTATAAAAAAGCATATGAAACTCCTTCTATATTTATCAAAATCTAGTTATTTATCTAAAAAAAACATATATATGCAACACTTTTTATAATACAAAGTGCATCTGCTTCAAAACAAGCAAAAACAATATTGGAAAATAATCGATTTCAAATTCATGATATAATTTCACAACTAATTTCACAACAAATTCATGATATAATTTCACAACTAAAGTCTCTTTGGTTGTGGTCAGACTTTCTTAAGTTGGGTTCTAGGCTTCGTCTATAACTGATGATCATTGGTAATCACTTGACAAGATCGTTATTAAGGGTGGGAATTACTGTTAATTACGAGTACTTGACATAGTATTTATTGGGAATGGGCAACTACTAAAAGCCTCCAAATTAATGGGGCCTAAGATATGTTGCAAAAAGTGTTTGATGAATATACAACTCGTTCCAAAAAAAAAAAAAAGAATATACAACTCGTAGCCATTAAGGCTATCCACAACATTGACCCCAGCGACCTTTAATTTTCTTGCCATCACATCTTTCTCTCTCTTGCGACATAAGCGACCTTTTAGGCACAGGAGACCGACATTTATTTTAGCATTTTTACAACTTTTTTAGTTACAAAAATAAAATTCATTAACACTAAAACACATTACATAATAATTCAAATAAAATTAAAACATTACAATAATAATTAAAAACATAAACTAATCGTATAAGTTATAATATTCCTTGATTTCTTGCTTCATCTCCATTAGCTTCTCTTGTAGCTTTGGGGGCAAAGTCTCGTCGATCGTGAATTATTGAAGTTGTCTCTATCCCATTTTTTTATGGTGAAATGAATGAGGTATTTATAGGGTAAAAAGTTTAAATTTTAAAAAAGTTAAAAATGTTTTTTTTTTTTTTTTTTAATAATTTAAGAGTACAAATTTTGTTTTTTTTTGGTGAAGTGAGTTATCAGTCGAGACCACGAAGAATTTGCTTGTTTAGGAGCCGACTGACACACAAAGAGCGACTACCAGCAATGGTGGCGACCCAGTCGTGAGTCAGTCGACCGACTAGGACGACCTCCCGCTGCGAGGAGACTTATAATGTAGATAGATGAAACAAGAAATCTTAAATAAATCTTGTTGTATATTGAAAAACACCTTTCATACGTTTTCGTCCGTTTTCATACGTTTTCGCCCATTTTCTTACGTTTTCGCCCGTTTCGTTCATTATTCATATGTATTCGTCCGTTTTCATACTTGTTTTTATGCTTTCATATGTTTTCGTCCGTTTCATACGTATTCGTCCATTTTCTTACGTTTTTGTCCGTTTTCGCCTGTTTTCTTGCGTTTTCGTTCATTATTTATACATTTTCGTCCATTTTTGTCCATTTTCATACATTTTCATCCATTTTCATGATTGTTTTTACGTTTTCATACATATTCGTCTATTTTCTTACGATTTCGTCCATTTTTAAATGTTTTTTGCCGTTTTAAGACGTTTCTGAATATCACAAGTGATATTCTGTGATATTCAGATGATCACAAGTGATATTCTGTGATATTCAGAATATAACTTGTGATATTCTAAATATCACACGTGATTTCAACTAATTTTGTAACATGAAAATCACAATTGATATTCAGAATATTACAAAGTGATATCCAGAAAATCACAAGTGATATTCAGAATATCACAAATATATAATATGAATAGCAGCTACATAGTTTGGGGGGTATTTGTTTAACCTTATTTTATTTGCTTATGAGCTTATGTGATTTCAGTTTATGTTTCACAAGCTTAATTTGCTTATTTTGAAACCTATAAAAATATGTAAGTTTATATTTACCACGTATAAAGAGAAAATGATCAAATTTTGGTTTAGAGTTCATACATATTCATCAATTTTCATACGTTTTCGTTCATTTTTAAATATTTTCGGCCGTTTTCATATATTTCTGAATATCACAAGTGATATTCTGTGATATTCAGAATATCACAAGTGATATTCTGATATTCTGAGTATCACAAATGATATTCTGGATATCACAAATGATATTCTGTGATATTCAGATGATCACAAGTGATATTCTGCGATATTCGGAAAATCACTTGTGATACACACAAACAATTGGAGAAATAATTAAATCAATGAAGTAAATTACTTATCTTGTTGTAAAATAGGGTATGAGAACCCTAAGATACTGCTCAAGACAGTCAAAATTTGGTTTTAGGTTTTACTCCTCAAAAATACCTCTCTAAAAGTCTGAAAATTTGAATTCTATATATAGAGATACAACTTGCGATGGCGTCACTCTTTAATTGTGACGCCGTCGGATAGCCGCCATTAGGGTTTCGTCTTGACCACGTCAACTTTTTGACGACGTCACCTTGTGGTTGTGACGTCGTCGGCTTCATCTTCTGACGCCATCTGAATCTGAATCTAGGCCGTCTGAGGAGGAAAATCTTTGCGACGCCCTACTTTTCAAAGCCTGACGCCGTCAGGTACAAAATAGCAAATTCGCTACTGAGCCGTCACAATTTTGGAGCATGTTGCGATGGCGTCGCCCTTTGACTGTGACGCCGTCACCTTCAATTCTAGCAGCTTGAGTGTCTTGATCTTGACTTTGGCCATTTTCTTCATATATTCACGCCTTTTCGTCCGAATAGTGTCATTCCAGTAATTTACCTTCAAGAGATCTAAAAGGTGAAAAGGAACGAAATTAAGCAGTAACAGATATAAAAGTGGTCGATTAAGGGCTTAAATGACCCCTCAAAAGTGTACATTTTAAATCCTTATCAGTATACCTTTTTCCCTAACTCTTTGAGACTACCTTAAGGTTATTACCTACGAAATTCTATAAGATTCATAAACTAACTTTAAGGGTTATCTTTGGATGTTTAGCCTACGAAATCCGCTAAGTGATTTATAAACTAAGGTTCACAAAGATTACTCAAGCATTTAAACAAAACGATAGCCTAGTGCAATCCTAAGCCATTTACTATTAAGATAAGAGACAACCAATCAATAATTAACAACTAGGTTTCATAGATCTAAGCAAGCACACAAGAAATTTAGTCGGACATGTTAAACACGCAAGCATACACACATTCGGTCGAAGACATAATGAAATCAATGAAGCAAAACACTTATCTTGACGTAAAATAGGGTATGAGAACCCTATGATACTGTCCAAGTAGGACTACAAACGTTTAGGGTTTTTACTCCACAAGTCTACCTCCTAAAATTCTGAAAATTCGATTTTTATATATAATTTTACATCCACGACGGCGTCGCCTTATAAGTGGGATGTCGTCAGATCGTCGTCATTAGGGTTTCGTCTTGGCCAAGTAATAGTTCGGACGGCGTCATGTTGTAGTTGTGACGCCGTCGGGGTTCGGTAGTGACGTCGTTTGATTCTGGATCTAGGCCGTCTGAGATGTAAAGTCTTCGTGACGCCCTTCCTCTTCAAAGCCTGACGCCGTCAGGTGTAATTTAGCAAAAAGTCTACTGAGCCGTCACAGATTTAATTACGTATAAAGGGACGGCGTCGCCCTTTAAATGGGACGCCGTCAGGTGTAATTCCAGCAGCTTGAGTGTCTTCGATCTTGACTTAGCCATTTTCTTCATATATTCACTCCTTTTTATCCAAATATGCATCATTCCAGAATTTTGCTTTCAAGAGACCTAAAAATTGAAAAGGAACGAAATTAAGCAGTAACGGATATAAAAGTGGGCAATTAAGGGCTTAAATGACCCCTTCAAACTATACGTTTTAAATCCTTATCTGTTTACCTTTAATTCTTAGGTTAATTCCAAATATTAGATCTAACTAGATGGATAGTGAGGATTTGTCCTTTAGTAAATATGGATTTATGGGTAAGCAAAATAAAGTGTCTCCTCAAATAATGCAATTTTTGACCGAAATTGACATAACTCTACATTAGTAATTTGTTCCCAAGTTTTGTACCGAAAAAAAAGAAGTTAAAATAGGCAGAAAAGAATAAGAGATAAATAAAATTAATTTTTATATCATGCTCCTGAGTTAGTAGAGAAAAGTAAGATAACTCATTGATTTTACAATTATACTCTTTGTTATATTTAAAAGTTAATATTTATGTTTTATATGAGATTATTAAAGTAATTATATTTATTAAAAGCTTTAAAATATAACTTCTTTCGAAATCATCTCATTTTTGGGAAGAAAGTTTTGGAGAAAAGTTTAACCAAATTTACTACCTTCTTCTTTTCTCTTCTCTCTTAAAAAAAATCAAAAACGCAAAATTTATTTTGTTTTCTTCCCACTTCTTTTCTCTTCTTTCAAAGATAAAACTTCAACGCATGTAGGTTCACGTGATGGGTTTGGTGTTGTTAGGACTTAGGGTTATTAGGCTTTATTGTTTTGCATCTTCAATTCAATACTCGAATCAAACCATTAACACTGTAGAAAGATGTCAAGGATTCTTACTAATGGTAGTAACATATTTATATACTACTAGTGGTTAAAAACTAAAACTAACTAAACTAGGTTATGTTTATTGAAAAAATCTACTGGGTTCAAGTGATCATGACAACTTACAGATCACCCTAAAAACCCAAGAACTGCAATGATAATAAGTGACAACTCACCAATCTCGTACATGGTACTGTTTACAGGTCTTCAATCTGATATATTAACTTGATTGAAATTGATCAAACAACATCATGGTTTCAACGTTCAAGAATCAATAAAAAGAACAAAGAAGAGGTTTTGTTGAACCCCTTATATCTGATATATATAAACTGAAAGAGGTTGCCTTTTGATTACAGATTCCTACTCCTATATATACTAAAGAACCGTTGCCAAGATACACCGATTCAATGAAAGTAAATGTTGCAATACTTATAACCCTTATAACCCTAAAACTAAACCGTTTCTGCCTAATGGGTTTAGTGGCCCATACCAAAAACTTGCAGGCCTTATATTTTGACCCATGACTAATCTATTTTGGCGTCTAAGACATTAAATGGTCCAACAGTTCCCCCCTAATGTCGAAATGCCAAAAATCTTCTTTTCAGTTTCTTCTGTAATTCCTTGATGCCTTCTTGAATCGTTCTTATTTGGTGCGTCACTGGATCTAATTGATCTCCAAGGCAAGTCCTTTAGCCTCTTGAAACATGTCCTTCTGTTTCAACTTGTGATTTCAAGGCAAGTAAATCCCTTAGCCTTCTTCCTACACCGTTTATGTGCTATAATAGCACTTGAGTACATCTAGATCTTGGTTAAATCCATAACCCTTGCAACAAAATGCAAACTGTGTTTTTATTTCCAAAACACAATTTATTCTGGTTTTCGTTCCTCCATGATTGGCATCCATCGGTGCGTTCCTTTTAAAGAAAACACATGTTTGAATCTTGAATGGTGATTGAACATGAATTGGGTGTTGCTTGATCCCTTCAGCTCTGATACCAATGTTTACAGGTCTTCAATCTGATATATAAACTTCATATCTCTAGGATTGAAAATTGATCAAACAACATCATTGTTTCAACGTTCAAGAATCAATAAAAAGAACAAAGAAGAGATTTTGTTGAATCCCTTATATCTGATATATATAAACTGAAAAAGGTTGCCTTTTGATTATAGATTCCTACTCCTATATATACTAAAGAACCGTTGCCAAGATACACCGATTCAATGAAAGTAAACGTTGCAATACTTATAACCGTTATAACCCTAAAACTAAACCGTTTCTGCCTAATGGGTTTGGTGGCCCATACCAGAAACTTGCAGGCCTTATATTTTGACCCATGACTAATCTATTTTGGCGTCTAAGACATTAAACGGTCCAACAGGTACACAGTGACATGGTGTACATGTAGCAGACAACGGAAAGCTATATGTGTGCTTGACGGATAAGTTATAGCATGAAAGCCACCAAAAAAGACGAGAAAACAATGCTAATATATCAAATATATCAAAAAGTTTCATATTTGCCATTATACGAGCTGAACTCTAATTCTTTACTTACTACAACCTTACAAAAGAAAATATGAAAAACATATGTACAACTCTAGCTAAAGTTACATAAACTTAAAACAAACTCACGTTGAGTAAAAAAAATTACCCAAGACGGATCACCTATAGCTATATGCTTACTCCGGAATGCTTTGTAGAGCAGGCCTCCAAGATACTTGATGAGATTCAAATCGATCACTAACATTCATCAACCGAGCAAGCACTTGTTCTACCGTTAACCTTTGGACATCAATCCTGCCTAATAATTCCTCCAACTTTTTTTTCGATATCATAATTTTATTTATGTCTTCTCTTTTTTTTTCACCATCTCCCGTATAATTTTCTATCTTCCCGGGGTAGGAAATAAAGTTTTCCTCGGCTGAAGCTTTTGGTGATCGGAAATCATCGGCAAAGGGGTGAATGGCTGGCTGCTTCTTTATGCAATTTCCCATTTTATTCTTTTGTTTATAATATGAAAATGTGAGTTAGTTTATGAGTTTATACAGGGATGCAAAGAATGCCAAGTTGGAATAAAGTTTGCCACGTTGGATCGAGAAGGTGTCTTACGTGGCATTGAAAGTTTTACCATTCATCTTCACATCTAGTTATTACTTGGTACACTTCGTACCATACCAATTAGTTAACTTCTTAGTTACTTGGGACCGGTTTAGGAAATATATGAAATCGAATTGTTTTTAGTTAAGATTAACTGAACTGTATAAATACTTGACGTGTACGTAAACTTGCAAAAGTCCACTACTATACTAGTAACTAATCGAGTCGAACTATATATAAAAAGCAATCAAGTTGGCGAGTACAAATCTTGGTCGATTAATATTATTATTGGGTTATTAGCATAAAAATGTATTATACTTGCCATTTTTTGTCATTGTATATATGTTGCATACTTTTTTTTCCTCATCTTGACACCAATCTTTTGAATTCGTGCTATTGTGTGTAATTTGCGACTATTTCAGCCATGACAATGACCATTTTACCCTTCAAAATTTGAAAAAAGTAAGGGTAAAATGGTCACAATGTACACACAATAGCACGATTTTAAAAGGTTGGTGTCAAGTTGAGAAAAAAAAAATACACAACATACAATGACAAAAAATGGTAAGTATGATGCATTTTTATGCTAATAACCCATTATTATTTGTTATTGTACTAAACTAGCAATTCAACCAAGTCAAGTTTCAAGTTTTAGAGCTAACTCAAGTTTTAAGTGCTCTAGTAGTAACTCGAGTTTCAAGTATAATTTTTAATAAAAAAAAGGTGGTTCACAGACTTTTTAATTACGTAAATCTAATCAGTTTTGGACCAATGCAATCAGATTATTCAAATCAGACATACCTTATTTTTTTCATACATATGCTTCGAATTTCCTCCTAATAAAGCTCAACTTTTGTTCACATTTGATTTTCGTTCTTTTCCATTGGCTTTTTTCGACGTGGGTCAATTTATGCATGCATGATTTTTGTGTCGATAACTGGATAAGGCTAAACTATAAATAAGGACAATATATGGTCCCATGTCAAACTCGTGGATGGATTAATTAACAAGTACCACTAAGAGACGATATACAAACTATAACCAAATATCGACATTTACGATTTACAAGTTATTTAGAATAAAGAGCACAAATGACATATACATGGAAAATTAGAAACATGTTACTTTTTTATTTATATTTTTGGTGTATGTTTTAAGTTGTCATTATATGCCAAACTGTCAAGTCATCTTGTAAGATAATTTTGGAGTTTATAGAAACGAATTAGTAAGAAAAATAATATTTGATTTATAGACAAAAATGGTCTGAACGAAGAACATGAAGATATATAATTAATCAACTCAAAACTTATACCACAGTTCACTTTGTATATTTCCTTAAAAAGATAAGCTTTTCAATTCTGAAAATGAAGATATATATGATTAATCATTACATGTTCTCACTCACCAACCTCAAACATATATAAAGAATAAAGATGAAGTAGAAGAACTTGTATTTTAAATGAACAAGCTCAAACTTGAAAAGTATGTCTTTCTGATTCTCGATGGCAAAAGTTGATCGAGAAAAGTGACTCAACACAAAATTAAAATTGTATATATATATTGAAATAATAACCTTATCTCCACATGTAACATGTCATTATTGAATTATGAAAAAGAGGCCGTTTTCTTTTTCATATAAACAAAACCATGTAATATTAGAAAAGTTGTTAATACTCATGAGTCATGAAGATTAATAAAAAAAATATATACATTGCTCAACTATTTAAAGTGTAAAGTTAGGTTAAGAATTTCACATTCTGGAATGTATATCATCACATTTTTGTCAAGTTTGATACAATAATTAAATCTTATCATTGAAGTCGACCTGCCTTATGTATTCATTATAATATGGCCACAATACAACAATATATATCGAGTGGAAAGTAATATATATTCAGAAATAAGTTATTTTGACAGGTAACTTTAATTCGGGATTCAATTTGATCCCGCTATGACTTTTCTCTAAAGACCAAACTTTCAACAATGATCGACAATAACTAGTTGTTTCGGATAAATAAAAAAGATTGGTATCAAATTAAAATCCAAGAATTATTTTACTGAAAGCGCTCACTAATCTTATTGGAATACAAACTACTAAAGCAAAACAAGCCGACTCAATAAGGAATTGAAAGTCAACATGGTCAACTACACCAATGTCATCTCACTACATTGCTTACATCACCAAAGATACTTGTCCAAGTTTAGTTAGTTGTTATGTTTAAAAGTTAGTTAGAGTTGTAGTATAAATACTTGTAGCATTTTCATTTCTTTGTAAATGTTCATTTCACAATTCTATCAATTAATCATTTTCTCTTATCAGTTTGTGAAATGGTGTCAGAGCCTCAAAACCAACTCCGGTAACCACCATAACAAACCATTGCAACAAACTTCCTCCACCACCAAAACCACCGCAACAAACTTTTCCTTACTTTTATCATCACTAACAATTATTATCAATCATTTGAATTGTGAATGAAACAATTAAAATTAATCACAAAACTAATCAAAAATCATCGTTAAGTCAATCAATCGAGATTCACCATGGTTACACCACCGGAGAGGCGAGCTCATAACCATAAGACACAAAATTTCGTCAACCATCCGCTCTTTCTTCATCAGAATCGTCACCCAGGGTTGATCTTGATTTCAAAGAAGCTTCAAGGATCAGAGAATTATAGTTCTTGGAGGCGTTCAATGACAATTACACTCAATGCGAAGAAGAAACTCAAGATCATCACTAAACAGTATCCTGAACCTAATCCCGATTCACCTTTAAGGCGCTGTGAGAACGCAACAACGATATGATCATCTCATGGAACCTGAATACAGTAGCAGATCAAACAAGTAACAATTTAAGTTTTGTAAACTATGCTTCCGCACTTTGGTTGAATTGCAAGATCATTACTCCTAGCTTAATGGTCATAGAATTTACCAGTTAAGTAATGACATAACACAATTAAAACAGTCAAACTACTCAGTTGAGGTCTTTTATCAAAAACTGAAAGGATATTGGGATGAAATAGATGCATTGGAAGCTCCTTATATCTGTACTTGTAACTGCACTTGTGAAAATGGTAGACTGAATGAAGCTAGGGAGAGTAGGAAAAGACTAATTCAATTTCTGATGGGTTTAGATGAAATCTTTGCAAATAATGGGACAAATCTTGCTAATGCAACCACTACCTAGCTACAAAAGCCTATGGCATGCTTAGATAGGAACAAAAGCAAAGAGAGACCATCATTTCTAAGTACATGAACCATAGTGTGATGTCAACCTAAACAAATGCCCATACAACTTCACAGTCACATTTTAGGAAAAAACATAACATTCAACAATACTGGAAATCACATGGGTGACTACACTAGGAGAAGTCCTTTTAGGCATATATTTTGGGAATTGCCAAAATGATGGGCATTATAAGAATGAATGCTATCAAATTGTTGGCTATCCCATTGGACATCCCCTACATGGAAAGGTTAGACCAGGCAAAAAAACAACAAACAAAAGAACCGGGACAATTAACATGGCAGTTGGATAAGATGTTGCTTCAATCAGTGAAACCAGTAGGAATGAGATCAATGATTATGTAGCAGTTTTTGCCAAGATGGACAACCTGCAGAACCAGCTAAACCAAGTCATGATGATGATGCAAAACTCACAAGGAGCTTGGTGATCCAAAGATTATAGCTACACGTATATATCTATTCATTGATTCCTGTATTTCACATTTCAAATATGCTTAGGTATGTGACAGTGGAGAAACTAATCATATATGCCTAACACTCACACTTACGTTTAACATCAAACACTGCACTACACCAATAATTGGTTCATCACCAAATGGCCACCAAACTATTGTCACAATCACTGGTTCTGTTAGAATTGCCACAACTCATTCTACACAATGTATTTTTCATTCCATCTTTTGCCTACAATCTATTATCCATCAACCAGATCACAAAAACAACAACACTCTCAGTTCTCTTTAATCACTCCACCTGCATATTTCAAGGAAACAACAAGAAGATAGCCCATAGGATTCAATTTGATGGCCTTTACATCATCACTCCTGATACTTCATCACTATCACTCTCTACACATTCACCATCTGTAAGGACATTGATGCAGGTTTTACTAACCAGGTTTTAATATTTATAATTGTCTCGTCTACCTATGGTCTACGTTATGCACTAACGGGCAGTGTACCCGATCGTGTGTAGTGTAGTAATCGGTAAAACCGAGGTCGTCCCAAGAGCTATGTGAGCGGATTCTGATTAAGTCTAGGTGTCACAAATTTAATTGGTTTTAAGTTGGAAATGATTAATTAACTACTAAAGCAAGAAATGCAAGAAAGCAAATAAAGGCAAGGGTTGTGATCAATATAGGAGAAGTGTGCTAACCTAGTTACTCATCCTATCAAGTTATGTTCACGTCTAATTACTTCCAGTTGCTTCAAGTGGAGGTTTAAGTCGCTAGGACAGCATGTGGTCAATTCGTCCTAACCTATCAGCAAATGTTTCCACTGGAGATCAAACTACTACCCTTGAAAGTCCAGTTGTTTTTAGTCCCCTAAGCCAAGTCATTAAGTTTCGCTACATGCAAGATTCATAACAATGAGTGCCCGGGCGCTAGCATCTTAAACACTCATCCCTAACTTCTTAAGTTCATCCAAACAGCAGATGATCATTTGGTCAGTTCGCACAAACGAAGAAGGGTCGTCAGTTGGTCAATTCTTACCCTTCCCACTTAGTCTACCTACTTAGGGTCAGTTGGTCAATTCTCCTAAGCAACTAGACACTAACACCATTCAAAACTACCGAAACAGGGTAGCTACCAACAAACTATGCATGCATACACTAGAAACAATTATACGGAAGCAATGTAAACATAAACATAACAATTAAGGAATCATAACTAGGCTAGCACTAGAGGTGCTTAGCCGATCATATCAACTAAAACAGTCGATTCAATGTTTGACATAATGAAATGAATTGAAAGTAAAAGAAATGATAGATCGCTAATGCGTATCGTTAGGGAGTGATTTCTCCCTTGGAGATGGCCACGTATGCTCTTCAAGATCAGCCTTCAGTCTCCTACCCACGTTCTATGCTTTGTGTGTGGAGTGAATGATGTGAAATGCATAATTTAGGGCTGGTATTTATAGGCCAGATCTAGTTACGGTGTAACTTAAGTTGAGAGTTACGCCATAACATCAATATCTTCGTAATTTGCTCTAGAAAATCTGGTTACGGCGTAACACATGGAATTAGTTACGCCATATCTTTAATATACATTACAAAATCATGATTACGCCGTAATCATTGAAAGAGTTACGGCGTAGCTTGCAGCGGCGTAGAACATCATTTGACCTAATTGGTTACGATGTAATCCTATGATGGAGTTACGCCGTAATCTGCTATTGAGTTGGTCTTCTGGGTCACACTTTTGTTACGGCGTAATGTGAGAGAAGAGTTACGCCGTAATTACTTCATAGTGGGCATACTATCATATATCTTCAATAAACTCTCCAAATTCGCGTCTCATTAGCTCCAATGCTCATAATTTACCTGAAAGTAAAATATAAAGGAAAACAAGCGTAAATCCATATAAATGATATAAAATACGAGCATTATCGGGGGAAATTGACACTTAATATTCAGGACTATTTAATGTTATCAAACACGCATCTATGACTTCTTAGACTAGGGCATCCATCTGTACAAATACAAAAGAGAATAAAGTCCTTACCTTTTTATATCAAATGATGTAACAAATTTTCACTGTGACGTTTGCCCTCTAGCTAAACATCTGCATTATCATTTACACCTAGTCCCTCACATGAACAAGCCAAATTTGACTTAATACATGCAGACACATGGGGTCCTTGCAGACATTGTACGCTTAACAACCGTAAAGATTTATGAACAATAGTTGATGACTTTTCAAGAACAACATGGACATACTTAATTCCCACTAAATAACATGTAACATTAACTCTTAAATTTTTTTACTACTATATCAATAACCAATTCAAAACAACAATCAAAACCATAAAAAGCGGCAATGCGACTTAATTTGTCAACCATTCTCTCATTGAATTCTTCCAAACAAAGGGATCATACACCAGACTTCATGTCCAAACACACCACAAAAATATGGAAGGAATGAAAGGAATCACAAGCACCTATTATCAACCCACACAAACACCTCCCCTATCATCATCTCACCACATCTTACATCTCCTGACCATAACACCTCCCCTGAATATGACACCTTCCTTGACCATAACACCTGCCCTAAACATGAAACCTCCCATGAACACTCAAACAAAAAACATTCACATGCTCAAGAACACCTAAAATCTCACACACAAACAAATAACACACAATTTTAACCCACAAACACTCTCACACCTTCATTAGAACCTCACTCAAACACCTCCATTACCCAATCAGACCCTATTCTAATAGAACCAACACCTTCACCTCCACCCTTTAAGAATCTCCAACATAACCAAGAACATCTCCACTAAACTCAAAGACTATCATCACTACCATCCACCACACTCACTTAACTCAATTCACTCCAAACACCACACCTCACATTTCATTAATTATCACAACATCACCAAACCTGCAATATTATACTTAATTAATTCACTTAATCAAGATACAAAACCTACCTCATATACTCAAGCATTAAAACATCCAAAATGGGTGGAAGCAATGAACAATGAAACCACTGCACTTGAAAAAGACAACACTTGGAAAGTCACCGCATTGCCTCCTTTTAAGTAACCCATTTCAAGCAAATGGGTGTTTAGAATCAGGTACAATGCAAATGGCCCAGTAAAGAGATATAGGCTATGTTTGGTGAAAGTAGCAGTAGCAGTGAGCAGTAGCTGTAACAGCTCACCGCTCACAACTTCTTAAATAAGCATCGAAAAATTAGCTTTCCTAAAAATTAGCCACCACTCACCGCTTGTTGCCAAACGATCATTAGAAATCAAAATGCTCATTGCTCACCGCTCATCGCTCCAAAAAGCTCTAAAATGCTCCGCGCCAAACATAGCCATAAGGCAAGATTGGTAGCTAAGGTCTTCAATCAGAAAGAGGGAGTAGATTACACATAAACCTTTTCCCCAATTGCTAAAATGGTAACATTTAGGACAATTCTTGCACTTGCTTCTGTAATCAACTGGCACATACACCAACTGGACATCAATAATGCATTTATGCATGGAGATTCAAATGAAGAAGTTTACATACCCAAGTGACTATAACGAATCATATCCTCTTAACACTCCTTGCAGACTCAAGAATTCCCATTATGGGCTTAAGCTGGCTAACAAACAGTGGTTCATTAAGCTCACCACTTTCTTACTCTCCATTGGGTTCAACCAAACTCGTGCTGACAATTCTCTCTTCTCTTCATCTATTACACAGACACAGTCTCTGTGGTTCTCCTCATCTACGTAGATAATACTCTTATCATATGCAATTCTTTATCACTCATAAAGGCTAAACTTCATAATCAGTTCAGCATCAAGGACCTTGGACAACTTCATCATTACTTAGGGATTGAATTTATCAGGAGATCAAAAGGTATTGTGATGACTCAAAGAAATTATGCACTGGATCTTATTGAAACTGCTGGTTTAATGACTGCTAAACATGCCAAAACACCTCTTGATCCTAATGTGAAGCTAACTTATGAAGATGGTGATCCTCTTACTGACCCTGCACAATACATAACCCTAGTGGGAAGCCGATTTACCTCACTATTAGCAGGCCTGACATAGCCTTTGCAGCTTAGCTCTTAACTCAGTTTTCTCAGCCACCTCACACATCTCATCTAGCAGCCTTACACAAAGTCATTGGCTATATCGAATGAAGCCCTGGTCAAGGATTGCTCTTCCTCAAAGCTAATTCCTTAAGTCTGCAAGCCTACTGTGATAGTGATTGGGCCAACTGTCCCTCATCAAGAAGATCAATTTCTGGTTTTGGCATTTTGCTAGGCAATAGTCTAATCTCATGGCATTCTAAGAAACAGATAGTGGTCTCTAGGTCCTCCACTGAAGCAGAGTACAGGGCCTTAGCTGATTGTTCCTGTGAGATAACATGGTTGAACTCCATTCTCAAAGATCTGCATATTCAATCACCTACACCAGTAAGGATTTTTTGTGATAATGCATCAGCTATAGCTTTGGCCTCCAATCCAGTTCAACATGCTAAAACTAATCGTACTGAAATAGATTGTCACTTTGTGAGAGACAAGATAAAGGCAGGACATATTCTACCTACATATGTTCCAACTACTTTACAAACCACGATCTTCTTACTAAAGCTCTCCATACTTATCCTTTTTGCAGATGCTTAGCTAAGTTAGGCATGTGTGATCTCTTTACATTGCCTACTTGTGGGGATATTGGAATACAAGCTACTACAACCAAACAAGCCAACTCAATAAGGAAAGTCAACGTGGTCAACTACACCAATGTCATCTCACGACACTGCTTACATCACCAAAGATAATTTTAGTTAGTTGTTATGTTTAAAAGTTAGTTGGAGTTGTAGTGTAAACACTTGTAGCATTCTCATTTCTTTGTAATTGTTCATTTCACAATTCTATCAATGAATCATTTTCCCTCTCTTATCAGTTTGCTAAAAATCTATTGCTTTTGGGGTTGCAAAGTAATATATATTACCTTTACGTAGTCAAAGTTACCATCCTTTTCAATGTATGTAAAGGTTGATTATCCAGGTAATAAAAAGGATTTTCCATATATTTCTTCTTCTAAGAGGGTTAACACTACTACACAAACAGGTTTTTTCCACGGCAAAATCAGTGGGAAATCCCGTGGGAAAGGGCCCTTTTCCACGAATTTCACACGAAATTATTCCGTTTGAAAAAACACCGTGGGTAAATATTTTCCCACTAATCTTCCCACGGGGCGTTGACTTATTTCCCACGAATATCATTGTGGATAATCCGTGGGTTTAATTTCCCACAGATTTCTCACGAAATTTCCCACAGATTTTAGTAGTCATTTTCCACTCATATCCGTGGTTTTTTTGCCACGGATTTCCAACGATTTCCACACTAAAATTCTGCCACAGATTTCTCACGAAATTTCCCACAATTTTTAGTAGTCATTTTCCACTCATATCCGTGGTTTTTTTGCTACAGTTTTCCAACAATTTTCACACTAGAATTTACTCATATCCGTGGTTTTTTTGCCACAATTTTCCAACGATTTTCACACTACAATTTCTTACGGTTTTATCACAACTTCCAACATGTTTCCGGCTAAAATTTCCGACCAATAGTTTTCCAGTAAGCTGTTCGCAATATCCTCAGATAATATATTTAGTTTGCTTCATAATCAAATTATTTCACTAATAGACTAACTAAAATGTAAAGGAAAAGTAGTAACCAAAACCATAATATATAAATCTGATATCTAAATTACATAAATTCCTTGTCCGAAACACATATATCCAGAATATAAAAGACATATTTACAAAAGTTAAGGGTGCGTTTAGTTGAGGGAAAACACCCTTGTTTTCCACAAAATGTTTTGTGGAAAACAAGGAAAACAGAGATCGCGTTCAAATTAGTGTTTTCCAATAAAATTCTCTACAAAACACAAAATTCCTATTTCCAACTTTAATACACAAAAGTGGAAAACACTTTTTTTTTGTTTTCACCTATTTTCCTTTAAAATACCCCTAATTAGTTTTCGTCCGTTTTTATACGTTTTTGTCGGGTTTTATCCGTTTTCGTCGGGTTTTATCCGTTTTCGTACGTTTTTGTCCGTTTTCATTTGTTTTACGTTTTCGTCCTATTTTTTACGTTTTCGTCTGTTTTTTTACGTTTTCGTCCGACTTTTTACGTTTTTGTCTGTTTTTTTACGTTTTCGTCCATTTTTAAACGTTTTCATCCGCTTTCTTACGTTGTCGTCCTTATTAGTCCATTTTTTTACGTTTTCGTTCGTTCTTTTATGTTTTCGTCTATTTTTTTATGATTACATTTGAATTTTTACGTTTTAAATGCGTTTTTAACGTTTTTGTCCATTTTTACGTTTGCGTCCGATTTTTTACGTTTTTTTTACCGTTTCTAACGATTTTTTATGTTTATATGTTTTTTATGTTTTCGTCCGTTTTTACATTTTCGTCCGTTTTTACGTTTTAGTCGTTCTTTTTACGTTTTAGTCTGTTTCCTTACGTTGTCGTCCGTTTTCGTTCATTTTTTTAACGTTTTCATCTGTTTTTATGCGTTTTAGTTCTTTTTTAAGCTTTAGCCCGATTTTTTACGTTTTGTTCGATTTATTTACGTTTTAGACGTTTTTAACCTTTCCGTCCACTTTTTACTTTTTGTCGGATTTTTATGTTTTAACCCTTTTTACGTTTTCGACCCTTTTTTTACGTCTTCGTCCGTTTTTTACGTTTTCGTTTCTTATTTTACGTTTTCGTCTATTTTTTCATGTTTTCATCCGATTCTTTACGTTTTAAATGCGAATTTTACGTTTCATCTTTTTTACGTTTTTGTCCGTTTTAGGTTTTTAAGGTTTCGATCGGCAAAGCGTAAAAACGGTAAAACGTAAAAATCATCTGAAAACATTAAAAGGCGAAAAAGTAAGAAAATGGACGCGTAAAAAGCAAAAGCGTAAATAAACTTCGACAACGTAAAAAGACGAAAATATAACAAGCAGCACGGACGAAACAATAAAAGCGGACGAAAGCGTAAGAAACAAACGAAAGAGTAAAAAAGCAGACGAAAACGTAAAAAACGGATGAAAACACTAATTTAGTAGGTCGACCGAATCAAACCATCGTCCCATGACCGCTAGACCCATTTTAAAACATGACATATATGACCCATGACCCAAGCCGACCCAACCCGACCCGTTTGCCACCTCTAATAAAACGTATAAAATTGTTCAAAAACATATAAAACGTAAAAAAGTGGATAAAACATAACGGATAAAAACGTATAAAACGGATGAAATAGGGAATTTTGCTTTTTGTCAAATTTAATGTTTTATGTCGAATTGTAGTCGCTTGAAGATTTTTTCATGTTATTTGATGTTATATTTTACTTTTTTAATTCTTTATTTTCTCGTATTAGATTTTTTTAGTTAATTTATAATTTAGTTTGTTAGTTTAAAATATTTGTTTTTGTGTTTTGAAGATGTTTTTATGATATTACAAAGGTGAATAGAGAATTGAGATAGAAAACAACAACACTTAAAGCATGTTTTTTAGTTTTGCAAAATGGAAAACATAAACACATGTTTCTCAAACTAAACGCGTTTTTTAAATTTTCCATTGTTTTGTGAAAATAAAACTCCCCTCCCTTTTCCTACAAAACAAGAAATAGGAAATGAAAGAAAATGTTTTCTAACTAAACGCACCCTAAAAATTTAAAAGAAACAACAAGTAATTGATATATACTCCAATGATATTATGTAACTTTTCTTTGAAATCTTCATGATTTTCCGGTGGGTCTTTTTCCGACAGCTCACTACCAAGTCGTTTCCTTGTGGGTCTTTGCTCGACTGAAAGGGTGGGTCTTTGAGTAAGTCAAATACGATATAATATATAGAAACAAAACATACATTGTAAGTTCCTACAAAAGCCTAAAAGATCCACAGATCGCTTATACGACTTCAAGATCGAGCAAAATAGACCACAGATGGATCGAGTGTGTGTGGTACAGGCACAAATTTCATGTATCTCGGTCACTTGTAGTGGTCCAACAAGTATGTGTTTGTGGATGTTTTACCGATGGTTCGAGAGCCGTCGTTGATGGTGGCAAACTTAACCAAAGAGATGGAGCAAGATGGTGGTGTTTGAGTTTTTTCTTTTGGTCTCTGTGTGTGTGCGGTAATGTTATACAAAGAGAAAATAAGAGATAGGTTTGTTTTTGCTGTGATGTGTTTCCTTTCATCTTACCCATTAATATGGACATGTTGGCAATCCATGTGAGATGATCTAATGGTCAAATGTTTTCCTTACAAACACACTTTAGCAAATTTATCAAGTTAGTAAGTAAATTGAAATAATCTTTGTTACATGCAAAAAGTTACTCCTCATTTTGCAACCTAACATGTAATTTATTGGCTAAACCTTATGATCATATTTTTTGTTTGTTACTTATCTTATAACATATGGGCGTCAAAAAAATTTTGTAACATAAGATGTACATTTATATTAGGGGAGAAAACGAGCCGAGCCACTCGTGAAAAGCTCGGGATCGGATTGGTAAAAAGCTCGAACGAGCCGAGCTTACACGAGCTCGAGCCTAATTTTGAGCTCATTTAATAATCAAGCTCGAGCACGAGCTCTGTACAAAAGCTCGAGTAGGCTCGCGAGCTTAAATGAGCCATAGAAATATATAGACGGTATTTTTGTGGGAAATCTGCGGGTATTTACACACGCGTTTCCTACGGATTTATCAAATTGGTAGGTAATCTGTGAAAAAGTACCCACATACTTCCTACGGATATAATCGTTTTATTTTACTTTTTGATATAGTTGCATGTTCATGCGTATACACGTCCATATACTAAATAGAAAACATCTATAGATACAATGAAGACCATAAACATAGATACGTAACATATACGTGTAGATATCCACACATATACAATGGTTTGTTCTGAAAAAATGTTATACTTGAACCTACACATACACTTGTGATACTAAAACAAATAGTTACATTAATTGACAAACACATATAATAGGAAACTACAAACACATATAAAGACATATTAAGTAATGTGGGAATGTGTAAGTAGACAAAACACAAAAAAGATATTTTATGTGGGAAATCCGTGAGTATTTACACACGTATTTCCCCAATTTACTAAATGGTAGGTAATCGTGGGAAATACCCACATATTTTTCACGGACATAATCATTTTCTTTTACTTTTTTGATATAGTTAAACATTCACGTATATACACATCGATATACATAGATGCAAAACATCTATAGATACAATTAAGGTCATAAAGCAGGATATCTGAACAAATATATACGTGTAGATATCCACACACATACAATGATTTGTTACACAAAAAGGTTTTATTCTAAGCCTACACATACACTTGTGATACTGACATAAATACTTACATTAATTGACAAACATATATAATATGAAAGTACAAACACATATGAAGATTTCTTTTACTTTATTGATATAATTGCATGTTCACGCATATACACGTCCATATAAGTAGATAGAAAACTTTTATAGATACAATGAAGGCCATAAACAGAGATATGTAACATATACGTCTAGACATCCACACATATACAACGGTTTGTTACAGAAAAAGGTTATACTTGAACCTACACATACACTTGTGATACTGGCGTAAATAGTTCCATTAATAGATAAACATAGACGTATTTCCCACAGATTTATTAAATTGTTAGGGAATATGTGGGAACGTACCCACATATTTTCCACGTACATAATCGTTTTCTTTTACTTTTTTGATATAGTTACACGTTCACGCATATCACGTCGATGTACCTAGATAAAATATATATATAGATACAATGAAGGTCATAAACAAACATACGAAAAATATACGTGTAGATATCCACACACATATAATGCGTTGTTAAACAAAAAGGTTATTCCTAAACCTACACATACACTTGTGATAATGGCATAAATAGTTACATTAATTGACAAACACATATAGTATGAAACTACAAACACATATGTAAGCATATTAAATAATGTGAGAATGTGTAAGTAGACAAAATACAAAAATGATATTTTCTGTGGGAAATCCGTGGGTATTTACACACGTATTTCCCACGGATTTATTAAATTGGTAGGTAATTTGTGGGAAAGTACACACATATTTCCCATGGACATAATCATTTTCTTTCACATTTTTGATATATTGTTACAAGTTCACACATATACGCATCGATATACCTAGATACAAAACATATATAGATACAATGAAGGTTATAAACAAACATAAACATATACGTTTAGATGTCCACACATATACAATGGTTTATCATGTAGATATTTCCCACGACAAACACAAGCACAACATTTTGTGTGAAATACGTGGCTAGTGATCCACTGATTTCCCACATACTAGTTAAATAGTTACTTTATAAAAAAAAAAAGACCGTGTGAAATTCGTGAGTAATGGAGCTAAAATTTGCCACATACTTTTGGCCGTGGCTAATATGTGTGAAATGTGCCACAAGTTTCCCACGGACGTCTAATAAACACAAATAGTGTGAATATGGTCGCAAATCTGTGGGAAATTTGCGACGAATTTCCCACAAAAACTTGGTCAACAATTTAGTGTGTAAAGAGTGGAAAATCCGTTGGAAATTTACTACATATTTCCCACTGAAATTTGTTCAACAATTTGGTGTGTAATTTGTTGGTATCCCGTGTGAAATTTCACACAGTTTCGTTTTTGTGGGAAAATTTTTGTGGGAAAAACCACTTTGTGTAGTAGTGTAACCCATTCTCTAAGGTGGGAGAGATTGTTGACTCCGATAGTAATGAAGAGGAGTTTGTGAACACTTTTGATGAGTCAATGAACCTATTTGGTGGTGGTCATGATCGTGAAAATGATTATGATGACTATGATTATAATGACTATGCGGATCAGGTCTACGATCTTCTAGAGACTTTGGATACTTATTATGACACGTATGGTATCAACCTCCAAGGCCTTGGTAGGAAGTAATTTTGTTTCTATATGTGTCTAATGTTATCTTTTGAGTAGTGGTTTATTTTCTTGTATAGAGAATATGAAGTATCTTGTTATGTAAGCTTTCCGCCTATATAAGGGGCTGAGATATGGGATTCACCCATATCCTTTGTACTTAAACGTTTTTTGGAGTAATATATTTACTTGGTCTTTGACCTTTTACCCAAAAAAAGTTATACTTTGATAATTACATTGTGCATAAAGATAAACCTATAGATCAATACGCATACTTATAAGAGTGAATGGTGTAACTAAAGGTGCAATGACGTGCTATAAGTAATTTTGTTACCCAATGGCATAGCCATATTGCACCACCATAGCAATAGCCATGTTACTAGGACAAAAGCGATTGGGTTAGCCTTTTTTTTATATATTTTTTTTTGAGTAAGCGAGTATTTTTTTATAGTGTGTTATGGGACTTATTAATGTGTATAACAGTTATAGGTAAAAAAAGTATTTTAGTTATGAAGTGTTATTGAATGTGTATTAAGATAGCAAACTTAGATCTCTAAATGCTTTTTGCCGACTATCTTTCATGTTAACTTTTTTGTAAGACAATGTAGAAAAGAAAATGGACCCATCACTTTAAAAACCTTTGCCCCCGTTTTCTAATGACTCATACTCCCATGCATGCATGCTAGTCAAATTGTGAAGGTTGCAAAATCTACATGTTTATACTTCAAAGGACTTAAAGACTCAGTCGTTGAATATAGATATTAAATGATCATAGCAATTCAAAGACTTTGAACATAATTGGACAATGATGATCAAGGAAACAACTAAGCAAAGTGAAAGTTGAACCTATCGTACAACTTTTTTTGAAAAGTTCTAACACATTAATAAACTGAAAAGGATACATGTGTAACAAGTCATTATGCGGATTTTAGTTGCCTTGTGTCATAACTGTACGTAAAGTAGAAATTATATACACGATATGTTTAAACGTAGATTGAAAAATTGATACCGTGAAAATTATTATTGGCAACCGAAAAGATGGTTTACCTACATATTTTCTTTGGTTAAAGTTGTTATAAACATCAATATTGTTAATTGCGCTCATATTAAAGAATGGTGAGGAGACATTAGCCGTTTCAATGCTTTTCAGTTCAGCTCAACTCAATTAAAAAAAATGCTGTTAAAAAAAAGTACTACAAATCATATAACCAATAATAGCACTAATCAGATATAGTGCTAATTATCGACTAGATCCTTTTATTTCAGCTGATCTTCCCGATTAGTTAGTAGGGCAATTATATATGCAGCTTACACATACACAAAGAATGAAACACGTACGTAAAAGGACACACACTCATCACAACTCGCAAATTTTACGTGCAAGTCGAGTATAAATACACCGAAGTTGATTTCATATATTTGTTGCATGTCGAGCTAAGTAGCTTATGAAAATTACTACGAACTCATGTTGCTGATTTCTAAATATAGATGTTTCGTGGAACATCACACTTAATAGACTAGTTATTTTGACTGGGTACTAACCTAAACACTGAGAAAATGATTGGTCAAATTTTCAAAAGCCATGTTGGACACTTTATTTCAACTTGGTCTTCATATATTGCATACCCTATATAAACTTATAACCCAACTCATATTTTTCATATCATATTTCATAAACCATAAAAATGGGAAATTGTATAAAGAAGCAGCCAGCCATTCACCCCGACAACGATGACTGTCAATCACTAGTAACATCACCCGAAAATAAGTCTAACTATAGTGACAACAATCCGAAGGTGGACAACTATGGTGAAAAAAAGGTGAAGACGGAGATAAAGATAAAAATATCGAAGAAACAGTTGGAGAAATTATTGGGTAGTGCGGATGTGAAGGGGTTAACAACGGAGCAAGTGCTTGCTCAGTTGATGAATGTTAGTGATCGAGTTGAATCTCATCAACGGGCGTGGAGGCCTGCTTTACAAAGTATTCCGGAGTAAGGAGCTAGCTACATACATGTGATCCGTATTGGGTTGTTATTACAACACAATAACGTGAATTTTTTCTTTTTTAGCCTATGTAACTGTTGATGCAAAAGTTGGACGTTCCTTGTTTGGAGCTCCGGATCCTACACCAATTGAGGATTGTTGCTTGGAACCTGCGCACTAAAAGACAAAAGACCCCGTTAGGCTTATCGTGGGATTGTTTCCCACGATTATCCTCCGGCGTGAGAGTAAGTAATCGGTTTAGAGTTTAAGGAGAGTTAGGGTTTGTAGATCGTACCTTAAACGAGGGATGTGATTCCCTTTATATACGCACGGAATCCTTGTTGGTTCCGTGTTCCTCAACCTTCGGCGTATCCCGCCTAAATCGGTTGAGGAATGATTATCTCCTTGATTAGAAGATATCCCATATCTATCCCGTAAATAGATTCGTATTTGGGCCTTCGTGGGCCTAAACGCTTATCAGCGTAGCCCATATCGTGCTGGGCTTTATCAATATTGGGCTTTGGGGCGGGTTCGTGACCCGGATGTAGAGTATACGTCATCATGTCCCCCCAGTCTAGTATGCGCAGTGCGTAACTGCGGATGCTAGACTAATAACCATAGGTACTGAAAAAATACCAAACGTAACAAAGAAGCCAAAGGAATATGTGCTGGATACATTGTATCCAGCCGTAATAATAGAAAATTAGCGCCTCGTAAACCGGGGGAAAGTTACTGCCCGTGTGTCCCATCAAGCAATCTCAACCACACAGTTATAATTAGTGGAGTCCATGTGTCAGCCATCGTGAGGAGGAAGAAGGTTATATAACTCCTTCACTTCATTTTCACCGTCTACACACAGTGAAAACAATCCGCCATTAGCAAAGCTTCCCACCTAACCAAGCCCTCAGATGGAAATACCCCTAAGGTAACCACGTCTGCGCCTTTGTTTTTGATTATAACAATACCATGGTTAAAGAATTATCTGATTTTACATCCGACATAACGGAAGAAGAACTACAACAGTTCGCATCAGATTATTATATCCCTAGCGCGGTACATCCGGAAGTTCCGGCTGCGAATGCATCAATCCCGGATTTTCCCAATGTGAAAATTGGTGTATACACGCGATTTTTCGAATTCGCAAATCAGCGCATACCCATATCATTATTCTTAAGCGATGTATTAAATTATTACCGCATTCACTTGTCCCAGCTGCACTGTATAGGTGCGGCGAAATTAATCAATTTCGAGGTGAACTGTCACTTATTGGCCATAAATCCGACCATCCATTTATTCCGGGCATTTTACCACACCACTTGGTCAAATGGGTGGGTTTCATTCGCAAACGCCCGGATCCCTCCAATGCTACAGATAAGTTAGGCACTCAAATTGGAGGGAAACCTTTTTACGGATTGACAACACCTGTTTTCCATCTCAATTCGATTTTTACGCTAAGGGGACCTGCCAAAGGATGGCGCCCCTCCTGGATCATATAATGTAGAGGATGCGAAAACAATAAACGCGAACCGCATCCCTATAAGCTCCTACCCCGAGGAGTTCTTGGTGCATATAGGCCTGAGCCACAATTATTTTGGCAGTTCAGAAGAAGTTCCTATCTTCTTAGACGCCGATGGTCAGGGTGGGTGCTCATGCTTTCGTACCCCGTTGAATTACATTTCTGTAAGTTATGTACTTTTTGTGCTTCGTAATTGTTATGAACGATGTGTGTTTTTGGTGGTGCGCAGAGATGGATCTGTTCAGCGTGGTGCACCTGACAAAGCCAACAGAGGTAAAGGTGGGTACCCGAGCCCTGAAGGAGGGAGAAGAACCCGTGCTAGCTGCGGTGGCCGGGCGTACCGTAGCTATGGACCTAGGCGAGGCGGGTGAAAGTTCATCCGTGGCGCTCCAAGCAACTCCCTTACAAAGTATGCCGAGTATAATAGTACAGACACCTCCCGTGCAACCAGCGCCCATAGCGGCGGAGCACGTGGAAGAAACAGAGGAGGCAGAAGAGAGCCCTGAATTGGAGCGCAAAAGGAAGCGCAGCGGCGATGGCGCTGCCACCTCCCGGAAGAAGCGCCCAGTTGTGTTCAGTGTGGAGTCATCGTCTAGTGATGTTGCGTCACGCCCCCCATCACCTGACACCTCCATTCCTGCGTAAGTATCCTTGAAAGTTTATATAGCAAAATATTGCTAGGTAGCCCTGAATAACTGTGATTATCTCATCATGTGTGTAGGGTTGAACAATCCGCAGAGTCGCCCCCCCAAACAAGTCCAATTCGCACTGAATCATCTGGCTGAAGGGCCAAAGCGCGGAGCCTAAGACCGCTGAGGAAGCACCCATGGAACAACTTGTGGATGACCTGGTCTCACTTGCAACGCGGATAAAGGTAAAGCACTCGGGCGAGACTAGCCAAGGTGCGGAGAAAGACAAACGCATTGCATCACTCGAGGCTCAATTGGCTAATGCTAGGGGCGAAGCAGAGACTCTTGGGTCGTATGCTACAAAACTAGCCGAGGAAAAAATGGCCCTGATGTGTCAAATCAATCAAGAACGCGCAGAGACCGCGAGCTATAAGTCTTCTTGTCTATGGGCTATTAAATACTTGGAAAATGGCAAAGACGCACTGACCACCCAGCTTGAAGGCTTCGGTACTACTGTGAAAAGTGCTTTAGAGACGCAGGAGGAGAAGTTGCGTAAACTCAGCATAGAGTACGACGAGGAGTTATATCCGCAACTTCTCTCCACCATAGCTGAGCGCAGATGGCTCATAAGCCATGGGCTCCCTTAGCGGCGTTAAGTGTCCGGAGTCGCAAGAAGTTCGTGACTCCTTTGGGGATGTGGTGAAGTGTCTTGCTGGAGCGTGGAAAGTCAGAGGCCATTGAAAAGCTGCAAGAGGCTGAGCTGCTAAAGGTACCCGTTGAGTAGGTGCCTACTTATGATGCAAAGGCTTATGACCATTTAGTCATTTGCTATGAGAAGATGAAGGACTTGGAACTCCCCAAGATCGCTGAACTAGAGCATGATCGGGACTATCCAATAAGCGTAATATTTGCGGTCGACCCTAGCCCGGCATCTCGGTGGAGAGGCATTTGCTGCGGACTATTATCTTAGGCCTGATGCATCCCAACTGCAGGTTCCTGTTTTTGCGCGCCCCAGAGATATCCTGAATCCGTTTGTCCTTAACAGGGAAGTCCCTCTGAAACAAGTGTTGGAGGTGCATGCGGCGAGACTTGCTGAAAGGAAAGGTATTAAGGGCAAGGCTGTAATGTGTGGTATTGGCGCGGCGCACCTCCCTCGGTCTGATGGGGTGCCTGTGAGTGTTGCCACCGTAGCTCGTCGAGATGCTGATTTGTTACAGGAGCTAAATAGGATTGGGGATGATACTAACCGCGTGGGTAGTTCCTCCTTGAAACGTAGTCATAGCTTTTAGTTTATTTCTGGTGCTGTAACTATCTGTGAGAAATAACTCATAGTTCATTAATGGATCTCCTTTTGTGAAGGGTGTTGTAAGGATATTTTTCCTTTTGTGATGTACACATTTATCGTATTTACCTTTGCGTAAAAGAAATATACGTTGTTTTATCTATGATGTACACCCTTATATTGTGTATCTTTGCATAAAAGAAGTATGCGTTGTTATCTGTATAACCAAGTGTGAATAATACAAGGACTTCATAATCATGTATGAAGATCCGAAAAAAAAATGTCAAGTATAATCGTGTATATTAATGGTATGCAGCGTACTGTAAATACCAAATTAAGGAATCAAGTGTCTTGGTTCCAGATTTGTTAAACGTGCACATGTGCATGGTTGCGCATCCGTCGTGGGGTGCGCACAAAGCTTATTCCAACGTCTTGAGAACAAGGTGTTTAACAAGGATACGTAATCCATCGTTGATGGGTTTGCAACCCTCTTACTCAACAAGTTGTTTATTAGGTTAACTTATCCTTTTGACCATCGTGGGTGTATATATTGCATGCACGCCATGTAGGCAAAAATGTGAAAAAATTGTTAAGACATATAGTATATGGAAGTAACAAATTAAAGTGTGTTACGGAGTTAGCTAGAAACCGCAACGTTTTATTAATTCTTGCAAGTATTTATGGAAAAATAAAAAACATGAAACTAAGGAAATTAAAAAAAAATACATAGTTATCTATTGAGTACTTTAGTAAAATGCCTGAGCGTCTGTGCGCTTGGCCATAGCCAATCCTATAGGTAGCATCTCTTGAGATTGCAGATGTTCCATGTGCGTGGCAGTTCACGACCATCCAAGCCCCGTAGCTTATGCAGCGCGGTTCCTAGTGCTTCAGTAACCTCATAGGGTCCTTCCCACTTTGGTCCAAGCTTGCCTGTGTCTTCTGCGTGGCTCGCATCATTAGCGCGGTAGACGAAGTCACTGTCGAAGGAGACACCTCTTACCTTAGTGTCATAGTATCCCTTCATTCTTGACTTCGATTTTTCTTCACGTATAGCTGCGCGTTCACGCCTTTCTTCTAGTAGGTCTAGGTCAAGCGCGGTCTTCGTCATTAGTTGCCACATTTATCTCAGCGCGGATAGTTGGCATACCAATTTCCTGGTATGACGGCCGGTCCCGTAGACTAGAGAAGGGGTGTCTCCCTGTCTGGTTTTGATCGAGGTGCGATGCGCCCACAAAACATGTGATAGTTCTTCCACCCATCTCCCTTTGTGCTTTTCGAGCGTGTCTTAATTCCTTCTCCTAAGCTTCTATTCGCCCGTTCCACTAGGTCATTGGTTTGTGGGTGTTTAACTGACGCAAAGTGCTGTGTGATGCGTAGCTTCTCACACCGGTCCTGAAGGGTTGTCGCTGAATTGTTTTCCATTATCCGAGATGATTTCTCCGGGAAGGCCAAAACGGCATACGATGTTATCCCACACGGCGCTTCACCGGTTGCCGTGATTGTTACCACCGCCTTTGCTTCAATCCACTTGGTGAAGTAGTCTATAGCGACTATGAGGAATTTTAATCCCCCCACTGCGACGGGAAAAGGGCCTGCGATGTCAATACCCCATTTGTAGAATGGCCATGGTGATGTTATTGGCGTTAGTTCGTGCTGTGGTTGGCGTGGGACGGGCCTATGCACTTGGCAATTGTTACACTTCCGTATTAAGTCCCGCGCATCTCGGTGCATGGTAGGCCAGTAGTATCATGATCGCATGGCGCGTGCCACAACGGATCGTGGTCCTGAATGCATACTGCATGAACCTTCATGGATTTCGCGCAGCACATAATTGGCCTGTAATGGGCCCACGCAATGAGCCATGGTTGCGGAAGGAGCGTCGGTACAAGATGTTGTCTCGGACTTGAATCTGCGCCATTTGCGCCGTATCCTGCGAGCTTCCTACGCTCCGGGTAGCATTCCCTTGTTCAGGAAGTCCATTATCGTTGTCATCTATGTAGGGCCGTCCTCCTCTATGATTGTGGAGACTTCCATCTCTGAGATAGACTTGCTTTTCAAAGTTTCTACCAGAACTTGCTTTGATAGGTGCGCAAAACTTGTCGAGGCAATCTTGCTCAGGGCATCCGCCTTGCGGTTTTCCCCTCTAGGAACCTGTTTGATAGTGAACCTGTCAAAACCTTTAATTAGCATCTTGGTCTTGGCAAGATACTGGATCATGTTATCCTCCTTAGCCACGTATTCGCCCAACACGTGGTTGGCTACTAGCCGGGAATCCACGTTTGCTTCTAGGTTCTGTACGCCCATTCGAGCTGCAATGCGTAGTCCAGCAAGTAGAGCTTCATACTCTGCCTCGTTGTTTGTCATTTGTAAATTCAAAGCGCAGTGCATAGGTGAATTCCATACCCTCTGGATTTGTAAGGATAAGGCCTGCTCCTGAACCATCAATGCAAGAGGATCCATCTGTAAACAAGATCCATGGATCATGTTGTTCCGTCTTATTTGGTATAGGTGCCTCATCGGTGTGCGGCTTCTCAATTATGAAATCGCGAATCGTCCTTTAATTGCCGTGCGTGGTTCGTATGAGATATTGTGTTCGCCCACAATACACTCCACTTCGGAGTCGGCCTGATGCATCGGTTTAGAGATGATCTGCTTGATTGGTTGATCGGTGATGACTGTCGGTGCGCTGGAAATACTGCGTGGCCGTTTAGCAACAAACACCAATGCAAGAACCAACTTTTCCATGGCCGTGTAGTTCACCTCCGTCTTCTTTAGCGCTTTGCTTACAAAGTAGATAGGAGTTTGCACTGAATCCCTATCTGTTAGTAGTACTGCGCTGACTGCTCCATCCGTTGCGGACAAATACATGATCAGTTCTTCCCCGGTGGGGTGCAACAAGCGTTGGGAGTGTTGCCAGATGCTGTTTAAGCTGAGTGAAGGCTTCCTCTGCCTCCGTAGTCCACTTAAAATCACCCTTCTTTATGCACTTCTTGAGTGTTTTGAAAAGTGGTAACGATTTTCATGCTGACTTAGATAGGAACCTGTTCAGGCCGGCCAACTTTCCGTTAAGAGATTGGACTTCCTTCAACGTGCGTGGTGAAGGAAGCTCGATGACCGCTTTTGTCTTTTCTGGACATGGTTTTATGCCGTTAGGTTCAATCAGGTATCCAAGGAACATGCCTTGATGCGCCGAATGTGCACTTTTTGGGATTCAGCTTCATGTTTATCTCTCGTAGAGTTTTAAACGTCTCCTCAATGTCGCGTATTAGCTCATCTTCAGTATGGCTCTTGATGACTAGATCGTCGACATAGACTTCGAGGTTGCGGCCCACTGTTTTTCAAAACGTTATCCACCAACCGTGATAGGTGGCCCCGCTTTTCAAGCCGAAGGGCATTTTTGTGTAACAAGTACACCTTGGCCGTGTGGAAGGCCGTCTTTTCTTCATCCTCTTTAGTCATCTGAATTTGATGGTACCCTTTGTACGCATCTAGGAAACACTTCAATGGATACCCGCACAGAGACTCTATTTTCCAGTCTATCTTTGGTAATGGGTAGCAGATCCGTGGGCACGCTTTGTTAAGATCCGTAAAGTCAACACACATTCGCCAGCTACCATCGCTCTTTTTGACCATTACTGGATTCGAAGCCGATGCGTGGTAGTAGACTTCGCGCATAATTCCGCATCTACCAACTTGTGTACTTCGCGGGATAAACTGGCAGCTCTGGGCTTGGCCGCGTTTCTTCAGCGCAGCGAGTACCCTTGCCGGATTCGCGGGTTATGTTCTCGTGATTGGCGTGGTACTCCAGTCATGTGTTTTGGCTCCCATGCAAAAATGTCTAAGTTCTTTTGGAGAAGCGCACACACAGTGATTTGCCGTTGTCGATAGTGACCATCCGATGGCGATTTCCGCTGCAGGTATTCGGGTGGATTGCTACTTTCGGATGTGGAATTACGGTAGTCCGCTGTGGGGTTGGTGCGGTCTCGCATGCAATCGTGTTGCATTCTCTATGTGGTATAGTGGCATTGTAAAGAGTAACAATACCACCTTCCACTGGGAACTTAAGCATCCCATGCGCTGTTGATGGCACTGCGCGCATAGCTGAAATTCCTGGTCTCCCAATGATGCCATTGTATGGCGAGGGAGATTTAATCACCATAAATTCCATCCATGCCGTTGCGGAGAGTTCTTCGTTTCCAATGCTGACAGGTAATCTTATTTGTCCCATATGCCATATCTTCTCACCTGTAAAACCGGTCCAACGCGTTCGGAGGGGTTAACGGTTGCGTATTCGGGACGCGCTTAAAAAGGTGCTCATACATGATGTCGTGAAGCTCCACCATCAACATACATGCGGTGGATGTCATGACCCCCCGCGCTTATCTCTATAGTAAGTGGTTCTACCACTACGTTGTTCGCGGTTAAGGTGGGGAATGAGATTTCTTTTCCCCGCGAAAAATCCTGGCTTACCTTCTGCTTTGTGACCCGCTGCCATGATTGTATCATGTAGATGGTGTCGGGCTTATCTTTAGGTGTTTCTTTCTTATTGCCACTCTTTTGCTTGTCCTTCCCTTCCTTGATATTCTTGACCAGATGGTCCAATCTACCCTCTTTGACCATCTTGTCAATGAGTTGGCGCAGTTGGACACATTCGTTAGTAGTGTGGCCCTTCGCAGCGTGGTAATCACAGTATCCTTGCCGACACGCCTATCCTCCGAGTGCGCATTTGTGGTGGTCTTGGGAAGTTAGCCCTCATTGCAGTATTTCCTTTGGTGATTTGGTAAGCGGGGTATATTTGTCATTGTCGCGTCCATTCCCTTGGTTGCGATAGTTCCTGTTACGGTTACTATTCCGGTCTGTGGATTGTCTCCCAGGTTGTTCATGTGACCGGTAGTTGGAGTAGCTTCTCTTGCTATCCGCTGCGGCAGCTTCTCCTTGTACGAAAGACCGTGTACGCTTCATAACCTCATCGAAGGATTGGGGAATCCTGTCATTCAACCTTTTAATAAGTTCCGGGTTCTTTGATTCCATTCATGAACCACGAGATTTTGAGTACTTCGGGACATGCTTTGACTTGCATGCACTCATCCTTGAAGCGCTCCATGAAAGTGCTTGTGGATTCCCTTGGCATTGTTTGACTCTAGCAAGTTCAATGGGATTTTTAGCGCACTTTTTCGTTGAGTAAAGTTCAGGCGGAACGCCTTCCTCAACTCTTCAAAACCATTGATGCTTCTGCGTGGAAGCTTGTTGAACCGATTGCCGCATTTCCCACCAGTGTGGAATTGAACATGTGGCACCATACAGGTTGTGGCTTTTCAATGGTTCTTGTTGATTCGAAAATTTTAGGTGATCATCGGGTCACCGCTCCATCATAGGTTTTAACATTAGTAGGCATGCGCCTCTTTTGTTCTCGAAAAATCAGCGATACGTCTAGTGAGCGCATCTACCTTCCACGGCGCCATGGGAGAGACATATCCTCCTCTTCTTGGTCACGGTTTTTCTTACGGATTTCCAATGTCCAGTCTCACTGTCCTCGTTGTCCGAGGAATTACTAGAGGATAGTTCCTCTCCCCTTCGGCGTTTACGCCGGTTGTCCTCAGAGTCCGTGCTTGGGGGGCTTTCACTTGGGGAATATCGCTCCCCCAATCTATCTTGTACTCCGCGGCCACCAAGTCTAGTGTGGACACTGGTGCGCTTTCCATCTTCCTCACTTTCAGTCATAGGCTGTGAGTCAGACGTATTATCTTCCTCGACTCTCCTTCCAATTCTATTGAACACTGGGGGTCGGCGATTACCTTTCCTGCGTTTCTCCTTATGACGACGCGGTGGAGATATCTCAAATTCTGGGCCAAAGTCTAGTCGAGCATGCATGCTCCGACTTGGTCTTTTCTTTGCTTCCTCTTGCATGAGGATAGCTAGGGCTTCGTAATTTTGAGAGACAAAACTACTTGGCTCTAATTCCGGAACGACTCCCTCGAACAGGGTATCCGTTTCTATCAACACGCCCTTGTTCCTGTCGGGTGCGTCGGGTGCTTTTGTGAAGTTAGCTTCTAGCACCGATTGGAGTGGAGTAAAAGGAGTCTGCTGGCGGGTCTCTGTAATGGTGGTAGTAGTTGTTGTGCAGGTTGTCCCAGAGTGGTTCCACTGAGGGAAGGCCGAATCGGCACGATCCTCTGATTCTTAGCGGTGGGTTGTTCCAGAGATCTGCTTGGGGTTGCCCGCTGTGCACCTTCTTTCCAGTAAAATCTGATTGCGATCGCTTTGTCATCCTAGTTCTTGGTTCTTAGTGAATGGTCCCACGGATGGTGCCACTTGTTGATGCAAAAGTTGGACGTTCCTTGTTTGGAGCTCCGGATCCTATACCAATTGAGGATTGTTGCTTGGAACCTGCGCACTAAAAGACAAAAGACCCCGTTAGGCTTATCGTGGGATTGTTTCCCACGATTATCCTCCGGCGTGAGAGTAAGTAATCGGTTTAGAGTTTAAGGAGAGTTAGGGTTTGTAGATCGTACCTTAAACGAGGGATGTGATTCCCTTTATATACATACGGAATCCTTGTTGGTTCCGTGTTCCTCAACCTTCGGCGTATCCCGCCTAAATCGGTTGAGGAATGATTATCTCCTTGATTAGAAGATATCCCATATCTATCCCGTAAATAGATTCGTATTTGGGCCTTCGTTGGCCTAAACGCTTATCAGCGTAGCCCATATCGTGCTGGGCTTTATCAATATTGGGCTTTGGGGCGGGTTCGTGACCCGGATGTAGAGTATACGTCATCAGTAACTTTTGACAGTATTGTACATATAGTTTTTATTTTTCTGGTAAATATATGTTGAAATTCTTTAATTTGTTTCTATTTAAGCGCATATTACTTGGTATTATTGGAGACTTGGAGTACTTGTATTTTCATGGTTTGATTAAGTACTCAACATGTAATATTAGTAGAACGTTCTTAATATTTAGAGCGGAAGGTGTGGTGATGGAGGTTAATCTCTTCATCACCGCCACCTCAGCGCCACATCAGCATCCCACTTCTCCACAACTAATCACAACAAACCCCCCCTCCCTCATAACAAACCTCAACCTCTTCATTTGGGGCCCAACATTACACACACACTACACATACACACATAAACTTGTTTTTATCAATTAAAAGAAAAAAAAATGTCAGAGTATACCTTCGTCGTGGTGACGATGAAGCAAGCGACGGCGAGCAATGGCGAAGGGGGGCGGTGTGGTGGCGAGCCATGGCGAGCTGCCATGTAGGCTCACGGCGAGCCATGGTTTCTCCACACCTTCCGCTCTTAGATCTCCAACTTAACGATCTCAAAGCTATTTAGTTTATAACTTTAGATATAAATATAAATATGTAGATCAAAACGAATAATTAAAAAGTTGTAATTGACGACTATAGTTAACTTCTAGTATGATCAACGAATTAAAATGGTGTACCAATCACTTTAAACACTTGGCCCCATTTTCTAATATTTCGTACTAACCATGCTAGTCAAATTATGAGGCTTGCAAAATTTACGTTCTCATCCTTGAGAGTGACTTGAAGCTTAAGAGAGTGACTTGAAGCTTGACTCAATCAATTGAATTGAATACATGTATAGTCCAAAATTAGTTGTTCACGTTTGAAGTAGTATCAAATTAATTTTACATCATTAAAACATCAAACTATTATATTACGAAAATTTTAGTTTGTTTTAACTGTGTATTTTTGTGTGCAAACAATTATAACAAGATTAAAATCATAACTTACAAGTGATTATGAAAAGTTAAAAACTCAAAGAATAAATCCCTCCAACATAATTGGATCAATGATTATATGTGTGTTTAGAACAATCAACATACTATTAGAACATGAGGTACAATAACGTCACTTTCGGTGTTATGCTGAGGAGGCTCGCGTTATCACGACGTTATGACACCATCCTTCAGCGTTAAGGGGCTGTGTTGCCATGACAACGCGCGTTAAAAGAGAAATGGACAAAAAATTTAACCCCAAATGGCTAGTTATGCTAGTTTCATTGCAAATTAAAAAAAATAAAAAAAATAAAAAAAAAATAAAATAAAATAAAATTAACACAACTAGCCCCTCGAATCTAAAAGCTAGTTTTGCAAATGTTATAATATTAAAAATAATAAAAAATAAATAAATAAATAAATAATAATAATAATAATAATAATAATAATAATAATAATAATAATAAAAGAAAAAAAATCTAAACCTTTAACAAGTAAATATTCACTTATACGCAACTTTTTCTTTCACACTTCCACAACTCAAACTCAAATTCATATACTTCCTCTCTAACAAAAAAAAACTTGTTCTTTCATAATGATCCGATCGAAGAACATGAAATATAATTAATCAACTTAAAACGTATACCACACTTCACTTTAATTTTTATATTTCCTTAATTAAAAAATACAAACTTTTCAATTACAAAAAAGGATTAAGTCGTAGAATAGCAATGTACTTTTCAAAGTGTCCCGTTTTGGTACGTGTATTTCTTTTAAGTTGTAGAATAGCAATGTACTTTCATAAGTGTTCCAATTTGGTACGTGTACTTTTTTTAAGCTATAGAATAGCAATAACTTTATTCTCCATGCTTATTTTGTCACGGTATGATCATCCGTGATTTTTTTTATAGATAATAATTTTGCTACATTAATAGGTGTCACAAATATTTTAAAAATTAATCTACCTATATAATTGTGTATAATGACAATAAAACTACACTTATATGTGTAGCAAATGTTTTCACACTTTTTCTTATAGTCTTTTTTTGCAATTTTGCCTCACTTTTAGGTGTGGACATTAAAAAATATTTTCATAATTTTAGCTATAGAAATTTGGATAATATCTTAACAGTTATATGTGTAGAAAAATTTGTCACACCCATTATTACACACATGAGAACATGTAGACTCAATAATTTTACACATTTTAACTGTGGCCATTTCGCCTTTAAAATATGAAGAATTCAACTAGTTTTTTTGTAGTGACGTGTTGGCATATATCATGTAAACGAAGCGAGACAACTCGAGAGTTATTCGAAATCGACTCGATTTAAGCGAGTCGAGCTTGAAGTCAAGCTACTCTAGAATATTTTTTAGTCGATTTCGAGCTCCAAAATACTCGGCTCGTGAAGCTCGTGAGCCTTATCGAGCTTCGATTAAATTACACTATTACCCTTATATATACATAAATTTACTTAATTTTCATACAAATTGAGTCGAGCCGATATTGATATGCCGAGTATTCATCAAGTTCGAGCATGAAATGTGAAAATAATCGAGTACAAGTCGAATTTCGAGCTCGAGTTTTATTTGACGAGTCGAGTTCAAGCTCGAAATATAAAGCTCGACTGAGCTCGAGGTCTAGTTTTAGTGATTAATGGGTGTGGATCTCTATTTTACAAAGTATTCCTGAGTAAACTGGCAGCTATATATGTAAATAATGTGATCGGTCCGTTTTGGATTGTTAGTTGTTATACCTGATAACGGAAAGTTTTATTTAGTCCATGTAACTTGTATTAGAATTATACATATGGTTTCCATGATCCTTTAAAGCATGTTTTGTATAGTTGGTTACTTTTAGTTGGAGCAAAAACATATAACTATGATCCAAATTATTATGTATGAAATTTCTTCGATGTGTTATTATTTTCAATGTTATTATTTGAGTTCATATTACTTCCTCCATACTAAAATATAAGTATGTTTTGACTTTTTAAATCAAACTTCGACCTTAAATATTTTTGTTTGTATTATATAATACTTGAAAAAAATTATACCAATGAAAAATATATTTAAAACATAATCCATTCATATATTTTGCATCAAGTATTATATAATACACCCTTTACCCAAAAAAAGTATTATATAATACAAACAAAAAATATTTAAGGTCAAAATTGGATTTAAAAGTCCAAATAGACTTAAACTTTGGGACAAAGGTAGTACTTGGTAAATGTAGACATTTTATTTAGGTCGTAAGAGGTATAAATTAAGTATTACTCGTACGTATTAAATACGTACGTTGTCAGAGTTAAAGGTTGCTACTAGCTTATGGTCTATGGACAACGTTTTTGAATTGGTGGCATGGGTATTTGATGACGTGACTATCTAAAAGACCTAATCTCTCGGAGAGATACTACTGCTTTGTCAACTACGGAAGCAAAGTATATGGCGATTATAGAGGCCGTAAAGGAGGCAATTTGGCTTCAAGGGTTACTTGGTGAACTTAGAATCTAACAAAAATTTATCACGATGCATTCTGATAGTCAGAGTGCAATTCAATTGGCAAAGAATCAAGTTTATCACGCAAGGACGAAACACATTGATGTGCGGTATCACTTCATACGAGAGATACTGGAAGAAGATGGAGTCAGAATCCAGAAGATCCATACATCTAAGAATTCCGCGGATATACTGACTAAAGTAGTAGCTGTGATCAAGTTCAATTACTGTTTGGACTTGATCAATATTCGGAAAACTTAAAGATTGTTTTAAAGACTCCACCAACGATGGTTGACAACAAGATTAAAGGAATTGATATTTCGCCAAGGTGGAGATTTGTTAATTATTGGCTCAATAATAAAGATATGATATCTTAGAAGCATATGGAATCTTAAGATATGCAAGTTGGAAGATTTGCAAGATCTTATCAACTTGATGCAACTTGGTAACTTGTATCTCATTTGAAGCCTATAAATAGAAGGCTTATTTCTTGTTTGCAATCACACCAAAACACACATACAAGCAATATAGTAGAGTTCTATTCATTTCTTTGTTGTAGTAGAAGTAGTATATGTTTTATATTTAAGAAATATATAAGAAAATTTGGTGTTACATCTCTTGTTCACTTTCATATTGTCTAAATTTTCAATAAGCTAGTTTGTGGAATAGTTGTGGTGATCAAATATTCACACTATTTACCTAGTCGGTGGGATATTATTGCGGTTATTCCACAACACAAACCACTGCTTGAATCGAATCGGGATTTAGCAATCGAACTTATGTCAACTTGGAACCGCCTAAAAATATACACTTGGTAAAGAAACGAAATGACTTTATGTTATTCCTAGATTTTAGATATGAACACATAATTAAATTCGGTATAGACTAATCTATACTATACTATAATACATGAGAAGTGCTAGAACCACTCACAAAATTCACAAAACAATTCACTCGCTGATGTGTCAGTGAGTGATTGGTTTAATAAGAGAGAGAAACTGTCAAAAAATGTACCCTAGCACATTAGCGAGTGGATTTTGTGAGTGATATAGCATTGTTCATAATACATTTATCATATGGGTCACACTAAATAAGATAAGAATGTGTAATCCTTGATCATGCATTTCATCTTTTACAAATTGTGAAAAACCACATCCAAGAGTGACATATATCCCTTTCAATTAAAAAAAAAAATTTACTTTTAAATTAAAGTATGTTCTTAACAATTATTTTTTTATGAAATAATTTCACTTAAAAATAAGAAAAAAAAATCTTTTTAATTCAATATCCATTTTGATATATATATATACTTATATGTATTTTTAGTTTTTACATTTTTAGTGACTTTATTTTATTTTGATTCAAAATCTTTAAAACTTTAACCTTAATTTGAATTAACACAAATATGATTCGTCAAAATTATATACTATGGAGGAAGTGTTCGACGGGTAACCGAGTGTGACAGTCTTTGTACATGCGTAAAAGAGTGTGAATGTCTTTGTACATGCAGGAATGATGATGTTAATATGGCGTTGAGAGAAATCTACGGAAAACCCAAACAGACACATATACTTTTGGAGTGTTGTGAAACGACGTCACTAAGCGGGTAAAGAATTGCGGGGAGAGTTCGGTTAGCAATTTAGTCACTATACGCCGCCGACATGTGCAATACCCATGTCACACCCCGCCGGAGGCGGAAACGCGAGGTGTAACATAATCAATATGCATCGCAAAGAGATATAATACAATACCATAATTTAAATTTAAAGAAATATTGTAACATTACAACAAGGTTCTAGCCGACCTTGGCAATTTAGACATAAAGTTTGACTTCCAAAGGATAAAATTTTACTACATGACGACCCAGATAACTTGTGACGACTCCTTTATTTAAAATCTTCATAATATAAGCTAAACAACGATCACCTGAAATGCATGAGAAAACGGGTCAACTATGAAAATAGTTGGTGAGTACACAGGTTTTATGTAAAATAAATCACCGATTTTTGAAGGTCCTGGCAAATGTCCTGTCAACTCACTATGTTACAAATCCCGCCCATACAAGACTTGTAACATATGAATTCACATACACTTCCATATTTTAAGTCTAGTAAATAATGCACATATGGTCACAATAACGCCTCGTATATAATAAAGTATGCGGCAAAGCCCCTAAAATAAATAATATGCGTTCCGTAGACAGGGGAACGAGAGGTTGGCCGACCTCTAATAGCGCTATCCATACTATCTACTGCCCCACACAAGGAGGCCGTCGAAGGCAGTACGTATAATTGGAGTGCGAACGACAAACCAATAGGGGACTAACAATGCGAATGTACGAACAGTACATCATAACAACTATTATATACTATCAATTAAGACTGCTCCGAACATGGGAGACTCGGCATTGCTCCGAACATGGGAGACTTTAGGTCAAGGATGTACGGTCCATCAGGTCCAAACAAGTCATAAATTTATAAGTTAGTCTAAGGGTTAAAAATATATCAAATAGTTCAAAGAAAACAATTTAATTTTATAATCATGCATTTCACCCCAAATAAGTAAAGCAATAAAAAGGGGGTTGTGAATACTCACCTTGGCAATTAGCAGTCTAAAGCAGCAGTCAAATAGAATTATTGGATGGCACCGACACGCGACCTAGATTAGTATGGCAAATTTAGTCTTTATCCATGATTATGACTCGATAAGGTTTAATAAAATTTTTGTTGTTGTTGTTGTTGTTGTTGTCGTTAAAAATGTCATTTTCAAAATAAAGGGTATATTTCGGCTAATAGAACTTGTTTTGAAATGATATTGAAAAGTATATATTTTTGGCTTAAAATGGGTTATATATGAGGTTTTGACGGACATTTTATGAAAAATATGACGTTTGATCAAACAAGAAAGTTTTGTTTAATAATATTATAAGTAAAGTACGTTATTCATTATGTATATAAATGTGTCGGGTCTAAATGAAATATCTATTTTTGAAAAATAAACCTTTCCGTTAATTTAGTTTAAGGAAATTATACACAACCACACTATGTATTTGTTTAAAAGTTTACTTACTCAATTTTTAAGTGTATATATTTTATTATATGCAAGTTATCGTGACGACATAAATAAAAATGCTAGTCGGCGAGTAATTTTCGAAAAGACGAACGAGTAAAAATGTCGTGCTCGGGCTGTGGCCCGAAGCACAAACCGAATGGACCCTCAGATTTTACTATTGGGCCGAGACCCAATAACAAACTAAACCGGATCCTTAGTATTATATGTGGGCCGAGTTGGCTAAAAGGAAACGAAATGGGCCGAGTGGCCCGATAAGCAAATCCACTATACCTTCAGATCTTGGCAGTTTTGTTTTTGTGTAACTAGTTTTTGACGCCAAAGAGCAAAACAAAGTTTAGAACATGAGTAAGCTAAAAGTTAACCACATGATTTTTACGAGTCCTTGACGACCACGATGTGGTCGAAAATGACAAACCGAGTGGAGACACCTTCGGGGTTCCTTGTTGCGACAAACAAAAGCATCCTTTTGTGAATTGAACATGTACAACCATATTGGCTCATTCGAGTCAATTGGTGCCCAAACAACAACAAGAATGACATAGGCAAGCTTGACTAGTGATTTTCAAAGTCGGGTACAACCCTTGACTTTACTACCCTCGCGGTTACGGGGTCACGCAACTTGTCACAATATGGTCAAAACGACCTCTTTGGGTGTCTTAACTCTACTCGAGACAAATGTGACCAAAGACAACACCCTCGAGTGTGCTTTCTTTTTCACGAACACGGCAACACAGTGAGACCCAAACGAAGAAACAAGTACACATAAGACCTGAGTAAGCCAAATTGGGTAACATGTAAACCGAGAACCATTCTTAAGACAATAAGTGACATACAAGTTTATAAATTTTTAATCCGAGAATGATACTTAACCAATTAAATTTTGTCAACCTAGATTTATTTCTTGTTTGTTTCCCTGCTCGACAACAACAACAGCAACTTACAATATATATATATTTTTTTTCAAATCCAAACTTTACTATTTGGTATGACCAAAATAAACTCCGATATACATAACATCCGAATTATATTAAAATCAATAACAAATAAATTCATAATCTGAGATTAACAAATATTATTCTTACAAGAATAATTAGTGGGTCGAGAGTTGGGAAGGAACCGAACAAGAAAGGCTTCGTTTGGAGGTGACCCGAAACGATTTGGTACAATTAAACACTTGCAAAACCTTCCTTATACTTCCCTTAATAAAACCCCTCAATCAATTTTGAAAAGCCCTATGATTTACCAAACCCTAATTTTTTTGTGAAAGTGATGATGAGAAACTGAGTTTGGGGCTTTTGTAGCTCGACTAGAGATATAGAAGTATATTGGGGAGGAGCTTGGTTATCTTCCTTCTCTTGGTCTTGGTTTGAAGCCGAATTTGGCTAGCTTCCAAAACCTTAGGCGAATCTTGGACTTGCTCAAGATGGATTGAGGTGAAGATATGATTCTCTTGTGTGATTTTATCTTGATTCTCATTGGATTCGTACTTGATGTAGCAAGAGTATCAAAGTGAGGATTGTGAAGCAAAAACTTTCATGGATTTGGTATGAAAGAGGAGGATATGATGGATGAATATGTTGGGTTATCCCCTTTTAGGGAGATTCGACCTAGGAGGGTTGTGCAGGGCTAGAGGAGGAAGATGAAGATATGAAGATATGTTGGGTTTTGTCGTGTGTGAGGATAAGAAAGACAAAGAGATGTATTTTTGTTATTATTATTATTTAGTGTATTATATGTACCTTGTACTGTATAATTTGTTCCGTACAGGATAACGTTAAATTATGTAGAATATTATTCGGGTATCCGTATTTTATAGATTTTATATTTTCGGAGACGTTTTGACGAGTGGATTAATATGGTATTATTATTACTTTGACATTAGAAAATAAATTTTACGTCAATTTTATTATGGTGTCGGTACGCGTGTGGTGCCGGGACTTTGGAAAACACGAGATGACTTCTCGTTTTTGAGTTACAATGGTCAGAAAATAAATAACTCACATATTCTGATATAAATAATAGCCGGGAAATTGACGGATTGTCACAACCCAACTCTAGTTGAGCTTGTATGTCATCTTTGTGCTCTTGTATGTCTTTCTAACGACTTGCTAGTTTAAGCGAAAATTGTTATAAAGATTTCTCAACGAACCCAAACTCCCAAATTAAAGTTATGATATGATATACTGTTGGATTGTGATCATATATATAAACGTATGTCCAGTTTCGAACTCGAGACTATGAGATTGCACACATTGTGTATGAGATTCAATTAATATATAATACTTATGATTTAATTATTATTTCACGTAAAGTCACTTAACGGTCATTAATTATTTAATGTTATTAACTAACGGTTGTTAGACATTAAGTTAGAGGACCCGATTGTAAGTAGAAGGAGAGAAGGTTCTAGAAACCCTCTCCTCTTCCTTAAACCGGTCGATCACTCTTAAAAGGAGGTGATTGGGCTTGCTTGCTCACGAAGTTTTGATTAGTATAGATATAAACCCTTGGTTTCATTACTTTCTAATGATTCTTAGGAAACCTAGCAAGTCAATCTTCTTCTTCTTTTTCCTCTATCTTTGACCGATCGATCTCTTCCATTGTGGAGAGGGATTCGATTTTTTTCCTTGAATAAAAGTGATTTGTTACGTGATCAAGATACTAGCATTCTAATTGAATCGCTAACAATACGCGTGTACAAAACCGTAGTAAAAATCCCAATTGGATTTTTGGTGTGCCCTAATCGAATTACCTTAATTCAATTTTCATAAACCCTAATTTTAGGGTTTGTGATTTTGATCTTGTTTGATTCGCGTGAAAGCTAACACGCTATGTTATCATTTAAATTAAGGTTAATTAACTATCCATATTTGAATCTAATTATTCTGCTAAGCTCTCTTGATGATTATATGCTATTATATGATAAGTAGATTATATAAATTCCTACATATATTGTTTTGTAACAAACCTTCAAATCAATACAAGACTTAGAGCACAAGGTACCATATGACTATAACACCAAAAAAATGCAATAATCTCAACGTCATCTCAACTTTAACATTTTAACACCAAAACATCAAAATACCTCGTTATCATAACATCCCATAACACCAAGATCAATATGTGTTTTTTGCCTACTAAAGTTCACTTAAGACAAAATAAAGTAGGCCCGCTACTTTGAACCGTCGTCCCATTTTCTTATAATCCGTACTTCTCTTGATAGTCAAATTTTGGGGGTTGCAAAAGCTATTTTTACATCCTTGAAAGGGACTTATATTAAAGAATTACTCAATGCATATGCTGATTATTGGATTAATGATTATAAAAACTGATATAACTGAAATTAAGTTGGAACTAATCTTTTACATGCATCCTTCTTTTGAAACAATCAACTAGTAACATATTAATTAAACTCAAAAGGGTTCATGCAGCACTTTGTCAATTTTTAGTATGTACATTATAAAATTCATTATTGATGCCAAAATTGTACCGTAATAAAAACCCAAAACTATGATTTCATTATCTGAGGTCAAAACATTGAAATTGTTAAGAACACAAGTTTTCAATTCCATTCGTATCAGTTAATGGCGAGGGCTCATCTTGATCCTAAGACATTGAGGTCTCAAGGAACAATGGACTTTGTGCTGTTGGTTATTACTAGAGCACTTAAAACTCGAGTTAGCTCTAAAACTTGAAACTTGACTCGGCTTGATTACTAGCCAAGTATAATTCCCAGTTTAATTGCTTTTTTTGTAAATTTACATAAGAGGCTGAATATATAGAATGATACACGCACACCTAATATAGATCGCGAACTGTAGAAGTCAAGTATGTAAATACTTTAGTTAAGCTTAACTAAAAACGAGTCGATTTCATATACTTTTTAAAAGAAAAAATTACACGTTTGGTCCCTATGGTATACCCCAAATAACAACTTTAGTCCCTAAGTCGTTTTTATTACACCAGCAGTATCTAATTTTGAAACTATGCATGCTTTTGGTCCCTATTTTGGATGGGCGTTAGTTAAGTCCGTTAAGTATTTTGCGCTGTTAGTCCTTCGTTAATAATTTTTGCACCGTTAGTCCTTAAAGTTATATGCATAAATCGTCCTTGTGGTTAGCCCGGTCAACGGGTCGGTCAACGCCACGTGTCACCACCTGAGTGGAGCCACGTGGCATCGGCAGTCGGTCAGCGGGTCAAGTCGGTCGCCCGTGGACCAATGAGGTGGTGCCACGTGGCATTGGTATAATATACCAATTTTTTGGCTGGCCTTAGATTCGAACTCGGGTCTTTTGTGTGGGAAGCCAAGCCTTACCCATCTGGGCTAAGCATAGCTTTAATGATATATCCCTAAATCAAATACATAACCCTTCTTAAAAGTTAAGGCCCAATCCAATTATATTGAAAAGGTTCAATTTTATTTTTTGGCCTATCAATTTAAGGAGTTATATGGACTGTAAAAAAATAAATAAATATACCGTCGGACTCGTTTTTCGTGCTCTTCCTAATGGTATGCTCGGGGAATTTTTTCGACTTCGTTTGGACCTCGAAAAATGCGAAAATCACCATTTTTTCTTTGTTTTGCATTTTTCGAGGTCCAAACCAAGTCGAAAAAATTCACCGAAATACCGCGGACTCGTTTTTCGTGCTCTTTCCAATGGTAAGCTCGGGAATTTTTCGACTTCGTTTGAACCTCGAAAAATGCGAAAATCACCTTTTTCCTTTGTTTTGCATTTTTGAGGTCCAAACCAAGTCGAAAAATTCACCGGCATACCAATGGAAAGATCACGAAAAAAAGTCGACGGTATCTTTCGGTGAATTTTTCGACTTGGTTTGGACCTCGAAAAATGCAAAATTAAAGAAAAATGGTGATTTTCGTATTTTCGAGGTCCAAACGGTCGAAAAAATTCCCGAGCATAAGGAGAAAAAACGGTCCGACGTATATTTATTATTTTTTTTGCATATAACCTTAAATTGATAGGCCAAAATAAAATTGAACATTTTAATATAATTGGACGCCTTAACAGAAGGGTTATGATTTGATTAGGGATATATCATGAAGCTATGCTTAGCCCGGTAAGGCGGCTTCCACACAAAAACCCAGTTCAACTTAGGCAAAAAATTGTTATATTATACCAATGCCACGTGGCACCTCATTTCACGTGGCGACCGACTTGACCCGTTGACCGACCCGACTTACATTTCCGTTGACCGACCGCCCCTAATGCCACGTGGCACCACTCGGTGGTGACGCGTGGCGTTGACCGACCGTGACCGCTAACCACAAGGGACGATTTATGCATGTAACTTTAAGACTAACTGCAAAATTATTAGCGAAGGACTAACAGCGCAAAATACTTAACGGACTTAACTAACGCCATCCAAAATAGGGACCAAAAGCGTGCATAGTTTCAAAATTAGATACTGCTGGTGTAATAAAAACGACTCAGAGACTAAAGTTGATATTTGGGGTATACCATAGGGACCAAACTTGTAATTTTTTCTTTTTAAAATGATCCTAAGAGCACAAGGTGTGGTACCTTAGGTTAAGGTTTAACATCATGTCACGTCAGCGCAACATAAACTTTAACATTTCACCTTAACTCAATTAAAAAACACCATTTATCATAACTTATCCAAGTTAAACCCTTAATTTAATATTTTAGGCCTCACTTTTATCATAATTCAACTAAAAAAACCTGAGTTAAATCTTAACACACTGCACGTTATGGGTGTTAAACTTTAACTCACAAAAACACAACACTTTAACACACGTTAATTAGTAGTTTAACGTGGAGGTTAAAGCTTGCCCTTAACGCCATACACGGTGTGGTTAACATGCCTTAACGTGGCCATGTTAAAAGTTAACACACAAGTGATAGTTACCATACCGATTGCTCTAAGTAACTAAGAAACTAATTAACTAGTAAGGTACGAAGTGTACCAGGTAATAGCTAGATGTGAAGATGGTTGGTCAAACTTTCAATGCCACGTAAGACACCTGCTCAACCCAAGTGCGTGGCAGTCTTTATTCCAACTTGGCATTCTTTACATCCTTAGCTTATATAAACTCATAACCGAACTCACATTCCTCATATTTATAAACAGGAAAATATATATAAATGGGAAATTGTATAAAGAAGCAGCCAACCATTCATCCCTCTGCCGATGATTTTCGATCACCGAAAACTTCAGCCGAGGAAAACTTTATTTCCTACCCCGAGAAGATAGAAAATTCTTCAGGAGAGGGTGAAAAAAAGGCAAAGACGGAGATAAAAATTAAGATATCAAAAAAACAGTTGGAGGAATTATTAGGCAGGACGGATGTCCAAGGTTTAACAGTAGAACAAGTGCTTGCTCGGTTGATGAACGCTAGTGATCAATTTGAATCTCATCAACGAGCGTGGAGGCCTGCTCTACAAAGCATTCCGGAGTAAGCATGTAGCTAGCTATAGGTGATCACTGATCCGTCTTGGTTAATTTTTTACCCAAAGTACGTGAATTTTGTTTTAAGTTTATGTAAAGTTCAGCTGGTATAATGGTACTATATATGGAACTTTTGATTTAGCATTGTTTGTTCTTCTTTTTTCTGGTGGCTCTCATGTTCTAATCCGTCGATCGAGCTCACATATGGCTTTCCATTATCTACAATGTACAGTACGCCCCGACATATAAATGCACACACACCATGTCACCATGCATGACATCTGTAACTTGTCACTTGAACCCAGCCAAATATTTCAATAAACTTGACCTAGTTTAGTTTTAGATTTGAACCCGGCCGACCACTAGTACTATATAAAAACGCTACTACCCTAAGTTACGAATTATTCTGGACAACATCTTGCTCCAGTGTTAATGGTTTTGAAGATGCGAAAAGGTAAAAATGTTTGGAGTACGTGAATTTCGTACATACTGAGTACTGACCCGACTTTAATTTGGTTTGGGCGATTTCTTTATCAAATAATTTCTAAATGAATCTTTTTCAATACCAAAGGCCTTTTGACCCAACGGTTATGTGAGTGACCCAATAATCCATAGTTTATGAATTCAAGTCTATGAGATAAAATTTGCGAGATATGTGACGTAGTTTGTAAAATGTTGCGAGTTAAAAAAAAATGATGTTAACAACCCGAACAGCCGAAACCCCATCAGGTGGGCAAGAGTTCTGTCAATTTGGTTGTCTTTCTTGGAATGTACATAACGATATATTTTGAGCTGTTTCACGGAAACCACACGAAGCCCACAAAGAGCTAGCAAATGAAATGGTTTTAATATGATATCATACTTTTAATTTCAATAATGCATTCATGACACATATAAGTGTAGCTTTATTGTAATTGTACATTCTAATATATGTAGATTATTATTTTTTTTATAAATATTTGTGATAGTTATAAGCCTATAAATATAGCAAAATTACTATTCATATAAAAAAGGCCACAGTTGACCATATTGTGGCAAAATAAGTGCGGGTCGAATATAACTATTTTTTGTAGTGAAAGTACAGTGAATAATGTGATAAGTATTGGGTTGTTAGTAGTTATACCTGATAACGGGAAGTTTTGTTTAGTCTATGTAACTTGTATTAGAATAGTACATATGGTTTCCATTATCGTTTAATGTTTTGTATAGTTGGTCACTTTTAGTTGGACCAAAAACATTTAACTATGATCCAAACTGGTATATGTATGAAATTTCTTCAATGTGTTATTATTTGAGTTCATATTACTTGGTAAATGTAGACATTTTATTTAGGTTGTAAGAGGTATAAATTAAGTATTACTCGTACGTATTAAATACGTACGTTATCAGAATTCAAGGTTGCTACTAGCCTATTGACGACGTTATTGAATCGGTGGCATGGGGATTTGATGACGTGATTATCTAAAAGACCTAATCTCTCTGAGAGATACTGCTCATCTAAGCAAAATTTCAAAATTATGTTTCGACGTAGTCATCCAAACCACTGGGGACGAAACTGGGGGTTTCCGCGGGCTCCGGGACCCTTATGAATTTTTCGATGTATTGTTAATTTTTGATAAAAAAAAAATCAATTTTTTCTAAATGGGTTTAAAATGCATCCGGTCCATCGAAATGTGTTTCTATATTAGGGTTCCAAAAATTTTGTGCACACAGTCATATTTGGTTCTGGTTCCGTCCCTGCAAACCACTGCTTGAATCGAATCGAGATTTAGCAATCGAACTTTATGTCAACATGGAACCGCCTAAGAATAGACACTGGGCGAAGAAAACGGAACGAATTTATCATATAGGAAATGATTTGAACACTCCATTTTCTGATTGAAACACTTAATTATATGCATTAATTAACTGTTGTACTATAGATGTAAACCGATTGCACATATGAGTGTCCTAATAAAAAATTAGATTATGCAAATCATCACCCTTATCATATTCTTAGATTTCAGATATGAACACATAATTAAATTCGGTATGGACTAATCTATACTATACTATAATACATTTACAATGTGGGTTACATTAAAAATAACATAAGAATGTGTAATCTTGATAATGCATTTCATTTTTTTACAAATTATGAAAAACCACTTTCTAGAGTGACATATATCCCCTCTCAATTAAAATCAACTTTACTTTCAAATTAAATATCTTCTTAACAATTATTTTTTTATGATCTAATTTCACTTTTTTTCCATTCATTTTGATCGCGACTTTGTTTACTCGGTTCCCCTCGCGGCTAAAGGGTACATCCGGGTCTGTTCGCTTGGTTATGGATCCGAATTCATTAGTATGGAACATTTTATTTTCCAAGTGAAATCCCCTAGTATATGAAAGAGTCTTAGTTTAGAAGTCATTCAGGCTAGATCTAAAAAAAGAACATAGCCTTCGTATGATCCCTTTCTAGAACTCTGCAAGAAAGAATGTCTGAGTCCCTCTTCCTTTCCTGAACCTGTGAGAACACTCTGAGAATATGCCAAAGAAAGACCTTATTCCCGCTGCATCGGCTGGTCAAAGATCACCCCAAAATTGATTCAAAAGCTGCGGTTGGCATGGCTACTTCAATTAAGGCAAGCTTTCCTAATTATTTTTTTATGATTTAATTTCACCTTTTTTTTTAAATTATTCCTTAATTCAATATCCATTTTGATATATGTACTTATATGTATTTTTAATTTTTACATTTTTAGTGAGTTATTTTATTTTGATTCAAATTTTTACAACTTTAACCTTAATTTGAATCAATACAAACTTGATTCATCAAAATTATATACTTATGGATGAAGTGTTCGACGGGTAAGCGAGTGTGAGAGTCTTTGTACATGCGTAAAAGAGTGTGAGAGTCTTTGTACATGCGGAAATGATGATGTCACATGATGTTGCGAGAAATCTACGAAAAACCCAAACAGACACATATACTTTTGGAGTGTATGAAACGACTTCACTAAATGGGTGAAGAATTGTGGAGAAAGTTAGGTTAGCAATTTAGTCACTATATGCCGCCGACATGCGCAAATACCCAACTAGTTGTATATATTACTCTAGTTGAGCTAGTATGTCATCTTTGTGCTCTTGTATGTCTTTGTAACGTCTTGCTAGTTTAACAGAAAATTGTTATAAAGATTTCTCAACGAACCCAAACTGCCAAATTAAATCATATGATATACTACTGTCACACCCCCAAATTACCTGTTTTGCAGCGGAATGGAATTCCTGGGGATTGACTGTCATAGCATCACAATCACAGTTATATTGAACGACCTAAAGTGTCGTTTGAAAAGAATATAGTTTGATTTAGTAAAACAATCAGAGTTTACAAAGTTCAGGTCCCAAATGAAATCAACTTGTACGGAAAATAAGTTTAGTACAGTCAAACGATGTTTTAAAGTATATAAATCCCATGTAAGACGCGTCGTCACCACGACTCCATGATGTGTCCAAATGCATGCCATGAATTGAATGCCTTAGATACACGAGATAAAACGTGCTAAAAGTGTCAACACAAAGGTTGAGTGAGTTCATAGAGTTTGTGTTGAAATGTAAAGCCTTTCGAAATCGTTTATGAAGCAAAGGCATTGTAAATCGTTGAAATGTAAAGACTATCAAAATCGATTATGTAGCAAAGGCATTGTAAATCCACTCAGTTCCAAGTCCCCCCATACAAAACTTGCAACCTGTGTGTTCACAACCCACTGCCAAAATGTTTATAGTTTATGTTCAAAGCAATCGTCAAATGAATTCACAATAGTACCTAACTCGACGTAAAACCATAGGTTTAATTAATTCGTTTGAACACAATCATCGTAGTGTGAGTTAAATTGTTTCACACTCATCGTTAAAAACATCATCGTATTTATTTCACTAAGTTCATGACACCAAAGCGTAAACATCGCACCAATAAAAATTGGTAATCATCGTTTCATCGCCGCCCTAATAGGTAAACTTGCCAATTTACCTTAATGATTCAAATATAGTGCGCTCGATTTCCCCTAACCGGGTCAATAGGAGCGGGAGTGTTAATTCCAATAGGCCTATTCACTATACTCAGCTCACCGCAAGTGACTAATGGTTCATGATGTAGGGACTTCGAACATGGCAAATACTTAGTGACAATAAAACATCGGATATAGCATACGGTTCAAAGCATTTGTGTTCGATTAAAAATGTAGCATGTATCTCCCCAAGAGTTTGTAAAACAGTTAAAAGAGTAAAAGTGGGGCTATGAACTCACCTGTTGCAATGATTACGATGACAAAAGTGGATACACCGAAATATAGCGTGAATCTCGAAAATGACCTATTATGGATGATATGATATGTAATGAGTTGCAATGTAATGTTATGCATGCATTTCGTATGTTATTTATACCATTTAGAGTTTTGGAAAAATAATACTTTTCGTCGAAAATACTTGTTTTGGACGTCTTGACCATTCTTAAATCACTTTACAAGTATTTACGTCAAAATGTCATCCTACAATAGTTTCGTAATGATTTATTGTGAAATTTTCACTTTTCGTCGTAAAACAATGTCGTCGGAAAATTTATAAAAGTAACAAAAATGGGTCCGAAAAACTAGTCGTAAAATGGTGTACGTCGATCGTTAGAGAACGAACTTCGACGGTTTTGGAAAGTTTGTATCGAAATCTAGAAGTTTCAGCTCAGGAGTTTTCGACATAAAGGTCTCGAACATAAAGATAATAAAGGTTAAAGATGGTGATTTTGTCTAATTGTTGTGTAAAAGTGAGTTTCGCAAAGTTTAAGCAACCGTAAATAATTTACTACAACTCCGCTATACAAACAGTTGGTTGTTTTGAAAAAAATATGCTTGGTGATCTTGATTTTATTAGAAGACATCTCGTTACAAAAAGTTCTACATCATCGTTAAATACAGCCTTCAATATGGTCGTTTTAGTTACCGTAACACTTATCTCGTAAAAATAATATAGTTTTTCAGAAAATAATAGTTACGGCAATTTTATGAAAACGTGCATATCTTAGTCGTTTCAAATCCGTTTTCTACGTATTATACGTCCTTAGCTTCGTATCAAAGTATACTAATATATTTTTGATAAGTCGAAATAATTTGTAAAGCTTAAGGCTCGTTTTGACTCGTACAAACCAAAATAGTATGCTGAAATTTCAGAAAAAATATATTTCGTCATCAAACTTGTAAAATCCATAACTTCTTCGTTATAACTCCGTTTTAATCCGTTCAAGCGGCCACGGATTCGTTTTAAAGTATATTTTCTAAATATCAAGGCCAAAATTTCGTACCAACTGTCGGTTTTTCCAGAAAAATGAAACAAGGACAGAACCTCTTTTATACGTATTGAAAATAGTTTTTCTCGTACTAAACCTATTCCAATCCCTTCAAATCAACTCCAAAGCTAATCTAATCCTACCATACACCTTCTTAGGGTGTCATGGGTTCCTAGACATCATCAAGACCAACATATACCAAGGGGATAATTATAGGATGACCTTATATATATAAAACTCTAAAAATCATGGAAAATGGTATAAACAACACAAGTCTTGCATGTTTGCTATGAAAATGATAAAATACATATGTAATGATAAGAAAAGATGAAAAATGATAGAAATATGCTTACAAGTTAATATGATGAGGTGCAAAGAACAAAGGTTTAACCTAAACACCCTAGGTTTTTATTTCAAAACCTTAATAAGAGTGTAATTCTAGATTGTTTAAATCTTGATCTTGAAAAATTTGATGTTTTCTTCTTCTCCTTATAGCTTGACCGGTTTTTGAAGAGGAACAAGAGAGAAAAAGATATCTTGGCTACTTGTGAATTATTGAGATGCATGAATGAGATGAATGGATGTAAGATTGAGTGTAGATATATGTAAGAAAATTTATCAATCTCATTAATGCATTCACCCTCCCCTTGGCCGGTTTTTGGGGAGTGTTTTTCAACAAAATTTTTATTTTTTATATAGATAGGTAAGTAAAAAGGTGTAAGTAATATAAATATAAGTTGAGGTAACTTGTAACCTTTATATACACTTGAGTAATTAGGGTAGTATTGGCTAAAAGAAATTTTTAATGGATCAAAGTAAAATATATTGAGGTCATAAAAATTGTAAAAATACATTTCTTGAAAGATTTGAGTGAATAAATATTTATCGTAAAATTTTTGAGAACACGTCGTAATAATTTAACTTTAACGATTTATGTACCAAATAAATTTGAAACACTAGGAAAACTAAAAATATAGTTTTTATAAACTAAATGTAGGTTTAAAAATACATCGGGATCATTTTTGAAAGTAACGGATTAAATATTCAAAATAATAACTCACGCGATAACGTTTATTTAATATAAAAATTACGCGATACAAGTGAAATGAAATGTCGTGAAAGAACTAATGTGATGCAAATGATGTGAATGAAATGTAGACTAATCTTAGTCCATATGAAATGTACGTGATGTTATGATCATGAATTCGTCGCTAAACCTTTAAGGTTACGCGAATTTGGAACACGTAAACCAAGTTTACGATAAATGTTGAAATAGGGAAGCATAAATCGTTTAGAAATGACACGAAAGTACGGGTTGTCACATTAGCCCATCCAAAAAGGAATTCAGTCCACGAATTCAATCGTTGTTAGGTCTAACAGGTTTAGGGTTTGATGAGGCAAGCCTTCCCATTCTCGAGCAAAACCCTCAAAAGACTTTTTGGTAACCGATTTTTACTTAATCCCACAACTCATCAAACAAGAACCGTCATACGATTAGGCTAAATCGGTTTAGGTAACAACTTGTTTCTAGCTCGATCTTTGCAACTCATCAAACAAGAACTGTCACGCGGATCAAACTGGAAACAAGTGGTTTGGAGAAAATTCTTTTGAAAATTTGGCTCGATTACGGTTGCTTACACATATAAGCCTACTACTCCCTTCATTGCATGATTCTTCCTGAATTAGACATAGGTGATCCGGCTATGTATAATTTAGGAGTAACTATGCAATGCTTGGACTAATCGACTCATATGTTGTTTGGTGTTGAGTCAACTGATGTTAAAATTGTTATGAACATCGAGGAGAAGAGGGAGAAGTGTCGTTAAAATGATAGTTAAAGTAAAAGAATTGAAATCCTAGTAAATGATAACAAATCGGAAAGAAAATAAAGTACGATAGATGAGAATATTTTACAACAAGTGGTTTATCAAACAGAAATACATCTTAGGTTATAAAGATTCGGATATGATGGAAAACATAAACTTAGTACGACATAGTACCTAAGGAGAAATAAGACTAGTTTCGAACTTCTTCGGTCTTCCGCGTCGTTGATACCTTGACGAGCTCCTCCTCCTCCTTCCAACATATATACATTCCCATGAGCACCTTCAACTGGTTGACCTTGGTTTTGAGGACATTGATTTCGATAGTGTCCTTGTTCCCCACATCCGAAGCATGTGACTACGGCTTTACCTTTACAAGCCCTGGCTAGATGTCCCGGTGTTTTGCATTTGTGGCACTTGGCGGGCAAGGACCCGAAAGTGATGAAAATTACATCGATTACATAGTGGGTGTGTTCCAGCATACCCTCTACCTCTCATTGGTGCAGCGACATAAACCATTCCCACTTCTTGCCTTCTATTTTGTTGTTGATGGTGGTTAGTGTTGCGGTTTTGGTTGTTGTTGTCATCATCTCCTTGGTCGTTTTCCCATTTCCTTTTGTTGTTGTTGATTTGGTTATCGTCGTTGTTGTTGTTTTGGTTATTGTTGTAGTTGGTGCGGTTGTTGGGGTTGTTGTTGTTTTGGTTGGTGTTGGTGTACTTACCTCTCTTCACTACCCGGGCCATGAGCTTTTGAGTCACCCTAATAGCTTCCTCGATTGTTTGTGGATCAAACGAAGTCACATGTCCTTGAATAACTTCGAAGTCCCCGATAAAAGCCTCTAGCAACTTCTCGTTATCCGGTACCATCGACGGGCATAACGCGGCCAATTCCTGAAATCTCCGAATGTATGTGTCAATATCGTATCCAATCGTTACTAGTTCGTAGAACTCCGTCTCCAACTTTTTCACTTCCGTACGAGGACAAAATTTCTTAGTCACCAAACCCTTAAATTGCTCCCAAGTAAGCTTGAAAGCATTCTCCATTCCAATCGGTTGAGCATATGAATTCCACCACGACAACGCTCCATCGAGTAATGTACTTGTAGCAAATTTGACCTTACTATCATCCGAGCAATTACAAAGCAAAACACGGAGTTCCAACTTTTCAAACCATCGTACCATGGCCGTGGCTCCTTCGAGCCCCTAAACTTCGTGGGCTCACCACTTTTGAAATCCTTGTACGAACATCTCTTAACTCCGAATCCTCCGGCATTTCGATAGCGGCGTGCTAGCTAGCGGCCAGCTGCGGCTCAGCTAGCGATGCCCACTGTTTCCCTTTCGACTCTTAAAGCATCGGCTATGCTATTATTCACTAACTTTTGAATATTGCTTGGGTCATTTCAACTGTAGCTTTTCTTGATGCCATATCTTCTTCAAAACAAGAGGAAATGTGAGACGTAGCAAAATCCGATGTTAATAATAAACACTCCAAAGAGATGTGATAAGAAATGGTAAGTTTGAGGTTATTTTTCAAAATAATCGACGGGTTTCGAAAAGATGGGTTATGAGGTGTCGTAAGTGCTTCAAGTGTATAATGGTTTAGTGACTTAATGTGTTAGTAACGTGTAACTCGACATGTTAGTGATGAAACAAAGGAGTGAGAGTGACCTTGCCCTACTTAAGGGTTTATCTCGGCATTCGGCGTTATCGGTGATGAGTCAATTGATGTAAAGATTGTGATAGGGAATAACAAGGAATTCTCCACATTAGAGTATGAGGAAAGGATAATGGGATGGGTATTTAAGGGCATCCATGTGACAATCGATATGAAATGAAAGTAAATAACTCGAAAAATGTACGTATAAACCGCATGTAGAGTGAACATGCACCTATGATGAAATGATGAGATGCTATGATAATGTAGTTATAGTCTAGGGTCAATGATGCAACCTAGTTCTCTATAACCGAAGCTCTGATGCCAATCTGTCACACCCCAAATTACTGTTTGCAAATGGAATGGAATTCCTGGGGATTGACTGTCATAGCATCACAATCACAGTTATATTGAACGACCTAAAGTGTCGTTTGAAAAGAATATAGTTTGATTTAGTAAAACAATAAGAGTTTACAAAGTTCAAGTCCCAAATGAAATCAACTTGTGCGGAAAATAAGTTTAGTACAGTCAAACGATGTTTTTAAAGTATATAAATCCCATGTAAGACGCGTCGTCACCACGACTCCATGATGTGTCCAAATGCATGCCATGAAGTGAATGCCTTAGATACCTGAGATAAAACGTGCTAAAAGTGTCAACACAAAGGTTGAGTGAGTTCATAGAGTTTGTGTTGAAATGTAAAGCCTTACGAAATCGTTTATGCAGCAAAGGCATTATAAATCGTTGAAATGTAAAGACTATCAAAATCGATTATGTAGCAAAGGCATTGTAAATCCACTCAGTTCCAAGTCCCGCCCATACAAAACTTGCAACCTGTGTGTTCACAACCCACTGCCAGAATATGCATAGTTTATGTTCAACCACAAATCGTCAAATGAATTCACAATAGTACCTAACTCGACGTAAAACCATAGGTTTAATTAATTCGTTTGAACACAATCATCGTAGTGTGAGTTAAATTGTTTCACACTCATCGTTAAAAACAACATCGTATTTATTTCACTAAGTTCATGACACCAAAGCGTAAACATCGCACCAATAAAAATTGGTAATCATCGTTTCATCGCCGCCCTAATAGGTAAACTTGCCAATTTACCTTAATGATTCAAATATAGTGCGCTCGATTTCCCCTAACTGGGTCAATAGGAGCGGGAGTGTTAATTCCAATAGGCCTATTCACTATACTCGCGCTCACCCGCAAGTGACTAATGGTTCATGATGTAGGGACTTCGAACATGGCAAATACTTAGTGACAATAAAACATCGGATATAGCATACAGTTCAAAGCATTTGTGTTCGATTAAAAATATAGCATGTATCTCCCCAAGAGTTTGTAAAACAGTTAAAAGAGTAAAAGTGGGGCTATGAACTCACCTGTTGCAATGATTACGATGACAAAAGTGGATATACTGAAATATAGCGTGAATCTCGAAAATGACCTATTATGGATGATATGATATGTAATGAGTTGCAATGTAATGTTATGCATGCATTTCGTATGTTATTTATACCATTTGCGAGTTTTTGGAAAAATAATACTTATCGTCGAAAAATACTTTTTTGACGTCTTGACCATTCTTAAATCACTTTACAAGTATTTACGTCAAAATGTCATCCTACAATAGTTTCGTAATGATTTATTGTGAAATTTTCACTTTTCGTCGTAAAACAATGTCGTCGGAAAATTTATAAAAGTAACAAAAATGGGTCCGAAAAACTAGTCGTAAAATGGTGTACGTCGATCGTTAGAGAACGAACTCGACGGTTTTGGAAAGTTTGTATCGAAATCTAGAAGTTTCAGTTCAGGAGTTTTCGACATAAAGGTCTCGAACATAAAGATAATAAAGGTTAAAGATGGTGATTTAGTCGAATTGTTGTGTAAAAAGTGAGTTTCGGCAAAGTTTAAGCAACCGTAAATAATTTACTACAACTCCGCTATACAAACAGTTGGTTGTTTTGAAAAAAAATATGCTTGGTGATCTTGATTTTATTAGAAGACATCTCGTTACAAAAAGTTCTACATCATCGTTAAATACAGCCTTCAATATGGTCGTTTTAGTTACCGTAACACTTATCTCGTAAAAATAATATAGTTTTTCTGAAAATAATAGTTACGGCAATTTTATGAAAACGTGCATATCTTAGTCGTTTCAAATCCGTTTTCTACGTATTATACGTCCTTAGCTTCGTATCAAAGTATACTAATATATTTTTGATAAGTCGAAATAATTTGTAAAGCTTAAGGCTCGTTTTTGACTCGTACAAACCAAAAATAGTATGCTGAAATTTCAGAAAAAATATATTTCGTCGTCAAACTTGTAAAATCCATAACTTCTTCGTTATAACTCCGTTTTAATCCGTTCAAGCGGCCACGGATTCGTTTTAAAGTATATTTTCTAAATATCAAGGCCAAAATTTCGTACCAACTGTCGGTTTTTCCAGAAAAATGAAACAAGGACAGAACCTCTTTTATACGTATTGAAAATAGTTTTTCTCGTACTAAACCTATTCCAATCCCTTCAAATCAACTCCAAAGCTAATCTAATCCTACCATACACCTTCTTAGGGTGTCATGGGTTCCTAGACATCATCAAGACCAACATATACCAAGGGGATAATTATAGGATGACCTTATATATATAAAACTCTAAAAATCATGGAAAAATGGTATAAACAACACAAGTCTTGCATGTTTGCTATGAAAATGATAAAATACATATGTAATGATAAGAAAAGATGAAAAATGATAGAAATATGCTTACAAGTTAATATGATGAGGTGCAAAGAACAAAGGTTTAACCTAAACACCCTAGGTTTTTATTTCAAAACCTTAATAAGAGTGTAATTCTAGATTGTTTAAATCTTGATCTTGAAAAATTTGATGTTTTCTTCTTCTCCTTATAGCTTGACCGGTTTTTGAAGAGGAACAAGAGAGAAAAAGATATCTTGGCTACTTGTGAATTATTGAGATGCATGAATGAGATGAATGGATGTAAGATTGAGTGTAGATATATGTAAGAAAATTTATCAATCTCATTAATGCATTCACCCTCCCCTTGGCCGGTTTTTGGGGAGTGTTTTTCAACAAAATTTTTATTTTTTATATAGATAGGTAAGTAAAAAGGTGTAAGTAATATAAATATAAGTTGAGGTAACTTGTAACCTTTATATACACTTGAGTAATTAGGGTAGTATTGGCTAAAAGAAATTTTTAATGGATCAAAGTAAAATATATTGAGGTCATAAAAATTGTAAACATACATTTCTTGAAAGATTTGAGTGAATAAATATTTATCGTAAAATTTTTGAGAACACGTCGTAATAATTTAACTTTAACGATTTATGTACCAAATAAATTTGAAACACTAGGAAAACTAAAAATATAGTTTTTATAAACTAAATGTAAGTTTAAAAATACATCGGGATCATTTTTGAAAGTAACGGGTTAAATATTCAAAATAATAACTCACGCGATAACGTTTATTTAATATAAAAATTACGCGATACAAGTGAAATGAAATGTCGTGAAAGAACTAATGTGATGCAAATGATGTGAATGAAATGTAGACTAATCTTAGTCCATATGAAATGTACGTGATGTTATGATCATGAATTCGCCGCTAAACCTTTAAGGTTACGCGAATTTGGAACACGTAAACCAAGTTTACGATAAATGTTGAAATAGTGAAGCATAAATCGTTTCGAGAAATGACCTGAAAGTACGGGTTGTCACAACTACCTCCGTCTTATATTAAATATCTAGTTTTAACTTTTGAAGTCTTTCTTTATCAACTGTGACCTTAAATTTATTTGTTTATATTACGTAAAATTTAACGAAAAATATACCAATGAAAATAAATTTAAAATCCAATCCGTTTATATATTTTGCATAAACTATTATATAACAAAAACAAAAAATATTTAAAGTCAAACTTGAAGAAGAAATACTTTAAAAAGTCAAAGTGGACATTTAAAATGAGACGGAATGAGTATTGTTTTGCAACAAACCTTTAAAAAGTTATGTGACTATAACATCAAAAAAATGCAGTCATCTCAGCTTTAACATATTAATATCAACACATCAAAATACCAACTTATCATAACACCCCATAACACTAAAATCAAGGGTTATGGTACAAAAGAGTAACTAAAGTTTTAAAAAAATTTGTCCTAAGTTACTGTAGTTTCATTTTATTTAATCAGGTTACTGAACTTTAAAATTTTGTTCACTCAGGTTACTGAACTTGTAAAAATATAAGTTCAAGTAACCGAACTTTGAAAGTTCGTTTACTCAGGTTACTGAACTTATCAAAAAATATACAAACGGGTTACTCGGACTAACAATGAATTTATCGAAATATATGCTTTCAAAAGTTCAGTAATCTAAGTGAACTAAATAAAACTATAATAACTTAGGATAAATTATTAAAAAACTTTAATAACTTTTTGTAACATAACCGCTAAATCTAATGTTCAAAAAAAACAAAAAAAAAAGCCGCTTAATCTTTTTTTGAGCAAAAAAAACCGCTAAATCAACCTGTGCTTTTCGCCTATTAAAGTTCACTTAAGACAAATAAAGTTGGCCCGCTACTTTGAACCTTCGTCCCATTGTCTTATAAACCGTACGTCTCTTGATAGTCAAAATTTGAGGGTTGCAAAAGCTATGTTCACATCCTTGAAAGGGACTTTATATTAAAGAATTACTCAATTGAATATAAAAAACTCAAAAAGCATATCCAAAGACTTAGGGTCCGCTTGGTTCAAAGTGGGGAAAGGAAAAGGGAAAGGGAAAGGGAAAGGAATCTGAAAGGAATGAGTGAGGTGGTAATCAATCCTTACCCCCCAATTTACTCTATAATGGTTCATTCACCCACCACGGGGTAATCAAACCCTTACCCCTCCCCAACCAAGCATCAATTTATTTGTGATGTGGGCCCTTTTAAATACTTTACCCATTCCCCACCCCCCTTAACCCCTAACCAAGCACACCCTTAATCAGTTGAACATTATTGAAGTTCAAAAAAAGTTGAACATTATTGAATTAATGATTATAAAAACTGATATAACTGAAATTAAGTTGGAGCTTATCTTTTACATGCATGCTTCTTTTGAAACAATCAACTAGTAACATATTAATTAAAATCAAAAGGGTTCATGCAGAGCATGTCACTCTGTCAATTTTGAATATGTATTATAAACTTCATTATTGATGCTAAAATTGTATTGTAATAAAAACCCAAAACTATGGTTTCATTATCTGAGGTTAAGACATTGAAATTGTTAAGAACACAAGTTTTTCAATTCCAATCGTATCAGTTAATGGCGAGGGCTCACCTCGATCCTAATACATTGAGGTCTCGAGGAACAACGTACATGCATAGCAAGTCACTATCACTAAAAAAAATCTGCATTTCGAGACTATAATCTTGTCTCAAATTTACAAAGACTGTCGACCCAAAGAAAATATGGCACGACATTTCGTGCCAAATTGGTAGTCTCTTTTTGTTTGACCCAAAAAATTTTGGTACGACATCCCTTTGTTACTTTGGGACGACATCTAGCTGGGCCCCACGAGAAATTCAACAAGAAAAAATAAAAAATGGGACGAAACACTTTTGAAAATATGCTTCGACGTGGTAGTCCAAACCACCAGGGACGGAACCAGTGGGTTTTTGTGGGTGCCGGGACCTTTATGATCTTTTTTGATGTAGTGTTAATTTTTTATAAAAACATCAATTTTTTCTAAATACATTTAAAATGCACCCAGTCTATCGAAATGTGTTTTATATTACGGTTTCAAAAATTTGTACACCCGATCATATTTAATTCTGGTTCTATCTTTTCAAGCCACTGCTTGAATCGAATCGAGATTTAGCAATCGAACTTATGCCAACTTGGAACCGCCTAAAAATATACACTTGGTAAAGAAACGGAACGACTTTATCATATTCTTGGATTTCAGATACGAACACATAATTAAATTCGGTATGGACTAATCTATGCTATACTAGTGTACTACTCTGTATAATACATTTACAATGTGGGTCACACTAAAAATAAGATAAGAATGTGTGATCATGCATTTCATCTTTTACAAATTGTAAAAAAAACATATCTTAAAATGACATGTATGCTCTCTTAATTAAAATCAACTTTACTTTTAAATTAAAATATCTTCTTAACAATTATTTTTTCATGATTTAATTTCACTTTATTTTTATAAAAAAAAAATTCTTTAATTCAATATCCATTTGATATCTATACTTATATGTATTTTTAGTTTTTACATTTTAGTGAGTTTATTTTTTTGATTCAAAATTTTTACAACTTTAACCTTAATTTTAATCAATACAAACTTGATTCGTCAAAATTATATACTTATAGAGGAAGTGTTCAACGGGTAAGCGAGTGTGAGAGTCTTTGTAGATGCGTAAAAAGGTGTGAGAGTCTTTATACATGCAGAAATGATGATGTCAATATGACGTTGCGGCAAATCTACGAAAAACCCAAACAGACACATATATATTTGGAGTGTTGTGAAACGACTTCACTAAACAGGTAGAAAAATGCGGAAAGAGTTGGGTTAGCAATTTAGTCACTATACGCCGCTGCTATCCACGAATACCCAACTAGTTGTATATATGACTAGTTGAGCTTGTATGTCAGCTTTGTGCTCTTGTATGTCTTAGTAATGTCTTGCTAGTTTAACAAAGAAAATGTTATAAAGATTTCTCAACGAACCCAAACTCCCAAATTAAAGTTATGCTATTGTATATTGTTTTGCAACAAACCTCTAAATCAATACAAGACTTAGAGCACAAGGTATCACATGACCATAATACCAAAAAAGTGCATTCATCTGAGTGTTATTTCAGCTTTAACATTTTAACACCAAAAAACTAAAATACCCTTTTATCCTAACACTTGATAACACCTCCTTTTTGGAACTCATTTTTTCTTTTCTATTTATTTGAACAAACTATTTTCAATTATCAAATTATAATACAACACAACAACTTTTTTAAAAGTTATACTCCCTTCGTCTCAAAATAATATTTCATATTTTTTTTTTGTATGTCTCAAAATAATTGTTCACTTTCATTTTTAAGTAATAAAAAGAGAGTTTAGTAGAAGAATATTTTACTTGAGTGGTTGAAATTATTCTCACTTTTATTAAACTGTGTGTTTTTTTTGTCTTTTGACAATAATTTTAAGACGGAAAGACTAATTAACAAACTTTTTTTTTTCTTTTACTTTTGCAAGCCCAAATGAAAACAAAAGAAAATCATATAGACTAAAAAAAAAAAAAGACCGTATCTTCTTCCTTTTTTTTGGGTAAAGGGGAGTAATCATGCACCCTGGTAAATATATTAACCAAATAAACGTTTAAGTACAATGGATATGAGTGAAATCCCATATCTCAGCCCGTTACATAGGCATAAAGCTTACATAACAAGTTACTTCCAATTCTCTAAACAAGAAAACAAACCACTACTCAATGATAACATATGCCACAACAATAAAACTACTTCCTAGGACCTTGAAACGTTGTGCCATACATGGCATTAAAAGAATCCAAATTCCCTGGAAGATCACGAACCTGTTTCGCATAGTCATCGAATACATAGTCATCATACTCATCTTCAAATTCTTGGCCCCCACCAAAATATTAGCAGACTCATCAAATGGGTTAGCAACAACCTCATCTTCAGAATCAGACACCTCAATCTCTCCCACTTTAGAGAAATGGTTAACTCTCTTAGTAGACGAGGTAGACGGAACAGGTTGACCATCATCATCCACAAGAGTAGCTTTCCCATCAATAATTAGCTTTTCAAGCTTACCAATTTTCTCAGCTATGGGAGTAGAACCACCATCCATTGTTCCCATTGAATCACTCACAAGCTTTGCAGCAGAATAAGTCCCAGTCTCCGGAGGCTTAGACGCCTCACCAATACAAGAATCCGTCCCCCGAGATCCATCAATACGTGCTTCCTTAGTAGTACCGAAGACTTCCCAGTCTTGACCTTGTGAGTAGAAGAATCAGCCACGATTACTTGGTTACCCAAATCATCTTCCACCTCAAGAGTCCCAAAAGAGTTAGACGTAGTAATCGGAGTATCTTTATCATTACCACTTGCAGCTGGTGTCTTCGTCTTTGCAACATATACCTGCTTCCTAGGTGCAAATCTAGGACCCTTACCCATATTAGTACCTCCAGTCATCTTCGTACCTTTGGGTTTGGCTTTCCGATTGTGCACCACCTTAAAACCATCATCAGGTTCGTCCACATTTAAGCTGGGAGGAACATCAGTATGCTCCTTAATACTCTTAGGACAACAAGCAGTATCATGCCCAAACACTTTACATTCCACACAGTGTGGCGGCTTCCATTCATATTCCACCTTTATACTTGCCGTAGTAAACCCACTATCATCCTTATTAGGGATCGCCATAGTCACCACATGTTTAAGCTCAAATTCAGATGATAATTCCACAAGAGCACGTGCAAAACTAATGCGACCCCATGAATCAACACACATTGAACTAGTAAAAGCATCTAACATAATCGGCTTACCCACCTGAGTAGCAATTAAGCTCAATCCATCTTCCGAATATGCAAGTAATGGCACATTATGCAATTTAATCCAAACGGGAACTCTAGTTACCTCACTTTTAGAAAATAGCACATCAGGAGTCCATTTAGTGAGAATGAGAGGAGAATTACGAATAATCCATGGGCCGTTGAAGAACAGATATCAACACCCTCTTTAGAATCGAATTTGAAGAGGAAAACACCATCATCATTCTTCATTAGTTTCTTAAAACCAAACTTACCCCACGTATTGGAGACGTAGTTGAACCAAATGAAAAGCAACATTCTTGCCAACAAAGAAGCCAACAAGTGTATTATCATAGCGGTTGAATACACCCTCCATAGCAGCCTTTGGAAGCACCGTATCATGATTTTCAATTCGCATCTCATTCACCAAGGCACGAAAATTCACTTTCCTAGAGACACGTTCCGGATTTAATACATTAGCAAATGACCTCACTTCGTTAGTTTCACTACCAAGCACGTTAGGGCCTGAAGTAGAAGTATTCACCACGTTAGGACCAGACATCAACACATCAGCAGTATTAGTACTCGAATCCAAACCACCCACAAACGTAGTACTACCCCAAATAGAATCCGAATGAACATCATGCGTGCTAGGGTTAAGAACAACCCTAGCATCTTTACGCAACTCAGGAGCAGCAGTGTCACCCTCTATATCACGTTCACCATTGAGACGTTGTAACCTATCATTCAACGCCTGAATATCAACCCTTTGATACGGATTCATGTCCGTATTTACACCAACTTGATCGGCCAAGTTGATGGTTGTTTTTGTAGCTTTCACCGAAGAGCTACCCTTGTTCAAAAAACCTTTGTCCATCTCTCCACAACCCCACAAAACAGTCCCACGAAACAGCTACACGTAGCATAAACTAAGAAGACCAAACAAACCCTAACAGCTTCAAGAAGCCGAGTAAAACCCTAGTAAAAACTAGGGTTTATAGAACATTAAACACGTTGCTAACCCATATAAAGCGATCAGTTAAGTATGATGTAGTGATTGTTTGTGATAAAATCCCTACGCTTCAATCACACCAAAACCCTAATGACTTATAAAGAACCAAATCGATTTGACTGGACCAAACCCCTATTAAATCAAACAGCTGACCAACCAACACAAGATCAACAAGAGATCAGGCTTTGGACGGATTTGTTAAGTGAATTAGATAGGAATCAGTTAGGAAAAAAACGATTAGGGTTTTAGGTTAAGTCGCCCAAATCGCCAGAGCAGGGAGGGAGAGTGTATCTTCTTCCTTGAGACACATATAATAATAATAATAATAATAATAATAATAATAATAATAATAATAATAATAATAATAATAATAAATAAATAAATAAATTAAAAAAAAAAAAAAAGAAAAAAAAAGAAACAACTTTCCAATGGCTTAACTTAGGCTTCAAAGCCATTGCCAAAACGTAGAGGCCGGCATGATAACGAGGCTCAACGCCGAGCCATGTCGGCATAACAGTCTAGGCTTTATCATACCGAGCGGTCTTATAAAGCTAATATGTGCTTTTTGCCTACTAAAGTTAACTTAAGACAAAATAATTTGGGCCCGCTACTTTGAACCTTCGTCCCATTGTCTTATAAACCGTACGTCTCTTGATAGTCAAAATTTGAGGGTTGCAAAAGCTATGTTCACATCCTTGAAAGGGACTTTATATTAAAGAATTACTCAATTGAATATAAAAAACTCAAAAAGCATATCCAAAGACTTAATCAGTTGAACATTATTGGATTAATGATTGTAAAAACTGATATAACTGAAATTAAGTTGCAACTTATCTTTTACATGCATCATGCATGCTTCTTTTGAAACAATCAACTAGTAACAGAGTAATTAAACTCAAAAGGGTTCATGCAGAGCATGTCACTTTGTCGTGAAATTGTGACCTATTTATCATGTAACTGAAAAAGTCAATAATGTCGTGACAATGTTATTAACATGCAAAACAATGATTTCATTATCTTAGGTTATAAATTTCTACAATGGTTACATCTCGAACGCTTTTCAGTTTGTTAATATATATGTTGAATGTTTCAAAAGAATGTGTACGATAATTAAGCTCAACTTTCATTTTGATCAGTTGTTTCTATGATCATCAATATCCAATTATGTTCAAGTGATTGAGTCTTTGAGTTGCCATATATAAGCATTTAATACAACTATATATTCAACAAGTGAGTCCTTAATGGTGGTGGCAACGGGCACGGGCTGAGGAGCGGGCTTGGCCAGCCCGAGCGGCTACACCGCCGCAACCTATGCGGGCTCGAGCGGGTTTAGCATTCAGCGGGAAACATACCCGAGACGGGTTAAAGGAAATCGAGCCGTTGAACGGCTAAAAATCATGCCGTTGGGCACTTTAAAAAAAAAAAAAAAAAAAAAAAATTCCTTTTTCAATTTCATCTCTATTTAAACACAACCATTTCACATACTTTTTACAACAAAAAAAAATCAAAACTTTTACTCAAGCATATCACCAAAAATAATGAAGGATGTCGAACGAGCTTTTTGTCGTCTTAAGTCAAAATGGATGCTTCTCAGTCGTCCTCTTCGGGCTATGTCGGTCCAAAAAATTCGCAAAGTAGTTCAAACTTGTGTCATATTACACAATATGATTTTAAAAGACGACAGGGTGGCATTATCACCGGTTCATATAATGGATCAGCCGGTCGTGCCAGTTTATGACCCGAATGTACTACCGGAGTTACTCGACGAAGACATCCATAACCGTCTCCAATTTGATCTTACGGAGCATGTAGCGGCTCAAAACTTACCACACCTTGACGACTAGTGTTTTCTTTTTTCTTTTAAGTATTATTTCTTTTTTTTATGTAATTTTCTTTTAAGTATTTTGTAATTTTCTTTTAAGTAATAATAATAATATTATGTGTTTTTATTATATTGTTTGATATAATTTTAAATATAAAAAGGTAAAAAAAAAAAAAAAAAAATGTGGTGAGGGGTAGGGATACATGGTTGCCAATAAAAATCTATGATGAGGGATGGTGTGGGGATGAGATGAGTTAGAAGAATGTTATTGGTGGATAGTGAGGGATGGTGAGGGATGGTGAATGAGGGTTGCCACCACCCTAAGTCCCTTTCAAAGATGAGAATCTAGATTCTGCAACCCTCACAATTTGACTACTATAGGAATTTGGAATTATTAGAAAATAATAGCAAATTTCAAATTGTTAACTTTGAGTTTGCTGAAAGAGATGAATATATAATTTTTGAGTATATAAAAGCAATATATAATACTTTGTATTGAATATGATTATTATATGGGAATTGATTCTCACACCACACTTTTTGATTCATGCACCACTAATTGTGCATTACAGTATTGTACAGTACAATACTGTAATGCACAGCTAGTGGTGCATAAATCAAAAAGTGTACTGTGGTGTGAGTATCACCTCCCTTATTGTATGTGATCTATTAACATTTTTAGTAGATAAGAGTATAGGTGCACTACGGGTTATTCGCACGTCCTCCATCTGTCACATCAGCTTTTAACCTATAATTTCTTTAACACAAAACTCAAAACTTGAAAAACACTCCCTCAATATAACCCAAGATACATGGAACAACCCACAATTCATATTTAATTTACACTAAAAGAAACACATATAGCACTCGTTATACTCTTGGCGCGAAATCTATAACACAAATTGAAGGTGCAACCATAAATCTATAATCGTAATGGAAAAGTTAGTTATCACTTGGCTATGTAACATGCGTTATGCGTATAAAGTCTTGCACCGAGCACTCTAAGGCCTTTGGATGTCGATGATTTACTGATATTAATAAAACGTAAATAAGTAATAAGTAACATTAGCAATATTCTACAATTATCTACTTGAAAAATTAATACATACGTATAATCTATAAATTAAGTTTTATGTTGAATAATTTGCTTATTTTTTAAAAATTTTGTGAGGTTGGTGAGTGAGAAAATGTAATTTCATGATCGATCAATCATCATATATATCTTCATTTATAAAATGGTTGCTTTTCTTAGAGCAGGAGGTACGGTGGTGCCAAACTTGGTGCCAACGAGTTTGGCGCGACGCCAAGTTTGGCGCACCGTTACCCCGCTCACTCGCGCCAAACTTAACACCAAAAACTTTTTTTTTTTTTTTTTTTGAAAAAGTAGCCGTTGGTGGTGACAAATATAGCCGTTTTTTTTGAATTTGTACCCAAATTTTTTATAAAACCTCCTTATTCTTCCATATTTTCACACACTCTTCAAACCTAATTCACACCTCAAAAAACACTCATTTTTCTTTCATTATGGATCCAAACCATCCCTCGGCGAAGCACTTTAGACAATTATGAAGATTTTTTAAAGACGACCGAGAGAGATATATTCGTTCGTATCAAGAGTATGAACAATATATGAATTTGTGTAATCAAGAAGACGGTGGATCAAGATCGAGTCCTAAAAGGAGGGCATATATACCACGTCAACGAGAAACGGCGGCGGAACGTCTAATCGACGACTATTTCGGCGACGCAGAGATTGGTCCTAAATATCCAGAAGAGAATTTTCGACGAAGGTATCGTATGAGCTCTACACTTTTTAAAAAAATAGTTAATGCTATTCTAAGTTATGATGCCCAGCCCCTTCCCAAATACTTTCAATTTTTTAGAGATGGTTATGATGCTACCGGTCGTAAAAGTATTGATCCTATTTTGAAGATCACATCTGCTATACGGCAATTAGCGTGACGGCACTGCGCTGATGCGTTTGATGAGTACTTGCAAATTGCCGAACGAACTCAACGACAATGTTTAATCGACTTTACAAAATGCATACATGTTTTATACGTTGAGAAGTATTTAAGGAAGCCCACTTTAGCTGATATTGAAATGTTATATGAATTGCATAAACAAAAACATGGACTCCCGGGAATGCTCGGGAGTATTGATTGTATGCATTGGGATTGGAAAAATTGCCCAAAAGCCTTAGCCCCTCAATTCAAAAGGCGTGGCCATAAATACCCAACTATTATGTTAGAAGCGGTTGCGGATCAACGGTTATGGATATGGCATGCTTATTTTGGGGTTCCTGGTGCAAATAATGATCTAAATGTTTTATATGGTTCTCCGTTATTTGATGATGAACTTGCCGGTCAAACTTCGGAATGCCCGTTTGAAGTAAATGGGCATGTGTACAACAAAGGTTACTATCTAGCCGATGGCATTTATCCAACATGGTTCGTGTTTGTGAAAACGCGTTTTCATTGCAAGGTCGAAAAACGTTGAGGTTTAAAATAATTCAGGAAAGTTCTAGAAAGGATATCGAAAGAGCTTTCAGAGTCCTACAAGGTCGTTGGGGAATTATACGACAACCCGCACGTGCTTTTGAAATCAACGCTTTGACAAGGATCATGAATTGCTGTGTAATGTTGCATAACATGATATTGGAAGACGAAAATTACGTAGTGAATTTAAGAGATGTGTTCGTTGATCCAACGCCAGACATTGCACGGGAATGGACCGAAAGATGTGATTTACATGTTCGAAAACACAAAGAACTCAGAGATAGCAAAATACACAACGATCTTTGAGATGACCTTGTGGAACATGTTTGGAGAAATTATAACTAGTTTGTAATTTTTATCTTTTTAAGTTTTTATGTTTTTTTTATTGTAATGTTTTTTTAATGAATAAAGTAATTTTAGAATATATTCTTTTTACATTTTATAAAAAGAGTTTGGCACCGTAAATTCTGGTGCCAACGGATCCTGAAATGTGGTGCCAAACATTTTCTGGTGCCAAACTCAAAAACTGGCGGCGTGGCAGGTTGGCATCGCGAAACGGCGAGTTTGGCACCACTGTACCCAGTGCTCTTATAAACAATGTCTTCATTAAGCTAGAGTACACAAAGTGAAGGATATTCTTAGTTTGAAAATTTATAAGTAACACGACCCGTTTACATGAACTTGTAATAAATAAAGGTGAACACAACACATGTAAAAAAATATCTTATTTCGTTAAATAACTAAACAAATAGCATGCAAAAAAAAAAAAAAAAAAAAAAAAAAAACCTAGTGAATTCAGTTAATTAACTAATTAAGATTTAAGACCCGTGATTATATGCATGAATTATGATTACAAAGAAAATATAGATGTTTGCTTTTTGCTAGAGTATTTATATATGCTGCTAAATATTTAACCAAATTGAAATTATATAAAATGAACAGTCAACATTCTAGAAATTTTAGATCGTGCATGGCATTAACAAATTAATACTTTTATTGCACATATAAAAATACATGTTCTTCTTTTCCTTTAAGAAAAAAAGGCGCAGTTCTTCAATCAGACCATTTGCACTCTATAAATCAAATTGTATCTATATTACTAATTCTTTTAGGTTTCACACTTCTATCAAATCCAAATGTGTCTAAAAAGGACTAGACAACTTAAAGCATAAACCAAAAGTTGAAAGAAAAAACATGTTTCTATTTTGCCTATTTGGCATGAGCTCTAGTTTCTACATAACTTGCAAATGTTCCATTTAGTCATATTTTTGTAAGAGCAACATTAGATTTACCCTCTAATCAAAATTTCCTTTAAACATTAGGGTTTTTTTTATTATTATTTTTTAGACCGCACACACTTGAAATCCGACCCCCAAGTTAAAACCATCCAAAAGACAGGGCCCGGAACCCGAACCACTAGGAGAAACCCCGCGAAGAAAAACCCTTAGAACTCACGGCTTCACAATAGCAGGAAAACCTGGATTTTTTTTTGTCTATTGTGAGAGTCGAACCCTGGATAAAACCACCCCGAGCTCAGATGACCAATTGAGCTATGTCAAATGGTTTAGGAAATATAGGAATGCATTATCGAAAATATGACAAAGACATATTTACCATGTTTACGTAGTACGGAGTACTTATTAATCCATCCACGAGTTTTGCATGGGACAATATAGTGTACTTGATAGTTTAGCGTTATCAACACAAGATCATGCATAAATTGACCCACGTCGTAAAAAACCAATGGAAAGAACGAAAATGAAGTGTGAACCAAAGTCGAACTTTATTAGGAAGAAATTTGAACCATATGTATGAAAAAAAAGGTATGTCGAATTTGTGTTTTGTTGATTGGTCCAAGATTGATTTGATTTACATTAAAAGTCTTTGAGCCAACCTTTTTTATTCAAAGTTCAATTGCTAACCTAAATTTCCAGTTAACAATCGATTATGATCAAAGGAGAGGATATTTGTTATCATGTCTTTAAGGCGAAAAAATGGATATATAATTTTGTACCTTATTTAGTTATTTACGTGTATGATGGGTGGAATAGAGAGGTGTCTAAGATGAACCTTCTTGGTCCACCCAATATACTGCCATAGGAGGTAATGGTTGGTCATCTCTCTGGGTGAGTGTTCCCAATCAGTTGAAGCCATTGTCATAGATGAAAATGTAAACTGTTTGGTATAGCCCCTGTCTGGATGGGTTAAGAGTGCCTTGTGAAGCCACACATTTAGCCTGTTTTGATCACTGTTGTAGCTGGAAGAATGGTCTTGATGGGCAAATGATGTGGAAATGTAGCTAGATAGTAAATGTGCATATTAAGGTGAATTTCTTTAGTATCCAACGTGGGTTGGATGATATGTATGCATTGTGGAATGCAACCTTTGTTTGCTGAGTTTAGGAGTTTATAGTAGTGTCTGATATATGTCTCTTATTGTCAGATATCGGATGGTAGTTAGTTTGTTGTTTAGTTTTGTTTGAATCTGTTCAACAGAGTTGTGTTATGTTGTAAGTTGTTTGAGAAGTTAATATAAAAATTCATCTTTACAACAAAAAATAAATAAAAAATTAAAAACAAATGTGAATTTCAAGCTTTATAGCACGTGAATGAACTCGTTACGTACGTAAACTCGCCTATAACATTTTTTCCGTATCCGCAAAATTACTAATTAAGACCCGTGATTATATGCATGAAACGTGATTGCAAACATATAGTATCTTTTTTGTTAGAGTATTTATGCTGCTAAATATTTGTAAACAAAATTTAAAAAATTAAAAGTCAACATACTACGTACAAACTTATTTTATTTCAACGTGTTACCCCCGTACAATATTTTGTAAGTTTAATAAGTGCATGGCATTAGAAAATTAATACTTTTTTGCACGCCATTTGCCTTGCATTTGGATTATATGCGAATTTAAGAGCATATGTTCTTCTTAATTTCCCTTTAACAAAAAAGTATTTATTCTTCGGTCGGACCATTTTTAGTCTAAAAATCATTGTATCTTATTGTTGAATATAAGCTTTATCATCATAAAGGACTGAAAGAGTCATTTCTCCAAAGTTAGAGGGCTTAAGTTGTACCCGTGTTAAGACTTCAAGGGAGTAAAGTGCAACATTGATTCTCAAGAGTATTTAAGCTGGAGTCCTCTACATCTCTCTTCATAACTCATAATATCTGTGTGTGATAAAGTGTGTATCTCTCTCATAAGTTCTGGCGATTTTTAGTTTTGAAGGAAACCCTTCAGTTGTTTTGTATTGTTTAAGTTTCTGTATTGTAAACAATAGTTGCTATCATAGAAATTGATTCATATAATAAAAGAGTAAGCCAATGGGAGGTTGGCTGGGTTCATTCTAAATCTGTTTGCAAGTAAATTGGATTTGGTTTATATGTTTTACATGGTATCGAGCCGGGTTGCTCTATAGAAAGCTTGAAAAGCGTTTTTTTAAATTAGGGTTTCCTTCATATTTTGGGGGGTCTTGATCTATTGTTTAGATCTTGTTGTTTTGGGGATTATTCCTGTGGTTTTGAGTTTGGATTGATAAGATCTGAAGAGTAATTTGATTTTTCAAAAATTAGGGTTTCTAATTTTTGGGGGTTTTATGATTCTGGTGGTTACTGGTTCAATTGATGACAGATATTGTGATCTTGTTATTCAATTGAGTCTCGGAGTTTTGTTTCTTGTTTTAATTAGGGTTTTCTGTATCAAATCCTAATTCAGGTTGTATTATTGGTTATCATTGTTTTCTTGATTTGTGATTCTTGTTTGTTCCTTGGTTATTGTTTGTGATTAATTCTGTTTCTCTTATTCTTGGTTTATTTCCTGTTTTCAGGTGTTTGTTTCCGCTGCATTTGTTTCTCTGTTGGATCTTCTTGATCTGGTTGGAAGCTTGCATGGTTGTAACACCTCTCAAGCCTTCTCTTTAGTTTTTCTGTTTGTTTCTTGATTAGGTTGTTTGGAGGTTGAGTAGTTTAAGGGATTGTTTGTTGGAGTTGTTGAGATTGCTTGGTGGTTATCTGTGATTGAGGAGTTACAAGGTGTTGTTGGTTTTTCAGTTTATTTCTATTTATTGTTTGTGCATTTATTTTTTATTGTTTGGTCATCATGGTTGATGGTCCTGATGATAAGAGCAAGGGCCAAGAAGGGGGTAGTAGTGAGTTAAAATTTGATATATATGACCATTTATACTTGCACCCACAAGACATTGGTGCTCAGTTGATCATCTTCAAACTTGAAGGCACTGAGAACTATAAGGTGCAGTCTTCTTTTGTCTGATTGGCCTTACATACTAGAAATAAGCTTGGGTTTATTAATGGGAAATTTGTTAGAGATCCCACTGATGCTCTATATCAGACTCAATCGGATAGGTGTAACTCTGTTGTGTTATCTTGGATTCTTGGTTGTATTTCACAAGACCTCTATATAGGTCAAGTGTTTTCTGTTAATGCTAAGTCTGTTTGGGATGAGTTAAATGAGACATACAATAAGGAAGATGGTTCTGTGATTTATAACTTGCATCATAAAATGCATACTTTAACTCACTCTGGTATGAGTCTATCTGAATACTATCATGAGTTTAATGCTTTGTGGAGGCAGTTTGACTCCATTGTTGATCTGCCTGCATGTGTTTGTGAAGCTGCTCCCACTTTCTGAAAAAGCATTGGACCTTTTGAGGTGATGCAATTTCTTATGGGTTTAGATGATGGTTTCAGATTACGTGAAAGCCTTATTCTCACTACTAATCCTTTGCACGATGTTAAATCTGCCTTTTGCTACTGTCTAGAGATGAATCACACAGGAATAGTTGATAACGCTACAGCGTCGTTAGAGTCAAAGGAACTTCCTTTTCTTGAGCAAGTTTTATAACACTAGGCGGTGAACCTAATCATTGTAGTGTAGTATTAGGGGTAAGCCACAGGTATTGATATCGTTCTCTAGGGGAATAGGAATGCTAGTGAGAAGTTACTACGCTAAGGTTGGGGTTGAGGAAGATTATTTTCTATCTTTTTATGTTTTAGAAAATGGAAAGGTACGAATCTCGGGGTTTGGATTTGGGGGTTGGTATTTTTACCGATTACTCTACTTATCTAATGATCTAATCTAAGGTGTGCATAGTCTATGTCTAATTATTGTGTGCTCGTATGATAGTTTAAAGATGTGTTTACTTAGGTTTTATTACTCGTTAATTATCTCCTATTGATGGTTGAATTGTCACGTCCTTATTCTTAATTGCGTTGTGTGTCTAAAGTTAAGTGAGGGTATGCATTTATCCCTAACTCTTTGAACTTACCAAAGGGTCTCGTCTACAAAAACCTCTAGGAATTATAAACTCTAACTCTAAGGCACTCTTTGGATGGTTTAGCCTACAACTGCTCTAAGTGTTATAGTCCAAGCTTCACAAAGATTTAATCAAGCATTAATTACACAACGAATGACCTATCGCATTACTAGATCATTAACAATTAAGATAAGAAACAACCAATCAATAGTCAATAACAGTGTTGCAAAACAAGGCCTACAAGGCCGATTAATCCCCGATTAGGTGCTACTGGGCCACCAACCTTGCCGATTCGTGTAACTAGGTCAAACAAGTTGGTCAACATCGGTCAATGGCGGTCAACGACGTGCCGGTGAATTCAAACTTTTGGAAACTTTCAAATCTTGTTGGAAATACCCAAAACTTGTCTTGAACAAGTTTTAATCAATTATATTTGATGTTTTTATCATTTACAAGATGATTTTCAATGAAAGTCTTGTCTAGAATACCAAAATCTCACCGGAAATACCCAAAACTTGGGAAAATGCCAATCCGATTAATCACCGATTAATCCTTGTGATGGATTACAAGCTTCTGAGGGTGGTCGGCCGCTGACTAATTCACGATTTTTGCAACCTTGGTCAATAATTAAGTTTCATATTCCCTAAGCAAACACACAATTAAATTAGCCAGACATGGAGAACATGCAAGTATACACACAAATAATTGAAAACATAATTGAATTAATGAAGTAAAACACTTATCTTGATGTAAGTTAGGGTTTGGAACCCTAAAATACTGTACAAGACAGCCTTGGTTCGGTTTAGGTTTTTACTTTACAAAACTACACACTAAAACGAAAAATTGATTCTATATATAAGATTACAATCGCTGAAGACGTCACCTTATGATTTGTGGCGCCGTGGTGCCGATCATTAGGGTTTCGTCTTGGCCACGTTAGTCTTCTTGGCGGCGTCACCTTGCTGCTGTGACGCTGTCCCTTGGTCTCGGCCGCCGTCTGGATCAAATCTAGGCCGTCGAGTTGCAGCGACCTACTCTTTAAAGCGACACCGTCACTTGAAAATAAGCAATTTGGTTCTTGGCCGTCCGCGAAGTGCTCGGCGGCGTCAGGTTAAGCGATGGCGCCGTCGCCTTGTATTTTAGCACTTGAGTGTCTCGATTCTTGACTTTGGCCATTTTCTTGAGTATATCCGCTTTTCGTCCAAATAAGTGCCATTACAGCAATTTGCCTTCAAGAGACCTAAAAGTGAAAAGGAACGATATTAAGTAATAACGGATACAAAAGTGATCAAATAAGGGCTTAAACGACCCCTCAAAAATACATTTAAAACCTTATCAAATATCCCACACTTGGTATTTGCTTGTCCTCAAGCAAATGTGCTTTTAGCCAATTAATTTATAAGTTAGAGGTCATGAAGCATTTGTTTAAAACATCTACAACACATATAAGCCCTGCAAAAAGTCATAACAAGCACGGAAATTACATACTAGCACCTCACATGGGGTGTTTGGATACTCACATCTCTGGTGTATATGAAATATAACAAGTTGGAAATGGAAGATAAACACTCATTAACCGGTCCTAATAGATAGATTACCATAGGCTTGAGAATAGATCAAACCTCCATCGCTTTGGCGTAAGCACCTAGGAAAGACTATCAAAGAGGTCTTTAAAGGGTTGTAACGTTAGGCTTACGGTAGGGAAACAAAAGGTTTGGTGGGATAGGTTATTTAGTGGTGGCAAGTCAAAAATCTTTATGTTACAAGCATACGAAGAATGGCGTTGCTGAGCCAAGACTCGACACTCTAAACTCTAGATAACTGAAACGAACAAACATAAATTTAAAGATAGATGTAGGATGGTAGCCCGTTTTTTTTTTTTGAACACTCTATTTTTTTTCTTTTCTCTTTTTTATTTTTTTCTTTTTCTTCATATATTTTACTCTACCATCCTCTACGGTAACATAAAAATGATAGGGATTTATAGGCACATCCCTACACTTGATTTTTATTACTCTAACACTAATTTGACCCGAATTGAAAAGATCAAAACACTTGGGGTACGTTATTACATAAATAAGGGAATTTAACGTTCCTCTGATCATTTAATAAACTTTAACTTTTCCCATGAGTCCCAATCGTCCCAAAGCTGTGTACAAAGGATATGACTCGACTTAGCAACTCATGCAAGCAACCAGATAATTGAACTAAGGGTTTAGAGTGATAACAATAATGCACTAAAAGTGAGTGCATTAAGGGTAGGCTAAGGCGATTTGGGAGTATATTTGGGGGTGGGGTGTAAACAACGCTCTTCATTGATATTCCGGAAAAACCGAAACATTACGAGAACCGCGAAAAGAATAGGCTCTGAGGGGTTAACTAGGGGTATCGTGTACTAAAGATGAAATTACAGCATGAAGGGTGTGGGAATTACTCAACCGATGTGGAAGAAGTAATTATATTACGGGTATCAAACAAGGGTTATCCTAATGCCTCTTATCATTTAGTTATTCCTAACTACACAAGTGTAGTCTTACTAGCGATCTCGGAATGCATCACAAAACAAGTTCTAGAATATAATATACTATCGGTTCACACTCTAAGCATTAAAGATGAATGCTTTAATTCCTACTAATCTAAGGGCGATCTTCACATTTTGGGTGGAATTTAGGTGGTAAAGGGTTTTTGTGCTAGTCATGCAACTTCCTATCCGTGAGACGCTTTTGTTAAGACTAATGGCCCACTCCTATATGTCATGAAAAATTTTAAATTTGGTGCCAAAATTACCCTAACCGACATTTTCTCTTGGTTTATTACACAAATACAATTGGACAAAGCAAATAATCAAGTATAAGCATAGTTTCAAAGTTCCCGTTTTATTTTCCCTCCCTACACTTAAACTGAACATTGTCCCCAATGTTCCCCGAAAGTATCAAAGTTGTGATAATGGAAGGTACTCCCCTGATTAGCTCGGTAGGATCCGTGTGTGAAGTAGTGGTTAAATCATTTCCAAGAAAAATGTATGTGTGAAAAGCTCCTTCCAATCTTATGTAACTTCTTCCTGATAAATTAAACCTGCACACTTGAAGAAAACAAACGAAACCTTCGCGTAAAATCGGCTGTAATAATATATATAAGACTCGATTAAACTAGGATATAATGTTTGTGGAATGGATGTTTACAGAATTTCTGGAAAATTAAGACCTGGAAAATTCCAAAAATTTATAAGTAGCTCAGAAAACGAGAAAAAAGTAATCTGTTGTTTTTACTCCTTCCTGACGCCGTCAGGTTATCCTGACAAAAACTGGTCTGCGATTTTCGGGAAAATTTACATCTTTAGAATCTGGAAAAATTTCTGCAAAACATCCATTATGACTCGATACAAGCATTTGACTCGAACAAACACACATATATATCTTTTAATGAATTGCTATTATCATGTTTACGTTTCTTTTGAAAACGTGTGTAATCCTCCCTACACTTATCCTTTATGTAAAATACCTTTATATGCAATTAAGACTAGGTTAAAAACAAAATAAAGCATTTTTACAAATTTAAACATGAGAATAAGCAATCACTAAACGATATATGACACACAAACAAGCAAACAATTAAGCATGGGTTGCCTCCCACGAAGCGCTTTTCTTTATTTATGAGTCTTGTAGCTAGACTCGTAGTCATGCTCCTACGCACCGATATAAGTAAGCCTATCTTTAACAATGTCATAAGGAACAAACTTATCATTTAAGTTCCTAGTAGTACGTTCGGTTCTATATGCCTTTTCAAACTTCTCTCCATCGGGATCATAGATTGTTATCCTAATGTGCCACTCTCCATTACCATCACTAGGCGGTCTATCCCAATCCCACTTATGTTTAGGCTTCTCAATTTTCCACCTATTCATGACAAGGTTGACGGGCAAACTTCCTAGGAACTCGGTCATCTTCCTAAATACTAAGGCGTCCTCGAACGGGTTCACTTCCATGCCCCTAGCCATTTCTTTTTCATGGAAAGTTGCTTTACTAGCAAAGGCTTCATCTAAGTAGAAGGTCGTTGTGGACCTATGAGGGTTCTTATCTATCCAAGGTCCATATCTAGAAGGCGCTCTATCAACCTAATCTCATGTGGGATTTCCTCTTCTTTGTAGTACGTATGCTTTTTGACATCGTAGATTACCTCCTCTCCTACCTACCACTATCTTGGACATCTTACAATCGATGATAGCACTAGCGGTAGCTAAAAATCCTCTTCCTACTAGTAATGGGCATGTCGGGTCCTTATTCATGTCTAGCACATATGAAAGTCGGCCAAAAGAGTCAACTCTCCTACCATTACTACACATGTCTTTTATTT
>OU343222.1:25404770-25456714 GCA_910596185.1 Chrysanthemum makinoi
CCGTTACACCTCGTGTTTTCGCCTCCGGCGAGGGTGTGACAAAGAGGGGGCGGATTCTATGACTGAGGGTCCGTTTAAGTACACCTTTAATTTTCTTTTGTCTGTTTGCGTTTTCATACCTTTCATACGCCTTATCGCGGTTCTGTTTAACCGTTACAGGTGAAGGAACGTTTGTCCATGATGTTGGTCACGTCGCTGTCTCATGTGGTTTTGGTGGTACTTCGAGTCGTAGACGTATGTTAGTCGTGAGCTGAACTTTAACATTTATTCTGTATATCATTTTCCTTTCCGTAGTTACATGTTTGTTTTTCTAACTTTGTTGATCTCAATGTATTCAAGGTGTGTTACCTGAGTTAACATCCAGGAAGCCTGTCCCTGTTTCGGCACATGCAGTCACGTCTGACAGCATACCTGTGTTAAATCAGCCAGGCGGGGTTGGTGTGACAGTTACAACAGTCAACTGTAAGTCAGTTGGCTCTCTTTCACTCCTTTTCGTGGCTCGGTTGGCGACGATGTTTGTAAAGTGCTTATGGCGAGGACTGTCATAAACCTTTTACATGGATGCAGCTACATGTGTGGCTGTCCCAATGGTTCAAGGCAGTCCGGTAGGTGATGAAAACCCTAGCGGTATGTGTAGGGTTCTTGGTGCTGTTGGCCTGTCTGATGCCATGTCACAGGAAAATGTAAGACGAACAGGTACATTTGCTTTTGCCGATGATGTTCGATAATTTGTATCTACAATTGTGTTCTCACGCTCATCACACATCAGGTTTACGTCAGGGTCAGTCACAGCGTGCTCCTAGGCCTAGGCGTGGCATTCGGCCACCTGGCAGTACAGGTTTGTTAGACGCTACCATGTAGAATTATTTCCTTTTTTTTAGATGGTACAGTTACGGGGTCATGGAATCGGAACATAACATTTGGTTATTTCCTATGACACAGCGACACCGAGACCTTTACCTGTCGAATGTTTAGAGGATGTTGGTGCAACCCCATCTCATGTCCCTTCACCCGCCTATACAGGTATAGTTAACTGCAGTTATAATAATCTACTCACAATTTCTGGTGACAACTCTATTTCCATGTTATTTTTGTTGAACGAAGAACCACATTTATGGTGGAACAGCGTGTTCCACGGATATACCCACCGGAGGTCCATCAGGTTTGCCTACAGCTGAGAGAAACGTTGCATCAACAAGTCGCGCTGTACCTATTCCTGTTAGAGGTACACGTATTTCAGAGTACTTAAAGATATTAGTGGAGTCATTATTGCGTTTTTCTTGCTAATGTACTAACAGTACCTTTTTCACAAACTTTAGGTGCTCCGTCGCAGTATGAGAGGTTCGGTTCATGCACCTGCATTTGTAGGCAATGCAGCGCACTTTTTTGGTATGAAGAGCGCTTGAGTAATTCCACGCGTTCCTCAGGGCCGTTATATCACCGGTGTTGTATGGGAGGAAAAGTGCGGGTGTCAATTCCCCGTGAGTATCCACCCTTTATACGACAATTGTTTGAAGATCTACATTTCCTGACCAATATTCGCGGCTATAACCAGATGTTTGCAATGACATCTTTAGGGGCAAATACTGACGATACTGTTACCACAGGAAGAGGTCCTTACGTTTTTAAGATTTCTGGTCAGATATATCATCGGATTGGTAGAATGTGCCCGGTTCAAGGTGACGACCCACGGTTTCTGCAGCTATACATCTATGATACAGACCACGAGGTTGAGAACAGACTACTACATTTTGATAGAGGTGCATAAGCAGTATTTCGTCGTACCATCGTCGAAGGGTTGATAGACTTCCTTGACCATAACGACGCTTTGGTACAGCTTTTCAGAATGGCTCGCGATAAGTTACAAGTACACGATGTCCCGGATTTCAAAGTGGCGCTTTATGGTGTTGTGGGTTCATCGACACATGAGCTTCCCACAGCAGATTGCATTGGAGCAATTGTATTTGAACCGGGACCAGAGGCACTGAGTGAGTTTGACGTAGTAATTGAAACACATTCTGGCGACCCCCAACGCATCAACAAACTTCATCCTTGCTACATGTCCCTTCAGTTCCCGCTGCTGTTTGTTTATGGTGAACAAGGATATCATCTTGATTTGAAGCTGCCCAATGTGGGTAACCTTCATACAGACGAAGTGAAGAAGATGTCTATGAACGCCTACTATTCGTACCTATTACATGACCGTTATGCACTTCTAGCACGCAGTGGCCGTTTATTCCAACAGTATGTGGTTACCGCTTATTGTGCTATTGAACAGGACCGTATGGATTTTATGCGAAAGCACCAGTTAGATATTAGGGGGAGTTCTTAAATGGTTTATTTGATGCGGTAGCGAGGGGAGACCATGAGGGTTCTGATGTCGGTTCAAGAATCATATTGCCTGCATCATTCACCGGAGGACCACGTTATATGTACAGTCATTATCTTGATGCGCTAGCGATCTGTAGGGTTCATGGAAACCCTACCTTTTTCGTTACCTTTACATGTAATGTGAGGTGGCCGGAGATTGAAGAATACATGACACGATTCCCTCATCTAACAGCTGCTGATAGACCGGATGTCATTGATAGTGTTTTCGAACGCAAAATCTACAGGCTCATAAAGTACATTCGTGACAGCAGGCCTTTGGGTACTATTAGCGCAGGTCAGCGTTCTATGATTTTGTTACATAATATATGTACCTGTTTTTGATGTTTTGTTTTTCAGTCATCACAAAACTGTCAATACATTGCTTTTGGAATCTATCTAACATACAATTTCAATCCCTTAATTTTGCTGCAGTGCTATACACAGTTGAGTTTCAAAAAAGGGGCCTGCCACACTGTCATTTGCTTTTTTGGAAAGAGGTGTCTTCCAAAATAACAAATCCATCAGACGTAGACAGGTTCATCACAGCAGAACTACCAGACGAGTATGGCGACCCTGAAGGGTTCAGGATCGTTACAGAACTCATGATGCATGGTCCTTGCGGTCATGCATTCCCAAATGCTCCATGCATGCGTGAACGACAGACATGTAAGAAACATTTCCCAAAAGAGTACTCTCCGAGCACATTTATTGATGAATCCGGTTATGTCCACTATCGTCGGAGGGACGCACAGTTTGATACAACACGGCAGAACATGCAACTTGACAATGGTTATGTTGTCCCTTACAACTTACAGTTATGCAAACGGTTTTATGCCCACATAAATGTGGAGTGTTGTAGTTGGAAAATGCTCATCAAGTATCTTTTCAAGTACATATCAAAGGGAACAGACAAGATTATGGCACATATTACTAGAAAGAGTACACCACTCGCAGGTTTAGGTGCATCCACCAGCCACACTCCCCCAACTGCATCTGTTTCAGCGCCGGTAGTTGATGAAATCAAAAAATTTGTTGACGCACGCTACATAGGTCCACACGAAGCATGTTGGCGGATACTTGGTTTTGATATTCGTTTCAGAGAACCAGCGGTGCAATTCTTTGCCGTACACCTAGTAAATAGGTAGCGTATCACATTCAAGGCAGGCCATCGATTAGAATCGGTGCTGAACAATCCACACTATCGGAAAACAACACTGACAGAATGGCTGAACTTCAATGCTTCAACCGTCATAGGCAGGCACCTCACATATTTAAAATTCCCATCCGAATTTGTTTGGTCGAGAAAGGATAGGGAATGGTTTCCGAGAAGCAACCTTAACAAGCCATCTATTGGGAGAATGACATATGTACATCCAAGTTCCGGGGACCTGTTCTACCAGCGGTTACTATTGTGCCACCAAATAGGTTGTACCTCATTTCCTGATATACGTACAGTTAACAACCACACTTACCCGACAAATAGAGCAGGTTCCGATGCCATGGGTCTATTAGAGGACGACTGCGAATGGTCCACGGCATTGGAAGAGGCGGCTGTCAGCGCATCCGCAGGGGAAATGCGTGCTCTGTTTATACAGATATTGCTCTTTTCTGATGTAAGTAATCCGCTTACATTATGGGAGCGGTACTGGAGGCATATGTCTGACGAAATTCCTAGAACGTTGTCTGAGTTATTCGGCATGCAGCTGCTATACGTGAACGATCCTGAACTAAAAGCTGGTATCCTCTATGAGTTGCAGTCAGCTTTATCACATCATGGTAGGTCCTTAGAAGAATTTGGTCTGCCAATGCCCTCCCGGGAATTGTTAAACATACTAAACAACAGAGCAATAATGGAAGAACGATGTTACAATCGTGCGGAGCTGGCTCGGGAAAGGGATATGATAATACCTAAATTAAATGAGGAGCAGAAACATATTTTTGATATCGTTATGCGTGGTATAGATGCTCAGCAGCAAGAGCTGCTATTCGTCTATGGCCACGGTGGTACGGGGAAAACATTTTTATGGAAAACTTTGATAACGACACTAAGGTCGTATGGCAGAATAGTTCTTGCATTGGCGTCCTCAGGCATAGCTTCATTGCTACTACCAGCGGGTAGAACAGCTCACTCCAGATTCAAGGTGCCTTTGGTATTGACTGATGAATCGGTTTGCAATGTAAAGAAAAACACACAGCTAGAGAACCTGTTAAAACAAACTGATTTAGTGATTTGGGACGAGGCACCAATGAACGATCGAAGGTGTTTTGAAACGTTGAACAGGACACTGCGAGACATATGTGACATTGACAGTGTACCGTTTGGGGGCAAGTCACTTATGTTCGGGGGGGACTTTAGGCAAACACTTCCGGTTAAAAAAGGGGCACCCAGAAACGAAATAATAGCCTCTTCGATATCAGAGTCATACCTTTGGCAGTACTTCAAAGTTTTTGTACTACGACATAACATGAGATTAGAAAGGAAAGGAATGACCGCGTCACAAAAGGAAGAAATCAGAAGTTTCTCACAATGGTTGCTGGATATAGGTGACGGCAACACAGGAACACGTGATCAAGATGATCCGGAGAACGTGTCATAGATAACAGTGGCGGAGCTAATCAACTTCATCTACGATGAACAAACTGTAACACCCCAACCCGATAAGGGTAGAAGTATTACAAAATGGTGTCATATCAAAGCATACATAATGAACATAACAAAGCAACGGAAGTCTTAAATAAATAACCAAAGGAAGAAATTCATCCAACACGGCTCAAACGTTACATAAGTTCATCGAAAATAAAAGGAATAATCCAAGACATAAATAAGCATAAACCGAATCTAAATAATGTCAACATAATCAAGGATGAACTAAGATGACTAGAGCCATAAATCCGCATAACCGCTCATAACCGCTCATCAATGACACGGTCATGTTACCTTCATGACTAGGAACACATATTTGGCTCGGGTATCAAACTGACGGGTCAAAGCATAATCATATCATATCATGTCATATCGTAATGGTTCATATCAAAGTTCATATCAAAGTTCATATCAGAGTTCATATCAAAGTTCATATCAAAGTTCATATCGAAGATTCATATCGAAGTTCATATCAAAGATTCATATCAAAGATTCATATCAAAGGGAGCATAGCAAAGTCATAGGGAAGCCCTAATAAGGAGGCTTAGAGTAAAGCATAACAGTTCAAACGAATATCGAAAGATGGAATACGAATCATGAGAAACCTTAAGAGGTAAGGTCAGAATATCTGTACCTTATTCTGAGCAAATCACAATGAAAGTAAAATCAAGAAAGCAGATCAATCCCGTCGCCCGGAACCTATATGAATTAGATAACATTCTATAAGAATCAGATCACTCGTTTAAGACGGCTTTCCATTTTTAGCAGGTTTCCACTTTTAGAAATCTTTCCATTTTAAGTACTTTCTATTTTAGGTAACTTTCTATTTTTAGTAACTTTTCAGAAATAGCAGGTTTCCATATTTAGTACAACTTTCTATAAATAGCAGGTTTCCATATTTAGTAACTTTAGTTACTTATCTTAGGTTAAATAATGAAAATGAGTATTATTATGATATAAGGATCATTTATGACAAGTTACACAAGTTTAGGGTTTAAAATGTCAATAATACAAAGTATAGGGTTAAAAGTGTAAATATAGCAAGTTTACTCATTTTACTCATTTAATCCATTTAGTTAATATATTAACAAGTTAATCCATCAAGTTTCATAATTTATAAAACAACCCCTTAACTTTATTAAATCATGTAATACAAAACCCTAGTTTTAGATTATGATTAACATATAGGTTTTAACACATGTAGACTTGATTATCATAAGATTACACAACTCCTAGATGATACCCATTTTTGAGTCGTGACATCCCTCCTCCAAAATCATTTTGTACGCCCCATGATATAATCAAAACACACTCATAAATCATTCGTTATCGATTCAATTATCACATACGTAATCACATAAGCTCATTTAACCCTTTAGTATATCCCATATATGTCGACTCAAAGAGAGACCAAAATCATATTTGTATAAAGATTAACATGCCACATATCATTCGAATCGTATAGGTTTAGAATCATGATTTTATGTAATCCATTTTATCATTTCATGTGACAAACATATTCATTATTTCATGTGACTTATTTTCGTATAACAAGCCCTAGAAAGGACTCCATAGCCACGATTTGAACAAGAAAACAAAAAGGAAAAGACGTGAGATGATGATACGTTACCCTAGTAGCGTGTACGTGACAAGGAAACAAGAAATAAACCACCACGATCAAAACCAAGCCTCCCTTGGCTTATGTACCCCACGACCAAAAACAAATACCCACGATCTAGCTTCAATTCGAACCAAACACGATCACAACGTCCATCAATCAATCACACACGATCACAAGCCTCCTAGGAACGCATTTCTTTGTTTGATTTTCGGATGGAGATGATGAAATAAAAATGGAGCCGCCACTTAGATTGAAGGAGAGACTTAGGGTTTACTTTGTGTGTTTTTGAAATGAAAAGATAGGTGTAAATGAGATTAAATGAAATTGATATGGAGAGTAAATGGGAGAGCATTAAGGCCGGCCATCAAGGGGGGGGGGAAGACCAAAATTATGACTTTCCAAGCTTATCACTTCATTATGAATGTAGTCTCCTTTGTAGTCCAAGTGAATTGTGTACACATTGTAACATTATTTGGTACCTTAGAGTTTATTTTAATTGTGTACATTTACTTAATAACATAAGTTAAATACTTTCATTATTTGTGTACATTGTTGATAAGATAAATTGTTAAATGATGTTGACGTGTTTTACGAGTTTACATAATTATTAAGTTGGAGGGTAAAAGTGTCATTTTAAGCGTTTGAGATTTTTAGGGTTTTACAACTCTTCCCCTCTAAAAAGAAAATTTTCGTCCTCGAAAATTGAAAGGAAACGAAGCAATAAATGAAGACATACCAGATGACGAAAAGAAAAGTGGATAACTAGCTCGCATAGATTCCTCGGTCTCCCAGGTAGCTTCACGCTCTGGGTGATTCTTCCAAAGAATCTTAACAAACGGAATTACTTTGTTTCTCATGACTCGATCTCGTCGATCTAAAATAGCTTCGGGTTCTTCCGGTAAGGACATATCTGGCTGAATCTGATCTAAAGGATAGGAAACCACGTGTAACGGATGATAGTTGTATCCCCGCAGCAGAGATACATGGAACACATCATGAACATGAGATAACTGAGGAGGTAGAGCTAAACGGTAGGAAACCTCCCCAACACGATCCAGAATCTCGAAAGGTCCGATGAATCGAGGACTGAGCTTGCCCTTGATTCCAAAACGCTTGACACCACGGAACGGTGAAACTTTCAGAAAAACACGATCACCAACACGAAACTCCGCGCCTATGCTTATCGGCATAACTCTTTTTCCGTGAACGAGCCTCCTTCAATCTTTCCCTAGCAATCGCCACCTTCTCATTAGTAATCTTGATGAGTTCTGGACCTTCAATCAAACGTTCACCTACCTCATCCCAGCAAATAGGTGCTCTACATTTCCTCCCATATAACAACTCATACGGTGCTCCCTTGATGCTAGCGTGCCAACTATTGTTGTAGGAAAACTCCACCAAGCACAAATACTCATCCCAGTTCCCAGTCCATTCCAATGCACAAGCCCTCAACATGTCCTCAAGAGTCTGAATGGTCCTCTCCGTCTGACCATCAGTTTGAGGGTGAAAAGAGGTACTGAATTTAAGACGCGTGCCCCAAGCTTTCTGTAGACTCTTCCAAAATTGTGACGTGAATCGCGGATCTCTATCGGAAACAATAGCAGTAGGAGTACCATGCAATCTAACAATCTCTTGCTGAAAAATCTCCGCCAATCTACTAATACGATAATCTTTCCGGATAGGTAAGAAATGAGCGGATTTGGTTAGTCGATCAACAACCACCCAAATCGCGTCATGTCTTTTCCGAGTAGGAGGTAAACCCGTGAAAAAGTCCATGGAGATTTCTTCTCACTTCCATGTAGGAATATCTAACGGCTGCAACAAACCACTAGCCCTCTGATGCTCAATCTTAACCTGCTGACAGGTCATACACTTAGCCACAAACGAAGCCACATCTTGTTTCATACCATTCCACCGAAATGCCGCTTAAGATCCCGATACATCTTGGTAGAACCAGGATGGATAGTGAAAGGGGAACTATGAGCCTCAGACAAAACAGCTTCACGCAAAATAAGATCATTAGGAACACAAAGTCGACCCTCATACCATACGACGCCGAAACCATCAACACTGAACTCAGTCTGCTTACCCGCCTCGATATTCTGAACCACAGACCAAAGTTCACCATCATCCTTCTGAGCTTCCTTAATCTGTAACATAAGGTTGGACTTAACCTTCAAACTAGCCCAATAACCATCATAACCCCGGAAACAAAATTCCACATCTATAAGCTCAAGATCGTGAAGAACCCTGGGTTCAATCTCCAAACTAGCAATCATACCCGACTTCCGGCTCAGCGCATCAGCAACTACATTAGCCTTACCCGGATGATACTGGATGTTCGTGTCATAATCCTTAAGAAGCTCTAACCACCTCCGTTGCCTCATATTGAGCTCCTTTTGTGTGAATATATACTTTAAACTTTTGTGGTCAGTAAAGATATCACACGATTCACCATACAAGTAATGCCTCCAAATCTTTAAGGCAAAAACCACCGCAGCCAACTCCAAATCATGCGTGGGATAATTTTCTTCGTATGATTTCAATTGCCTCGAAGCATAGGCAATCACCTTACCATGCTGCATCAATACACAACCCAACCTTTCTTTGATGCTTCGTAAATCGAAAACCTCCGAACCCGATGGAAGTGTCAAAATAGGCGCAGTAACCAATCTCCGTTTCAACTCCTCAAAACTCTGTTCACGCTCATCCGTCCATTCAAACTTTTCTCCTTTCCTCATCAATTGCGTCAAAGGTAACGCCAATCGAGAGAAACCCTCAACAAAACGACGGTAATAACCAGCAAGCCCCAGAAAACTTCTAACTTCTGTCACGGTAGTAGGTCTTGGCCATTTTGTGATAGCCTCAACCTTAGATGTGTCCATCTTGATACCATCAGCAGACACAACATGACCAAGGAAAACAACTTGGCTCAGCCAGAATTCACACTTAGAGAATTTTGCATACAACTTCTGCTGTCGAAGAGTCTCCAATACAATACGAAGGTGCTGCTCGTGCTCAGCCTCACTCTTAGAATACACAAGGATGTCATCGATGAAGACGATTACAAATTTATCAAGGTACTCGTGGAAAACACGATTCATAAGATCCATGAAAACGGCAGCGATTAGTCAAACCAAAAGGCATAACCAGAACTCATAATGACCATAACGAGTATGAACGCGGTCTTAGGAACATCTTGCTCCTTCACACGTAATTGATGATAACCAGACCTCATGTCAATCTTAGAGAAAAAGTTTGCACCTTGCAACTGATCAAACAAGTCATTGATGCGCGGAAGAGGATAACGGTTACGGATAGTGATACGGTTCAGCTCGCGGTAATCAATACACAACCTCATACTCCCATCCTTCTTCTTAACAAATAACACCGGTGCGCCCCAAGGTGAAACACTAGGCCTAATAAAGCCATTCTCCAACAGTTCTTGCAACTGTTCCTTCAATTCCTTCAATTCGATCGGTGCCATACGGTAAGGAGCTTTAGATATAGGTTCGGCACCAGGAATCAAATCGATGCCAAATTCAACTTCTCTAGCCGGAGGAATACCAGGAAGTTCATCGGGAAAAACATCAGAAAATTCACGTACAACAGAAAGACTTTCGATGGTAGGAACTTCAAGAGAAGTATCCTTAATGGATGCCAGAAAACCAAGGCAACCATGAGAAATGAGAGTGCGGGCTTTCATAGCCGAGATGATCTTAGCTGACTTGAGCGGTTGAGCACCATGATAAACGAAATCAGGTTGGAGAATATTACCAAAGATAACATTTCGAGCATAACAGTCAATAGTAGCCCTATGCAAGGCCAACCAATCCATACCAAAAATAATATCGAAATCAAACATATCCAAAGGAAGAAGATTAGCCGAACGAATACCATCATCGAAACGTAGGGGACAATCCACATATTCACGATCAATAAGCACATGGGTTTTCATAGGGGTGGAAATAGAGATTCGGTCTAACAAAGGTGTGGGTGTCATATTTAATTTCTTCACTAACGAAGTAGATATCATAGAATGCGTAGCACCGGTATCAAATAAAGTAAAGGCAGAAATATCACCAATATAAAGAATGCCGGTAATGGTACCTGAAGAGTTCGCCGCTTGGTCCCGGGTAACAGAATACACACGACCCTTGGTCGGAGCTGGTTTGGCCGTGTTTCCTGGTGCAATCAACTTTCCCTGAGGGCAGTCCTTAACCCTATGAGCAGTAGACCCACATGCATAGCAACCACTTGTGGCCTTGAAGCAAACGCCTGGGTGAGGCTTTCCACAAGTGTTGCAGAGTGGAGGAGGAGGCAAACTCTCAGCTGGCCTCTTATGATATGAAGAACCAGAAGAACGGTCTCGCTGACCACCACGATAAGATTGATCCCGAACCTATGTCGACCCCCACCATCACGACCCGACGGTCGTTTCTTGATCTGTCATACCTCTGTGAACCCGTGCTCGAGTGTCACGGACGTCCACGGTCGTGACCACGTCGTGTCGACCCTAAACTCCCGAGTATGGTCCCGTCGACCCGAGGATAAATACGATCACCGTCCCCGTTCCTCTTGTTGAAGCCCGGTCCTCATGTAGCAACTCAATGTTGCGGGCAGCATCCGCAATCTGCAGCCTACCTCATGTACTCGTTATTAATCACCTGTCCAACACCCACTTCTTCAAACCCCATTTGAACTTCCGAGCCGACGCGTGCATCTCCAGCAATATCACCTACGAACCCAACCAACCTCATAAACCGTTGCATGTACTCATGGGAAGTTTCCTATCCACTGACGTATGGCATTGTACTCTCTTTCATATCGCTGCTTTTCGATTCAGAAAATACCTGTTTGTAGAAGATATCCCTAAAAGTATTCCAAGCACAAGTATCTAGAAAGTTCTCTTCTTTAGACAAGAGATAGGCCTTCCACCGCTTTAGGGCATCACCCTCGAGTTGAAGGTTGCTAGTCTGGTTTTCACCTCGTCACCACAACCCAGCACATTGAATAGCTTCTCCATGTGCGTGATCCAGTCCTCTGCATCATTAGGTGAAACTGCCGAGCGAAAAAGGATTGGCTTAAGTTTGTTGAAGCGTTCGATCCAAACATGAATGGGTGTAGGTGGGTTGGCACCCCCATCATTACCTCCACCGGAGGAGCTAGCGCCATTTCGGACGTTATTAGTGATGGTAGCAACGATCTCGGGCATAGCAGTGGCCAGAGCGCGTGCAATCAAAGCTTCGAAGTTAGGATGACCATCCCCGTTGTCGTCGCCGTTCCTTCGAGTTTGGACCATCTGAAGAGTTCATTAAACGATTAGCAAAGGTTAGGAAATAAGATGAAGATCATGAACGGAAATGATGATAATGAACCTAGAATCTACCCAAACCTCACCAATCAAACTTAAGCTCTACGGATTAACGCTTAGGGTCCATATGTCACAGGTCCTGACTACAAGTCGTAAACCTGGGCTCTGATGCCATAATTGTAACACCCCAACCCGATAAGGGTAGAAGTATTACAAAATGGTGTCATATCAAAGCATACATAATGAACATAACAAAGCAACGGAAGTCTTAAATAAATAACCAAAGGAAGAAATTCATCCAACACGGCTCAAACATTACATAAGTTCATCGAAAATAAAAGGAATAATCCAAGACATAAATAAGCATAAACCGAATCTAAATAATGTCAACATAATCAAGCATGAACTAAGATGACTAGAGCCATAAATCCGCATAACCGCTCATCACTCAAACCCATAGCTAAGATCCCAGCTTCTAGCTTAATTACCTGCCGCATGGAAAGAAAACGCGGCTGAGCTTACAAAGCCTAGTGAACAGATATATATAACAAAATGAATAATCGAAGGATAAGTAATGAGGATAACATAATCATAAGGTGCAATGGGAAAGTATCATAAGGCATAACAAAGGATAACAAAAGGAAGGGAAACGGAAGGTCAGTCATCTACCACGAGCCCATATCATATCATACACATATCATATCATATCAGTTGTATTCGGAGGGGTGACCTCGGAATACCATATATAGTGGAGGGGAGACCTCAAGTAACAGTGGAGTGATCAGCTCCCGGAAATGTGAAGACGCGTATTGCACACGACATCATTCACCATATAAATCATATCATATCATATCATATCATATCATGTTAAATCCACTAAAACATATTATATCTAGGATGCATCCATCGCCTCGAACATATCATAATGGCCAAATCATATACATATAGTGAGCTCATAATCATATCATATCATAATGGGGACGGTGTGTAACATCACTCGTACACACTGGAGTCATGCCATTGGTGCATCAATGACACGGTCATGTTACCTTCATGACTAGGAACACATATTTGGCTCGGGTATCAAACTGACGGGTCAAAGCATAATCATATCATATCATGTCATATCGTAATGGTTCATATCAAAGTTCATATCAAAGTTCATATCAGAGTTCATATCAAAGTTCATATCAAAGTTCATATCGAAGATTCATATCAAAGATTCATATCAAAGATTCATATCAAAGATTCATATCAAAGGGAGCATAGCAAAGTCATAGGGAAGCCCTAATAAGGAGGCTTAGAGTAAAGCATAACAGTTCAAACGAATATCGAAAGATGGAATACGAATCATGAGAAACCTTAAGAGGTAAGGTCAGAATATCTGTACCTTATTCGGAGCAAATCACAATGAAAGTAAAATCAAGAAAGCAGATCAATCCGTCGCCGGAACCTATATGAATTAGATAGCGTTCTATAAGAATCAGATCACTCGTTTAAGACGGCTTTCCATTTTTAGCAGGTTTCCACTTTTAGAAATCTTTCCATTTTAAGTACTTTCTATTTTAGGTAACTTTCTATTTTTAGTAACTTTCCAGAAATAGCAGGTTTCCATATTTAGTAACTTTCTATAAATAGCAGGTTTCCATATTTAGTAACTTTAGTTACTTATCTTAGGTTAAATAATGAAAATGAGTATTATTATGATATAAGGATCATTTATGACAAGTTACACAAGTTTAGGGTTTAAAATGTCAATAATGCAAAGTATAGGGTTAAAAGTGTAAATATAGCAAGTTTACTCATTTTACTCATTTAATCCATTTAGTTAATATATTAACAAGTTAATCCATCAAGTTTCATAATTTATAAAACAACCCCTTAACTTTATTAAATCATGTAATACAAAACCCTAGTTTTAGATTATGATTAACATATAGGTTTTAACACATGTAGACTTGATTATCATAAGATTACACAACTCCTAGATGATACCCATTTTTGAGTCGTGACATCCCTCCTCCAAAATCATTTTGTACGCCCCATGATATAATCAAAACACACTCGTAAATCATTCGTTATCGATTCAATTATCACATACGTAATCACATAAGCTCATTTAACCCTTTAGTATATCCCATATATGTCGACTCAAAGAGAGACCAAAATCAGATTTGTATAAAGATTAACATGCCACATATCATTCGAATCATATAGGTTTAGAATCATGATTTTATGTAATCCATTTTATCATTTCATGTGACAAACATATTCATTATTTCATGTGACTTATTTTCGTATAACAAGCCCTAGAAAGGACTCCATAGCCACGATTTGAACAAGAAAACAAAAAGGAAAAGACGTGAGATGATGATACGTTACCCTAGTAGCGTAATGCGTGACAAGGAAACAAGAAATAAACCACCACGATCAAAACCAAGCCTCCCTTGGCTTATGTACCCCACGACCAAAACACGATCTAGCTTCAATTCGAACCAAACACGATCACAACGTCCACCAATCAATCACACACGATCACAAGCCTCCTAGGAACACATTTCTTTGTTTGATTTTTGGATGGAGATGATGAAATAAAAATGGAGCCGCCACTTAGGTTGAAGGAGAGACTTAGGGTTTACTTTGTGTGTTTTTGAAATGAAAAGATAGGTGTAAATGAGATTAAATGAAATTGATATGGAGAGTAAATGGGAGAGCATTAAGGCCGGCCATCAAGGGGGAGGGGAGACCAAAATTATGACTTTCCAAGCTTATCACTTCATTATGAATGTAGTCTCCTTTGTAGTCCAAGTGAATTGTGTACACATTGTAACATTATTTGGTACCTTAGAGTTTATTTTAATTGTGTACATTTACTTAATAACATAAGTTAAATACTTTCATTATTTGTGTACATTGTTGATAAGATAAATTGTTAAATGATGTTGACGTGTTTTACGAGTTTACATAATTATTAAGTTGGAGGGTAAAAGTGTCATTTTAAGCGTTTGAGATTTTTAGGGTTTTACACAAACGCTCCAGCATCCTAGCGCCGAAAACCTCCAAGACAAAGCCATTGTTTGTCCGAAGAATGAAACAGCGGATCTTATAAATGCCGAGGTATTGGAAAAGATAGCAGGCACAACACACACATACAAAAGCATTGATCAAGCACTACCGGCAGGGAACGATGGTGGCTCTACAGAGCTCCTTTATCCGACCGACTATCTGAATACTCTAAACCCCACAGGATTGCCACCCCATGAACTGAAACTGAAAAAAGGTACGCCCATCATGTTATTACGTAACTTGAACCCAGCTGGTGGTCTATGTAATGGTACCCATATGATTGTTACACAACTTCTTTCAAAGGTTCTAGAAGTGAAGATAACAACCGGTACGAGAAATCTCAAAAAGTTTTCCTACCCCGTATAGTTTTAACCATGAAAGATGAGAAGCTGCCGTTCATATTCAGAAGGAAACAATTTCCAGTCAAGGTTTGCTATGCTATGACAATAAACAAAAGTCAAGGACAATCCCTACAAAAAATAGGAGTCTACTTACCCGAACCAGTATTCGGACACCGCCAATTGTATGTCGCACTGTCGAGGGCAACATCACCGTCAGGACTGAAAATGATAGTGGGTCAGGGTGAACAGCGCTCCGAAAATGAAACCAAAAACATCGTTTACCGGGATTTCCTAAATAGGATTAGGACACATCAGGTTTTCTTCGTATCACGATTCAAAATACTAATACAACATTTTTATCTCACGCATCACATAACTGTATGTATGTGCATTAATAGAATAGGGTGCTGAGAACCTCTTGCTTGCTGTCTACTATTAACTGATTAAATGCATTATGCTTAGTTTCATGTTATTAAACAAAACAGCAACATGTACACGTCATATCACTCATTGCATACGCATGGGCAAATCCATTAGCCAATGTTACAAAAACCCATTTCCTAGACAACGTTTTTCATTGATGACCGGATACACCGGTGTATGAATACCCATCCTAAAAATATTCATGTATGCCATTGCACCTTGCATCTTAGAAGCAATAAATAGAAGCAATAAATGGTGACATTGTCACATTACCAAGTTAAAAAATATGTGTCAAACAAATTTGTTGCATATGTACGCATTTCTCTAACACAACTAACATATCTGAAAATGTCTAGATACATGGCTAACAAAACTTCAGAAAGTCCGAAAATGGAAGGAAAAGAGGAAACGAAAATTGCAGGAACATCGCTAGAAGTGGAACGAAAAGAGGAACATGACACAGGCCTTGAAGAAATAGACGCCGGCGGTAGAGGATCCGGTCCAGCCTCAATAAGTAGCACCTACATTGCCTGCACCACCGTCATTAAGTCAACAACCAGAAAAAAATTAAAAGACAAAGGGAAAGGCATATTAGTAGAACAAGAGGAGACTGACTTGGCCAACCTTACACCGGCAGACTTAGCAAAACCGCTCCGTAAAGTCTGAGAAAATGGATGTCCAGGAACGTCCCTGACCACAATCCGACGGGCCTGTGTTACATGTTACTAGACAAAAAGGTACAATTTCAAAGCGTTATTCATACAACATTCGTCAATTTCCTGAAATATATTAAACTCTCGATCTCACCAATGCACATGAACAAAAATATACAGGGTGGTGCGATACACAGGCCAATGTCCAACTCTGGGACATGAAGCTATTTGAAACAAAGTTCGACACTAACACTTGCTACAAGATTGAAGGCTACGGTTGCAAAAAAACTGAATGCTGGCAACAGACTGTGAACAACAACCTAACATTGCTCTTCGGAAAGTATACAAAAGTCACGCAAATAGAAGACGATGGCTTCCCACGCCATTACTTCGACTTTGTCCCCTACAACGAAGTTGGCACGCGGACTGAAACTAGGGACTCTATCCTAACAGGTAAACAAACCTAACACAACACATACACAAAACGCTATGTATACACATACTAATAGGAAATGACAGATTACATAGGAATAATGCGCAATGTCAGTGACCTAAAGGAATTCGGAGACACTACCACAAACAGGATCACACGCAGGAACATCACAATTCAGAACCTAAGGTACATGTAACCGGGCAACCTCAGAAACAAATATATATACCATTCCGTTAACCGCTACACTACTTTTTTGCAGCGGTAACAACATTACGTTCACTCTTTGGAACGAGGCAGCAACAGGATTTGAGGTCAACCTAATATCAGCAATGGAAAAACCAATAATCATTGCCGTTAGTTCATGTTGGGCAAAGCGGTTCGCAGGTATGCAATATTCAGAACGTATAAAGCTAACAACTTTTTATATGTTCATCTAACGACCAAAAAACATGTAACAGGCGGACTTCAGCTATCTGCAACACCAGCTACCTGCTACTATCTGAACCCTACGATACCAGAGGCGGATCACATCAGGGAATTGTAAGTGCCATCTCACACAAAACTATTTACAGAGATTTTGGTCTATTCCAAAGTGTTTACGTTTACTATGTCATAAAAGGGCTCCACAACTTCTCGGTACCGCAACAACACTACAACTACCACCCGCAGAGCCATCTGTCCCCGGCGGACAACAACACCAGTCAACTATAAGCATCAATGCATTATTGGACCTCAATCCAGAGGCGCACTAGGTACACCCATTACTGTCACTAAAACCAAACAAAAAAAATTAACCTAATAATCTATCCACTTAAACAATGAATTTCAAATGATTTCAGCAACAACAGTTCACAATCGATGCTAGGATAACATGGATAGATGAAAGGAGAGGGTGGTACTTTAACAGGTGTCGTACGTGTCACAAAAAAATCAATGAAGGCATGCCACACCTCCACTGTCAACAACATGGAGGTGTCCCAACACCAAACTACAGGTTTGTTCGCTACATATTTAACAACTTTTTCCAGACACCTAGCACTGAACATCGAATCATATGGCACATCGCTATGTCACAGCTACTACTTCAAAGCATCCTTGATAGACAACAACGCACAGTTGCGGTCACCTGCTTCAGTCCCGCTGCACATTCATTGTTGCCTCTATATAGCGAGCTTCTTTCGTACCTACCTGAACCTGATGCATATGACCTACCACCAATCATAAGAGACCTACAACAAACTAGGCGCTTATTCAAACTGCATTTCGCCACAGGCCGCCGACGAGGAAATGTTAGACTCATCCTGGACAGCGCAACAGAATTGACAATAGCACAACCAGAACCTGTACCAGTTCCTGTCCAAGCACTACCACCGATCCCAGAAAACATATAAGAAAGCGCCTCATCTACGACTCCGGTAATGGACATCGCAACTGAAATATCCACAGATGCTATTACGCCACCACCACATTCAGCAGAACCAGCAGAAAAAAAAGGAACCAGTCACGGCTACACCAACAAGAATCCGCAAGGAACTATTTCCAGAGGTAGAAGCCGGTGCAGCTCCAGAAGGTGAAGGTAGCAACCCACTTCCAGACACCAAAAAGGCGAAAAAGGAATGAAACATAAGACGCTAATGGGTTTGTATGCACCTAATGTAAAGTAGCAATAGTAGTAGCCAGCAACTAGCACCATGTAATCGTAGGATATGTAAAGTACCTATTAGGAACATAAGACCATAAGTAGTGTCAGATGTAACAGAAACGCTCACGTGCCTGTAAAAGCTGTACGCACACACACTAAGTCGTGTAATTTTCTGTATGCAACCAGCACCTGAACTAAGTTACCATCATGTGCAACAAATCTCCTAACGCACACCAAAATATGTGTCACAACGAACAACCGAAAAAAAAAATGCCGGAAAACCCCGCCGCAGCGCGGCGTGTTACGAACACTTGTTTGATTTATAGAGTACGTGCAAATGGCCTGATTGAAGAACTGTGCCTTTTTTTCTTAAATGAAAAGAAGAACATGTGTTTTTATATGGGGAGGTGATTTGCGCACTCTCATAAATGATTGGGAAACTCAAATTTTGAATGATTAGACATTTATACCTTTACAGGATAAATGTAACTAAAAATTATATGAGAGTATAAATGTGTAAACACTCAAAATTTAAATGTCCTAATCATTTATGGAAGAGTTCAAATCACATCCCTTTTATATGTGCAATAAAAGTATTAATTTTTTAATGCCATGCATAGGGGTGTGCACGGTCGGAAAACCGGACCGGCCAAGACCGGACCGGACCGAATACCGAGTTCGCCCAAAACCCTAGACCGAGACCGGACCGAATGTGGTCGGTCCGGTCGGTCCGGTCCAACAAGGCCAAATTTGTCGGTTTTGGTCCGGACCGGACCGGACCGAGGTCCGATTATCCCAAAATCCGAGACCGCGGACCGGACCGAATGTGGTCGGTCCGGTCTCGGTCCGTGTCGGTCCGGTCGGTCCTTCGGTCGGTCCGGTCCGTTCGGTCCGGTCCGTTCGGTCGATATGCTCACCCCTAGCCATGCACGCTCTACAATTTCTAGAAATTTGACTAGCTGTTCATTTTATATAATTTCAATTTGGTTAAATATTTAGCAGCATAAATACTCTAGCAAAAAGCAAACATATATATATCTTTTCTTTGTAATGATCATAATTCATGCATATAATCACGGGTCTTAAATCTTAATTAGTTATTTAATTGAATTCACTTTTTTTTTTTTTTTTTTTTTTCTTTTTTTTGCATGCTATTTGTTTAGTTATTTAACGATATAAGATATATTTTTACATGTATTGTGTTCACCTTTATTTATTACAAGTTCATGTAAACGGGTCGTGTCACATATAAATTTTCAAACTAAGAATATCCTTCACTTTGTGTACTCTAGCTTAATGAAGACATTGCTTATAAGAAAAGCAACCATTTTATAAATGAAGATATATATGATGATTGATCGATCATGAAATTACATTTTCTCACTCACCAACCTCACAAATTTTTTAAAAAATAAGCAAATGATTCAACATAAAACTTAATTTATAGATTATACGTATGTACTCATTAATTTTTCAAGTAGATAATTGTAGAATATTGCTAATGTTACTTTTACATATTAACATTTTATAATATCAGTCAATCTCCAAAGGCCTTAGAGTGCTCGGTGCAAGACTTTATACACACATTACATAGCTAAGTGATAACTAACTTTTCCATTACGATTATAGACTTATAGTTGCACCTTTAATTTGTGTTATATGTTTTGCGCCAAGAGTATATAACGAGGGCTATATGTGTTTTTATTAGTGTAAATTAAACATAAATTGTGGATTGTTCCATGTATCTTGGGTTATATTGAGGTGAGTGTTTTCAAGTTTTGAGTTTTGTGTTAAATATATTATAGGTTAAAAGCTGATGTGACAGATGCAGGACGTGCGAATAACCCGTAGTGCACCTATCACTACAAGAAAAAGTGCCTTTAGTGACCAATTATTTTGTGACCACTCATGCTTTGGTCTCTATTATCATAGTTTAGTCACCAATATAATTGTCGTCACTGCATTTTCGTCATTGCCACATAATTAGTGACCGTTACAAATTGTGGTCACTAATTTGTCACAATGACAAGTATTAGTGACGACAAATAATGGTCACATAGTAAGTTACCAAAAGTGATGGTCACTGTCGAAAAAGGTATTTTAAGTTTAAAGACAAAAAGCAGTGGTCACTGGGTTTCTAAGTTAGAGACCAATGTTGGTGGTCACTGATTTATAAAATATTGAGACAAAAATCAATGGTCACATAAACCCTAACCCCTAAACTTTAACCCTAATCCCTAAATTTTAAATACCAAATACCAGTGGTCACTAGGTTTTCAAATTAGAGACCAAGGTTGGTGGTCACTGATTTATAAAATATTAAGACAAAAAACGGTGGTCACATAAACCCTAACCCCTAAATTTTAAAGACCAAATTTTAGTAGTCACTAGGTTTTCAAATTAGAGACCAAAGTTGGTGGTCACTGATTTATAAAATATTGAGACGAAAAACAGTGGTCACATAAACCCTAACCCCTAAACTTTAACCCTAACCCCTAAATTTTAAAGACCAAATATCAGTGGTCACTAGGTTTTCAAATTAGAGACCAAGGTTGGTGGTCACTGATTTATAAAATATTTAGACGAAAAACGGTGGACCCTAACCCCTAAACTTTAATCATAACCTCTAAATTTTAAAGACCAAATATTAATGGTCACTAGGTTTTCAAATTAGAGACTAAAGTTGGTGGTCACTGATTTATAAAATATTGAAACGAAAAACAGTGGTCATGTATCTTTAAATATCCGCAAGATGAATAATTAAAATGAATGCGTCAGTATTATATACCAAGATCATGTCTCTTTCCCATTGTAAAATATTACCAAAATTTCAAAAAAAAAAAAAATACATTTAAACTTGTTCAATTTAAAAGCCAACTGAAAAACGAAAATGCATCAATATTATATACTAAAGTTATATATCTTTTCTAATATGATATAAATACACTGACAATTTAAGACATACTGATTATTCGTAAAATTTTGTTATATTGTATACTTTTTCCTTTTATCTAAATAACTTTGATAAAATTAAAATTAAACTTAAGTTAATAATTAAAAATATTTACATTTAATTTTAATAAGTTAATAAGTAAAAAATATTTACATTCACAAAAACACTTAAATAAAATATCCCATCACATTCAGTCATTCACCCATTCACCGATCTTCTCATAACCATCTCTCTCACCACGCCCGCCGTCGCTCACCACCACGCCCGCCGTCGCTCACCACCGCGCCACCGCCTTCTACGATCTCTCTCACTACGCACCATCTTCTCCGATCTCTCTCACTACCACTGCTATCGATTTGAGGTATTTATCCCAAACCGTTAACAATCAATCAGTTAGTTGTGTGTGGATTGGAAGTGTCGATCAAGTGTTTGACGAAATGCGTATTTTTTAAACTTATTATTAGTTCAGTTAATCACATCATTTAGTTGTGTTTGTTTAATCGATTATTGCGTATGGTTATTATGTGTATTAGTTTGTGTTTTATGTTAGTTCATATTTCTAGTATATTAGTTAGTTTGAATTTAGGTTAAGCTAATTAGTGCATAAGTTATCTTTCAAGTATATTAGTTAGTTTGAATTTAGGTTAAGCTAATTAGTGCATAAGTTATATGTAAATGATTGTGTATGAATGTTGATCATGATAATTACGAGTTTGTTAGATCGATTATTATCATGGGTACGAGTTGTGTTTCTCGATATCAATTTATTAAGCTGTATGTGTATATTAGTTTGAATTTAAGAAGTTTAGTGCACATATGATTATCGAACTTTCATTTGCTAACTAGTACTCTAGATTGGTGATTTTGTTTAAGTCATCCGTTTTATAGAAGCGGTCGTGAAATAACTTGAATACTATGTATATACAAGTAGTCGTGAAATTTGGGTATGGGAGATGATTAGATTATAAAGATGGGTATTCCGGCAATAACTTTGAGAACTTGGAAGTAGATATTGACTTAAAATTTCAATATTTTGATATTGTGCTTGATGTTTCGTGTTTGGTTGTTTGAATGAAATATATTCTAGAATTAGGGTCTGTTTAGGTGCTGAGAAATCTAGGACAGAAATGAAATTGATTGTTTCTTCATTGTTCTACACTTCTACATACATATCACGTTGAAGTTATTGTATTAGCATCACTATTTGTCTTAATATCATCAATCTTGTCGGTTAGAAAGTGCTCACGGGGTGAATATAATGGGCCGCCATGCTTTTTGCCGCTGCTACTCGTATGCTAAATTATAAGCTTTCCCATTATAAGCATCTTGGCTTTAAATAATCAGCCTCCCGGGTTTTGACAAGCTGTCAGTTGTTGGGTAGTTAGAAGCAGAATCATTAAAGTGGTCAAATGAGCTAGATGAGATGCGAGAGAAATTGGAATCACGAAAACTGGTGATGGGAAACATGTCAATGCGATCAAAAGTTGTAAGAGAGAAAACAAAGAAGCAGGAGGAGCAACTTAATTCTAAGATTAGATCTCTTCTAATGGCTGGTTCTGCTCTTTCTGTTGCCAATAAGCGATTGCAGGTGATTAACTTCTTTCTTACTGTGGTAAAATTTTCTTATATCCCTACAAAAGTGACAAAATATGATCTTTTCAACTCCTCTCCCATGCCTTCAGTTTTTTAGTTCTGTTAAATATCACTATCCAGAACATAAGTTTGTGAAAGACCAATAATTTTAGTCCGATCTTGCTTGGAATAATTTCTCGCATTTCTTTCTTCATTCAAAAAAGGAAGTTTGAATATGGTGTTTGGTGTAGGAAGAAAATAAGTCATTGGGTGGAGAAGGAGGGTATATTCCTCTACGGAATTTGCAGAAGTTTTTGAGAGCGAGACAACAATTTTTGGTGTCACAGGTTTCACTGCTCTATCCGGTGAAGGTTGTGACTGGACATACACACGATCAAGAACCTGAATCATATACTGGAAGAAGTGGGCCAGGTAATAATTTCGGTAATGTGAGCATGAACTTAAACCAATTTACATGTTTATGTGATCGGCGTTTTTTATTACCGTCAATGCAACATACTTCCTATTTTTTTTTTAAACTTAATGTACCATAGGTCCCTTTTCATTTACAATTCAATGCTACAATATTGTTTACTTCGGTAAGAAATGGCAAGTATGTTGCGTTAAATGGTAAAATGAAAATTGATTGCATATATTGGTAAAGTGGTGCAAGTTTGTTGCACGACTAAGCAGTAAATCCAAAATTATGTGTAGCGCAAATAGCCTTTAGATTCTATTTCAGTTTTCAGGCTTAAAATTAGCTCTGAGTTTCTGCTCATAACTAAATATACATGACTATAGTGTTCATTACTTTGCTAGACGGGTCATAATAGATCTGTTACATGAATTGGGTGGTTTCTTTATATTAATTTATTTATATATTCTACTAATTTGGTAGGAAATCCTTCTGCGGTGAAACCCCTAGATGCAGCATCTTTGACAATTTCAGGTGTGCATATGAGTGTGCGCCCTTTTACAAAGATGAACTTTTACACTGATAAAAAGGAGATCCTGAGTTCGGCCACTGCTCTCGGTTATGTTGCACATGTCTGTGCTCTTACTCCATGCTTAATTTTCTAAAAACTACTCCCTCTGTCCCTACATTATTACAGTCTATAACTAGACCTATCATTTAATACAAGTGCTCTGAATAGAAAGATGAATTTTTTTAAATGCCTTAAATCCATGACAATTTAGTGAGATTCTTGTATGCCACAATTATTGAATTTCATAAATATGATTCCATGCAGTAAGTGTTACCAATTGATGTGTAATATCCTAAATTGGAAACCGTTGAATCCATGACAATTATTGCCTTAAATCATGATGAACCCAATTCTCATAACCACCCGATCTGACTCGTGTTTACATAAATGAGTTGAACTTGCTGCTTCAACTTAGTATTGATACATTGGTGACATGTCTGCTCTAAACAGTACTTATTATCTGCTGCGAGTTACCGTTTCTCATATTACCTGAACATGTTCTTTGCTTGTAGGCAGGAATTAGAGCATCCATTGATTTTTATTCACGACAGGTAACCGAGATAGACACCTTATACCACTCTTTACTCGGTCTTTTGCTGATTGGTTAACATTACGGTTATCATTTTTTATTATTGTGACAGAAACGTAGACCTCTGCTAATTATGGCGGAAGATTTGGAAAGTGAGCTGTTGGCAATGTTGATCATTAACAAGTGTCAAGCAGGACTTAAGGTGAGCATCTGAATTTGCTTTAGAGCCACTTGTTGATGGCTAATGTTGGGCCAAAATGGTATTGTTAGTTAATTAAAGTTATTACTGAATTAGACCATCTCAAAAAGTATGTTGCTCTCTTATGTAATTTCCCCTAGTTTAAGGCCCTATTATTACTAATCGCAACTATAGGTGGCAAAATGGGCGAGTGGCGCAGGTCTAGTAATGGGTCATAATGGGTTTGGGTCAACTTAATTTCCTTTATGCGTAGAAACTCGTTAGGGTGGGATAAGTTTTAACACCTTTTTTCATATCTTTTTACATTTATTTGCATGTTGTAAACCTAAAATTAGTTTTTGCCATCATCAATGATTATAATGGAAAGACAATTATAGTTGCTAGGTATATTATAAGTGGCAAATGGATGAGTCTGATGGGTTATGAAACGGGTCAAAACGGGTTGAGTTGACCTGCTAAAACTTTGCTGCCGTTTTTAATCTCACAACTGATTAATATACTAGCCCTAATTACATAATTCTTCATTTCTTCGTATTAAAAACAACAAACTTTAGGAGGTTGTGAATATGTCTGTTAATGGTGGCAAATGGGTTGGTTGGATGGTAACGAGTTGGAATACAGTTGGTCAATTTATATAAATGGGTTTAGCTTTTTGGTCTTTTAGTCTATTGATCAAGTGCTGCCAATATGTTGCATCTTTTATTTTCCTGACAAATGTTGTGGTTATTATATGCAGCATCTCATTGCTTCCAGATCAAAAATGCAAAGAGAAAGTGGTTTCAGGTTAACCTTATCCGTCCCATATTGGCCAATATAAATGACATGTTTCAGTCATCATCCTTTAATGACCCATTACCCAACCCCGTGTGACCTGTAGATCTTTCCACCTCAACACAATGTCCCCAAACTGCTACTAAAAAGTAAGTACTCTTTGGGTCGTATAAGCTAATTTACACAAATTTTCTTTTACTTATTGTGTTCTTATTTGGCAAGTATTTGGGTAGGTGGTCAGTCAATGGGTGCCTGGGAAGAGGGAATGAAAAACCTGGAAGACGGAGACAAGTCCTTTAAGATCTAAGATTGGTACAATAAGGATTTGTAGGTATGTATGTGGTCTATAACACCATGTTCACTTTTCTGCAAATATGCAACAAGTTCAGGTCATTATTGTATAATGAGATAGAACTAGATTCATTTATGTAGCTTATAATTGGCTGCCAGAAACCAATGTTCTATCTTGCTTATAAGTTAGGATGTTAAACATATGTTGTGCATTTATGTCATTTCCCAAATTCTTTGTAGGGTGCCGAGTTGGATGGAATGATCTTCATAGAGCGTGGATGTGATTTAAGACATCATTTTTTTTTTGCTAAAAGAACACAATGTTAAACAATTAGAACGCTATGTTTTTCTTGTGTTTATTTTGTTTTTGATTAGTAGGATACAAAGAACGTTATGTTACAAAGAATATAATGCAATGCAATTACGATTAATATTTTGGATGTTTGATGTTGCAAATTTGCAGATTTTTTTTATTATAGCCACATTTTGTTAAATCGGTAAATTGTTTTGTGAATATGTTTACATGAGTGACCACCAGATCCTGGTCTCTAAATTTAATACCAAGTGACCACACATATGGTCACTATTGGTCGTTAGCGGGTTTGTTATCTTTAACAAAACAATGACGATTTTAATGACAACCATTACTGGTCACTATTTGTTCAATTCAGTGACCACCTTCACTGTTTAGTGACCAAAGTTAGTGAAGTTTATTTCGTCACAAATTATAGTGACCACTTTCTTATCGTCATAAGTTAGTGACGCATTTTAGTTTATGGTCTCTAATAAAAATAGTGACGGAGCTATTGTGACGAAAAGTGACCACCCAGATTTTGGTCACCAAACAGTGTTAGTGACCAGTTTTACACCGATAGTGACGATATTCGTTTTGTCACTAAAACCATTTTTTCTTGTAGTGTATACTCTTATCTACTAAAAATGTTTATAGATCACATACAATAAGGGAGGTGATACTCACACCACAGTACACTTTTTGATTCATGCACCACTAGCTGTGCATTACAGTATTGTATTGTACAATACTGTAATACACAACTAGTGATGCATGAATCAAAAAGTGTGGTGATGTGAGTATCAATTCCCATACAATAATCATATTCAATACAAAGTATTATATATTGCTTTTATATACTCAAAAAGTATATATTCATCTCTTTCAAGATACTCAAAGTTAACAATTTGAAATTTGCTATCATTTTCTAATAATTCGAAATTCCTATTATAGTCAAATTGTGAGGCTTGCAGAATCTAGATTCTCATCTTTGAAAGGGACTTAAGGACTCACTTGTTGAATATATAGTTGTATTAAATGCTTACTAGCAGGGAACCCGCGCGATGCGGCGGCGGATACCTTGAAATAATTTTTTTCAATAAACCAAACTTTATAATCTAAAACGTTTTATATAACGATAAATTTGCGGATGCCAAAAGTTTCATGTCGCATATTTCAACTCTTTAGAATATTACAGTAGGGTACCCGCGCGTTGCGATGACGGGTATCAAGTAATAAAATTTTCGGCAAAAAATATTTTCAATTTTATGTTTTATCTTACAATAATTTTACCAATAGCGAAAACATAATGAGTTTGAGTAACTTTAAAAAAAGTGATGAATAATATCAAACTAATTTATATAAAAACAATTGAAAGTGACGTGATTTTGCGTTGCGGTAGGAAATAATGTTATGGGGTTATGGTCAAATTAGTTGATAGTGGTCCGTAATCACAAGTAAGTAGAAACATTTTTTTATGAAGTATATATATATTTTTGAACATGTTTGTATCATTAATATTATTTATTACATTTGTCCCATATAGATAAAAGATATAAATAAAAGAGTACTTATAATATATACATATTGTAAAGTATATATTTATGAAAAAATGTTTGAATCTATAATATTGTTTATAACACTTGTTCCACATAGATAGAAGATATAAATAAAAGAATGTTTATAATGCAAAAAAAACTTACATGTTTAAGCAATCATTTAGAGTTATTCATGAAAAGTATAATAATTAATATACTAATATATTAATCATTGAATTAGCACTTAGCACTTTGCACATTTGCATCATTTGTCTTAAAAAAATTGTCCCGACTTTTACAAAAAACTGTTTTTTTTACTTTTGTGGTTAATTTTATTTAAAAAAATTCAAAATTTATTTAGATTGGTTCTCGAAAAACTCTTACGATATAATAATAGTTTTGGAACTTTGTAGTTTTGCAACCATTTTAAAATCATATTCATTTATATGTGCATTTTTGCATTAACACTAAACTAATTAAAAAAGAAAATAATAAATGAAGCATTAAAATATTGTGAAAGATGAATTAGTAAAAGCTATTTATTGTGTACATTATGCATTAAAATTTGTAATGCTTAAAAAACACATTAATAACATCTTAAAAGAATTTAGGAGAGAGGGTCATCCCTCCATTATAAGTAGTATAGATATGTAAAATATGTATAAAATCAAATAAATTATCACTTGTGAATTTACATCTTTGCATCATTTGTCTTAAAAAAAAATTGTCCCGACTTTTACAAAAAACCGTTTTTTACTTTTTTGGTTAATTTTATTTAAAATAATTCAGAATTTATTTAGATTGGTTCTCGAAACACTCTTACAATATAATAATAGTTTTGGAACTTTGTAGTTTTGCATGCATTTTAAAATCATATTCATTTATATGTGCATTTTTGCATTAACACTAAACTAATTAAAAAAGAAATAATAAATGAAGCATTAAAATGTTGTGGAAGATAAATTAATAAAAGCTATTTATTTTGTACATTATGCATTAAAATTTGTAATGCTTAAAAAACACATTAATGATATCTTAAAAAAAATTTAGGAGAGAGGGTCATCCCTCAATTATAAGTAGTATAGATAGATATGTGTAAATGTGTATAATCATATAATTAGCACTTTGCACCTTTGCATCATTTGCTTTGAAAAAATCGTCCGATTTTTATAAAACAAAGTTTTTAGTTTTTACGGTAAGTTTTATTAAAAAAAATTCTAAAAGGCGTATATGTTGATTCTCGAGGCACTCTTGCGATTTAATAATATTTTCTGAGCATTTTAATTTAGTAAGCATTTTTAAACTCTATTGATTTAATAATATCGTTTTCGGACGACTTTTATGGGCTAGCCAAACCGTTGGTGACTCCGGTTCCCGGTTGAACCCGTTGGTCCGATCCATTTTTTAAAAACATATGTACCATCAACTTGTTTACATATAAATTGTATGAAGATTCATGTGTTTTATTAGTTTGTACAATATGTACAAGAACAAGTATTTTTCATATTAGAGATGTTTTAAAAATAACATTTATTAGGTATTTAATATTATAGACGTTTTTTTTTCCTTATATTAAATTACTTTGTATTTTTTTTAAACATGTCTACAAAAAGTGCTTTAAAGTGTTATAACAAATGCTATTATAGATGTACTTATTAAAATTTGCCATTATAAGCAAGTGTTGAATCTTAATTTTTAAGCATTCCTTTTTAGAAATGTCCCAAATGCTTTATAATATAGTATAGATATATGGCAACTCAAAGACTCAATCACTTGAACATAATTGGATATTGATGATCATAGAAACAACTGATCAAAATGAAAGTTGAGCTTAATTATCGTACACATTCTTTTGAAACATTCAACATTAATTATCGTACACATTCTTTCAGAACTGACCTACTGAAAAGCCACGAAAAAATATTCTCTCTCCCTTGTGGAGAAAACCGGCCACCACTCTCCCCCAAAATTCCGGCCAACAATTGCTTAATCGTCCTCTCTATCTCTTTCTTAGGGATATGCAATACGATTTAGGTCAATTATATTCATGGGAGGGTGGTTGGTATCCTTTAATTCTTAGTCCTAATCGGTTTCCTCCTTGTTTATTTTCCAAAACCCTAACTTTTTAATTCTTTATTAATATCGATGTTGTTAAGGTTTTGGAATGAGTTGGGTTTTCTGGATCGCATCTATTCCTGTGAAGTCGGTGTCATTCACCAATATATATCATGGGTGCGATCTGGTTCTGCGAATTTAATCCTATGCGCTTGCTTTTGCAATCAGTTTTTAGGGTTTTATTTGTTGGATCGTCTATTGCTATATGATTATTATTCAACGATCGTTATTGGGGTGTTATGGCCGATCAAAACCTCACTCTAACTGCCTTCTGATCGAATGGTTTGTTAGGGATATCTCATGAACGAAACCCTAATTTTAGGGTTTCGTATTTATTGGTTTTGATTGATGGGTTGCTGCAAGTTGGACTGATGTCCATTATATCTTTTAGGTCGATCTGTTAATCGTGTTTATCTATTGGTTTTGTGATGTTATTCGAGGAAGTGGGTTGAGAGAGGGAAGGTGATGGTGTTCGTTGATGTCTTTGCTCCTTATACAAAGACATGTTGCTTATCGTTATTTTAATGGTCTTTTGATTGATGGTGCTGCATGTTATGGAAGTTTGTTGCATGGATGTTAGGGTTTTCTGGAACCTTATGTGTTTGTTACACTATCTCTTGCTACTATTGGGTTCACATGTATTCACATATTCGGGTAGTAGCTTATCATGCTGCTATTGTCGGGGTGTAGCTTACGGATTTAGTGTATGATGGGATTATTGGAAGGTTTGTTTGTGGTGTTCGTTGATACTACACACAAATTATATGTTGAAGATCGCCTGGAAGTTTCTACGTGGATTCTTCATGGAAGTTAAGTTGGACCGCCATAGTGATATAGAAGGCTCAAGTGCTTTTCTTGAGTAGTATTGTCAATTCTTATGTACTTTGTCATTATTGGTAGGTTCATTTTATTGTAAGTTATAAGAATGGTGTGTCATTCTTATATTCGACTCTGTTAGTGTCCTAAGGGACTGAGGTGAGGGATATCACCCTCATCCTATGTACTTCAACGTTTTTTGGTGTAATACATTTTACCGGGGTGAATTAACCCTTTTACCCAAAAAAAAAAAAAAAACTGAAAAGCGTTCGAGATGTAACAATTGTAGAAATTTATAACCTAAGATAATGAAATCATTGTTTTGCATGTTAATAACATTGTCACGACATTATTGAGTCATTCAGTTACATGATAAATAGGTCACAATTTCACACTTAAAAATAGTTCAAATGTCTTATCTTCTACGTACTTAGCTAGTTACCGGTGTGAGGCGGATTGTTACACAATCAAACGTTTCGCGTACATATAAATTGTAGATACAGTTCTTGATCCTTTATGCTCATGACACAATTAAGGCCAACAAAATTCACATATATGGTGACTTGCTATGCATGTACGTTGTTCCTTGAGACCTCAATGTATTAGGATCAAGGTGAGCCCTCGCCATTAACTGATACGATTGCAATTGAAAAACTTGTGTTCTTAACAATTTCAATGTTTTAACCTCAGATAATGAAAGTACAATTTTAGCATCAATAATGAAGTTTATAATACGTATCAAAGTTGACAAAGTGACATGCTCTGCATGAACCCTTTTGATTTTAATTAATATGTTACTAGTTGATTGTTTCAAAAGAAGCATGCATGTTAAAGATAAGTTCCAACTTAATTTCAGTTATATCAGTTTTTATAATCATTAATCCAATAATGTTCAAGTGATTAAGTCTTTGGGTACGCTTTTTGATTTTTTATAATCGTCATATTCAATTGAGTAATTCTTTAATATAAGTCCCTTTCAAGGATGTGAACATAGCTTTTGCAACCCTCAAATTTTGACTATCAAGAGACGTAAGGTTTATAAGACAATGGGACGAAGGTTCAAAGTAGCGGGCCCACTTTATTTGTCTTAAGTGAACTTTAATAGGCGAAAAGCACATGTTGATTTAGCGGTTTTTTTTTTTGCTCAAAAAAAAACAACGTTTTTGTTTTTGTTTTTTTTTTTTTCACCACATTAGATTTAGCAGTTATGTTACAAAAAGTTATTAAAGTTTTTTAAAATTTATCCTATATTATTTATTTTGTTCACTCAGATTACTCAACTTTTGAAAACATTTATTTCAATAAATTCAGTGTTAGTCCGAGTAACCCGTTTGTATATTTTTTGATAAGTTCAGGAACCTGAGTAAGCAAACTTTCAAAGTTCGGTTACCTGAACTTATATTTTTATAAGTTCAGTAACCTGAGTGAACAAAGTTTTAAAGTTCAGTAACCTGATTGAATAAAATGAAACTACAGTAACTTAGGACAAATTTTTTAAAAACTTTAGTTACTCTTTTGTACCATAACCCTTGATTTTAGTGTTATGGGGTGTTATGATAAGTTGGTATTTTGATGTGTTGATATTAATATGTTAAAGCTGAGATTACTGCATTTTTTTGATGTTATAGTCATATGGTACCTTGTGCTCTAAGTCTTGTATTGATTTAGAGGTTTGTTGCAAAACAATACTCCCTCTGTCTCATTTTAAATGTCCACTTTGACTTTTTAAAGTATTTCTTCTTCAAGTTTGACTTTAAATATTTTTTGTTTTTGTTATATAATACTTTATGCAAAATATATAAATGGATTGGATTTTAAATTTATTTTCATTGGTATATTTTTCATTAAATTTTACGTAATATAAACAAATAAATTTAAAGTCACAGTTGATAAAGAAAGACTTCAAAAGTTAAAACTAGACATTTAATATAAGACGGAGGTAGTATATCATATGATCTAATTTGGCAGTTTGGGTTCGTTGAGAAATCTTTATAACAATTTTCTGTTAAACTAGCAAGACATTACAAAGACATACAAGAGCACAAAGATGACATACTAGCTCAACTAGAGTAATATATACAACTAGCTGGGTATTTGCGCATGTCGGCGGCATATAGTGACTAAATTGCTAACCTAACTCTCTTCGCAATTCTTCACCCATTTAGTGAAGTCGTTTCATACACTCCAAAAGTATATGTGTCTGTTTGGATTTTTCGTAGATTTCTCTCAACGTCATGTGACATCATCATTTCCGCATGTACAAAGACTCTCACACTCTTTTACGCATGTACAAAGACTCTCACACTCGCTTACCCGTCGAACACTTCATCCATAAATATATAATTTTGATGAATCAAGTTTGTATTGATTCAAATTAAGGTTAAAGTTGTAAAATTTTGAATCAAAATAAAATAACTCACTAAAAATGTAAAAATTAAAAATACATATAAGTACATATATCAAAATGGATATTGAATTAAGGAATAATTAAAAAGAGGAAAACTTGCCTTAATTGAAGTAGCCATGCCAACCGCAGCTTTTGAATCAATTTTGGGGTGATCTTTGACCAGCCGATGCAGCGGGAATAAGGTCTTTGCTGGCATATTCTTAGAGTGTTCTCACATGTTCAGGAAAAGAAGAGGGACTCAGACATTCTTTGCGCAGAGTTCTAGAAAGGGATCATACGATGGCTATGTTCTTTTTTTTAGATCTAGCCTGAATGACTTCTAAACTAAGACTTTTTCATATACTAGGGGATTTCACTTGGAAAATAAAATGTTCCATACTAATGAATTCGGGTCCATAACCAAGCGAACAGACCCAGATGTACCCTTTAGCCGCGAGGGGAACCGAGTAAACAAAGTCGTGATAAGAATGAATGGAAAAAAAGTGAAATTAGATCATAAGAAAATAATCGTTAAGAAGATATTTAATTTGAAAGTAAAGTTGATTTTAATTGAGAGGGAATATATGTCACTCTAGAAAGTGGTTTTTCATAATTTGTAAAAAATGAAATGCATTATCAAGATTACACATTCTTATGTTATTTTTAATGTAACCCACATTGTAAATGTATTATAGTATAATATAGATTAGTCCATACCGAATTTAATTATGTGTACATATCTGAAATCTAAGAATATGATAAGGGAGATGATTTGCATAATCTAATTTTTTATTAGGACACTCATATATGCAATCGGTTTACATCTATAGTACAACAGTTAATTAATGCACATAATTAAGTGTTTCAATCAGAAAATGGAGTGTTCAAATCATTTCTTATATGATAAATTCGTTCCGTTTTCTTCGCCAAGTGTCTATTCTTAGGCGGTTCCATGTTGACATAAAGTTCGATTGCTAAATCTCGATTCGATTCAAGCAGTGGTTTACAGGGACGGAACCAGAACCAAATATGACTGTGTGCACAAAATTTTTAGAACCCTAATATAGAAACAAATTTCGATGAACCGGATGCATTTTAAACCCATTTAGAAAAAATTGATTTTTTTTTATCAAAAATTAACAATACATCGAAAAATTCATAAGGGTCCCGGAGCCCATGGAAACCCCCAGTTTCGTCCCCAGTGGTTTGGATGAGTATGTCGAAACATAATTTTGAAATTTTGCTTAGATGAGCAGTATCTCTCGGAGAGATTAGGTCTTTTAGATAATCACGTCATCAAATCCCCATGCTACCGATTCAATAACGTCGTCAATAGGCTAGTAGCAACCTTGAATTATGATAACGTACGTATTTAATACGTACGAGTAATACTTAATTTATACCTCTTACGACCTAAATAAAATGTCTACATTTACCAAGTAATATGAACTCAAATAATAACACATTGAAGAAATTTCATACATATTCCAGTTTGGATCATAGTTAAATGTTTTTGTTCCAACTAAAAGTGACCAACTATACAAAACATTAAACGATAATGGAAACCATATGTACTATTCTAATACAAGTTACATAGACTAAACAAAACTTCGTGTTATCAGGTATAAGTGTATAACAACTAACAACCCAACACGTGTATCACATTATTCACTATACTTTCACTACAAAAAATAGTTCTATTTTACTCACATTTATTTTGCTACGGTATGATCAATTCTGGCCTTTTTTATTTGAATAATAATTTTGTTACATTTATAGGTTTATAGTTGTCACAAATATTTAAAAAAAAAAAGAAAAAAAATCTACATATATTAAATATACAATTACAATAAAGCAACACTTATATTTGTCACAAATACATTATTGAATAATAACGATTTTTAAAAGTATGATATCATATTAAAATGTTCAGAAAATTTTTATGCGTATGTTAAATTCAAGAGGGACCATTTCATTTGCTAGCTCTTTGTGTTTGGTTTCCTTGAAACAGCTCAAAATATATCGTCATTTACATTCCAAGAAAGACAACTAAGTATATTAGAAAGCTACAGTATATGCCATTTTTTGACCAAATGGACAGGCCGGGTTTCGGCCTTTCGGATTGTTATCATCATTTTTTTTAACTCGCAATATTTTACAAATTACGCCACATATCTCACAAATTTTATCTCATAGACTTGAATTCATAAACTATAGATTATTGGGTCACTCACACAACCGTTGGGTCAAAAGGCCTTTGGTATTGAAAAAGATTCATTTAGAAATTTGATAAAGAAATCACCCAAACCAAATTAAAGTCGGGTCAGTACGTACGAGATTTACGTAACTCCAACATTTTTACCTTTTCGCATCTTCAATACTCGAATCAAACCATTAACACTGGAGCAAGATGTTGTCGAGAATTCGTAACTTAGGGTACTAGCGTTTATATATAGTACTAGTGGTCGGCCGGGTTCAAATCTAATACTAAACTAGGTTATGTTTATTGAAATATTTGGCTGGGTTCAAGTGACAACTTACAGATGTCATGCATGGTGACATGGTGTGTGTACATTTATATGTCGGGGCGTACAGCACATGGTAGATAATGGAAAGCCATATGTGAGCTCGACGGATTAGAGCATGAGAGCCACCAGAAAAAAGAAGAACAAACAATGCTAAACCAAAAGTTCCATATATAGTACCATTATGCCAGCTGAACTTTACATAAACTTAAAACAAAATTCACGTACTTTGGGTAAAAAATTAACCAAGACGGATCAGTGGATCACCTATAGCTATATGCTTACTCCAGAATGCTTTGTAGAGCAGGCCTCCACGCTCGTTGATGAGATTCAAATTGATCACTAACGTTCATCAACCGAGCAAGCACTTGTTCTACTGTTAAACCTTGGACATCCGTCCTGCCTAATAATTCCTCCAACTGTTTTTTTGATATCTTAATTTTTATCTCCGTCTTTGCCTTTTTTGCACCCTCTCCTGAAGAATTTTCTATCTTCTCAGGGTTGGAAATAAAGTTTTCCTCGGCTGAAGCTTTCGGTGATCGAAAATCATCGGCAGATGGATGAATGGCTGGCTGCTTCTTTATACAATTTCCCATTTATATATATTTTCCTGATTATAAATATGAGGAATGTGAGTTAGGTTATGAGTTTATATAAGGATGTAAAGAGTGCCAAGTTGGAATAAAGACTGCCACGCACGTTGGGTGATCTTACGTGGCCTTGAAAGTTTGACCAACCATCTTCGCATCTAGCTATTACCTGGTACACTTCGTACCTTATCAATTAGTTAGTTTCTTCGTTACTTAGGATCATTTTAAAAAGTATATGAAATCGACTCGTTTTTAGTTAAGCTTAACTAAAGTGTTTACATACTTGACTTCTACAGTTCGCGATCTATATTAGGTGTGCGTGTATCATTCTATATATTCAGCCTCTTATGTAAATTTACAAAAAAGCAATTAAACTGGGATTGATACTTGGCTAGTAATCAAGCCGAGTCAAGTTTCAAGTTTTAGAGCTAACTCGAGTTTTAAGTGCTCTAGTAATAACAGCACAAAGTCCATTGTTCCTCGAGACCTCAATGTCTTAGAATCGAGATGAGCCCTCGCCATTAACTGATAAGAATGGAATTGAAAAACTTGTGTTCTTAACAATTTCAATGTTTTAACCTCAGATAATGAAACCATAGTTTTGGGTTTTTATTACAGTTCAATTTTAGCATCAATAATGAAGTTGTACATATTCAAAATTGGCAAAGTGACATGCTCTGCATGAACCCTTTTGAGTTGATTGTTTCAAAAGAAGCATGCATTTAAAAGAAAAGATAAGTTCCAACTTAATTTCAGTTATATCAGTTTTTATAATCATTAATCCGATAATGTATGCCTTTTGATTTTTTATAATCAATTAATGCATATTTTATCGAGTGATTCTTCAATATAAGTCCCTTTCAAGGATGGGAACATAGCTTTTGCAACCCTCAAAATTTGACTATCGAGAGACGTACGGATTACAAGAAAATGGGACGAAGGTTCAAAGTAGCGGGCCTAATTTATTTTGTCTTAAGTGACCTTTTGGTAGGCAAAAAGCAGAGCGTTCGATGTGGTGATACACCAAAACTCCTCATTTAGGCTATGCGCAGTGGAAGAGGTCATCGTCGGTTGGTTGCTTCGGTCGAGCCATTGTGGCTGGGTCGGTTGTCATCGGTTGGGGGAAGAAAATGGAGGAACTCGGTTGCTTCCTCAACCGAGTGGCAAAGCCACATATTTCCAAAAAATCCTACCGTTTCTAATTAAAAAAAAAATTAAACTTTACCACTTTTACAACATTATAAATACCAAACTCAAACACATTTTTAAACACACAATTTCAAACAACTTCTCATAAACACTTTCAAACACATTTTGATAATTATGTCTTACGAGTTATTTTTTAATTCTTCGTCTTCTGACGAGGAAGAAGTTATGGCGAGTTCACGGAGTTCATGGAGTATACGCAGTATGCTTGGGACACTTACCAAGCGTCACTGCCAAAGGCTCGACGAAACCACACGGCTAGGGATCATGTAGGTGCTCATAATCGTTTAGTTGCCGCTTACTTCTCCGAAGAACTGTTGTATGACGAAAAAACATTCATCGGTTCCGGATGCCCCGAGACCTATTCACTCAAATTGTGCAAGAGGTAACCAATCATTCTCCTTATTTTCAACAAACTCCTGATTGTAGAGGGGTACTTAGTATTTCTCCATTGGTCAAGTGTACTGCGGCAATTCGTCAATTGGGATACGCGGCAGTTCTGATTCTCTTGGCGAGTATCTGCAAGTCGGTGCAACAACGACGCGATTGTCTCCGTAACTTTTGCACGGTTATCATGGAGTTATATGGTGCCGAGTATTTGCGAAAGCCACGTATTGGACCTTGAAAGATTATATGCTCATCACGAGCATAAGCATGGGTTTCCTGGGATGATGGGAAGCATTGATTGTAAAGGTTGGCCTTGGGAGAACTGCCCAAATAGTTTGAGAGGTCAACATGCTAGGGGTGATCACGGGCTACATCCATTCATTTTATTAGGCGGTAGCCTCCCAAGATTTATGGATTTGACATGCGTTCTTTGGTGTCTCGGGATGAATAACGATATAAGCGTTTTATATCGTTCCCCTTTTCAATGATATCAAATCTGGGGAGAGCGTGAACTTGAATTCGAGGCTAACGATGTTGCTTACAAAGGGGATATTATCTTCTTGGCGGGATATATCCGAATGGTCTATTCTTATTAAGTCCATTTCAAATCCTCCTACTTGGTGATGAAAAAGAATGATGTACAAGAGGAAGCACGAAGTAGCAAGGAAAGATGTGGAACGAGCTTTCGGTGTGTTGAAGAAGAAGTGGAAAATGCTTAAAGTTTCGGCTCGAGGGCTGCATAAACAGGATCTCGAAGATATTGTGTATACATGCATCATATTACATAATATGGTCATCAAACACAAGCGTGAGCGATTTGTCCTACATGGTTTCCACAAGAGGGCCACCGTGATCATGATCCGGTAAGATCCCATCACGAGAATCCTTAGTAGTTACTTTCGAGGAGTTAACGGATCGATCAACTCATCTAAACATAAAATCGATTTGGTGAACACATTTGGAGAAACCGTGGAAATCAGGCAATCAAGAGATTGAAGGCGAGCGAAAGTGACGAAGAGCGTAGCGGCGATGAAGATTTTTGTGATGTTTTAGTTTTTAATAAGTATTGTAACGTCTACGTTTTATTAGTTTAAGTTTTTAATTATTGTTGTAAAGTTAAGTATTTTTATTAATGAAGTTTAATTTTGTTTTTAAAAATATTTGAATTAAAAAAAAGCCTCAGTCACCACTGTGGCAACTAGGTCGTCGTCAGGTCGTCGGAGAGAGAAAGCTGATGTGGCACCAACGAACTAGTTCACCATTGTGCATAGCCTTATTGCTCACCAATTGTCACATCACTTTAATAAACCTTTTTTACAACATTTTTTTTATCACAACTAACTTCAACTTACTTATTTGGAGTCCACCACTACCTATTTTTTTTACTCAATGTGTAACATATCAAATCTAACAAACAAGGACAAAAAAGATGTTTATTTGCTTCGTCGTGCAGACAAGTAGTAACAAAATGGCGAGCTACAACAACCTCAACTGGTGTGGTGGCTAGCTATGGCAAGGCTGCCATGCTGGGACGTCGAAGGATGAGCAGGCCACACAGTGACTTGAATGGATAAGTAAAGGATTTTTTCACTGATCTTATGTGATAGGAAGGTAACAAATATAAGGAATAAAAGATTCAAACTGCTTTGTAGTAAACTATCATAGATTCATAACTGATTGCCTTGACCTACCAATTGATAACCATTTTCTTAAATACATAAAAGCTTAATAGACCAAAGTTATTATGAATTAAACTAACTTGTACTAGAAAAAAGAAATAAATACTACTCGTAAGTCAACAGATAACATCTTTACAAGTTCTTTTTGTTTTTAAAAGTAACTGCCCACGTCTTGTTACCACAATTTTAGAAAACCATAACACCAAATATACTGCTTAAATCTCTACATCCATAAAAATCTCTAATTGTGACCTAAATGCTAGAGGGGGCCAGCACACCTTCTTGTCCCTATTATCCTCCGTCAATGAGGCCACACCCGAAGCTCTAAGTCTCGTATTGATCTAGAGGTTTGTTGCAAAACAATGTCATATCGATCATAAATTTGGAGTTTTGGTTTGTTGAGAAATCTTTATAACAATTTTCTGTTAAACCAGCAAGACGTTACAAAGAAATACAAAATCAAAATGATAACATACAAGTTTGGATCATAGTTAAATGTGTTTGGTCCAAGTCCAACTAAGAGTAACCAACTATACAAAACATTAAACGATAATGGAAACCATATGTACTATTCTAATACAAGTTACATAGACTAAACAAAACTTCCCGTTATCAAGTATAACAACTAACCACCCAATACGAATCGATCACATTATTTACATATATAGCTGCCAGTTTACTGAAGAATACTTTGTAAAGTAGGCATCCACACCCATTAATCACTAAGTTCATCAGACTAGATGGGTGTAAACAAGCTGAGTACTGCCAAGCTCGAACTCAACTCGAATATAAAACTCGAACTCGAGCTCAGTCAAGCTTCATATTTCGAGCTCGAGCTCGACTCGTCATATAAAACTCGAGCTCGAAACTCGACTTGAGCACGATTATTTTCACATTTTATGCTCGAACTCAATGAACACTCGGCATATCAAACTCGGCTCGACTCAATTTGTATGAAAATTAAGTAAATTTATGTATAAATTGTTATATAATATATGTATTGCTACTAGAGTCAAATAAATCATAACATGGCAAACATAAAAAGTGTAGAAAACGATATTGTACTTCTTTTGATTGTTGAGACTCAAAAACACAAGTAAAATGTTGAGGCATGTGATGCTCATAGCTTCCTTAAGGCATATTCGTCCTCTTCACGGTGCTTGAAAAATTATGAACGTCTACCTCCCAGGATACAACAACAACGAATAACTCCGTTAACACAAACGGGTTATCGAGGCGAACAAAAACGTGCGCATTCCCTCTATTACAAATGAATATACACAATGAAGCAAGATAAACGAAAGGAGATGCTATGAATAGTTTTTCTTGGTGTATTGAAAATAAGAATAAAGCTCTCAGTTTATAGGAAATGGAATTGAAAAGAAAACGGTCGCAATTAATTAACATAATTAATTTTACTAATGTATCACGAATTAAAATAAAATCACAAATTAATTTTATATTTAATTCACATTAGTACAAATGCTGACAACATCAATTGTCATTTAACTTCTTTGACCATATTTTCTAACATATATAAGGGTAATAGTGTAATTTAATCGAAGCTCAATAAGGCTCGCGAGCTTCACGATCCGAGTATTTTGGAGCTCGAACTTGATTAAAAAATATACCGGAGTAGCTCGAACTTGAGCTCGACTAATTTAAATCGAGTCGATTTCGAATAACTCGCGAGTTGTCTCGTTTCGTTTACATGGTACTGGTGTTGTTGCGGATGCTGGTGCTGGTGTTGTTGCTGAAAAAGATTATAAAAAGAGATTATTTTTATAAGCTACATGAAGTAACATTTTATTTCCAGAGATTATGGAATTTTTTTTTTTTTTTTTTTTTTTTTAAATTATATCTGCCAAACAAAGATTATTTTTCAAATAACTTATTTATTTATTTATTTATTTATTTATAAATAAGCATAACCTTTTTATAATTTCAAACATAGCCATAATAGGTAACCAAGAGCTAGCTAAATTTGGGTTTAAACTTTAAAGAGTTGAAGGGTTGGTTGGATTGGACCAAGCAACTCTAAATGTTACATATATTGTATAACTACAAACATAAGAAATATGAAAACTATATGTACAAAACTAACTAAAATTTCATAAACCAAAAGCTAAAACTCGCGTACTTGGTGTATATACTACTAATACGGATCACTTATATAGCTATGCTTACTCCGGAATGCTTTGTAGAGCAGGCCTCCATGTGCATTGATGAGATTCAAATCGATCACTCACGTTCATCAACTAAGCAAGCACTTGTTCTACCGTTAACCCTTAGAACATCCGTCCTACCCAATAATTCCTCCAACTGCTTTTTCGATATTTTATCATTATCTCTGTCTTTGCCTTTTTTTTACCATCATTGTAGTTGTCTATCTTTTGAGTGTCGTCACATTTGCTAGATGGAAAAGACTTACTTTTTGGTGACGTGGCCAATGATCGGCAGTCATCGAGGGTTGGATGAACAACTGCTGGCTGCTTTTTTATACAATTTCCCATTTTAAATTTATATACTAGTATGAAAAATATGAGTTGGGTTAATGAGCTAATGGTTATGATGAGTTTATATATGGATGCAAAGAATGCCAAGTTGGAATAAAGACTACTACATTAGATTGAGTAGGTTTTTTATGTGGCGGTTGAAAGCTTGACCAATAATCTTCACAACTAGTTATTCTAATATAATTATATAAGTGGTTCAAGCCAAACTGACACTTGGGGGACGTTTGGTACGACTGAATCGTAAAGAATTGAAATGAGATTGAGAATGGAATGGCAAAGAAAAAGAATGACTTAAAGAAAACAGGGAAATGTTCGGTGTTTGATGGGTGCATAGAATTAAGTACCGAAATGAGTTAGGAAATTGAATCCTTTATTTGGTAGAACAAAGAATCAAGCAAAAACTGAATGAACATGTGACTAATCACTTATATACATCACTTATATTTGCTTCTTAACATTCGATTAGTACAATATTGATACATGCTAGTTTTTTGCAACCAAATTATCAATCTTCAGCATTTGAATCTGGTACGTCACATGAACACGAGACTTCAAAAACCGGTTTCATTTGCACATATCCACTAACTTAGGAATAAATTCAGCCAGTTAACTACAAAATTTTCCAATAAGGGTACTGGCAGTGGGTTAGGCATGCCATTCGGCATGCTCCAACTGACCCGAAAGAAAAGAAATTCAAGAAGCTACAAGAGTCTGCACGAAATGATGTCAAAAGAGCTTTTGGTCGTCTTAAAGCAAAATGGATTATTCTCAGAAATCCACTTCGAGCTATGACCGTCGGAAAGATTCGAAAAATAGTTCATACGTGTGTTATATTACACAATATGATTTTAAAAGAGGACGGGGTGGCAATATCACCGGTTCATATAATGGATCCCCGGTCCATGAGGTTTATGACCCGAATGTACTACCGGAGTTACAAGATGAAAATATCCATCACCGTCTCCGTTTTGATCTTACGGAGTATGTGGACGCTCAAGACTTACCATACCTTGATGACTAGTGTTTTTATTTAATAAGTACTATGTAATTTTCTTTCAAGTCTTATGTAATTCTCTTTTAAGTATTAATAAAATATTATGTTTTTATTAAATTGTTTAATAATTATTTAAAAAAAAAATGGGTAATAAGTTAGGCATGGTTGCCACTAAAAATCTATTGTTAGGTATGAGATTGGTATGAGGTGAGTTGGAGGTATATTATTGGTAGGTGATTAGGCATGAAAAAATCTCTTAGGCATGGTTGCCACCACCCTAAGAATGAAATAGAACCTAAAATCCCATTCAAAGTTAATAATTCTTTTGTTAAATTACTCACTTTTGGTAAAGGTTATTTTCATATGGATTGAATTTGAGTTCCAAACCCAAGAACAACTTAACGAGAAGTAGTTACATTAGATATTATAAAATTTTAAACGGTGAATTATTAGTCTTAACTATTGACACATAGTTTGATGGGACAAATGTGTGAATGAGGATACCTAGATACATACACATGCACCTTTCAAAGAAAAAAGATACATACACATGCTTGCTTTATCAAATAGTGTTTCTTTCAATTTTTAAAAAAACGAACAATCAAAAAGTTTGAGAGGTGACGATATAATAGAGAAGTAGGTAGGGGTGTGCAAGAAATCGAAAAACCGAACCTAAACTGAAAAAAACCGAAGAACCGAAACAAAAAAAACCGAAACCAATTGAAAAACCGACGGTTCGGTTTTTATATTTTGAAAAAACCGAAGTTTTTGGTTTGGTTTGGTTTTAGCTTTAAAAACCGACCTATAGAAACCGAACCGACATTTAAAGTCAAAATAATATATCTTGTTGTTCATAAATAATTTAAGTACTTTATCTTGATATATTCCTTTTACATTACGTTGTCAATTATGCATTTCAAATGTGTGATAACTCTGCTATTATTTTATTTAATAACAATATACATAACACAAATGTGCTTTAAGGTAAAAAAAAATTGGTACACAAATATCACATGAACACATTAAGTTTGAATGTTAATGGTTGTTCATGTTGAAGATGGTGCAATTACATCAAAAGATTGAAGAACTTGTTCCAGCATCATTCTTTTTCGTTTACACACCCTTCAATTGTTTTGATTAATACCTTTCAAGCTCTAACAAATCCTTGGAACTTGGAGGCAACTTTGAGAATGTTGGCACTTGATTTAAGACGGTTCTTTACCCGTTTTAGTACTGTTGTACCGGTACCGGTTGAAGATATGGTTCTATTTTGTGATATATGTCAAATCTACTTTAAAAAAGCAAAGCTTGATAAATCGTATAGAAACCGATAAAACCGAAAAACCAAACCGAAAGAAACCGACAACCGAAAAACCAAACCGACACAAAACCGAAACCGAATGGTTTCTAAAAATCAAAAACCGAAATTTTTCGGTTCGGTTTCGGTTTTATACAAAAACCGAGCCAAACCGAACCATGCTCACCCCTAGAAGTAGGGATGAACAAATGTATGAATGTGCTATGCACGTGTTATATGCTTTTATACCCCGCCTTTTTCACCTAGTTACGTGATTCTTTATGTGAATGAAAAAAGAGAATGACCCTTCATAAATTGTTAATTCTCATGATTCTTTACTTTTTTAAGAGAATTGAAACCGATTCATGAGAATGAAAACTAAATCCTTATTTCCGTTTCTTACATGCAACAAACATAAGAATCAATTCACTTTCCGATTCTTATCTTTCCTTTCCATCCTACCAAACACCCCCTAGAGAACACATCATGCCACATCACTATTTTTGTCTTTTCATTTTCCTTTCACTCGCTATTTGTTCTCTAGTTATTTGAGAGATCGATTTAGGAAACATTTGAAATCATATACTTGATTTAAGTTGCGTTAAATAAGGGTGATAAACATTTGAAATGATTGAAATAATGTGGATGTGCATGTGTATTTTCAAATTGCTAATTAGTCGAGTTAAACTATAAACAGTAGACTGCTACAAATCTTATTCGATTTTAGCGGTTTAAATACTACACCAAAATCAAGTAGAATCCAGTTTCAAGTTTTATAGCCAATTCGTGATGGACGAAACACCTCAAATTTTTTTAATTTTTTACACGTACGATCATATGAAAAATTCTCATACACTAATTTAATTCTTATTCAATTTCTGATGAAAGCATATGACCATGTGCTAAAATACCATAAAGCCATAAAATAGTATACGTATGTATGCTAAAATACATATGGCCATATGATTCTGCATCGGCTTTACAAATATATAATTTTTTTTGTTCCATTACTCAATTTTGGGAAAACCACCCGTAAAAACCATTTATACTTTAAAACTCGTAATTCTTAGAAATTCGACACTTGATAAACCTTTACATAATATTGGGTGATAAGTTAATTTAAGCATGGTTCTCAAGACTTACTCATCGACTAAAAACAAACAAAGACGATTGTCCTTATCTTAGCATACATTGAGAACCTACAAAATACAACAACTAAAGAATAAGTTTTACACATAGTAAGTAAATGGTAAAAATTTAATAACAACATAATAACCAATCATCACTTATTTAGATAACTATGTAACGCTTTTTGATTCAGACGTTTACAAGCGACCCATTAGAATTTTGACATACTTAACACTTCTTTTAACTTTAAAAAACATCACTAACATTTGTTGGAATTATATAACATGACAATCATAAATATAAACAATAAACATCAAAGTAAGTGCGGAAGCGTATAGGAACATATAATGAATAATTAATTAACTAAAGAATAAAGTATGCGTACCTTACTTGATTCTAGCCGAACAAGAATCAAATCCACAAACTAGCAATTAGGATGAACCCTAATTAGGATTTATAGGATTATAAAATTACCCACTTACCGTTTTGTAATTCAATCCAAGATACAATCAATATTGTGATTGTACCACGTTCTTGTACACACGTACTATAACAAATTAAAGTAATGCTAGTTTTAATCAAACCAAATAACTTGAGTTGGAAAAAGTTGAGGATCGACACCCACAAGGAGGTGGACGATCGTTTTAAGCAAAACACACACAAACAAATTTTTAGGTTTAGCTTAATGAGTACAAGAGATAAATTACAAACACCCTTGGTTTTGTATTTATACCCAAACTAACTTGGTGAACAAGTTTGAGTTGTAGAAGGATTGGGTTTCCTTTTCTTGTGGCCGATCGGTTCTAACCATCCCACAAGGATTCCGGAACCTTCCCAATATTTACAACATAGTCCTTTTCCAAATACATTTAACGACCGTTAGTCCATTACACTAATTACTTAACGTCCATTATGTTATTTTATTTAATTAATAAATAAATATAACTATTACATTTAATTATTAACTTTAATTCTCATACGCAAAGTGTGCAATCCCGTGGTCTCGAGTTCGATCCTAACACACATCTATTAATTTATTGTCCATAAAACCAACAGCTCCCCCTTGGACATATCTTAATAGAGTGATCACATCGGTTAGCGTCTAGCAACACTTCGATGCCTCTAGTACGACTCGAGTAAGGCTCCTGGAAAACCTTTAATGATTTCTCATTATTATTATCCTTTTGTTTCTAATACCATGTTAAATAAAGATATGGAATTAAGTAATTATTTATTCAACCATTACATTTCTCGTTATAAGTGATTGAGCAAGATTAGCAAATCTTCTAAACATATTTAGGGGAGATTTTGGGTGTGGCCACACAAACATCTTGTCAACCCTACTGAGGGGCCCAACATTATTAACCTCAAAATAAATTTGAAGAAACAAATTCTATTTTGACTACAAGACTAACCCATAAACTTTGCAACACTTCAGGAAACAACCCTTATGACTACCAGTTCATTATAGCGTTAAGTTGCTCCACGAATGCACTACATTCATGACACTTATCCGGTATCTCAAGTCTGAGGATAACTATTCATAATTTACTTATAACAATATCCACAAAGTAAATTATGTAGTTGGGATAAGTCCTATATTCAATCCATTGAATATCATATGAAATTGGTATGCATTCTCATCAATATACTTTCAAGTATATTCTACCATATCTCATATTTGTCTTAGTTTAATGATACTCCCATATCATTAATTGACACGGACGATTTAGAATAAATAAATTTATTCACGGATTAAACATGCAAATATAGGATACAATATATTATAAAAACATACCAAGTATTTTATTTATTATAACAATTGTTTAACATCCTTTATCCAAATACCAAATAGATCAATGCATGAAAATTCCAGTTGATGAATTATACCTCAAGTAATGACAATCATACTTGTTGACAATGCATAAATCAACCAACTTGATCTATAGTAATTTTGAGAATACTTATTTCAAGCATCCAATTAATGAAGTCCTTGTATGTGTGCATTCAACAATCCACATAATAATTCATAAAGTGTGTGACATCCTCTTTCATCAATTTATGACAATTTAAACTTTCAAACATTTTAAAGTTTAAAGTATTCTTATTCTTGTAATGTATAATGCAATTTGTACTTTTAGTAGCACTACTAGTTCACATGGCCATTAACAAGGATGTAATCTTACCATGACTAGTATTGAGTGTCATCTCAATTAAACCAGCATCATTGTATACAAACAACAATATGCTCATTAAAACTCCGTAAACTTTAATATCTTATTGTGTAATGTTTGATGCTTTCCTAACTTTCAAGTTTAAAGTTGATGACAATTTGCACAACATTTGACATATTGTTCATCCATAGAATCTAGGAGCAATTCCAGGCTGAGGATGTAATTCTTTTAGAATATTCATTACACAAGTTATCTAATAACTTTTAGTTAGATATCAATGTTGTCAAATCATCTATCATTCAAGAATGATACGACAATTTAAATACACTACATGATGTACATGATGAATCTTCATGTCAAACTTAGATTTCATTCATGTTCTATCTTGTCAAAAGATATTTATCAATTTCCCAAATGATATATCATGTTTTATTAGAATCATTTATTTTACTGCACATGTTTATTAATAATAAACATATATTCCAAGGTTGTATGTTTTAATTCTTAAATCTTACAAGTGAAATTTTATTACAATCTAAGACTTAACATTTAGCTTACAAGGAATGTTACTTCCTATATGTTATACAACATATAGGATTTAAAACCTTAACATAATACTCCCACTAGCTTCAGGGAACCTTAAATTTTATCTTATTTTAATTATAAATCGAAAATGAGATTTAATAATTAAACATAAGAATAATTTCATAGATGCATGCATTTATCCATTCATGAATTATTGCACTTCGTACACTTCCAAAGATTATATGAATTCAAAAAACCTTTCAATTACTTACCGTCCTCGCTCAAGTAATTTCTCAAGAAAGAGTTTTGATATTCCATTGTCATATTTCATATTAAATGAAAACAAGTATGACAATTATCATCTTTATATATTTAATGTGTCTAGGAAAGAATATTCAATCACAATTAATTGCTTAAGTATGATTAATAATCTTGTCATAAGACATGCATTAAATATGTGTACAATATTGTCCATATGATTTCTACATAGAAATTCAAACCACTAGGGTTTTCCATCTCTTTGAAGAAACTCATTTCCATTCTCTAGTCTAACTATTAAGATAAACCAAATTTCCAAAATTGATTATCTTTATGGACAGCATCTTTAACATTCATAGTATGAGTAATTTACCCAATTCAATATTTGGTAATCAATCATAATGATTATCAGGCTTACTATAATCCTGTAACTCATGTTCTTCTCAGCATATAAATCAAATATCTGAGATATCCTTGCAGATCTATGAATGAAAATTCCATCATCATGAGGTCTATCAATTTACATTTCTAACCTCATCATGATACTTACTAGTGTGTTTTAGAAGATTATGTATCTTGTAATTTTATCTTTAAAAAAAAACTTCCACTTGCTTTTTGTAATATATAGACTATCTATATATACTTAGCAGTTAGAGCAAAACTATATTGTTCTCTTTTTGGGACATTACAAATACACATTGATAATTCATGACTTTACTTTGTTAATAACCTATTCATAAATAGTTTAACAAATTCAGAATCTTCAATTTTAAAACTTAATGTGATTCATCACATTCCATAATAAAATGGTGTTTTTATTAATCTTCTTGGTTTGGAGTCATATTGAGTATATTCAATCAATACTCAATTTCTAACCTTGTTACTTTTTAAGAAAGAAGTTATGGTTATCTTGAATCAAACAAATCAAATATACTTTGATTCTCCTAACTGAACATACCATCAACTTGTGGTATTCATTAGAATTAATATTGTAAGACAATCTAACAATATATAAGATAAACATATTCCTTTTGGCTTACCTATTTACCAACTAAGTCAACTTAATGGTATAATAGACTTTCCAAGCCAATTGCATGTTTTATAACACAAGTATTCTTTAACCAAGTCACTTCATATCTATGTCTCATCAAGGAACATAAGCATTTATAATCCCATTATCGTTATAAATCATTGATTACTTCAATGACTTCTTGTATATGTCTTAATTAAAAAACATAACAAATTAACGTCTTACTTTATTATAAGTCTTAAAAGACTTTATGTTTATGTCTTTACAAAGAATCATAAACATGTTTAACTAAAGTAATTATGAACACAACTCTTGGTTTCAATAGTAATTTCAAGTTAATTTATTTATTTCACAATAATGTAGGTTGCATTATTTTTTCATTGATGTCATTCAAAATACATATAAATAATGAAATTGAAGTAGTATTAGATTACTTGTTTATTTATGTCATTCTAATAATACATAAATATTTAGTTTGAAGTAGTCTTATATCTATCATCTTGACACATATTCTAAATACTTGTCTAATTTTGAAAGCGCAAATATATGTCCATGCAAGGTCTGACTTCACATAGAGATTTACTTTGTTGTTGCAATCTCGCCAAGTTCTCACATGACGTAAATTTCAACACCAAATGTTTCTTGAATTAGATATGTACAAGTTATATTAGAACGTTAATCTCTTACCTTGCAGTCAAGAGAATCCGTTAAATCATATACTTATATGTTGTACCTTGCACACAATATATATTTCTCCCACTTGTGCATGGAACAACATCATGTAGCAGATAAAAAACACGACATATGTTTGTTTATCTGACTAATATGATTGTCATTGATATTAGCATAACTAGTAGATGTAGAACCACTTCATTGTCTAATAAGGAAACGTACACGACTATCCTTGAAAACATAAGTGTCTACAAGTGGAAAGTAATTATCTTAAGACATTCTAGAGATAATCTGGGTTACTACCAATATGACAAAGCTTGTAACTCCCACTGAATAAGAGATCATTACATTAATTCCTTATTCAAAATACTCCCACTGGATTTGACAACATTGCAAGTGTTTCATTAACCAATGAAAGAAAATAGTGTTCTATTTACTTCCCTACACTTTTGATAAAGTCCATACATAACAATTACTTATGTACTTAAAGAGTGTATTCTACTATGTAGATGATGAATTATTCATCAATGCTATTAACTTGAAAAAATTGGGCATGCAATTTCTTTCTTAATAGTTCTACTATTCCAACAATTGTAAGTAGTACTTTTAAATGGTCAAAACAAAACAACTAGATAAAATATGCTAGTTTGTCTTTTACCAATTATACAGTAATTAGTCTAGCTTCTAGTTTAATAACTCAGAAAATATGCAATTTTCTTAACTATTAAAATTTGCTTACGAGTTATGTATTTAGATATCAGACAATTCTAATTGTCCTATCATACCTTTCTTCATTCATGAAAAGGAATAGGATTGAATATCACTCTTTCTTATGAAAAGAGGACTAGGTTTATTCTTTTAGTAAAGTTGACTCTACCAAAAAACCCTTACAGGTGTAGATCAATTTACCAATACAGGAATACCCTTCGTTTACGGTTTAATGTTGCATTAATACATTTAAAGAATTAGCAAAATTCAATTTTAGTATTTTCGATAATTAAACTTTTCAAGAAAATAAAATACCCAAGGTAATATTCATATAACCATAGAATTTTTTCGAAAACTAGGATCCAAATTATCGTAGTTCCATTACATCAGTTGATCTGCTAGTAACAAAGCACATAATAAGGTAATCTGTCGAACAATAATTGGCAAACAATTTCCAACTCCTAGATCATTATGGGATTTATATTTTCCAACGCTATTGCAAATATAAACATGTTTCATCCCATCTTATGCCATTGAGTCCAGATCTCACTTCCTACTCAACTTAAGTGTCTAACTTAAAGAACTGCAAATATGTCCATGTAAGGTCTGACTTTACATAGAGATTTACCTCTCCATTACAATCTAGCCAAGTATTGTCATGACGTAAATTGCAACTTCAAGTGTTCCTTTTAATTAGATGGCATATAACTTAATTTAAAAGGGTACTAGTTTTGATTTTATGTGGTCAAATCAAATATGTACAAAGATGTCATGCATTCATCTTGTAGCATAATTCAATAAAAAAAACTTTTTATTACCAATTCATAAAGATCAAATTATCAAAGTTTTGATTGAGGTATTGGGTTCACCAATCAAGGAATTTAGCGTTAATTATCATCCATTATACCGTACTTTTGCATAAGTGTAAACACTTAGTGTTTCGAGTAATTACCACCGAAGTGGCATATGGAATTAAAACTAATTCGCCCTTAAGATGAGTTTGTACATTTATGGCTTACTTAGTAGCTCCATTCGAACTTCTACGGCGAGGACGGTGGCATAAAGCATAACTTAGACATCTTTCGGTGTGGTAAGCACTTCTTAAACGGGTTATCGAGGCGAACAAAAACGTGCGCATTCCCTCTATTACAAATGAATATACACAATGAAGCAAGATAAACGAAAGGAGATGCTATGAATAGTTTTTCTTGGTGTATTGAAAATAAGAATAAAGCTCTCAGTTTATAGGAAATGGAATTGAAAAGAAAACGGTCGCAATTAATTGTCACACCCCAATTAA